>CM055118.1:784842350-786042350 GCA_029206835.1 Rana muscosa
TGCCGAGAATTGCCCCTCAGCGGATTCTGCCAGCTCTGTTCTGCGCATGCGCAACACTTCAGCGGATTTCGCCCGCTCTGACCTGCGCATGCGCAACACTTGCGTGTCCGCTCACGGCAGATCTCCGCAAATAGCCGAATGGATTATAACCCATATTCGGCGCATGCGCTTTGAGCACAATATTGTGCCACACGCTCCCGATGCTCGCTCCACTCTGCAAGGGGGGCGGGTGTATTACTGTTATAATGAGCGGATGCATGTTTAAATAAAGGAATTGATGGACAGAAAGGGCGGGTAGTTCAATGTGGATGGCCGATTTGAATACTTGTCAGAGAATTGTTAAAAAAAAAAAAAAGACATAAGATTTTTTTTAACAATTCTCTGACAAGTATTCAAATCGGCCATCCACATTGAACTACCCGCCCTCTCTGTCCATCAATTCCTTTATTTAAACATGCATCCGCCCATTATAATAGTAATACACCCGCCCCCCTTGCAGAGTGGAGCGAGCATCAAGAGCGTGCGGCAACGACTGTCACAATACCCTGTTGATTGCGCAGTCGCAGTCTACAGCTCTTAATGTTCGGCAATTTTCGGAGCTAGAGCGCTGCGCCTGCGCAGTCCAGGGCTGGCAGAATCCGCAGGGGGGGCAGATCATCGGCTCTCACCACTGTCAGTCTGCAATCATGACCGGGAAGACTACCCTGCAGTAGAGTAATCTGAAAGCGAGGCTTGAACCGCTCATGGAGCGCAGAGTGGAAGGGATGACGTCAATGGTGGTGCGGAAGACGGTCTATGTGGACAGTTTTACCCCGGATGTCTGCATACTTAGATGTGCCTCTTTTATCATCAACCATGTGAGTTTGCTAAATGTTAAACCTTCATTAAATGTAACCATATTGCTACACTTAGAGGCACCTCTCTTCTCTTTTATACTCCGTTGTGACATGACACTACTCTTATATCAAGACATTGCTTGTATATCAAGTCACAATTTATTTTAAAAAAAATCTTGTCTTTCAAAACACTCTCAAACCAAGGTTTTACTTTTCAGGACTGCCGTATGCACAGAGTTCAGGGATGCCGTATGCACAGAGTGTAGGGTTGCGGAGTGTGCTACATACAGAGTGCAGGGTTTAGGGGTGTGCAGGGTTCAGGTCCATTTCACAGGCTGTCCACATCTCACGTCGACCTCTCCTCAGCTCTTCCTTCCCTCCCCAAAGTCTCTCTCGTATCTCACCTACCCTGCCCAGCTCTAGTACCTACCAGCAAGCTCTGCCTCTCTCTCACTTGCAGGGAGATCAATGGTCGGTATCTGTGCGACCGGGCACAAATGGGGAGCAGAGTGCAGCTTACCACATGATGCCCCATTCCACACTGCACCTGTATCTCCCTTGTCCCTGCTAAAAGTGCAGGGCAGAGAGGGATCTGTGAGAGCAAATGAAAAGCTGTCCTTGTAAACACAGAAGGCTTCTGCGTTTACAAGTGAAAGTGGTGAGTGGGGAGCAGAGGGCGAGAGCCGGAGGTGGTGAAACAGAGTTCCACCACAATCTGGCTATAAAAAAAGCTCTGGGTGCGGGGGCCACATTAAAAAGGCCTGGGGTGCTGGATTTGGCCTGCGGGCATTGTGTTTGACACATGTAGAAGAGTCGTCAGCCGATTAGTTGGCCTGCATACAGAATGCACTACTTGTTTACATATCAGGATCAATACAGTTCAGCACACATACAGCTCAGTACACCAGCCATACATGTCAGTATACACAGTGCAGCACACGTGAATGTTTGAGGTGCAATGCCTCATGGGACACATAGTCCTAAACAGGGGAAGGAAGCGATTTAAAGTGATTCTAAAAAGGCAAAAAGGTTTTTACCTCACTACAGGGGCACTCTATACTATACTTTGTGGATTGCTATAGGAGCACTCTGAAGGCAGGAGGAGCCAGAAGCGGGGGGCTGTGGGCTGCTCTTGGATCACCACACCAACTCTTATCCCAACACGGTATATGGAGAAAAAAGGGGTGCTCCAATAATGTAGGTCAAAAACAGGTGGGTTTATTTTAAAAACCAACATGTATAGAATAAATGTGATCACATAATCTAGATCAATGTGGGGAGTGATGAACCTTGTCCGACGTGTTTTGTTCTACTAGGACATCTACAGGGGCATCTCCTAGGACAAAACACGTCAGACAAGGTTCATCGATCCCCACATTGCTCTAATTTATGTGATCACTTTTATTCTATGCATGTTGGTTTTAAAAATAAACCCACCTGTTTTTAACCTACACTATTGGAGCCCCCCTTTTTTCTCCACATACCGTGTTGGGATAAGAGTTAGTGTGGTGATCCAATCCAGTCGCCTGCCCTTCCAGTTCGGTTGAGTGCCACAAGGTTCTTTGGAGTTTCCACCGGAGATCCCGGGTCCTTTCCATCATCTGGGTGATTCATCGATCTGGCTATCCATGCTTACATGATTCGCTGTCGCTGACATACGGGTCCACCAGTCTTGGTAAGAGTATTCATTCTTAACATTCTAGCGAAGATTCACTACCACCTTGGATGCCCTGCTTATTAGCCTTTTTTTTTGTAAAATCTTTTTATTGAAGTTTTTATAGACACACACATTTTGCCCACACATAGGCACAACATCTGCCCACGTAGGGGCCATTACCCTGTGTCGGCAACATACCGCCACAGGGCCACAAATAACACATACACTTTAACTTAACTTACACTGTAACCCCAGACTGGGGGAGAGGGTCCATTCAAGATAAGTCATGCTCAAAGTGATATCAATAGAGGATGGTAGCCTGAAAAAATTGTTTGGGTTAAGAAAATGATAACCTAGTGATACATTACAAGTTTAGGCATTGGTCACTATTCACTTGCCGTGTTTCTGTCCTCTAGCCAACAACTCCACACCTTTTCAAATTTGTGCGGACAACCTCTGGACGAGTAAGTGGCTTTATATAGGGGCAAACTGGCATTAACTAATCTTTTCCAGAATTTAAACAGAGGGGGGAGACGGTTGTTTCCAGTTCATCGTAATGGCTTTGCGCGCATAGTATAGTAGCAGGGATATGAGTGTTTTCCTGGCTCTGATCATTGGCAGTTGATCAACTAGTCCTAGCAAACAGTATATAGGTTCATATGGGACGCAAGTCCCAGTGGCCTTAGTGATCACCCATAGCACTTCATTCCAATAGTGTACGATTGCTGGGCAAGCCCAGAAAATGTGGAAGAAACCCCCTGGTTGGTAGGAGCAACGCCAGCACTCCGGAGAATGCTCCGACGACATCTGGTGAAGCCTGTGAGGTGTGTAGTGAGCTCTGTGTACAATTTTATATTGGACTAATTTATCCCTCGCTGAGACCAGTGGGGAGAAGGGAAAATCCCAAACCTCCCTCCAGTCGTCGTCATCCAGCCCCGGTATGTCCTCCGCCCATTTCCTGCGAAGGGAAGACAGCTCGGGGATAGCAGCAACCAGCAGGGATCCATAGATCTGAGACGTGGGCTTCTCCAGGTCTTTCACCCGGATGGTAGATTCTAGCTCGGAGTATGCCAATTCAACTGGCCTGCTCAAAAATTGGCACCTGTAGGCATGTGCAATTTGGAGATATCTAAAGTGGGCTCGTTCAGGCACGTTAAATTTGGCGCATAAAGTGTGAAAGGGGGTGAGATCTCCGTTGGTGATGATATGTTTGAGGGTCAGTATTTTGTATTTGGCCCAGGCCTGCGGATCTGGGATAGTGTGGAATTGCGATAGGTTAGGATTCAGCCACAAGGGGGTGTGAGGAGACCAAGAGTTCGGCTGGGGAGTCCTCAGCGCCTCACCCGCCTTCCATGCCCGCATAGTGGTACGCATCGAAGGGGTGAGATTGTGAGGCGTTTTAGGCCCCCTGAACAGCAGCCCCTCCAGTGCCTCCAAGGACCCCACTATGGCTGCCTCCAGCACCGTTGCAGAGTTGGTCAGGTCCGGTCGTAACCACCAATGGGCAGTCACAAGCTGAGTGGCTAAATAATACTTGTAACAATCAGGGAGGGCCAGGCCTCCACTGTCCACAGGCCTGGTCAAGGTGGAATATTTGAATCTAGGCGGCCTGGAGCCCCAAATAAAAGAGAGGAAGAATTGCCTGAGGGAATTAAAGAAAAAACTTTAGTCAGCCAGTGAGGGGAGTTCCGAAAAATGTATGCGAGTTTAGGGAGGACTTTCATCTTGAGCAAGTTAATACGCCCAATGAGCGAAAGGGGGAGATTACTCCACGCCTTAAGTTTGGCTTTAATGGCTACCAAGACAGGGTCGAGATTGAGCCGCACAAAGTCCCCACTCTCTCTTGAGACAACAATTCCCAAATAGGTGAACTGCTCAAACCATTGAAGCGGGAGAGAGGAGGGTGAGGAGGACCTGGCCCCCGCATCCACTGGAAACAACTGCGACTTGTGCCAGTTCACTCTCAGCCCCGTGAAGGCGGCGAAGGCATCCATGATACTAAGTGCGCCCCGCAGAGAGTCACCAGCGTCATTCAAGAACAAGAGCATATCGTCCGCGTAGAGAGCCACTCTCTCCTCCAGCCAGCCCACCCTAAGACCACGGACCTCGGCCGAGCTCCTAAGGGCTTCAGCAATAGGCTCCACGGCCAGGGCGAACAGAGCCGGGGAGAGAGGGCATCCCTGTCTGGTGCCCCTCTGCAGGGGGAACGGAGGAGACAGGGAGCCATTCAGCTTAATGCATGCAGTGGGACCAGTGTAAAGTGTGCGTTTCCAACCTATGAATTTTAACGGGAACCCCATTCTTCTAAGCACCTCCCATAGATAGACCCATTCGCTTATTAGCCTTTTTACATCCATCTATTTGAGGAGCATCACCTCATTGTTGTGGACTTGCACTTTGTTTTTCTTTCCAGTATTTGATTTGGGTTATTGGACTAGTTTTGTTTTTACCATGTTGGACTTTTATATTCATTTCTCATCGAATGTTTATTAGAACATTCACCTTTTTTTGTGTACACTTTCACTTCACATAAGGTTTAGCGCTACATTCCATCTACCCTTCCATTTGAATACTTGTCATATTCTTATGTAGCAGCTTCTAGTTACCATTTCTCATTTTCTAGTTATAGAACTCTTACAGTTTGCGCAATATTTTCCCACTCTTCCAATATAAAAGCATTACAATTAAATTAAAAGTTTACCAGTATTGTGCAGTATATTTAAAGTGATTATACACATACAAAAAAATCTTGCCTTTATTACTACTTTAATATAAAAGAGTGATATACCCCCCCCCCCCACCAGCCGTCATGTAGCTCTCACTCTCTGCATGTGTGTTTTTGATGCGATTTCAATGTGTTCCAGTGTGTTTTTCCCCTCTTGTTTTTTTCTTTACTGTAATGCGTTTTGGTGCGTTTTTGATGCTTTCCAGTACAGTAAAAATGTAGCAGGTTCATTATTTTTGACTGCACTGGAACACACTGCACTGGTGGGAATTATGCCATTGCAAACCATATAACCTACTGTCCATGCGTTTGATGCCGAAAAACAAAACAAAAACTGGAGTACATCTGGTGCAAACCAGCCCTAAAGATGGAGCGATTCTTCCATCAACGCCGTCAGTGTTGATGGGGGGGGGGGGGGAGAAGAGAATCCCTCCTACAAAAATATTGTGTTTGGGAGAACATACAGTGTGATTATTGCTAGCGAAAATGGCTGCTGGCGATAGTCGCATGGAAAAATCGGACAGGCTGGTTGTACCAAAGCTGATCAATCAACTTGGATATAATCAGCTTGCCCATACATGGTTCAAATCTTGGACGCTTCCTGCTGAACCAGCCGAGATTCAGACTGTCTACGACAATCACTTTAAAAGGAAGTGCAAATACTTAATTGTTGTATTAAAGTGGTTGTAAACCTTTACACCCCACTTTTACCAACAGGTAAGCCTATAATAAGGCTTACCCTGTAGGTACTGTGAATATCTTCTAAACGTGCACTGTTTAGGAGATATTCACTGTATCAGCATGTGCCGACGTGCCATTTCTTCCGCTGCTGTGCCGTTACCGGCGGCACCTGCGTGCATGAGCGGGAGTGACGTCATCGCGGCTCCGGCCAATCACAGCGCCGGAGCCCACAATACCCGGAGATAACTCCGGGAGACATGTCGCCGACCACAGCGGTGTGCCAGGACCGCTGCGGGGGCTTAAATCTAAGGCAAGTATTTTATATTCAGCTAGTATACTATGCATAGTAGCTCATTATGACTTTGACTTGCAGGTTTGGTTGTTTTTTTTCGTGGGTTTACAACCACTTTAATACACAGTTTTTGCTGTAGTTTCATTTTAATAAGGTTGTGTACTTTAAGGATAAAAAAAGACCTTTGAGATTCTGAATATACAGTAGATTAAACCACAAAGAACCATTCTACAATGATTTCTATTTAAGAAAAAATGAGCACATAAAATAGACCACTTGAATTTTTTTCTTCTGTCACTCTTTTATGTTTCTATACATACTGTATGTCCATTTATGCACTTGCAATCTTTTACACAAGGCACATGTACAGGGGTTGGACAAAAATATGGAAACACCAGGTAAAAGAACAAAATTGTTACCCAATCTGGTGTTGGATCACCTTTAACATCCAAGATGGCCTGAATTCTCCTGAGAATTGACAAATATAAGTCTTGGATGGTGGATAATGGAATCCGATACTACTCTTCATGCAAAAAATCATTCCAGTTCTTGCAGAGATGCCGGAGGCGGAAAAGGAGCCCAAAACTTCTTCTCCAAAATTGACCAAAGTGACTATGATATTGAGGTCTGGCAACTGCGGCGCCCAGGAAAGGTGCGAGACTTTGTCTGCATAACCATCATTTGACAACACCAGCTGTGTGAATCAGTGTATTATTGTCTTGGTAAATGACGCTGTGTTCAGGAAACGTGTGCACCATGGGTGCACGTGGGTCGGCCAAAATTTGTACATAATCCCTGGCAGCGACTTTGCCTTTCAAGGTGGATGACGGGGCCTGCAGAATATTAAGATATGGCTGCCTACACCATGATTGCGCCGCCACCCCGGCTTTACCGTTGGCACAAGACAGTCCTGGTCGTAAGCTTGGGACAACGTTCGTCACATGCCAACACGTCTGGTGGTTGGGAACAGTGTGAAGCTTGATTCATTGGACCATATTACAGTCTTCCATTGATTGATAGTCACTACTCTTTCCTCTTCTAAAACATTAATATCAGTCACACATGACTCCATATTACGCAGCAAATGACGAAAGTAAGGCTTCTCATCTGTTAGCTAGGTGTCTCATCACATCGCGGAAGCAAAGGAATGTGAGGAAATAACCAGTTTTAAAGGCCCCCCTTTCCCTCATGGGATGGTGGCGGTAAGCCGGTAGGGGTTTTGTGGTAGGTCAAAAAAGGTCAGCCGATTTGGAATGTTCGGGAAGTTCTAGGGGGTCCTCTAGGATAGATCATTTAAGGTCACCTGACCCTCACAGAACATTCTAGAAACTCCCAGGACCCCTATTTAAGCAAGAGGCTGAGTGGGGTCCTTGCCAGAGAGATATTTGAAGAGCTTCCCACCGATTTTGTTTACAGTTTTAAGGTATTTATTATGGTAAATTGTTAATGGTTTATATTTGTGAAACCAATAAACAAGGCCGTGGCCGTTATTAACCCAATTTGGTGGGTCTAGTGTTCTTTGTATGTTTGGAGTTTATGCCGCCTACCGTCCCATGTTACATCACTTTCAACGCGAAACATGTCGTGACTTTCCTCACCTGTAAATCGTGTAGTGTTTCCATATATTTGTCCAACCCGTGTATATGCCAGGGGTCCCCTATGGTTACACCACTACTGCCTGTACTGATCTTAGGGCAACACCTCAAATCACTGAGGCAAAATACTGGAAGAAAATCTGCCTACATGTGACCAGGTTAACCCTGGCAGGTCAGACAGGTCATAGTCACTTGAAGTGGCATGACTCATATCAATTTCCTTTAACATATCTTCACTGCACCGGGACAAATCCACTGACTGTCTCGTTACCTGTCTAAGTCTCGGTTTACTCAGCAGCTGGAGTCTTGTTGTCGGACTAGTGCAATTTATGATCTTCTACCTGTGCTGAGGTGTCACCAGGAATCTACATGACACATCTGCGGATATAAAAAAGGTACTTCTTCACAGTGGAATTTCCTACAGAAGAAAGTCACCTGGCTAGAAATACCACATTATGAATAAACCACCGAAAGGTACTAAAACAGAAAATCACTCACTTTCCTGTTACGCAACAAAATACCACAATATGTAGGCAATAACTTCATTTAAAGCTGAACCATGGGCACAAAAATTTACATTTAAATTAATTCCTCGAAAATTACAAGGGATATTAATCTGTTTTGTGAGCACTGAATGCCTTTACAAACCCAAATATTACCTTGCAAAAGTAGTACAATACGTATATAGACTGGGTAGAGAGCAGAACTGTGGGAGGGGCCAAGCAAACCCACTCACTACAGGCTACCTGCAGGAAACTACAGGAGGGGGCGGAGACATGACCTGTCACCCTGCACAAGGAGAGAGAGCAGAAGTGACCGTTCTATATTACAGAAAGATCTGCACAGAGGCAAAGATCACACAGGATTACTGCACAGATCTGGTAGAAATACACAAAGAACACCAAGATTTAAGTAAGAATACACATGCCTTGTACTTAAACAATATATACTTATCCAGGAGTTAAAGTGTTACTAATACTAAACCCACAATGGTAAAATCAGTCTGTATATGCAGTAAAGAATGCTTGTTATACTCACTGTGGAACCTAAGGGGTTAACCCTCTGCATTGTGTAAAAAGGCTCTGGCCCCCTTCACATCACCGGCACCCTTCAGACCCCCTCCCTCACAGCACTGGCCCCCCTTCACATCCCCCCCACAGCATCGTCACCCTTCAGCCCCCCCCCACAGCACCGGCCCCCTTCACATCCCCCCCACAGCACCGTCACCCTTCACATCCCCCCCACAGCACCGTCACCCTTCACATCCCCCCCACAGCACCGGCCCCCTTCACCCCCCCCCACAGCACTGGCCCCCTTCACATCCCCCCCACAGCACTGGCCCCCTTCACATCCCCCCCACAGCACTGGCCCCCTTCACATCCCCCCCCACAGCATCGTCACCCTTCAGCCCCCCCCCCCACAGCACTGGCCCCTTCACATCCCCCCACAGCACCGTCACCCTTCACATCCCCCCCCACAGCACCAGCCCCCTTCACATCCCCACCACAGCACCGTCACCCTTCACATCCCCACCACAGCACCGTCACCCTTCACATCCCCCCCCACAGCACCGTCACCCTTCACATCCCCCCCCCACAGCACCGTCACCCTTCACATCCCCCCCCCACAGCACCGTCACCCTTCACACCCCCCCCCCACAGCACCGTCACCCTTCACATCCCCCCCCACAGCACCGGCCCCCTTCACATCCCCCCCCACAGCACTGGCCCCCTTCACATCCCCCCCACAGCACCGGCCCCCTTCACATCCCCCCCCACAGCACTGGCCCCCCCTCACATCCCCCCCACAGCATTGGCCCCCTTCACATCCCCCCCCACAGCACTGCCCCCCCCACAGCACTGGCCCCCCCTCACATCCCCCCCCACAGCACTGGCCCCCTTCACATCCCCCCCCACAGCACTGGCCCCCTTCACATCCCCCCCACAGCACTGGCCCCCTTCACATCCCCCCCACAGCACTTGACCCCTTCATATATTATCCCCCAGAGCACTGTCCCCCTTCACATATCACCCCCAAACCACAGTTCGCCTTCACATCCCCCCACAGCACTGTCAACCTTTACACCCCCCCCAGCAGAGCACTGGACCCCTTCATATCCCCCCACAGCACTGGCCCCCTTCACATCCCCCCACAGCACCAGCCCCCTTCACATATCACCCCCAAATCACTGTCCCCCTTCACTGCACGGTCTCTTCACATATCACCCCCAAAAACACTGTCCCTTTCACACACACCCCACACAGTACTGCCCCTTTTATATCCCACAGCACTGTCCCCCTTAACAACACCTATCCCCCCACCACACACACACACACACACACACACACCACTACCCCCTTAACATATCACCCCCACAGTATTGCCCTTTACATGACCACCCCCATACACACACACACACACACACACAGAGTACATGACCCCTGCCCCCCATCCTTCACAAGTTCACAGCCAAGTCCTTTCCTCCCTTCACTCTCCTACCTTTCACAGAGCAGGAGGCGGGGAAATCCTGAACTGAAGGCGGAGGCACAGCAGCACTGGATGGGGCATGGGAGCTGCCGGGTAACTTTTCATATTAGCAAGCTGGCGATTGGTCACTAGGACCACTTCCATGCAGCCAATCACCGCCTGGTTAACGTGAAAAGTTTATTCAGGCAGCTGCCTCTCTCCATGCAGTGCTGGTCCCGCCCCCAGTATAGAATTGTCCCACCTCCCGCTGTCCGCTCTGCTAATGACAGCGGTGTTCTGTCAATATCTCCAACCCTTTAGAAACTCCAACCACATCACTTCCGGCTTATTTAAAACCTTAGCAATCAGAGATTTTAACGAATTGGTGGTTGGACACAACACCGACAACCAAATGTAGTCCGGTACAGGAAGACTGAGCTGTTTTGACAGCACAGCGGCTAACGAGGACAAAGTTGTCGCTGCCTCGGAGGAGGCCATTTTGTTGGCTAGTATCAGAGCGGAGTAAGAATCTCCGCTCATAATATCCTGCACCGGACTCTATTCGGTTGCCAGTGTTGTGTCCAACCACCAATACGTCAAAAACTCTGATTACTAAGGTTTTAAATAAAACGGAAGTTAAGCGGTTGGAGCACTTGACAGAACAGCAGCAGAGGACAAAAGTGGCAGCTAAATGGCACAATTGCAGCGGTCTGGACACGAACCGCCATTTAGTGATGCCTGCTTTAAGCAGTTTAGGATGCCGGGAGGCAGGGGTTTTTAATCATGTGACCGCTGCGATTGGCCATGTGACAGCCAATCACGGCGGTCACATGATCGGAAAGTAGCATTTGGGAGCTGTTAGCCACCGGGAGCGTGGTCTTGGCACAGCTGTATTTGAACTAATGCACGCAAATATGCGGTCGGTGCCAAGGGGTTAAAATGCAGATTTTTTTATTGTCAGGATAAAGAGATCAAATGAACTAGGTGGATTTCCCCTTTACACCCCTCAAACAACTCAGTGTATTGTTATCACACCTCTTGCATATAAAGTCAAGATACAGCAGACAGGAATGGAAGAAATCTGTGCCGAGTTCTTTGGCCTCAGAACTCCTCGGCCAGGCTCATAGTGCTGAATCCTGTTTATAAAATCCAGGAGGAAATGGAATGCTTTGCTGATGCCGACTAGACCTCTGAGCAGCTGTCTAAATATCTACCTTTACACTACTATGCACATTCAAATCTCTACTCATCTGAAATCTGGCCTACTCATCTAGCTCTGCAGGCAATATTTACTCAATGCTTTGTGTCACATGCTTTCATTTAGCCGTGTTACTACGGAGGAGTATGAAAGAAAAATATGCATTCACAAGACAGTTGAAACATTGTCTGCTAGTAATGATTTCATTCTATAGACTTCCAAAGCTGTAAACATGGCCAGCTTATCATTATAGGAAGACAGTTAAAGTGTTACTAAACCCAGGACCCTGCATTCACTATATCTGGTCCCCCACACTACACAGAACATGGAAATGCAATTGTTTTAGTAAATATAAACTGCTAAATACCTTTTCTCATCAGCAATATATAGCAGTCTTGTGACTTCTATCAGTGTCTGGTTAAAGCTTGTAGGAGGAGTTTTCATTCTCTGACTGTCCCATGAGGCTGCAGAACCCCTGACCCTCTGTCTGGACAGTGCGGATCGGTCCTGTGCTGATAACATGCACCCTCCCGAGAAAACAAAAACCCTCTAGCAATACACACCAAACTGAGCATGTGCAGAGTGCTCTGTTCTATCAGGAGATAGATTGGGGACAGTGGAAGAAGGGGAGGTTAAGAGAAGACAGGATAAAACAGCTTTTTACACATTGTGCAGGATTAACATATTATAACTGGATACCGTACTAACATTTATAGGTAAAGTTGATCCAGGAAAAATCCAATTGCCTCTTAGGGGGATCAGGAAGGAATATTTTCCCCTGCTGGGGCAAATTGGATCATGCTTTATTGGGGTAATTTGCCTTCCTCTGCATCAACTGTGCGTATAGGATTGTATATATTTTACTTCCTTCTATTGGTTGAACTAGATGGACTTGTGTCTTTTTTTCAACCAAACTATGTAACCCCTTAGGTTCATGGCAGTGCCTGTTAGCGGGCATCCACTCATCTGCTGCTACCACGTCCCCCACCTTGTTGTGTCACTGCCGCATCACCAGCCGTCCCATTAAAGTGAATGAGACTGTCGGTGAGTCAACAGCGGGTCAGAGGAGGAGCAGCTGTGGGACAGAGATGATAGTTGCTTATTAAAAATTATGATTTAAATTGAGTTGATTTAAATCAAGCCTTTTTACTAGTGATTTAAAACGTAATTCAAATCAAATCCACCCTCCCTAGTGCCACTTCTTTCTCCTCCTCTTCGGTAAGTGCCCCCATAGGAAGCTGCTTTCTATGAGGGCACTCATGTGGGCTCGATCCTAAGCCACCTTGGTGCCTATGTAAACTGTAGCACATCAATGTGAAAGCAGCCTTACAGTGGGCTCAGGACAGTAAGGGCTCGCTTACATTTGCAATTTGGGGAGTGGTAAAAGCCCATTGTTCATTGTGGCTCGCAACCAGTTACCAAATCACTTTAAGTGGAAGTAAACACTTGTGTGCCATTTTTGCCTACCAGTAAGCTTATAATAAAGGTTAAATGAATATCTGTTAAAATGTGCACTGTTAAGAAAATATTCCAGCAAGCAGCAGCTGGTGACGTCACCGACACATACGCTCTTAAGGAACGGCATACCCATGCCATTCCTTCAGAGCTGTGTGCTGTGCCCAGGGCTCCCGGCGCGCTGCTGGAGGGCTTTGTTCTAAGACAAGTCTTTCATAATGTGCTAGTATGCAATACATATGATATTATCTTGCAGGGGGACATTTTTTTTTTTTTTTTTTTTTTTTTTTTTTTAGAAGCTTTACTACTGCTTTAGGCTGGGTTCACACTATTGCCAATTGGATGTGGGTTTCCCTGCATCCAATTCACATGTCAGGAGATTGTGACCAGCTCTCAATGGAGCCGGTGTTCTGTCAAGCAGTGCCCCCCATCGAACAGTGCCCGCGCATGTAAAGAACGGAGCCGCACTCCAAGTGCTGGAGTGACGTAACCATGGCGCAAGTGCACATCGTAGGAGGTATCTCTCGATGGGATATACCATTTCACGGGCACAATTGAAACCTACACAAACAGCGGGGGGGAGACCGTAGTCCTCACATTGTGCCTCGCTGTTGCGGGGTGGCTTTACAGCGTGCTGATGGTCCGGTTTCCCCGCTGTTTGTATAGGTTTAAATTGTGGCTGTGAAATGGCATCTCCCATCGAGAGATACCTCCTACGATGTGCGCATGCGCCATGGTTATGTCAGCCCAGTTGATCGGCAAATCAGCTGTTGTGCTATGACGTACGGCGCATGCGCCATTCATCCCGGGCACTATTTGATGGGGGGACACTTCTTGACAGAACACCGGTTCACACAGCTCCGGGACGGCTGCGGAGCGAATTGCACAGGAGTCCTGTGCAAATGGTGTACAGGGACGCACCGGACCCCCGCTGTGAGACGCTCTGCACGGCAGTGTAAACCCAGCCTTAAGTGGCCTTCGCTCTTCAAAAGGTTGAGCACACCTGCACTATACAGAGATTGCCATTGTTGCTGAGATTATTGCCCTCTTGCATAGTGAATATAGGGGCACGCTTACTTGGAATGAGCACCATTCACATATCGCCTTGCGTTTTTCCCCCAACAAGTGCAAGGTGCTTTCTGATTGGATGAGGTGGAGAGATGGGGTGGTGTTATAACAATCTTCACCAAGTCTCCAAACAGAAAACACTGTGCATCTATTGGAACTGATGCAAGGCAATCTGTGAATGATGCTTGTGCTGAGCGAGCAACCCCCTGTGTTCACTATGCAACAGGGCAGCTGCTCAACACAGACCCACAAGACAGTAGTGGAGACTAATGCCTTGTTTCCACTGAACGGAACGGTTCGGGTCGGTACAGTTTGGAACGGTTTGAATGGCCCGGTGTATTCTGGTGAGCGTTTCCACTGCAAGTCGGACCGTCAGGGACCATTCAGGGTTTAGAAAAAAAACGCCTAGCGTGTCTGCCAATCAGTGGAATGTATTGTAGCTCCGCCCGAACCATTCCATTTTCTATGGCTCCACATCTGAAGCAGGACCCAGAATGGTGCGGTATGGTTCGGTTTTATGGCGCGCTTTCATAATGGAAACACCCAAAATAGCGTACTGTACCAAACCGACCCGCTCAGTGGAAACGAGGCATATTATAGTGATGATCTGCTTCCACAGGTTTGGCATATACATACTTATAGTGGTCGCTGGATCAATGTAACTATTCAAAAAAAAAAACATATCTGGAATTCAGCTTTAATATTACACAATCCCTTGTGTTAAAAGACTTTATTTCCAAAACACCATGGACCTGACATAAATGCAGGATGGATAGGAAGGGAATTGCAGAACAGTGACCTGATGTGCAGCAAAATCAGATTCTATACAGTAAAGATAAAGAAGTCATTTTACTTCAAAGAAAAAAAAGAGACCATTTCACAATATAAAACACACATGCAGGTCTTCTATGTCTACTTGGAGAGCAATAAGGCTGATCTATTAAAGGATTTGTGAATCTTTACACAATATATTGCATTAAAGTGGTTCTAAAGTTTTTTTTTACCTTCATGCATTCTCTACATGAAGGTAAAACACCTTCATTGTCCTGCTGCCCCCTAATACTATCCTGAGCCTGATTTTGATCCAGTAATGTGCACGAGAGCAGCGTCTCTCTCTCTCTGCTCATTGGACAGGAAGGCAGCAGCGGGAGCCATTGGCTCCTGCTGATTTTAATCACAGCCAGTGAAAAAAAAAGAAGAAGAGCAGGGCCGGCTTGGGAGCAAGCTCACGAGTGGCCCCATAGCAAGCGGCTTGCTATGGGGGCACTCAGCAGGAGAGGGGGGGGCGGGGTGACAACAACAGTGGGGGACCTGAGAAGAGGGGGATACCATTGCACAGAGCAGGTAAATATAACATGTTTGTTATTTAAAAAAAATAAAACACAAAAGCTTTGTGATCACTTTTAATGTGGTTGTAAACCCTCCCCTGGAAGTTACACCTACAGGTAAGCCTAGATTAAGGCTTTCCTGTAGGTGTTTGCAATACCTCCTAAACCTCCATGGTTTAGGAGATATTTGCTGAAAGTTCTACACTGTTGTCTACGGCACATGCGTGCTGAAGACAACGGGGCAGGCGCATTCAAAAGCCCATTCATAAAACCGACAACACCGGTTTTGACGGCTCCCGCACGCATGCGCGGAGTGACGTCTTCGTGGCTCCGGCCAATCACAGCTCTGGAGCGGCGATACCCAGAAGTAACCTTCCGGCGAGATGACTGCGGCCGGAGGGGAAGACGTGGACAGCTTCGGGGGCTTCGATCTAAGGTAAGTACTGCATAATGAGCTAGTATGCTAGTCATACTAGCTCATTATGGCTTTGTCTTGCAGGTGGTTAGTTTTAAAAAAAAAAATATTTATGGGTTTACAACCACTTTAAAGTGATATTAAAGTCTCTGCTTTTTTTTGTGCAGTGGTTTTGCACGGAGCAGCCCAGATCTTCCTCTTCTTGGGTCCCTCGCCGAGTGGCCCCACAGCAAGCAACTTGCTATGGTGGCAACTGAGCCTCTGCTGTGTGTTCATTCAGACACGGAGCTCTCTCTCCTTATTGGCTTGCTGACTTTGATTGACAGTAGCAGGCGCCAATAGCTCAGCCAATGAGGAGGTAGAGACCTCGAACAGACGAGGCTCTCGTGCAACATCCCTGGATCAAGATGGGGCTTACGTAAGTATGGGGGGGGGGGGCGGGGCTGCTGCACACAGAAGGTTTTTTATCCTAATGCATAGAATGCATTGAGATGAAAAAAAAAAAAAAAAAACACTTCTGCCTTTAGAACCACTTTAACCACCTCCCTACTGTGCACGAAAACCCCCTTCCTGCCCAAGCCATTTTTCAGCTTTCAGCGCTGTCACACTTTGAATGACAATTGCGCGGTCGTGCTACGTGGCTCCCAAACAAAATTTGTGTCCTTTTTTTCCCACAAATAGAGCTTTCTTTTGGTGGTATTTGATCACCTCTGCGGTTTTTATTTTTTGCGCTATAAACAAAAGAAGAGCGTCCAGTTTGGAAAAAAAACACTATTTTTTACTTTTTGCTATAATAAATACCCATTTTTTTTTTTTTAAATAAAATTTTCCTCAGTTTAGGCCGATACGTATTCTTCTACATATTTTTGGTAAAAAAAAAAAAAAAAAAAAAAAAAAAAATCGCAATAAGCGTGTATTGATTGGTTTGCGCAAAAGTTATAGCGTGTACAAAATAGGGGATAGATTTATAGCATTTTTATTTTTTTATTAGTAATGGCGGCGATCTGCGATTTTTTATTGTGACTGCGATATTGCGGCGGACACATCGGACACTTTTGACACATTTTTGGGACCATTCACGTTTATACAGCGATCCCTGCTATAAAAATGCATTGATTACTGTATAAATGTGATTGGCAGGGAAGGGGTTAACCACTAGGGGGTGGGAAGGGGTTAAATATGTTCCCTCAATGTGTTCTTACTGTGGGGGGAGGGGACTGACTGGGGGAGGTGACTGATGGTTGTCCCTATGTACAAGGGACACACCATCAGCCTCCTCTCCCTCACAGGACGTGGATCTCTGTGTTTACACACAGAGACCCACTTTCCTGCCTTGTGAACGCGGCGAGCGTGCGCCTTCTAGCTCGTTTTAAAGGGAGGACGTCATATGACGTCCTCCCAGAACGAGAGTATCCTCCGCCCGCCGTCAATTGACAGTGGGCGGTGGACAAGTGGTTAAGTATCCAGTCATGTACAAATAAATGAAAGTGTTACTAAACCCACAGCAGTAAAATCAGTCTGTACATGCAGTAAAGCATGCTTATTATACTCACTGTGGAACCTAAGGGGTTAATCCTCTGCATTGTGTAAAAAGGCTGTTTGATCCCGTCTTCTCCCCTTCTTCCATGGTCCCCAATCCATCTGCTGATAGAACAGAGCCATGGGGGCAAGCTGCACATGCTCAGTTTGGTGTGTATTGTTAGAGAGTTTTTTTTTTCTTGGAAGGGTGCACGTGATCAGCACAGGCCCAAACAGCACTGTCCAGACAGAGGGTCAGGGGTCATGCAGCATTATAGGACAGTCAGAGGAGAACGAAAACTCCTCCTACAAGCTTTTATTCAGTGCTCGGCCAGAGTGATCGAAGTCACAAGACTCTTATATTACTGCTGATAAGAAGGGGTATTTAGCAATTTATATTTACGAAAATAATTAAATTTCCATGTTCTGCATATGGTGGCAGACCAATATCGTGAATGCAGGTTCCTGGGTTTAGTAACACTTTAACCACTTCAGCCCAGGAAGATTTGCCCCCTTAATGACCAGCCCATTTTTTGCGATCGGCACTGCGTCGCTTTAACTGACAATTGCACAAATTGCAAAACTGATGTCCTTTTTTCCCCCACAAATAGAGCTTTCTTTTGGTGGTATTTGATCACATCTGCGGTTTTTACTTTTTGCACTATAAACAGAAAAAGAGCGACAATTTTGAAAAAAAAAAAATTACTTTCTGCTATAACACATATCCAAAAAAAATGTTTTATATATATATATATATATATATATATATATATATTATATATATATATATACACACATATATATATATATATACACACATACACACATATAATGTATTCATCAGTTTAGGCCAATATATATTCTTCTACATATTTTTGGTAAACAAAATAAATAAAAAAATAAAATCGCAATAAGCGATTCATTGGTTTGCGCAAAAGTTATCACGTCTACAAACTACGAGATAGATTTAGGAACTTTTATTTATTTTTTATTGTTTTTACTAGTAATAGCGGCGATCTACGATTTTTATTTTAGATTGCGGCGGACAAATCTGACCCAAAATTACACTTTTTTTGGGGACCAGTGACATTAATTTTACATTTTTATAGCACATAATACAATCAATGTAAAAATTACACTGGCAGGGAAGGGGTTAACACTAGGGGGCAATCAAGGGGTTAAAGCGGAGCTCCAGGCTTTTTTTGTTTATTAAAAGTCAGCAGCTACAAAATGTTTAGCTGCTGACTTAAACAAACAGACACTTACCTGTTCCAAGGTTCAGTGATGGGGCCGCACAAAGCCTCGCTCCTCTCCTCTGCGCCTCCATTGAAACTGTGGGCACCCAGTCGTGCCAGCTTGCAGCTTCACGGCCGGGCGTGCACTGCGCATGCGCGAGTCGCGCTATGCTCTCCCAGTGGACAGGCAATCTTCTGGGACCTGTCACGTGTCCCAGAAGATTGCCGGGAGGGGCCACCTAGGGGGAGAAAAGGAGTTGCCTAGGCGGCCCATAGGCGGAAGCAGGAAGTGGCACAAAAAGTCCCCTTCAAAACGAAGCACCCCTGCCCCCCAAAAAAAAGTACATGCCAAATGTACACACTTTAAATGTTTCCTGGGTGTGTTCTAACTGTAGTGGGGATGGGCTACCAGGAACATGACAGAGATCACAGCTCCCGATCACTGGAAACAGAAGATCTCTGACATGTCATCAGGCAGAACGGGGGAATTGCCTTGTTTACATAGGCAGTTCCCCGTTCTGCCTCTGTACACCACGATCACGGGTCGCCGCTGGACATCAAGTCCGCAGGATCCACAGGCACGCTCCCGCCCCCGCTAGCCTCCTTGCACAGGTACGACGGTTCACGCAGGAGAGCCAACCTGCCGCAGTAAATGTACGTGAGCTGGTTGGCAAGTCGTTAAAGCGGAGTTCCACCCAAATTTGGAACTTCCGCTTAATCTACTCCTCGCCCCTTACATGCCACTTCCTCCTTCCGCCCTGGGCTCGCCTAGGGGATACGTCATATCGCCTTCTGGCGGCCCCTCCCTGTAGGCGATCACCTGGGACGTGACAGGTCCCAGGCGATCGCCTGTCCACTCAGGGGGGGCTGCGCCGTTCGCACATGCGCAGTGAGTGCCCGGCCGTGAAGCGGAAAGCTGTCACGGCCGGGTGCCCTCACTATGAATGGAGGCGCCGGCGGAGAAGGGGGGGGGGGGGAGAGGAGCGGAGCTCCAGGCGTCGCGTTGCTGGACAGTGGAACAGGTAAGTGTCTGTTTATTAAAAGCCAGCAGCTACACTTTTTGTAGCTGCTGACTTTTAATAAACATAAAAAAAGGCTGGAACTCCCCTTTAAAGAGGAAATGCAGTCTGCTCACATAATTTGTAATAAAAACATCTTTGCCATTCTGAAGCTTCCCTCCAACCACTTTGCATATTATTTTATATATACTGTGACTCTGTACTTGCTAAATATGCTGCAGAAATCTCCCTCCACTAAGTCTGGCTGCAATCATTTTAACTGTGGGCAGCTGAAGCTGGCTGTTGCCTGTTCACTTCCTGGATTTACCTCCAGCTCTGCAGCTTTCATTGGGCCTCTTATGACTCACCCCCCCTCTTTTCCTGGCAAACTCTCACGAGAGTGAGAAACAGCTGTGCAAGATGTCATAAGCCTAGGATTTTTACCAGACAAGAAACATGAAGTGTGCTGTATAAGGTTATTTACTGGCGGAAAGCAAAAAAATGTTTTACTATCCAAAGTTAAAACAACACCTTTTTTTTTATTTTTCCCCTACAGGTAAGACTATAATGAGGCTTACCAATAGGTAAAATGAATATCTCCTAAACCTGTACGGTTTAGGAGATATACATTTTGCATGCAGCCGCTGACGTCAGCGGCGCATGCCCTGTGAATGTCGGCTGAAGGTCCGGCAGACGCTGTTGGACCTTGCCAGGAAGAAGACTCCCACACGCATGCACGGGAGTGATGTCATCGCGGCTCCGGCCACTCACAGCGCCGGAGCTGCGAACCTGAAAGAGACACCGAGGGCAAAATATCAGCTCACTTGTTGCGGACCAGGATCAGATGCCGACGCCTCGTTCTAAAGGTAAGTATTTCAATTTGAGCTAGTATGCGGTGCACACTAGCTCATTATGCCTTTGCCTTACAGGGTTTTTTTTTTTCCTTCTTTCCCGTGCGGGTATACAACCGCTTTCATAGATGAAAAAATTACTGAAGTTCCACTTTAAGTAAACAGAGATTGCTTTACTCATGATTGGGTAATTGACATGTCCATTAAAGCGGAGTTCCACCCAAAAATGGAACTTCTGCTTTTCAGAATCCTCCCCCCTCTGGTGTCACATTTGGCACCTTTCAGGGGGAGGAAGCAGAGATCTGTGTAATCCAGGTATTTGCTCCCACTTCTGGGCATAGATCGCCGCAGTATCCGCGGCGATCTACGCCACGTCCGGCCCCTCCTCCGTCCCCCCTGCTGTCTTCTGAGAGACACACAGGTCCCAGAAGACAGCAGGGACCAGTGAAATTGTGCAGCGCGACTCGTGCATGTGCAGTAGGGAACCAGGAAGTGAAGCCGCAATGCTTCACTTCCTGATTCTCTTACCGAAGATGGCGGCGCCTCCACCTGAGAGCCGACGGACAGATCGGCTTCGGGTGCCGACATTGCGGGCACATGGACAGGTAAGTGTCCTTATATTAAAAGTCAGCAGCCACAGTATTTGTAGCTGCTGACTTTTAATTTTTTTTTATTTTTTTTTTTTTTGGGGGGGGGGGGGGGGACTCTTCTTAAGCTGCATAGATCAAGCAAGCTTAATGCAAGGGCACATAGAAAAAAAATCTTTCTGCTCTGTCCAAATCAAACGCATGAGGAGGTGCGCATTTTTATGCAGTGCAACCTAAAGTGACCCATGTTGTGTCAACACGCTACAGTGCATAGAGATGAATGAAATGTCATCTTGGAACATCTCAATAACATAAAAAAGAAAATGTGATGCATTGTAACAATGCATGGCACCGCCCATATACATTGTACATTAGCGTGCAGGCTAGTGTGGACAAGTCCTATACAGAATAATCACCCACTGTATTGCGTGAAGATTATCAGCTCTAAAGTAAATCAGTCTCATACCGAGGGGAAATTACTAAGACTGGAGTAACCAATCAGCTTCTAGCTTTAGCTTGTTCAGTTAAACTTTTAAAATGAAAGCTAGAAGCTGATTGGTTGTCCAGTCTTCGTAAGCCCCCCTGATTACTGTGTTTATCAGAAATACAAAGCAAAAATCAACCCCATGCAGGCTTTTTAGGTTGAGCAAGCAGGTCAGTCTACACATCCATATGGCTATTAGTAACACCTACATTCAGATGTGCAGTGTCATACACAGATCTGCACTGACACCTACTAATGAATGAATCTGCCATGCAATCCCTATGACAGCAGAGCAGCACAGACAGACACAATATACAGGGATCAGAGACCAATGCCACCAGCAGCCTGTCACTATGACACGACTGCCCAGGCACTGCCAGGCACATAGCATGCTCATAGGGGAACTCAGCGGAGGAAGCCAGCTATTGTCACCAACCTCAAACACCACTTCTTCATCAAACTCCGCAGTCATTGCTGTCCGCCATGCCACCTTCCGCGGCACACTGGGAAATGGAGTCTGCAGCCCGTGACGTCACCGGCAGTGCCGCTGAGGGGGACAGGAGGACAGGACTACATCTCCCAGAGTTCCCCGCGCCCGCTGTGTCCAGGCCGAGAACAGCGGGAGAGTGCTCTGTGATGAGGGCTGTGCTGGGATAGGACAGGAGTGCACGGCTGGGTGTGCTGAGCACTGACTGGACACAAATGGTGGCTCTATGGAAATAAAAGCATTTATCAATGTACATGACAGCTCTCCCTCATGTTAAAGCCTAAGTTTAAGAAATAAAAAAAAAAAATCAGCAAAAAGGATTATACAAACAATAATTGTGAAGTGTCCCTTGTGTTGCTCTCTCCTGGTTTATTAACCACCTACCAGGGTTGCCATTGCCAACTGTCAGTAAATTTACGAACAGTTTGTAGAATCTGTAATTTTTGCATTTGTCCATTAATGTCCGTTGCTGACATGCAATCAGTATGTCAGTAATAGGCGTGTGCAGGGGGTGTGTCGGTTGTGCCTGGGCACCTCCTAATCACTCTGTGCGGTGCCAATTTCCCCCTATTGCCTGGACTTCCCCTTGTGGTGTGCCCCTGCCCCCCACCGCAATGCTGCTGGCTTTCCTCCTCTCTCCCCCTGTCTGCTGCGGGGGATGTTTCAGGGTGGAGAGTGGGAGAAGGGGCTAATCAATATGTCATTTACCGGCCCCTTCCTTTTCTAAATGAACATAGTGAACATACTCACTGTGTTCAATCATAACTGAAACATAGTAAATTGTGTTTACTATGCTTCTGTTTGTGAATGAACAGGAAGCCGCTCAGCACAGAGCACTTCCTATTCATTCACTGTCTAGTGCAGCTGAGGCTGCAGAGAAAGGTATGTGTGTGTTTGAGCTTTGGGGTGCACACTATAATGTAATGTGCTGCGCACACCTATGTCTGTAATGGACATTCACCGACAGACGCAAAAATTACAGATTTTACAAACTGTCAATTTATTGACAGTTGGCAATCCCAGTCAGAATCTTCCAGTGCAACGGGTGTGAAAACAGCTGAGTCACTTATCACGAGTGCCCAACTAAGCCCGCCCTTTTTGCCCACCTTCTACATTCATAGAAGTTGTAGTATGGCTTCTATGAATGAAACATAATCTATGAATGGAGGAGGTGGGTGGAAGGGGCGGGCATAGTCAGGCTCTCCTGATAATTGCCAGTCTTAGCCCTTTTAGGGCCAATTCACACTAGTGTGGTAACCAGCAAATTACTGTACTGGTAGAATGCTGGTCACTGCTAGGACAAAGGGGAGCAGGGACATAGACGAACTGTGCTGTGTGTGAGTCTATGGACCAGGGTTGCCAACTGTCTGTAAATTTTCAGCTTATACATTTTTATTATACAAGATTACGCAGCGCTTTACAATAAAAGGAGGGACAGTACATTTACAATATAGTTCAATACAGAAGGAATAGGAGGGACCTGCTCATGGAGCTTACAATCTAAAAGGGAGGGGGAGCTGGTAGAAAAGGTAATAGCAGCAGGGGATGATCTGATGGAGGCAACTCAAGAACAGATCTTATGTGGAGGTGGGGTAGGCTTTCCAGAATAAGTGAGTTTTCAAGGATCACTTAAGGTGGAAAGGGTAGGTGCTGACTGGACATACTGTGACAGGGAGTTCCAGAGGATGGGAGAGGCTCCAGAGAAGTCCTGGAGGCAAGCTTGGGAGAGCAGGTGGTCTTGGGAGGAGCAGAGAAGATGATTTGAATGATATCTGGAGATGAGGTTGGTGATGTTGTGGATAGCCTTGTATGTTGTGGTTAGTTTCTTAAATGATCTATGATGGGGTAGGGGAAGCTAGTAAAGGGATTGACAGAGAGAATCAGCAGTCACAGATTGGTTAGTAAGGTGTATTAGTCTGGCAGCGGCATTCAGAATAGACGGAAGGGGTGATAGTGTAAGGGTAGGCCAGTGAGGAGGGCGTTGCAGTAGTCAAGGTGGGAAATAACCAAAGTGAATGAGAGAATAAGTTATTTTGTGGTGTCGTTAGTCAGGAGGGGATGAATTCTGACTAACGTTAGTCAGGAGGGGATGAATTCTGCCTAACGTTAGTCAGGAGGGGATGAATTCTGACTAATGTTAGTCAGGAGGGGACAAATTCTGACTAATGTTAGTCAGGAGGGGACGAATTCTGACTAATGTTAGTCAGGAGGGGACGAATACTGACTAACGTTAGTCAGGAGGGGACGAATTCTGACTAACGTTAGTCAGGAGGGGACGAATTCCGCCTGAGCTGAGCCGGCCAGCCTCCCCACCCAAGCAGAGCGGACCCGCCCAAGCCGAGCCAGAACACTGGCCCTCAGCTTATTTCCGCTCGCCAAATACGAGCAGGTGAGTAGAAATTTTGAGGGCTGATCTAGTTAATCGTTGACCCCACAGACTATCAGAGGGAAGGAAAGGTAATGGCCAGGACTCAGTTGAGAGCAACTCTCAAAATTCTGAGGTGAGGCTGGGCGCCAGGGATGGAGTGGAACTGTGTGTGTCATGAGGGAGCCAGGCACTGCAAAGACCCATGCGAAGAGGAGTTCATGCTGGGACTTGTAGTCCTTCACTTTTGGGGGATGTGACCCCCAAAAGTTAAGGGCTACAGGTCCCAGCATGAGCCCTTTAGAGCTGAGGATGTGACAGCCACCCCCCAACTTGTGAAGGACTACAGGTCCCAGGATAAACCTGTGAGATCTAAGGGGTCACATCCTTAGATCTCAGGGGTTTATGCTGGGACTTGTAGTCCTTCA
The DNA here is from genome assembly GCA_029206835.1 of Rana muscosa. Taxonomy (NCBI): domain Eukaryota; kingdom Metazoa; phylum Chordata; class Amphibia; order Anura; family Ranidae; genus Rana; species Rana muscosa. The sequence continues at coordinate 784,867,020 of CM055118.1, forward strand.
ACTCTCATCCTCTCAGATTCAACAAGTATTTGTTTACTTAAAATAAAGTAAAAACTTAAATTTATGCTTTTCATTATTTTATATAAATATCTCCTAAAATCTGTGGTGTATTTAGGTTTTGTGCTGCCCTAGGCCTGACTAAACTCATGCACCCCCTAATTTAAATATGACCCACCCCTTTCTGTCAAGGCCACACCCCTAGTGTTCCCACTCGAAAATTTAAGGGCGGGTCTTAAACAGCAGTTTAAGACCCGCCCTGAAATTTTTGAGTGGGGACACTAGTTCTGAGGGCCTGGGGTGGGGGGGCAATGGATTCCCTTAATTTGCATAGATTCCCTCTCACTTCCTGCTTGACTATGGGGCAGGAAGTAAAGGGAAATCTCTGCAATGGGACAGGGATGGTAAAAAATAAACTGACAGGGGCTATAACCCTCCCTTACTCTATCCAAAACGAAAAAAAAGAAAAGTGTTGCCTACAGTTCTACTTTAAGCACAAATTTCTGATAATTTGTATGAAGAGGACTAAGAAGATATAACCATGCCAATGGTGCAGCAGAAAACATATAGCACAGTGAGGAAGGTTTGTGGTCCAGGATGATAGGAACCCCCCCCCCCCCACATTTGCGGAATGCCAGCTGCCTGCATACCGGAAGCAGTACTGCTGCTTTATGGGGTGCTAGACTAATTTGCCTCTCAGCCCAGTCTGCCCCATAAGACTGGCGCTACATTAACAGTGTAGAGCAAGCTGACGGGGACTCTTTCCGTGTTGCCCCCCTGCAAAGTGCTGCCCTAGGCCTGGGCCTTGTTGGCCTAGGCCAGGATACAGCGTTGCCTAAAATAGTATATACAACATTTGTAATGGTACATAAAATAGCAAAATATATGCACTCATTATCCACTTTTAATTTACAGAGAGGAAGAGCCTTGGTATCTCCAGGATTGGTAAAAGGACAGAGGACCATACTTATGTAGCCACCCCCTCACCCCGTCCTCTTTAGCTAGGGGTATGTCACGCGACAGGGTGAGGTGCGCTACGGCCCATGTCCTCCCCGCAACGGCGGGCGAGGTGAAGGCCAATACCTGATGTTTCCTCGGGCCGGTGTGTCCGGAGCATGTACCGAGTCTGTCGTGCAGAAACCACTGAACCACCCTTTGCTCCCATTAACAGAGTCCATACACCGATCACAGTCCAACTGTTGGTTTATTTCGTATCTCCACATACAGGCAATGCAATGGCATGATACGGTGGGATGAGCAGGTCGAGGCACTATACTGATCTGGGTCCCTACACCCCCTGTGCTATGACCAAGGGTTGTAGGAGTCTTGACATGAATACCTCCGTTGCGTTGCGGCCCCTATCAGGGGAAGATGTCCTCCAAGGGAGTTACCGAAGGCCCATCCGTCACCGGGTTGACACTACACCGGGTCTTCGAACGAGTGACCTCCCCAGCCTCCTCACCTCAGATGCGGGCCCCCTCGCAAGGGGCGCCCTGGAGCAACTTCACCCTCGCGGGACCCAGTCGGAGTCACCGGGTCCCAGGCCTCCTCAATAGTACCTCACCCCAGGCTGAAGGTGCCTGGGATGGACTCCATCTTCATTCCGGCCAGGCCTAGGGCGCCTAGGCCGGAACCTTGAACCGCCCGCACCCAGGCCTAAGGTGCCTGGGTGCGTGAAGAGATGATCCCCAAAAAGACCTCGTGGCGAGGGCGTCTCCCCCTTTTATCTCCTCCCGTCGATACCACGGAGGGTTCCCCGCCCCGGCCGTACCATCTCCAGGAAGGGACAAAGAAGGGTAGCACTCCGGTAGTGATTCTACCCTGAGCCAGTAGGTACACTGACACCCACTGGTCAAGGAGAATATTACACCACCCAATCCTCCACGAATAACAAAAAGGGGTCTGAACCCTAACACAATTACACATTTGGGTCACACTACCCCCAAGTGTATCCCACTAAATTGAGGACCCCGCTACACACTCCCCCCTGTGATTTGACGCTGGTCCCCAGCGTCAGGTGCACACCCATGTCTCCCAAAGAGTGGTGACATGAAGTGGGCCCCAGAGGCTATCCCTCAAATTTTGGATACTAAATGTGCCAAGACCTGCTCAAAAGGGAAAGGGGAAATATAAAACGATAAACATTTGTATAAGACATCTATTCTGTACACATGTACAATCCCTCCCATCGCTGTCTAAGAACCACCCCACTCTCAGTAGTCTTGACCGATGAATCTCCTGCAGAAGGGAAACAACAAAAAGAAAACACATCCTAACACTCTGTGTTAACTTGGCATGAGTGGGTCCGTCAGCCGAGAGACCCGCTCACTCCAATAAGTAAGTAATGCATGTGTAGCATTTCGAACAACCGTTGCACAACACTGCCACCTGGTGACAGAGCTGCGGTAATGACACTTGGTGAGATCTTCATTCTTCCTGCTTTCCTACTCTGACTCTACCCCAAAAGTCTCTGCCTTTGGCACATGAAGAAAAGGGAGAAAAAAAAAACACAACAGCTCCCAAGTCTCCAGTGAGTAAAAGAAAAGCCCAAATCAAAACAAAAGTAGGGCACAGTTCTAGGCGTCTGGGAATGTCTCATCCAGAAAGTTTCAACAGCAACAAGATAGGAGCTCACTCCTCCTATAAGTAGAACCTTGGATCCGGCAGAAACAGAGGCTTCAGGTGCCCGTCAAACACTTCCACTGAATACTCGACATCCTCTCCTTCTTTCCTACAGATGAGCACCTTATCAGCATGAATATGGCGCCCAAGTCTCCAATCAGCTCTGCAGTCCTTGAACTTTTTAGACACAGGCGGCGAACATGACAGGTATCGCCTGGCATGGGGTACTTTAAGCTTTTCCCATACAAACTCGTCATACCACCTTGGTCGCAGGACCTCAACTTCATACAATAAGTCCCGAGGCAAGTAGGGGTACTCCCACCCATATTCACGGGCGACTCTCTGGGAGAAAAGTCTCTGCAATCTGGCTAGGGGCGGCATCACATCTCGCTCACCTTCTCCTGGCTGTACGATGGCCTCCGGGTGCCGAGGTACCTTCACCATCTCGGGTTGCTTTGTCTTTGGTGCCCGCAACGAAGCACGCTGCGTCCCCACCATCAGAGCGGGTGATGTAGTTGAATGAGGAAAGTTGGTCAGAGGGTTAGATTTCCTCGGGAACTCCGGGGCCTGCGCCCGGAGCGTACTGTCTTCTATGGACATGGGGGAATCCTGTGGTTTACTCAGCACAGGTAGCGGGCGTCTGTCCCAGCCCTTCCGGTGAAACAGCTCGTCTATTTCCCCGTCATCCCCACAGTCTGACAACGACTCTAGGTCGGAGGTGTCCTTAGACATGTGCAAAAGGAAAAAATTTGTTTCGTTTCGTTTTAATTCGTTAATTAATTAATTTCGTTTAGTTAGATTCGTTAAATTTGTTAAATTCGTTTTCGGATTTCGTTTTGTTTTCGACCGAATTCGAAAATCGGTCGCATTCGAAAATATTTCAACCGAATTCGAAAATATTTCTACTGGATTCGAAATTATTTCAACATGATTCGAAATTATTTCAACATGATTCGAAATTATTTCAACCGCATTTGAAACTATTTCAACCGGATTCGAAAATATTTTGCGACCCGACTTTGGGTCCACGTATCTCAGGGTCACTTAGTAATAGAAACCCCAAATTTGGAGATGTTATAGTGCTAGTTCTACTGTGTTTGCATACCAAATTTGGGGTTTCTAGCTACAAGTGGCCCCGAGATATGTGGCCCAAAATTCGGGTTGCAAAATGTCATTCTCTGCTGCAGAAAAGTGTTTGACATTTTGCGACCCGATTTTGGGTCCACGTTTCTCGGGGTCACTTAGTGATAGAAACCCTAAAATTGGTATGCAAACACAGGAGAACTAGCACTACAACATCCCCAAATTTGGGGTTTCTATCGCCAACTAACCCCGAGATACGTGGACCCAAAGTCGGGTCGCAAAATATTTTTGAATCCGGTTGAAATAGTTTCAAATGCGGTTGAAATAGTTTTAAATGCGGTTGAAATAATTTCGAATCATGTTGATACTATTTAAAGCAGATTCGAAAATATTTTGCGACCCGACTTTGAAAAAAAAATGAAATTGATTCTAACAGTCTGCAGGAGATCTGCAAAAAAAAAAAAAGTGAAATGGCTGTTAATAGTCTACAGGAGATCTGCTAAAAAAATAAAATAAATGCTAATAGTCTGCAGGAGATCTTATGTAAAAAATAGTAATCTGCAAAAAAAATTAAACATGAAATAGATAGTATCTATATTCTATTCTATTCTATTGTTTTTCTAGTGTATTCTCTATTTCTATTCTAATCTATTCTATCCAAAGTTAAAATTAATTAATTACATTTTTTTTAATTCCTACTGTTCGAAATTAAAATGTATTCTATTCGAAATTCGAATTTCATAAGATGGTTGCATATTCTTTCTATTTTATTCTATTAAATTATATATTTTTTCTATTCTGTTCTAATCTTTTCTATTTGAATTATAAATTTTGAAAGATGGTTAGTTACTTACTTATATACATCTGTCACATAAAAAAAAGATGTGAAATGGCTGTCATGGATGTCGATTGCAAGGCAAGTACATATGCTGTATGTCATTGTCCGAGTGCCACGTGACCGGCCACGAGTGCCACGTGACCAAGTTGTGGATTGTCACCTGCCACAAGTTATGGGGTTCCTAGCACCAAGTGACCCCCAGATATGGGCGATCTGACAAGTGCTTTTCTGCAGCAGAGAATTAAATTTTGTGACCCGACTTTGAGGCCACGTATCTCGGGGCCACTTATAGCTAGAAATCCCAAAATATTTGGTATGCAAACACATTACAACTGGCACTACAATAACCCCAAATTTGGGGTTTCTATCACCAAGTAACCCCGTTGTAATGCTAGTTCTACTGTGTTTGCATACCAAATTTGGGGTTTCTAGCTATAAGTGGCCCCGAGATACGTGGCCCCAAAGTCGGGTCACAAAATGTCATTCTCTGCTGCAGAAAAGTACTTGACATATCGCCCATATCTGGGGGTCACTTGGTGCTAGGAACCCCATAACTTGTGGCAGGTGACGTGGCAAGTGGACAATCCACAACTTGGTCACGTGGCAGGTCACGTGACACTCGTGGCCGTTCACGTGGCACTCGTGGCAGGTCACGTGGCAGGTCACGTGACACTCGTGGCCGTTCACGTGGCACTCGTGGCCGGTCACGTGGCACTCGTGGCCGGTCACGTGGCACTCGTGGCAGGTGTTGTGGCAAGTGGACAATGACATACAGCATATGTACTTGCCTTGCGATCGACATCCGTGACAGCCATTTCACATCTTTTTTTTTATGTGACAGATGTATATAAGTAAGTAAATAACCTTCTTCCAAAATTTATAATTCAAATAGAAAAGATTAGAACAGAATAGAAAAAAAATATAATTTAGAAGAATAAAATAGAAAGAATATACAACCATCTTCTGAAATTCGAATTTCGAATAGAATAAATTAGAATTTCGAATAGTATGAATTCAAATTTTTTAATTAATTAATTTTAACTTTGGATAGAAAAGATTATAATAAAATAGAAAATAGACTAGAAAAACAATAACCTCAAATTTGGGGTTTCTATCACCAAGTAACCCCGAGATACATGGACCCAAATTCGGGTCACAAAATATTTTCTAATCTGGTTGAAATAGTTTCAAATGCAGTTGAAATAATTTTGAATCATGTTGATACTATTTCAACCGGATTCGAAAATATTTTGCGACCCGATTTTGGGTCCATGTATTTTGGGGTTACTTGGTGATAGAAACCCAAAATTTGGAGATCTTGTAGTGCTATTTCTACTGTGTTTGCATACCAAATTTAGGGTTTCTAGCTACAAGTGGCCCCGAGATATGTGGCCCCAAAATCGGGTCGCAAAATGTCATTCTCTGCTCCAGTAAAGTGCTTGACATTTTGCGACCCGATTTTGGGTCCACGTATCTCGGGGTCACTTAGTGATAGAAACCCCAAATTTGGTATGCAAACACAGGAGAACTAGCACTACAACATCCCCAAATTTGGGGTTTCTATCGCCAACTAACCCCGAGATACGTGGACCCAAAGTCGGGTCGCAAAATATTTTTGAATCCGGTTGAAATAGTTTCAAATGCGGTTGAAATAGTTTTAAATGCGGTTGAAATAATTTCGAATCATGTTGATACTATTTAAAGCGGATTCGAAAATATTTTGCGACCCGACTTTGAAAAAAAAATGAAATTGATTCTAACAGTCTGCAGGAGATCTGCAAAAAAAAAAAAAGTGAAATGGCTGTTAATAGTCTACAGGAGATCTGCTAAAAAATAAATAGATGCTAATAGTCTGCAGGAGACCTGGTGAGAAAACTAAATAGATAATAATAGTCTGCAGGAGATCTGCAAAAAAAATAAAATAAATGCTAATAGTCTGCAGGAGACCTTATGTAAAAAATAGTAATCTGCAAAAAAAATTAAACATGAAATAGATAGTATCTATATTCTATTCTATTCTATTGTTTTTCTAGTGTATTCTCTATTTCTATTCTAATCTATTCTATCCAAAGTTAAAATTAATTAATTACATTTTTTTTAATTCCTACTATTCGAAATTCAAATTTATTCTATTCGAAATTCGAATTTCATTGTCAGGGAAATCCGTCCAACGGCGCCAATCAGCGCCCAATGCGCACGCGCGGCGGAATGATGCTTCGGCGCATGCGCGTGCGCGGGACGGCGCTTCTACGTCCTCGGGTGCGCGCGCCGACGCAGCGGCGTGCGCGCATGCGCGACGGCGCACCAATAGGAATCCAGGCGGGCCTATTTAAAGAGATCCAGTTGCACTGACAAGTTGCTGGTTTGTCAGCTTTCCTGTATACCCAAGACTCTGGAAAACTATCTTGAAAATCTCCTTGTGACCCGGACTGGCTTGACTCCTCTGATCTCTCTCCTGGACCTGACCCTCGGCTTGCTATACGGACTTCTGCCTTCTCCTGTGTTTGACCCTCGGCCGGTGACTCGGATCTGCTGCTTGTCTACAATCCTTGACCTCCTGCTTGTACCTTTTGGACTTCCGCGTTTCCTTTGAACTCCTGCCTGGTTCCCGGTTTTCTCTGGACTTGTTGCCTTTTACTGTGCTAGACCCCCAGCCGGGACTGTTACCTTGCAATTGCAACCCGGACTCAACCTGCACCGGCTTCCATTATCTCCTGCTGTTTGAACTTTACCAATCCGACTAGTTCCCGCTTGAAGCCTGTTTCTTCAGTCTACTCAACACTACCGGACCGTCTAAAAGTACCCACCACCTGCCGGTAGCCGGTGCCGCTTCTCGCCATCCACTCCCTGTCTCAACTCCAGGGGGGTGGAGTGCGTCAAGTCGCAAAGGTGAACCACTCTCGGCATCTCGGCCTCGGTAAGTACATACCTTTACAGTACAAACCAGCCAGATGTCTGAGGCCGACAGGGTGCGTTCACCGTTCGAGACCCTATGTCAGCAAGTCACCGCACTAACCGATGCGGTTCAGAAATTACAAGAAGGTTATGTCCAAATGGATGGCCGCTTTCAGCTACTTACTGGAGCTACAGGACCAGCATCACCAGCTGCTACCGTTGCCAATGCTGCCTCCACGTCTCAAAATCAGGCAAATCCCACCGTAGTAATGGCTACCCCTGAACCCAGGGTCCCCCTGCCTGAGCGATTTTCTGGCGTCCGTAAGAAATATCGGGCTTTCAAAAATGCATGTTCTCTTTACTTCGCCCTTCAACCCAGGACTTTCTCTTCAGAAGTGGTAAAGGTGGGGTTCGTCATCTCCCTTCTAACCGACGAACCCCAGGCCTGGGCCCATGGCCTGATGGAGCAAAGCAGCCCCATACTAGATTCCGTGGACACCTTCTTCGAGAGTATGGCGCAGCTGTATGACGATCCTCAGCGATCAGCTACAGCTGAGTCTGTTCTCCACAGTTTAACCCAGGGGAGAAGGCCGGTGGAGGACTACACGGCCGAATTCCGGAAATGGTCAGCTGACACTGGCTGGAATGAGACGGCCCTTAAATACCAATATCGCCAAGGACTGTCTGAGGCTCTTAAAGACGAGCTGGCCAGGATTGGCGTTCCAACTACTCTGGAAGATTTGATCCAGTCTGTCACTCAGCTTGACAGACGCCTGCGGGAGCGGCGTTCTGAGCGTTTCCAGACTACCCGTCCAAACTGGACTTTGCCCCGATCAGCTCCTGCCTACCCACCCATCCAAGTTCCTACAGCATCTTCTCCTCCCGAGCCTGAACCCATGCAGCTTGGTCTGGTTCGTCCTCCCCTTTCTCCTGAGGAAAAACAGCGCAGACGTCAGGCCAATCTGTGCCTTTACTGCGGGGGTACTGGCCATTTCCTTCGGAGCTGCCCAGTGAGACCTAGTAAGTGTACCCTCAAAGACACTTTGAACTACCAAGTTTCTGGCTTACCACAGACTTATGTTGTTCTTTCCATTTCTCTACAGCTACCAACAGGAGCAACCCGCCTACCGGCGATTATTGATTCAGGAGCCTGCAGCTGCTTTCTGGACTCTTCACTTGCTTCCCAACTTCACTTTCCTCTGCAAACCAAGGACCGTTATCTTCAGGTTCGTCTGGCGGATGGATCCCTGCCTCGTTCAGGGGTAATTACGCAAGAAACAAAACCCATCCTTGCTATCACGGATTCAGGCCACCAAGAATACCTTCGATTTGACCTCATCCCATCTCCCATGTTTCCCATCATCCTGGGCCTCCCCTGGTTACAAGCACATGAGCCTCATATAAACTGGGCCAAAAGGGAAGTTAACTTCACTTCTTCATATTGTTCCCAACACTGTCTTCCCGCACTTCCCACTGTCTGTGCTACTTTAACCCCTCAACCGGATAACCTACCACATGTTCCATCAGCATACTTAGAATTCCAGGACGTCTTCGACAAACAGCAGGCCGACCGCCTACCTCCACATCGTCCCTACGATTGTCCCATTGACCTTCTGCCTGGCTCCAAAATTCCATTCGGCCGCATCTTTCCCTTGTCCGAATCTGAGTTGAAGGCCCTCAAGTCTTACATTGAGGAAAATCTGGAAAAGAAATTCATTCGCCCCTCTTCTTCCCCAGCCGGTGCCGGTATCTTTTTCGTTGAAAAAAAAGACGGGACTCTGAGGCCCTGCATCGACTATAGGGAATTAAATAAAATTACTATTAAAAATAGATACCCGCTTCCTCTCATCCCGGAGTTGTTCCAACGATTCCGATCAGCTCGGATCTTCTCTAAACTGGACCTTCGAGGGGCCTACAACCTCATCCGGATCAGGGCTGGAGACGAATGGAAGACGGCTTTTAGATCTAGGTTCGGTCATTTTGAATACTTGGTCATGCCATTTGGGCTTTGCAACGCCCCAGCTACTTTCCAGCACCTGGTCAATGACATTTTCCGTGAACACTTGGACGACTTCCTAGTAGTCTACTTAGATGATATTCTTATTTTTTCGTCCTCCCTTGAACTGCACCGAATCCATGTCATCAAGGTCCTCACTATTCTCCGAGAACATAGACTTTACCTCAAGGCCGAGAAATGTGACTTTGAGAAAACCACTGTGCAATTTTTGGGATTTATTATTTCTACCAATGGGGTCGCAATGGACCCGCAGAAAGTCAAAGCTATCCAGGAATGGCCAGCCCCAACAGACAAGAAAGGGGTACAACGGTTTATAGGTTTCGCCAACTTCTACAGGAGGTTCATTGTGGGGTTCTCCTCTATTGTGGCACCTATAACCCAACTGACACGCCAGGGCTACCGCTTTCACTGGTCACCGGAAGCTCAGGATGCCTTCGATAAACTAAAAAATGCATTCACATCGGCACCTGTATTGAAGCATCCAGATCCGCTACTGCCATTTACTCTGGAAGTAGATGCTTCAGAGTCAGCCACTGGGGCCATCCTCTCTCAAAGGCAGGGCCCCAAATCCCTTCTTCATCCAGTAGCCTTTGCCTCTCGTAAATTAACTTCTCCAGAACGTAATTATGACGTCGGAGACCGGGAACTATTAGCTATCAAATTCGCCCTGGAAGAATGGCGATACCTTCTGGAGGGAGCCCCTCACCCTGTCATGATATTCACGGATCATAAGAATCTAGAATATCTGAGAACAGCAAAACGTCTTCGACCCAGACAAGCCCGATGGGCCCTCTTCTTCACCAGGTTTAACTTTCATATCTCTTATAGGCCCGGTTCCAAGAACGTGAAGGCGGATGCACTCTCTAGGATGTTTCCCGAGACCCCTCAAGCAGAGGAACCAAGTACCATCCTATCAGCATAAAACTTTCTGCTCATTCCACAGGCTGATCTACTAACTTCCATAAAAGCCGCCTCTAAGCATTGTCCTGACCAAGTAACCTCTTCCCTAGAGAAGCATAATGACTTGCTCTGGTCCCAAGGTAAAGTCTTCGTCCCTCTGGAAACAAGGCAACTGATTCTGAAAACTTTCCACGACCACAAACTAGCTGGTCACTTTGGAACCAAAAAAACCATGGAACTAATCTCTCGCTCCTTCTGGTGGCCTGGTTGGAGACAAGATTGCAAGTCCTATGTTGCCTCCTGTACCCGTTGCCAACGGTATAAGGGACCCAAAACCAAGAGTTGGGGACTACTCAAACCTTTGCCTATCCCTGAACGTCCGTGGGCAGATGTGTCCATGGACTTCATTGTAGATCTACCGCCCTCTGGAGGTTTTACCACGATTCTGGTCGTAATTGACCGCCTCTCCAAAATGGCACACTTCGTGCCCATGATCGGTACCCCCTCTGCTGCAGATACAGCCAAAGCCTTCTTTCAGGAGATAATCAGGCTCCATGGGGTGCCTAAGAGCATCACCTCTGACAGAGGCGTTCAATTCACGTCGAAATTCTGGAAGGAACTTTGCAAATCTTTAGAAGTCAAGATTTGCCTATCATCGGCATATCACCCCCAGAGCAACGGACAGACAGAGAGAACCAATCAAACCCTAGAACAATATCTCCGTTGTTTTTGCTCAGCCTCACAAGACGATTGGTCCTCCCTATTATCCTACGCTGAATTTGCATATAACAACTCGGTGCATTCAGCCACCAGTCAAACTCCTTTTTGGGCCAACTTTGGCTTCCATCCTTCCTTCCTCCCTGATGACATTCCGGAGAGCTCTGTTCCTGCTGTTCAAGATCGGATAGCCTTTGTTCAATCTAATTTTCTGAGACTCCAGGAAATGATGCAAAACGCCCAGGAGTCTTACAAGAGATACTATGACAAGGGTAGGAAGGAAAATCCAGTCTTCAAAGTTGGGGAGGAAGTATGGCTCTCCGCCACCAACCTCAAATTACCGATCCCTTCACGGAAATTGGGACCAAGATTTATAGGCCCTTTTAAAATCAAGCGAGTAATCAACCCTGTGGCCTTTGAATTGGCACTGCCCGACTCCTACAGGATACACCCGGTCTTCCACACGTCTCTGTTGAAACCAGTAGTCTCCAGCTCCTTCCCGGGAAGGGATGAGCCACCTCCTCCACCTGTGGAGGTTGATGGTGAAGATGAGTATGTGGTGGAATCTATCTTGGGCTGCAGGAAAAGAGGCAGGCAGTTGCAGTATTTAATCAAATGGAAGGGGTATCCCCCAGAGGACAACTCTTGGGAACCATCTAGGAACCTACATGCTCCCCGCCTAATTAGAGTCTTTCACCAGGAACATCCCGAGTTGATGTCTAGTCTGGGCGTCCGGAGTCCGCCCCTAGGAGGGGGGCACTGTCAGGGAAATCCGTCCAACGGCGCCAATCAGCGCCCAATGCGCACGCGCGGCGGAATGATGCTTCGGCGCATGCGCGTGCGCGGGACGGCGCTTCTACGTCCTCGGGTGCGCGCGCCGACGCAGCGGCGTGCGCGCATGCGCGACGGCGCACCAATAGGAATCCAGGCGGGCCTATTTAAAGAGATCCAGTTGCACTGACAAGTTGCTGGTTTGTCAGCTTTCCTGTATACCCAAGACTCTGGAAAACTATCTTGAAAATCTCCTTGTGACCCGGACTGGCTTGACTCCTCTGATCTCTCTCCTGGACCTGACCCTCGGCTTGCTATACGGACTTCTGCCTTCTCCTGTGTTTGACCCTCGGCCGGTGACTCGGATCTGCTGCTTGTCTACAATCCTTGACCTCCTGCTTGTACCTTTTGGACTTCCGCGTTTCCTTTGAACTCCTGCCTGGTTCCCGGTTTTCTCTGGACTTGTTGCCTTTTACTGTGCTAGACCCCCAGCCGGGACTGTTACCTTGCAATTGCAACCCGGACTCAACCTGCACCGGCTTCCATTATCTCCTGCTGTTTGAACTTTACCAATCCGACTAGTTCCCGCTTGAAGCCTGTTTCTTCAGTCTACTCAACACTACCGGACCGTCTAAAAGTACCCACCACCTGCCGGTAGCCGGTGCCGCTTCTCGCCATCCACTCCCTGTCTCAACTCCAGGGGGTGGAGTGCGTCAAGTCGCAAAGGTGAACCACTCTCGGCATCTCGGCCTCGGTAAGTACATACCTTTACATTCATAAGATGGTTGCATATTCTTTCTATTTTATTCTATTAAATTATATTTTTTTTCTATTCTGTTCTAATCTTTTCTATTTGAATTATAAATTTTGAAAGATGGTTAGTTACTTACATCTGTCACATAAAAAAAAGATGTGAAATGGCTGTCATGGATGTCGATCACAAGGCAAGTACATATGCTGTATGTCATTGTCCGAGTGCCACGTGACCGGCCACGAGTGCCACGTGACCAAGTTGTGGATTGTCCACTTGCCACGTCACCTGCCACAAGTTATGGGGTTCCTAGCACCAAGTGACCCCCAGATAGGGGCGATCTGTCAAGTGCTTTTCTGCAGCAGAGAATTAAATTTTGTGACCCGACTTTGAGGCCACGTATCTCGGGGCCACTTATAGCTAGAAATCCCAAAATATTTGGTATGTAAACACATTACAACTGGCACTACAATAACCCCAAATTTGGGGTTTCTATCACCAAGTAACCCCGTTGTAATGCTAGTTCTACTGTGTTTGCATACCAAATTTGGGGTTTCTAGCTATAAGTGGCCCCGAGATACGTGGCCCCAAAGTCGGGTCACAAAATGTCATTCTCTGCTGCAGAAAAGTACTTGAAATATCGCCCATATCTGGGGGTCACTTGGTGCTAGGAGCCCCATAACTTGTGGCAGGTGACGTGGCAAGTAGACAATCCACAACTAGGTCACGTGGCAGGTCACGTGGCACTCGTGGCCGTTCACGTGGCACTCGTGGCAGGTCACGTGGCACTCGTGGCCGGTGTCGTGGCACTCGTGGCCGGTGTCGTGGCACTCATGGCAGGTGTTGTGGTAAGTGGACAATGACATACAGCATATGTACTTGACTTGCGATCGACATCCGTGACAGCCATTTCACATCTTTTTTTTTATGTGACAGATGTATATAAGTAAGTAAATAACCTTCTTCCAAAATTTATAATTCAAATAGAAAAGATTAGAACAGAATAGAAAAAAAATATAATTTAGAAGAATAAAATAGAAAGAATATACAACCATCTTCTGAAATTCGAATTTCGAATAGAATAAATTTGAATTTCGAATAGTATGAATTCAAATTTTTTAATTAATTAATTAATTTTAACTTTGGATAGAAAAGATTATAATAAAATAGAAAATAGACTAGAAAAAACAATAACCCCAAATTTGGGGTTTCTATCACCAAGTAACCCCGAGATACATGGACCCAAATTCGGGTCACAAAATATTTTCGAATCCGGTTGAAATAGTTTCAAATGCAGTTGAAATAATTTCGAATCATGTTGATACTATTTCAACCGGATTCGAAAATATTTTGCGACCCGACTTTGGGTCCATGTATTTTGGGGTTACTTGGTGATAGAAACCCAAAATTTGGAGATGTTGTAGTGCTAGTTCTACTGTGTTTGCATACCAAATTTGGGGTTTCTAGCTACAAGTGGCCCCGAGATATGTGGCCCCAAAATCGGGTCGCAAAATGTCATTCTCTGCTCCAGTAAAGTGCTTGACATTTTGCGACCCGACTTTGGGTCCACGTATCTCGGGGTCACTTAGTGATAGAAACCCCAAATTTGGTATGCAAACACGGAAGAACTAGCACTACAACATCTCCAAATTTTGGGTTTCTATCACCAAGTAACCCCAAAATACATGGACCCAAAGTCGGGTCGCAAAATATTTTCGAATCCGGTTGAAATAGTATCAACATGATTCGAAATTATTTCAACTGCATTTGAAACTATTTCAACCGGATTCGAAAATATTTTGTGACCCGAATTTGGGTCCATGTATCTCGGGGTTACTTGGTGATAGAAACCCCAAATTTGGGGTTATTGTTTTTCTAGTCTATTTTCTATTTTATTATAATCTTTTCTATCCAAAGTTAAAATTAATTAATTAATTAAAAAATTTGAATTCATACTATTCGAAATTCAAATTTATTCTATTCGAAATTCGAATTTCAGAAGATGGTTGTATATTCTTTCTATTTTATTCTTCTAAATTATATTTTTTTTCTATTCTGTTCTAATCTTTTCTATTTGAATTATAAATTTTGGAAGAAGGTTATTTACTTACTTATATACATCTGTCACATAAAAAAAAAGATGTGAAATGGCTGTCACGGATGTCGATCGCAAGGCAAGTACATATGCTGTATGTCATTGTCCACTTACCACAACACCTGCCATGAGTGCCACGACACCGGCCACGAGTGCCACGACACCGGCCACTGTGCCACGTGAACGGCCACGAGTGCCACGTGACCTGCCACGTGACCTAGTTGTGGATTGTCTACTTGCCACGTCACCTGCCACAAGTTATGGGGCTCCTGGCACCAAGTGACCCCCAGATATGGGCGATATTTCAAGTACTTTTCTGCAGCAGAGAATGACATTTTGTGACCCGACTTTGGGGCCACGTATCTCGGGGCCACTTATAGCTAGAAACCCCAAATTTGGTATGCAAACACAGTAGAACTAGCATTACAACGGGGTTACTTGGTGATAGAAACCCCAAATTTGGGGTTATTGTAGTGCCAGTTGTAATGTGTTTACATACCAAATATTTTGGGATTTCTAGCTATAAGTGGCCCCGAGATACGTGGCCTCAAAGTCGGGTCACAAAATTTAATTCTCTGCTGCAGAAAAGCACTTGACAGATCGCCCCTATCTGGGGGTCACTTGGTGCTAGGAACCCCATAACTTGTGGCAGGTGACGTGGCAAGTGGACAATCCACAACTTGGTCACGTGGCACTCGTGGCCGGTCGCGTGGCACTCGGACAATGACATACAGCATATGTACTTGCCTTGTGATCGACATCCATGACAGCCATTTCACATCTTTTTTTTATGTGACAGATGTAAGTAACTAACCATCTTCCAAAATTTATAATTCAAATAGAAAAGATTAGAACAGAATAGAAAAAAAATATAATTTAGAAGAATAAAATAGAAAGAATATACAACCATCTTCTGAAATTCGAATTTCGAATAGAATAAATTTGAATTTCGAATAGTATGAATTCAAATTTTTTAATTAATGAATTAATTTTAACTTTGGATAGAAAAGATTATAATAAAATAGAAAATAGACTAGAAAAACAATAACCCCAAATTTGGGGTTTCTATCACCAAGTAACCCCGAGATACATGGACCCAAATTCGGGTCACAAAATATTTTCGAATCCGGTTGAAATAGTTTCAAATGCAGTTGAAATAATTTCGAATCATGATACTATTTCAACCGGATTCGAAAATATTTTGCGACCCGACTTTGGGTCCATGTATTTTGGGGTTACTTGGTGATAGAAACCCAAAATTTGGAGATGTTGTAGTGCTAGTTCTACTGTGTTTGCATACCAAATTTGGGGTTTCTAGCTACAAGTGGCCCCGAGATATGTGGCCCCAAAATCGGGTCGCAAAATGTCATTCTCTGCTCCAGTAAAGTGCTTGACATTTTGCGACCCGACTTTGGGTCCACGTATCTCGGGGTCACTTAGTGATAGAAACCCCAAATTTGGTATGCAAACACAGAAGAACTAGCACTACAACATCTCCAAATTTGGGGTTTCTATCACCAAGGAACCCCGAGATACATGGACCCAAAGTCGGGTCAAAAATATTTTTTGATTCGAAAAAATTCGGATTCGGTTAAATTCGTTAGTATTGTAATTCGGTAATTCGGATGCATCCGAATGTCCGAATAATGAAAAATTCGTCCGAATTTCGATTCGGAACGAAACGAAATGCACATGTCTAGGTGTCATACATCTCGGCGGGAAGGTAGTCTCTAGTAGACGGAAGGCTACCCTCCCTTTCGGGCTCCACCGGCTGTGAACTCCCGACACCTCCAACCAACACCACAGTCCCAGCCCCTAGCTCACCTGGACCTACTGAAGAACTGGGATGTCCGGGACTCTCTTCTCTACCGGCGCCATCCAGGCCAGGCAAGCGGCGGGGTGAAGCTCGACCACGACCACAGGATGCCTGCACCAGGCCTATCTTCCTCTTCGGGGGTGGCAGCAGGGAGTCTGTGGTGACCGAAGCAGTGTCTTCGGATTTTTCTCTCTCAATCTCTGGTTGGGCAGTCACTTCGCCCTGGTCAGCGCGTACGGGGACCTCCGCAGAGGCCTGGATCTCTCCCTCCGGAGTGGCGGTTCCTGTGATGCAGTTGAGGCGTAGGGCCCGGGGCCTTTCCGTGTATGGTTCAACCTCAAAAAGGAACTCCTTGCATGCCTCACATCGCCCGAATGGCTTTAGTTGGACCACCCGTCCCGAGCATCCGGGACAGATCACACCGAGAGCCTCCGTGTCTCTGCATGAATACAGAGCCAACTGTCCTCGGGGCCTGAGCCTTATTCCCGTGTCTGTCAGGGGAGCAGCAAATGCAGTCATTTTCGTGGGGTAAGATACCGGTATCCACGGGGAGCTTGAGGCCATCCTGACCACTTGCTGTTCCATCACGCGCTGACCACGCGCCGGAGTCTCCACGTGTATCTCCACACGTGGCCAGACTCCTCCCACAACTTGTACGTTTTCGCGGGCTTCCGCCAGCCTCCGCCCACGAATTGTACAGTCATGGGGTGCCTCGTGGCGCAGTGCATTAATAGTCCCCACATGTAGTACTTCACACGGCTGGACCTTTCCCTTTTTACGCTCCTCTGCGTGGGCCTTTCCCGACTTAGGGTCATGTCCACAACTCCGAGCAGGGATGCACTTTGGCCAATCACATGGCCGACCTTTTCGGAACTCCTCCGGGCAGCAAAGTTCAAACACAGACGTTCTCAGTTCCATCGCCAAGACACACACTATCCCGGACGAACGAGCCCCCACGTGTAGCCACCCCCTCACCCCGTCCTCTTTAGCTAGGGGTATGTCACGCGACAGGGTGAGGTGCGCTACGGCCCATGTCCTCCCCGCAACGGCGGGCGAGGTGAAGGCCAATACCTGATGTTTCCTCGGGCCGGTGTGTCCGGAGCATGTACCGAGTCTGTCGTGCAGAAACCACCGAACCACCCTTTGCTCCCATTAACAGAGTCCATACACCGATCACAGTCCAACTGTTGGTTTATTTCGTATCTCCACATACAGGCAATGCGATGGCATGATAGGGTGGGATGAGCAGGTCGAGGCACTATACTGATCTGGGTCCCTACACCCCCTGTGCTATGACCAAGGGTTGTAGGAGTCTTGACATGAATACCTCCGTTGCGTTGCGGCCCCTATCAGGGGAAGATGTCCTCCAAGGGAGTTACCGAAGGCCCATCCGTCACCGGGTTGACACTACACCGGGTCTTCGAACGAGTGACCTCCCCAGCCTCCTCACCTCAGATGCGGGCCCCCTCGCAAGGGGCGCCCTGGAGCAACTTCACCCTCGCGGGACCCAGTCGGAGTCACCGGGTCCCAGGCCTCCTCAATAGTACCTCACCCCAGGCTGAAGGTGCCTGGGATGGACTCCATCTTCATTCCGGCCAGGCCTAGGGCGCCTAGGCCGGAACCTTGAACCGCCCGCACCCAGGCCTAAGGTGCCTGGGTGCGTGAAGAGATGATCCCCCGAAAAAGACCTCGTGGCGAGGGCTTCTCCCCCTTTTATCTCCTCCCGTCGATACCACGGCGGGTTCCCCGCCCCGGCCGTACCATCTCCAGGAAGGGACAAAGAAGGGTAGCACTCCGGTAGTGATTCTACCCTGAGCCAGTAGGTACACTGACACCCACTGGTCAAGGAGAATATTACACCACCCAATCCTCCACGAATAACAAAAAGGGGTCTGAACCCTAACACAATTACACACTTGGGTCACACTACCCCCAAGTGTATCCCACTAAATTGAGGACCCCGCTACACTTAATTTTACATTCAGAGACACTGCATGCAGATACCTTTACCCCACCCGTTCCTTCATCAAAAGACCTTTCGCTGGGAAGCACCTTGCTTATCCTATTTACATTTGATGGTCACCATTGCACAGCAACATCTTTGGGACCTTCATAGCTAGCATTAACCTCCACAACATTTCCAGAATTAAAGAGTGGGAGGCGGGCCAGCTCAGCTCAGCTTAGATGAGGGGGCGTCTCTGTCCGGTCCGCTCAGCTTGGGCGGGGAGGGAGAGGGGAGGCTGGCCTGGTGCAGTGGAAGAACTGGCCTACCTTCAATATCCCTAAAATTGTAGCAGCAGCCATGCAATCACCACACTTTGTTGTGTGGCTGGGAGCCAAACATGCCTTTCCAGAATGGGACTCTACACTTGGTTTTCACTCCAGCTAGCCTGGATCAGATACCTACAGCTACATCTGCACAGAACACTAATAGCACACAACTGCAGATGAATCAGTACCATTGAAGATACACTTTCCTCTTTGCTATGGAATCTCATGCCACTAAAGAGAACTGGTGGCTTGTAAGCAAATACTGGATGATCTTGATAATTGATCCAGATGTAATAGTTAGCATTTTATAGGATTTACAGAGAGTGCTGAGGGGAATAATCCAGAACTTTTCCTGGAGATCTGGTTAAAAGGAAACCTACAAAATCTGGAGATTTCTGCTGCCATGACTATTGAACAAGCACATTGCATCCCGACACAACCTTTTCTTCCAGGTTCTGGAGGTCCAGCCCATTCTATACACTTTTAATGAAGCTTATGATAATGGGATTTCTGCTGCCATGACTATTAAGCAAGCACATTGCATCCCAACACAACCTTTTCTTCCAGGTTCTGGAGGTCCAGCCCCTTCTATACACTTTTAATGAAGCTTATGATAATGGGATTTCTGCTGCCATGACTATTGAGCAAGCACATTGCATCCCAACACAACCTTTTCTTCCAGGTTCTGGAGGTCCAGCCCCTTCTATACACTTTTAATGAAGCTTATGATAATGGGATTCTTCCAAAAACGAATAGAGCGGCTTGATTGTTCTTCTTTTAAAGCCCGATAAAGATTCCACTCAGTGTGATTCCATCTTTCTCATCAAAGCTAACGCTACAGTGCTAGCAAAAGTTTCTAGCTATCTGACTGAACGGATATTTTGATTTAGTGCAGGAATCTGATTAGTGTTGCCTTCCACTCATATGAATACCCATAGGTTATACACAAACTTGCAGTATCCACATGACATCTCCAAAGGTCAAGAAGATCAATGAAATATGCTTCATGTTAATATTGTTAAAGTTTTTGTTGTTAATATTTATTTTTGTAACTCTTGCATAAAACACTTAACAGTGTAATTTAATGAGATAGTTTAGAAGGGCGTGTTTAGGGGTGGAATTAGGCCTTGTTCACACCTATGCATTTTTTAGTGCGTTTTCAGTTTTGCAGAAACACACTACAATCCATTTAACATGGTTTCCTATGGATGCAGTTCAGATCTGTGCATTTTATGGAAAGGGCCAGGGACTTTTTCTGGTTTTTGGTTCCATAGACTTCAATGGATCAAAAATGTGTATTGAAAAAATGCAAAATGCACCTGCAATAGGAAAACAGCAACCTGGATAGGTGTGAACCAGGTCTTAGGGGCGGGGCAGGGTAGGTGTTGGGTGGGGCAACTGGTGGCAAGTAACTTTTAAAGTAATTGTAAAGTCTCGTTTTTTGGGAGGGGTTTTTGTATGAAAATAACAAGCATGTTATACTTACCTGCTCTGTGAAATGGTTTTGCACAGAGCAGCCCAGCTTCTTCTCTTCTCAGGTCCCTCCTCGGTGCCCCTGGCCCCTCTCTTCTGCCAAGTGCACCCACCGCATGCAGCTTGCTATAGGGGCACCCAAGCCAAGCCGCAGCTCTGTGTGTCCATTCAGACATGGAGCCGCGGTTCGACCCTGCCCCCCTCTCTCCTGATTGGCTAACTGACTTTGATTGACAGCAGCATGAGCCAATAGCGCTGCTGCTGTGTCTCAGCCAATCAGGAGGAAGAGTTCCCGATGGCCGAGGCACTCGTGCACATCGCTGGAGAAAGATCGGGCTCAGGTAAGTATTAGGAATGCTGAGGGGAGCTGCTGCACACAGAAGGCTATTTCTCCTAAAGGGGTTATAAACCCTCGTGTTTTTTCACCTTAATGCATCCTATGCATTAAGGTGAAAAAACATCTTGCACTGTCCAGCCCCCCCGAGCCCCCGTTTTACTTACCTGAGCCCCGAATTTCAGTGGGCTTAATCCCGCGTGGCTCTCTACCATTGCTTCTGGGCTTTTCATTAGATGGATTGAAAGCAGCGCAGCCATTGGCTCCCGCTGCTGTCAATAAAATCCAATGACGCCGCCTCCGGGGCAGGGCCGAGTCATACACTCTGTGGCTATGGACGCCGATTGTATGACGCGGGAGCACCCCCGCAAGGTAACCCCCTCGGGAGAACAAACAAAGGCGCCTCTAAGTGCAGAAATAAAAACTTTTTAATATCCCCAAGAGGATTAAAAAACACTTACAAGATAGAGGATGAAAAGGAGCATGTAGTAAGTGTATCCAGATGAAGTTCAGATGGTAGGAAGGTCCCAGTATGTAATACTTCCAGTAGGATCCAGGAAAACAACAGCCGGTGGACGCTGCAGGCTCTGGAAACACAATAACGCTGCCAGGGTCAGTTTGGAGTATGGAGGCCGGAAATGACGCCCGGAAATGACGTTAACGGAAGCGGGACGAAAACCAAAGAGCTTCCCAGAGGGAGTTATCTATTGCAAGAAGGAGCCGCGAGAGCCGCCGTGGGACCCCAGAACAGGAGGATCAGGTCCACTCTGTGCAAAACGAACTGCACAGTGGAGGTAAGTATGACATGTTTGTTATAAAAAAAAAAAATTAAAAAAAAGTGAACCTTTAGTGTCACTTTAAGGCCTGGCCAGTAGCTCAGGACTTGGAATTTTGAGCCCTGAACTAGATATCAAAGCTTACTATTTATTCCATATCTTCCTCTTTGTAACTTTCTCTAAAAATATTTTCTTTGTTTTTAATAACAGATGTTTTATTTCATTTTTTCAATGAAATACAAAGTAACATTGAATGTCAAGTAATGCATCTTGTGAAGCAACAAGTGTATCAAAATTCATACACAGCAGTTAAAAATCTTGAAGGTGAGGTGAAGTATGATACAAGTACGGTAGTATTCAGAAGATATTTGTTGACTTTTATACCTCACTCTATGAAGCCAACTAACCAAGCTAAAGAATTTTTGGATAAATTGGTTCTTCCAAAACTTAAATTAGAGGATAGAGAAGCACTTGATAGTCCCATATCCCTGGAAGAATTAAGTCTAGCCGTTTCACATAATAATAAAGCACCAGGGATGGACGGACTACCGACAGAGATATATAAAAAAAAATTATAACATTTTACTACCATAACTCCTAGAGGTACTAAATGAGGCGTATGAAAAACATACACTTCCAGAATCGATGCAGGAAACAATAGTAATAGTGATTCCAAAACAGGGTAAGGACCCAATGTTGCCTGAATCATATCGTCCTATATCCCTCCTTACCTCAGATGTTAATATTTTGGCCAGGGTTCTTGCAAATAGGTTATCAAAATACATGGGTTTTATTCCAAAGAGAGCAGCCGCAACAAACATTTGCAGGTTATTTTTGAATTTGCAATTGCCTATGGAAAATATGGGATCTAGAGCAATATTATGCTTAGATGCACAAAAAGCCTTTGATATGGTGGAGTGGGAATATTTATGGACTGTATTGGAGGCTTTTGGAATAGGAACGGGATTTTTAAAATGGGTGAAAATATTATACAGGGACCCTAAAGCTAGGGTAAGAATTAATAATACACTATCCAGCCCGTTTACCTTATCTAGAGGGACAAGGCAGGGTTGCCCCCTATCACCATTACTGTTCGCTATAGCAGTAGAGCCCCTTGCTCTTGCCATCAGACAATCAACAAAAATAGCCAGGTTTTGTCGGGTAGGTAGAGAGGATAAAGTGGCCCTATATGCAGATGACGCTCTTATTTTTCTGGGGGATACTTCAAACTCACTATCGGAACTTATAAACCTTATCTCCATATTTGGGCTATTCTCGGGCTTCCAGATTAACTGGGATAAATCCATACTACTACCATTAGATGAGTTAAAAACCCCATTATCAAATCAAGCTCCTAAAATCCAAATTAGGGACACAGTGAAATATTTGGGGATAGAGATTTCTCAGGATGTAAAAGACTATATTAATTTGAATTTGAAACCATTATTAGCAAAATTTAAAGACAAATGCCGAAGTTGGTGTAAGTTACCTCTGACGGTGATAGGAAGAGCAAATCTTATCAAAATGATTTGGGCTCCGCAATTACTTTATGTGTTTAATAATTCACCCATATGGATCACAGCTTTTTGGTTTAGAAAAATAGAATCTCTCTTCAGAGAGTTGATTTGGAGGAATAAACGATCACGTATAAAGTTAACAACATTAATGTTAACCAAGAAAGAGGGAGGTCTTGCAATCCCCCATCCCAAAAATTATTTTTTAGCCTCACAAATACAACATTTCAGTGGATGGACAACAGTATCACATTCTGATCCTATACAGAAGTTGCTATTATCAGTTTACAAAGTATATCCACTGATTTCTTTATTAGACTCGAGAAATCAATTGCGTGATAAAGGATTTCATATGGGTAAATTATTAGACATGGTATGGCAGGAAATTAGGAAAATTACTGAAGTAAAGGGATTTACTTCATACACTCCAATTTGGAACAATAGTAGTTATGGGGAACTGGGGAAATTGGAGGGGTTTGAGATTTGGAGGCAGAAGGGACTAAGGTACATGACACAGCTATTTGAGGAAGATGTGATGAAAACCTTTAGTGAATTAAGTAAAGAATATAATATTCCAAATCAAAGATTTTTTCAATTCCTTCAGCTTAGGCATGCATTAAAAACACAGGGTCGTTCGCAGGAATTGAAGTTTAATAAGTCAGTGGTGATAGCCTTGTTGGAAAAGACAGGGCAAATAAAAAAGGGCCTGATATCACAATTATATGATATATTATTTGATACATTTTAAAAAACGGTGGGTATACCAGCAAGATTAGCCTGCTCAGGTGATATAGGGCCAATTTCAGATGAACAGTGGGCACAGGCACTCTCAGTAATACCTCAGGCCTCTCTATCTCCAACGCAAAATTTAACACAGCTATTTATCCTACATAGGGCACATTACACACCAGAGAAATTATTCAAATGGAAATGAAGAGATACAGACCAATGTCCTAGATGTAAAGGGAGAGTAGCCAATCTAATACACATGTTAGGAAGATGCCCTGAACTTCATCGTTATTGTTCTGGGGTGGTATCTATGATTAATAGTGTATTTGAGAGTGGGATGCTTATGGAGCCTGGGGGTTGTCTTCTGGGTATACTGGATGAATCAAGAATCCCAGGGGATTATATTGTTTCAATAAATAGAAGTCTATTCCAGGCTCGTAAGCTCATTGCACAAAAATGGTTATCACCATATCCACTCACTGTAGCAGATTGGAAAATACAAGTAAGGGAAACTGTAATAAAGGAAAAGTATACTTTCTTACAGAGAGGTTGTCCAGGGAAATTTGAAAAAATATGGAGAAGGTGGTGTGATATTTTGGAGGTATGATGAGAGAGGGGAGGAGGGATGGGTGAGCAGAGATGGGAGAGTGGGGGAGATGAAGGGGGCCAGGGGTAAGGGGGATGTGATTTGTGTATTTTTTTTGTTTATTCTTTTTTTTTTATTTATTCCTCTCAATGCGGGCTTGGGTTGTATTTTGTATTTGGTGTTGTTGTTGTTTGTATGTAAAAGAAATAAAAAGATGATTTGTTTAAAAAATAAAATTCATACTAAGATTTATCATGTAGAGCAAATGTGAGACTAAATGTAAAACAAGGCCACAATGTCAAAATCCACAATGAATAAGAATACAATATAAAAGCAATGGCTTCGAATATTTTGTTGGTATAATAAATCTCACTGCACATAATAAAGTAGCAATTTAGAAACCTGCGTTATCTTGCTAGTGGAAGCTATTGTAATATATCATCAGCTTTACTTGTCTTCTGGAATAAAGTCAGGAATGGAATAGATATAGAAGAATAGAGCGTGAGGAAAAGGGGAAGAGAGGAAAAGAAAAAAAGAAATAATCGTGGACAAAGATGTACAATTCAATCAAAACTATCAAATTGGCAAACAATTGAAGAGGCATAACTTTCATTCCAACCAATTTGCATGTGATGTAGATCATGTTGATGCATGTTGTCCCTGTGCCTGCTCGGATTTCTTCCAGGTACTCCAGTTTCCTCCCACACTCCAATGACATGCTGGTAGGTTAACTGTCTCCTGTCTAAATTGGCGCTAGTATGTGTATGAATGTGAATTAGGGACCTTATATTGTAAGCTCCTTGAGGGCAGAGACTGATGTAAATGTACTATTCTATGTAAAGCGCTGTGTAAATTGACGGCACTATATAAGTACCTGTAAAAAAATTAATAAATAACAAAATAAATCAACTAGGATGCAAAATTATCTATCATGTTGCATCAATTGGCAACACTGATATACTTTGTGCAAGAATTTGATTGTATTTTACCCAAGCAAATTATTTATTTATTTATTTCAGGTACATATATTCTGCTGTCAATTTACGGAGCACTTTACACATATAAATTGTGCAGCCACATCAGTCCCTGCCCTCAAGGAGCTTACAATCTAAGGTCCCTAGATCACATCCATATATACACATACTAGGGCCAATTTAGATAGGGGCCAATTGGAGAGGGAAACCGGAGTACCCAGAGGAAACCCATTCAGGCACAGAAAGAACTTTCAGTCTCCAGGTAGGTAGTGCCGTGGTTGGGATTCTAACCAACGATTATAAGGGTGCATGATGAAAACAGAAATGTGATTCATAACTTACAAACGTATCTTTCAACTATTGACTGAAATTCCCTTTCCTGTCTATGTTATATTGATTAAATGAGTTGTTGATTATAGTTTAATAATTAATAGAAATTTATTGGAAAAGAAGTCAATCATTTATCAAAGCGTGCATGGTGCCACCTATCCAGCCATACACCCTTGAAAGACTAAATGCCGACCACTAGTGCCTTTTCCAAGTGCATTAATGGACTGATCTACTCGATGGTACTACTTGTTCTGGTTTTGTTACTTCTTTTGATTGTCACAACTTAAACATTCCCCCATATTTCTCTTGCACTTTTTTGTCTACTATGATAACTTTATAAGTTTGTAGTACTAGCTGAAAAATTCAAAACATTTTTTTTGTACAACAAAGCACGTATGGTCACCATTAGCTTTTTGCTGATGGATCTATGGTGCTGTCTGTCTGTTCTGTATTTTTTTTTTCTATAAACCTTGGGTACTTTGAGCTTATAGCTACCACTCAAGGTGGAGAACAGAAGGAGTAGTCTGGTATTTTTACAAAGGGCAGGTAGCTGGATGTTATTTGCATGACAGAACATCCTTTGGGGATTCCCTAAGGCCCCTTTCACACTGGAGCGGGGATGAGCGCTGACGGTATGGCGGCGCTATTTTTAGCGTCGCTATACTGTCATTTTTACCGTGATATTCGGTCGCTAGCGGGGTGATTTTAACCCCCGCTAGGGGGAGAAAAAGGGTTAATACCGCCGCATTGCGGCGGTATTACTGCGGTTTCCCATTGCTTTCAATGGGCAGCACCGGTAAAGGAGTGGTAAACACACCGCTCCTTCACCGCTGCAAAAGATGCGGCTAGCAGGACTTTTGGAGCGGTCCTGCTAGCGCACCGCTTTAGTTTGAAAGCCTTCGGGCTTTCACACTGAAGACTGCAGGGCACGATTTTTTCAGGCGGTATAGCAGCGCTATTTTTAGTGCTAAACCGCCTGAAAAACGTGTCAGTGTGAAAGGGGCCTTAACCTCTCAAATCTGAATGCTACCTGCCCATGTGCCATGGTCTCCATTCACTTCAATTGATGGCTCTTCTGTCAGCATGTTAGGGTGAAGACACTTGCCATCGAAGCCAACTGAGAACACTGCTCTGCAGAATTTTGGATAAAAGCTGCATGGTGCCAGGCAAGCCACTCAGTGAAGGACATCGAGATGTATGACTGTAGGAAAGTAAGTTCTATCCCTACTCAAATGCCGCGTACACACGATTGGAAATTCCGACAAGAAAACCGTGGATTTTTTTACGACGGAATGTTGGCTTAAACTTGTGTTGCATACACACGGTCACACAAATCTTGTCGGAAATTCCGAACGTCAAGAACGCGGTGACGTACAAGACGTACAACGAGCCGAGATCAATGGAGTTCAATAGGCAGTTCGGCTCTTCTTCTTGATTCTAAGCATGCATGGTTTTTTGCACATCGGAATTGCATACAGACGATCGTAATTTCTAACAAGAACTTTTTCCGTCGGAAAAATAGAGAACCTGCTTTCAATTTTTTTTTGGCGGAAATTCCGACAGAAAAAGTCCGATGGAACCTACACACGGTCGGAATTTCTGACCAAAAGCTCACATCGGACTTTTCTTGTCAGAATTTCCGATCGTGTGTACACGGCATTAAAGTGTTACTAAAGTCAAATTTCTTCTTAACCACTTAACGACCGCTCACTGTATATATACGTCGGCAGAAGGGCACCGACAGGCAAAGTCACGTACCTGTACGTGACTGCCTTTGTATAGTTGGGGGGTCCCATCGGACCCCCCTTCTATACAGTGAGCGGTCGTTAGTTGTTCGGGAGCGATCCGGGATGAGGGGACGGCCGTTTGATTCCGGCCACCCCCTCGTGATCGCTCCCGGCGAATGAGAAAGCTTCCTCTGCCTGTGTAATGTAAACACAGGCAGAGGAAGTGATGTCATCTCTCATGCGGCGCTCACATATACTGAGCGTCGTACGAGCGAAGACACACAGGTTAGTGCACAAACACTACACTAACACCAGGACACATAGGAACATAAATGGCCCCCCAGGCCCCCCCAGATCACCCCCCTGCCCCCAGTCACAGTGTCACTGATTGCAGTGACCATTTATTTACTGATCACTGCAATCAGTGACATTTGTGACTGTAAAAGTGTCACTACAGTTAGTTTTAGGTCCAGTGTAGCCCCCTAACCCCCCCTAATAAAGGTTTAACCCCCTGATCGCCCCCCAGATAACCCTTTCACCCCCTATCACCACTGTCGCTAAGCGATCGTTTTTCTGATCGCTGTTTTAGTGTCGGTGATGCCGATCGGTAGCCAGTTATTTTTTTTAGGTTCGCCGCAGGTTTTTATAGCGTCAGGTACCCCCATATATTACCTAATAAAGGTTTAACCCCCTTGATCGCCCCCCAGGTAACCCTTTCACCCCCTATCACCACTGTCGCTAAGCGATCGTTTTTCTGATCGCTGTATTAGTGTCGGTGATGCCGATCGGTAGCCAGTTATTTTTTTTAGGTTCGCCGCAGGTTTTTATAGCGTCAGGTACCCCCATATATTACCTAATAAAGGTTTAACCCCCTGATTGCCCCTAGTTAACCCTTTCACCAGTGATCACCATATAAGTGTTACGGGTGACGCTGGTTAGTTAGTTTGCTTTTTATAGTGTCAGGGCACCCGCCGTATATAATCCAATAAAGGTTTAACCCCCTGATCGCCCGGCGGGTGATATCAATTAGGTTTTAGTGTCAGAGAGGGTCTGCGTCACACCCCAGGCAGCGTCAAGTTAGTGCCAGTAACGCTAACACCCACGCGTGAAGCATACACCTCCCTTAGTGGTATAGTATCTGAACAGATCAATATCTGATCAGATCTATACTAGTGTCCCCAGCAGTTTAGGGTTCCCAAAAACGCAGTGTTAGCGGGATCAGCCCAGATACCTGCTAGCACCTGCGTTTTGCCCCTCCGTCCAGCCCAGGCCACCCAAGTGCAGTATCGATTGATCACTGTCACTTATAAAACACAACAAACATAACTGCAGCGTTCGCAGAGACAGGCCTGATCCCTGCGACTCCAGTGCTGTAGGAGGTGATTTCACCACCACAGTTAAAAAAAAAGGGTATATGTCGAAGCATTGGGGCAGCAGGGGCGGAGGAGCGGAGGAGCGATTTTGCTCCTAATGCCTCGTACATACGGTCAAAATTCAGACGGAGGCTTGCCCGTAGAAAAGTCTGACCATGTGTGTGCGGCATAACTTTTGCGGGAGGATGCCCCCATGCTTCGGCATATATAAATGGTGCATGTGTGCATGTATGCCCATCATTAGAAGCGGGTGGATGAAGGGCGTTATTCTAATGGTGGGCATACCCACCGATCAATCTCTTTTTTTTGTTCAGCCAACAATACATGTCCAACAAGGACCAGCAACGTACTGGTATGTTGCTGGACTT
Source organism: Rana muscosa (assembly GCA_029206835.1). Lineage (NCBI taxonomy): Eukaryota > Metazoa > Chordata > Amphibia > Anura > Ranidae > Rana > Rana muscosa. The sequence goes on from CM055118.1 coordinate 784,895,977, forward strand.
TGAATGGCTATACCAGATTGATGCCTGCGAGTTTAGGTATCATTCTTTTCAGCCAGCGGCCGGCTTTCATGTAAAAGCAATCCTAGTGGCTAATTAGCCTCTGAACTGCTTTTACAAGCAGTGGGAGGGAATGTCCCCCCCCCCCGGATATAAAAAGCGCCATTGGGAAATTGGGAAAGCATTTTATCACACCGATCTTGTGGTCAGATGCTTTGAGGGCAGAGGAAAGATCTAGGGTCTAAAATTTCAAAAAAAGAGTACCTGTCATTACCTATTGCTATCATAGGGGATATTTATATACCCTGAGATAACAATAAAAATGATAAAAAAAAAAATAATATGGAGGGAACAGTTTAAAAATTAAATAAAAAGCAAAATTAATAATAAAAAAAAAAAAAAAAAAAAAAAAAAAAAAAAAGCACCCCTGTCCTGCCCTGCGCTTGCGCAATGGCGAACGCAAGCGTCGGTCTGGCGTCATATGAAACAGCAATTGCACCATGCATGTGAGGTATCACCGCGAAGGTCAGATCGAGGGCAGTCATTTTAGCAGTAGACCTCCTCTGTAAATCTAACGTGGTAACCTGTAAAGGCTTTTAAAGGCTTTTAAAAATGTACGTAGTTTGTCGCCAATGCGCGTTTGTGCGAAATTTTAAAGCATGTCGTGTTTGGTATCTATGTACTCGGCCTAAAATTATATTTTTTATTTCATCAAACATTTGGGCAATATAGTGTGTTTTAGTGCATTAAAATTTAAAAAGTGTATTTTTTCCCCAAAAAATGTGTTTAAAAAATCGCTGCGCAAATACTGTGTGGAAAAAAAAATGCAACACCCACCATTTTAATCTGTAGGGCCTTTGCTTTAAAACAATATATAATGTTTGGGGGTTCAACATAATTTTCTTGCAAAAAAAAAAAAAAAGTTTTCATGTAAATGTAGCGGGGTCCTCAAATTGATGGGATACACCTGGGCAATAGTGTGACCCAGGTGTATAATTGTGTTAGGATTCAGACCCCTTTTTGTTTCGTGGAGGATTGGAGGATGTAATATTCTCCTTTGCCTGTGGGTGGCGAGGTACCCACAGGCTTCAGGTAGAATCATCTTCGCAGTGCTCCCTGTTTTGTCCCTTCCTGGAGATGGTATGGCTGGGGCGGGGAACCCGCCGGGCCGTTGATGGGAGGAGATAAAAGGGGGAGACGCGCTTACCACGAGGTCTTGCGGAGAAGGAGGTCCTCGGAGGAGGAGGGTTGCGGTCCGCACCCAGGGCCCTTAGGCCTGGGTGCGGGAGATCCAGGAGTCTGGTCCAGGTGCCCATGGCCTGGTCCGGAGTCATGTTGGCGTCCATCCCAGGCACCTTTAGCCTGGGGTGAGGTACTATCGAGGAGGCCTGGGGCCCAGTACCTTCGACTGGGTCCCGCTAGGGTGGACTGTCCGAGGGTCCCTGGGCGGAGGGACTCGTACCTGAGGTGAGGAGGCCGGGGAGGTTACCCACTGGAGACCCGGAGCAGCACCAACCCGGTGACAGTGGGCCTCTGGGAACTCTCTTGGGAGGACACATCCCCCTGATAGGGGCCACAGCGTATCGAAGAGGGCTCCATTGCTGTTCATAGGGGTTGCTGGAAGAGACCCCATCCTTCCTGTTCTGTAACAGCCGGATTGGCTTAGGCGCCGCTGGTCATAGTACAGTGGCATAGAAATTAAACTTTAGGAAGTGCCTCGATCTGCTCGCCCCACCGTTGGCAAGGTTATAGGTCCCAACCAGTTTGTTGCAAAAGAACTGTTTATTGTGCTTTGCGTATTGGAGTGTCAAATAAACAAGTGTTGGACCTTTCTTCGGTGTGCGAACTCCAGTTACTGGAAGCAAAGGGGAGGCTGGTGAGCTTGCAATTACAGACTCAGTGCATTCACAGAACACACCGGCCCGAGGAAACATCAGGAAGTGGCCTTCACCTCCCTACTACAATGGGGAGGACATGGGCCGTGGCGCATCTCACTCTCGCAACCCAGGAACCCCTAGACATGAGCTGGAGTGTAACCGATAAAGTCGAAGAGGGAGTGAGGCCGCTACACGTGGGGGCTCGTGAGTCCGGGATAGAGTGTGTTCTAGAGATGGACTTGAGAATGTCTACATTTGAACTTTGCTGCCCAGAGGAGTTCCGAGCAGATCGGCCATATTACTGGCCAAAGTGCGTCCCTGCTCGGAGTTGTGGAAATGACCCTAACACGGGAAAGGCCCATGCGGAGGAGCGGAAAAAGGGAGAGGTCCAGCCGTGTGACGTACTGCACGTGGGGACTGTTAACGCACTGCGCCACGAGGCACCCCATGGCGACATCGTTCGTGGGCGGAGTCAAGAGGAAGCCCGCGAAAATGTACAGCTCATGGGAGGAGTCTGGCCAAGTGTGGGGATACACGTGGAGACTCCGGCGCGGGGTCAGTGCATGATGGAGCAGCAGATAGTCGGGATGACCTCAAGTGCCCCGTGGATTATGGTTCCTCACCCCACGAGAATGACTTCCTTTGCTGCCCCCATCACAGACACGGGGATAAGACTTAGGCCCCGAGGGCGGTTGGCTCTGTACACTTGCAGAGACACGGAGGCCCTCGGTGTGATCTGTCCCGGCTGCTCGGGACTGGTGGTCACCCTGAAGCCATTCGGGCGATGTGAGGAGTGCAGAGAATTCCTTTTTGAGGTCGAGTCGTCCACAGCAAGGCCCCGGGCCCTTCGCCTCAACCACCTCACGGGTACTGCTACTCCGGAAGGGGAGGTCAAGGCCTCTGTCGAGGTTCCCGTGCGCGCTGACCAGGGCGATGGACTGCCCAACAGAGAAAAATCCGGGGATGCTGCCTCGGTCGCCACAAGTTCTCTGCTCCCACCACCGAAGAGGAAAGTTGGCCTAGTACAGGCATCCTATGGACGTGGTCGAGCTTCACCCCGCTGCTTGCCTGGCCTGGATGGCGCCGGTCGAGAAGGAAGTCCCGGACATCCCAGTCCTCTACAAGGGTCAGGTGAGCCAGGGGCTGGGACTGTGGTGGTGGTTGGAGGTGTCGGGGGCCCATTGGAGGTGGAGCCCCCCAGGGAGGTTGATTCTGTGTCCACCGGAAGATATCTGCCTGCGGAGATGTATGACACCTCCGACCTAGAGTCGCTGTCTGATTGCGGAGATGATGGCGAGATAGACGAACTGTTCAGCCGCAAGGGCTGGGATAGAGTGCCACTTCTTGCTTCCCGTGCGGTACGGGATTCACCTATGTACACAGGAGACAGCACGCCTCGGGTGGAAGACCCGCAGCTTACGAGGGAACCTACCCCTCCACCTGTGTCCTCATCTACTGTTACCTCACCTACTTTGGTTGTGGGGACACCCCGCGCTTCTCTGAGAGCGCCGAAAGTCATTTCCAGGGAGCTGGTAAAGGTACCTCGGCATCCGGAAGCTATTGTGCTGCCTGGAACTGGAGAGAAAGCCACTATGCCACCTTTGGCCCGCTTGCAGAGACTGTTTTGCCATAAAGTAGCTCGGGAATATGGGTGGGAGTACCCGTATCTACCCCGGGACTTGCTGTATGAGGTGGAAGTCTGGAGAACAAGATGGTATGACGAGTTTGTGTGGGACAAGTTGAAGGTGCCCCATGCTCGCAGGTACCTGGAATGTGTGCCGGCAGTGTCTAAGAGGTTTGAGGACTGCAAAGCTGAATGGAAATTGGGGCGCCATATCCATGCTGACAAGATAGTCATTTGCAGAAGAGAAGGAGAAGATGTCGAGTATTCGATAGAGGCATTTGACAAACACCTGAAACCCCTGTACCTGCCGGATCCAAAGTTTTACTTATAGGAGAAAAGAACTCCTGTTTATTTCTTTTGTGCACTTGAACTTTCTGGAAGAGCCATTCCCAGACACGCAGGACTGTGCCCTGCTTTTGTTTTTGTTTGGGCTTTTTTTCTTTTTCTCGTTGGAGACTTGGGGACTGTTGTGTTTTCGTGTTTCCCCTTTTCTTCATGTGCCAAAGGCAAGGACATTTGGGAATAGTGGCAGAGTAGGGAAAAGCTGGAAGAACGAAGATTCGTTGAGTGTCATGACCGCGGCGTTGTCACCAGGTGGCAGTGTTGCGCAACAAATGTTTGAAAATATTTCACCCACACATCACCTTGCTTGTTGGAGTGAGTGGGTCTCTCGGCTGACGGGCTCACTCATCCCAAATGACACGAAATTATGTTAGGATGTTGTTTTTCTTTCCCCTGCAGGAGAATCGTCAGTCAAGATCATTGAGAGTGGGTGGCTCTTAGACAGTGTGGGAGAGGGGCTGTGACTATGCAGATGTTTAAAGTGTTTTATGACATAAGTTGTTTTATATGTTCCCCATTCCCTGAGCAGGTCTTGGCACTTGGGAAATTTAGAGGAACTGCCTCAGGGGTTTCACTCCATGTCACCACTTTATGGGAGGCATGGGTGTGCACCTGACGCTGGGGACCAGCGTCAAATTACAGGGGGGAGTGTGTAGCGGGGTCCTCAAATTGATGGGATACACCTGGGCAATAGTGTGACCCAGGTGTATAATTGTGTTAGGATTCAGACCCCTTTTTGTTTCGTGGAGGATTGGAGGATGTAATATTCTCCTTTGCCTGTGGGTGGCGAGGTACCCACAGGCTTCAGGTAGAATCATCTTCGCAGTGCTCCCTGTTTTGTCCCTTCCTGGAGATGGTATGGCTGGGGCGGGGAACCCGCCGGGCCGTTGATGGGAGGAGATAAAAGGGGGAGACGCGCTTACCACGAGGTCTTGCGGAGAAGGAGGTCCTCGGAGGAGGAGGGTTGCGGTCCGCACCCAGGGCCCTTAGGCCTGGGTGCGGGAGATCCAGGAGTCTGGTCCAGGTGCCCATGGCCTGGTCCGGAGTCATGTTGGCGTCCATCCCAGGCACCTTTAGCCTGGGGTGAGGTACTATCGAGGAGGCCTGGGGCCCAGTACCTTCGACTGGGTCCCGCTAGGGTGGACTGTCCGAGGGTCCCTGGGCGGAGGGACTCGTACCTGAGGTGAGGAGGCCGGGGAGGTTACCCACTGGAGACCCGGAGCAGCACCAACCCGGTGACAGTGGGCCTCTGGGAACTCTCTTGGGAGGACACATCCCCCTGATAGGGGCCACAGCGTATCGAAGAGGGCTCCATTGCTGTTCATAGGGGTTGCTGGAAGAGACCCCATCCTTCCTGTTCTGTAACAGCCGGATTGGCTTAGGCGCCGCTGGTCATAGTACAGTGGCATAGAACTTAAACTTTAGGAAGTGCCTCGATCTGCTCGCCCCACCGTTGGCAAGGTTATAGGTCCCAACCAGTTTGTTGCAAAAGAACTGTTTATTGTGCTTTGCGTATTGGAGTGTCAAATAAACAAGTGTTGGACCTTTCTTCGGTGTGCGAACTCCAGTTACTGGAAGCAAAGGGGAGGCTGGTGAGCTTGCAATTACAGACTCAGTGCATTCACAGAACACACCGGCCCGAGGAAACATCAGGAAGTGGCCTTCACCTCCCTACTACAATGGGGAGGACATGGGCCGTGGCGCATCTCACTCTCGCAACCCAGGAACCCCTAGACATGAGCTGGAGTGTAACCGATAAAGTCGAAGAGGGAGTGAGGCTGCTACATAAACAAAAAGTGTCAGAAAGGGCTTTGTCTATAAGTGGTTAGAAGAGTGGATGTAAGCTTCCTAATGTTGTGTATAAAATGCCAGAACAGTTCAAAACCCCCCAAATGACCCCATTTTGGAAAGTAGACACCCCAAGCTATATACTGAGAGGCATGTCGAGTCCATGGAATATTTTATATATTGACACAAGTTGCGGAAAAAAAGACAATTTATTTTTTATTTTTATTTTTTTTGCACAAACTTTTCACTAAATGATATATTACTCAAACATGCCATGGGCATATGTGGAATTACACCCCAAAATACATTCTGTTGCTTCTCCTGAGTACGGGGATACCACATGTGTGAGACTTTTTGGGAGCCTAGCCGCGTACGGGACCCCAAAAACCAAGCACCGCCTTCAGGCTTTCTAAGGGTGTCAATTTTTGATTTCACTTATCGCTGCCTATCACAGTTTCGGAGGCCATGGAATGCCCAGATGGCACAAACCCCCCCCAAATTACCCCATTTTGGAAAGTAGACACCCCAAGCTATTTGCTGAGAGGTATGGTGAGTATTTTGCAGATCTCGCTTTTTGTCACAAAGTTTTGAAAATAAAAAATAAATGAGAGCTGTAAAATACTCACCATGCCTCTCAGCAAATAGCTTGGGGTGTCTACTTTCCAAAATGGGGTCATTTGGGGGGGTTTTGTGCTATTTTGGCATTTTATGGCCTTCGAAACTGTGATAGGTAGTGAGGAGTGAAATCAAAAATTTGTGCCCTTAGAAATCCTGAAGGCGGTGCTTGGTTTTCGGGGCCCCGTACGCGGCTAGGCTCCTAAAAAGTCCCACACATGTGGTATCCCCGTACTCGGGAGAAGCAGCAAAATGTATTTTGGGGTGCAATTCCACATATAACCATGGAATGTGTGAACAATATATCATTTAGTGACAACTTTTTGTATTTTTTTTTTTTTTTGTCATTATTCAATCACTTGGGACAAAAAAAAAAAATATTCAATGAGCTCAATATGCCTCTCAGCAATTTCCTTGGGGTGTCTACTTTCTAAAATGGGGTCATTTGAGGGGGTTTTGTACTGCCCTGCCATTTTAGCACCTCAAGAAATGAGATAGGCAGTCATAAACTAAAAGCTGTGTAAATTCCAGAAAATGTACCCTAGTTTGTAGACGCTATAACTTTTGCGCAAACCAATAAATATACGCTTATTGACATTTTTTTTACTAAAGACATGTGGCTGAATACATTTTGGCCTAAATGTATGACTAAAATTTAGTTTATTCGATTTTTCTTATAACAAAAAGTAGAAAATATCATTTTTTTTCAAAATTTTCTGTCTTTTTCCATTTATATTGCAAAAAATAAAAATCGCAGAGGCAATCAAATACCATTAAAAGAAAGCTCTATTTGTGGGAAGAAAAGGATGCAAATTTCATTTTGGTACAACATTGCATGTCCGCACAATATACAGTTAAAGCAGCGCAGTACCAAATTGTGAAAACACCTCTGGTCCTTTAGCTACAAAATGGTCCGGGGCTGAAGTGGTTAAAATGACCTCCGGAAGATTTAGCCCTCTTCATGACCAGACCATTTTTGCGATATAGCACTGAATTACTTTAAATGACAACTGCACGGTCATGCGATGCTGTACCGAAATAAAATTTATGTCATTTTTTTCCCACAAATAGAGTTTTCTTTTGATGGTATTTGGTCACCTCTGTACTTTTTTTTTTTTTTTGCACTATTAACAAAAAAGTCAGAAAATTAAAAAAACAATGTTTTACTTTCTGCTATAAATCATATCCAATTAAAAAATAGAAAAAAATCAACTTTCTTCATAAATTTAGGACAATATGTATTCTGCTACATATTTTTGGTAAATAAAAATCCCAATGAGCGTATATTGATTGGTTTGCACAAAAGTTGTAGTGTCTACAAACTATGGGATATTTTTCTTTCTTTTTTTACTAGTAATGGCGGTGATCAGCCACTATACAGCGATCATTGCTAAAAATATGCACTGTCACTGTACTAATTACACTGGCTGGGAAGGGGTTAAACATCTAGGGAGATTAAGGGGTTAAATGTGTGCCTAGCCAGTGTGGTGCTTTGATGGGGAAGTAATTAAATTAATTCCCTGCTTTGTGGGGAAAGTAAACCCATTACTTCCCCACTGACAGGACAGAGCTCTGCTTTGTTTACATAGGCAGATCCCTCTTCTCTGTGTGTTCCGGGCGATCAGCGGGTTCCAGTGGTAATCTATTGGCCAGCACCCACTGATCGACATCTGCTGTAAAATCCTATCTTTTTTTGTTATGAAACATTTGGTCTACTCTTTTTAGAAAGAAGGCAGGCTCTGTGGCTTTCTGATCCTGCCTTGGGCTCATTAACACTTGCAGTTGGGGGGGGAGTGGTAAAAATAGTCAGTTGAGCATTTTTACTAATTGCCCCCTTAAAGCAGTATTAGACCCAAAACCAAGGATTTTATATGTTGCAACATACCAATCATTAGATGTGGTGGCTGTATTTGTTTTCTTTTTTTGGGGGGGGGGGCTTTTTTCCCTCTGTTTTCACCTGGTGAGCTAGCCAGTAACACTCCTCCTGTATTACAGCACCCCCACTCTGTATGAAGGAGCACAGGGGGCACCTTTGGACAGCCGCATTGTCAGTCTGGGGGGAGGATAGCATTAAATATATTAGCAGATTTAAATACACTAACAAATTGAAGCCAAATTCCAGCTCTTTTTTTGGGATAAAGATTTTTGATGCATAAATAAAAGCTGATCATTTTAATCAACCAGTGTTAAATGGTTTGTTTCATTCGTGTAAACTGATACATTCTGCTGGAGAGCTTGACTTTTGAAAAACAACAGAAATGCTGGCTGGATCACCAGATGAAAAATAATAAAAGAAAGAAAGAAAGCTTAAAAAAAGTAAAAAAGCCATCACATCTAAGAATTGGTAAGTTGCAATATAATAAATGTTTGCTTTTGGGTTTAACAATGCTTTAAACTGGCCATAGATGGATTGAAAAATCGACTGGTTCAGCAAGGACTGGACCAAATTTGATCCATCTATGGCCGTTCCCGCTCAAGAGAAGACGATCTAATGATTGTCTTCCCTTGAACGGGAATGTTAGAAAATTTTAATTCGAGGAGTGCATGCAGGAAATCAGCCTGGCCTGCCCACCGCCCATTTCCGCTGTCATCCTAGAGCAGTGATGGCAAACGTTTTTGAGCCCGAGTGCCCAAACAGCGACACAAAACCAACTTATTTATTTCAAAGTGCCAACACAAAACTAAACCTACCAGCGGCTCTGTACAGAGGATGGGACTGATCATGCCTCTGAATGAGCCCTAAGGGACCAAAAATGCAAGATTCTGACGGATTCGCTCAGAATGCAGGGTTTAGGAAGGCGTTTTTCTTTAGAATACAGTGTTTAGGAATGCGTTGTGCTCAGAAGTCAAGGATCAGGAATGCGTTTTGCTCAGAACACAGGGATCAGGAATGCGTTTTGCTCAAAATACAAGGATCAGGAATGCGTTTTGCTCAGAATACAAGGATCAGGAATGCGTTTTGCTCAGAATACAGGGATCAGGAATGCGTTTTGTTCAGAATACAGGGATCAGGAATGCGTTTTGCTCAGAATACAGGGATCAGGAATGCGTTTTGTTCAGAATACAGGGATCAGGAATGCGTTTTGCTCAGAATACAGGGTTCAGGAATGCGTTTTGCTCAGAATACAAGGATCAGGAATGCGTTTTGCTCAGAATACAGGGATCAGGAATGCGTTTTGCTCAGAATACAGGGATCAGGAATGCGTTTTGCTCAGAATACAAGGATCAGGAATGCGTTTTGCTCAGAATACAGGGATCAGGAATGCGTTTTGCTCAGAATACAGGGTTCAGGAATGCGTTTTGCTCAGAATACAAGGATCAGGAATGCGTTTTGCTCAGAATATAGGGATCAGGAATGCGTTTTGCTCAGACTACAAGGATCAGGAATGCGTTTTGCTCAGAATACAGGGATCAGGAATGCATTTTGCTCAGAATACAAGGATCAGGAATGCGTTTTGCTCAGAATACAGTGATCAGGAATGCGTTTTGCTCAGACTACAAGGATCAGGAATGCGTTTTGCTCAGAATACAGGGATCAGGAATGCGTTTTGCTCAGACTACAAGGATCAGGAATGCGTTTTGCTCAGAATACAGGGATCAGGAATGCGTTTTGCTCAGAATACAGGGATCAGGAATGCGTTTTGCTCAGAATACAGGGATCAGGAATGCGTTTTGCTCAGAATACAAGGATCAGGAATGCGTTTTGCTCAGACTACAAGGATCAGGAATGCGTTTTGCTCAGAATATAGGGATCAGGAATGCGTTTTGCTCAGAATACAGGGTTCAGGAATGCGTTTTGCTCAGAATACAAGGATCAGGAATGCGTTTTGCTCAGAATACAGGGATCAGGAATGTGTTTTGCTCAGACTACAAGGATCAGGAATGCGTTTTGCTCAGACTGCAAGGATCAGGAATGCGTTTTGCTCAGAATATAGGGATCAGAAATGCGTTTTGCTCAGACTACAAGGATCAGGAATGCGTTTTGCTCAGACTACAAGGATCAGGAATGCGTTTTGCTCAGAATATAGGGATCAGGAATGCGTTTTGCTCAGAATACAAGGATCAGGAATGCGTTTTGCTCAGAATACAGGGATCAGGAATGCGTTTTGCTCAGAATACAGGGATCAGGAATGCGTTTTGCTCAGAATACAAGGATCAGGAATGCGTTTTACTCAGAATACAGGGATCAGGAATGCGTTTTGCTCAGAATACAGGGATCAGGAATGCATTTTGCTCAGAATACAAGGATCAGGAATGCGTTTTGCTCAGAATACAAGGATCAGGAATGCGTTTTGCTCAGAATACAGGGATCAGGAATGCATTTTGCTCAGAATACAAGGATCAGGAATGCGTTTTGCTCAGAATACAGAGATCAGGAATGCGTTTTGCTCAGAATACAGGGTTCAGGAATGCGTTTTGCTCAGAATACAAGGATCAGGAATGCGTTTTGCTCAGAATACAGGGATCAGGAATGCGTTTTGCTCAGACTACAAGGATCAGGAATGCGTTTTGCTCAGACTACAAGGATCAGGAATGCGTTTTGCTCAGAATATAGGGATCAGGAATGCGTTTTGCTCAGACTACAAGGATCAGGAATGCGTTTTGCTCAGAATACAGGGATCAGGAATGCATTTTGCTCAGAATGCACTGTGCAAATACACTGACCTACCTGACACGTATACTGACCTACCTGACACATACTTCCTGACCTACCTGACACCCCCTCCATCCCCCCACACACAGTGCAATGTAGATCGGAGGATCCATCCTCCTTCTTACCTCTCTATGGCCTCATCGTCCATCACATCAGGGCTCTCCCCAGCACCAGGCAGTCAGTACTGCAGGAGTCCCCACCATCCAGCCACTCCTTGGTGTCCCAGCAGCCAGGAGGTCAGCTAGCAGCCACTGCACCTCTCCCATGGCCATGATCTGCTCCGAGCACCGCCCCTCCTCCTCCGCTGTTTCACAGGTCGCAGTGCATTTGTCAGAGGGACAGGCTGTACTAAAGTAGTCCTGGGGCAGGGGGAGCTGGAATAGGGTGCCACATAGAAGAATGCCTCACTGGAGGTGTAGGGGTCCGGGGGAGGCAATAAGCTGCAGCACAGACCCTCGTAACGGCGGAGGAAAAACTTTACACCCCCCTAAATGTCGCACAAGTGATTGCCTGGCTGGCAGTGTGCTGAGTGCCCACAGAGAGGGCTCGGCGTGCCAGCTGTGGCACGTGTGCCATAGGTTCGCCATCACTGTCCTAGAGTGATGAACACCTGAGCGAGGAGCGTGTACGTTGTGCAGCTTTCTCCCCATGTTTTCAGCAGATTACAGGCTGTGGGGGTTATTTACAAAAGGCAAATCCACTTTGCACTACAAGTGCAAACTACAAGTGCAAAGTGTACTTGAAATTGCACTGAAAGTGCACTTGGAAGTGCAGTCGCTGTAAATCTGAGGGGTAGATCTGAAATGAGGGGAAGCTCTGCTGATTTTATCATCCAATCATGTGAAAGCTAATATGCGGTTTTTAATTTTCCTTGCATGTCCCTCTCGGATTTACAGCGACTGCACTTTCAGTGCACTTTGCACTTGTAGTGCAAAGTGGATTTGCCCTTTGTAAATAACCCCCTGTGAGTTGCTATTTTTTTTGTATTGTTACAATGAAGATACAATTGTTTTGTCAGATCTCTGTGCCCTGTCATTTTACATCTTGTCTGTGTCTGTCAGATCCTCTCTGATCCATGTAAGGAGCTGCCAGAGGTTAGACCATGATGAGCCCTATGCCATGTCCAAGATGACAGCTGTTTTTCCCTGGTTTCCACATCCTTGTTTCACACTTCTTCTACCTTTTAAAGATATATGGACTATTTTATTTGATTATTGGACACCTTTGCAATTTTTATGTTTGATTATCACTACCTGAACATTTATAGTTATCCCATATTAAAGTTTTTTTTTTTTTTGCATAAGGAGCGCCACTTGTTCATTTTTTCATTTACACTTGTGTTAGGCTACTTTCACACTGAGGCGCTGGATGCGCTGGCGGTATAGCGGTGCTATTTTTAGCGCCTCTATACCGTTTTTATTGCCGTGATTTGCGGGCGCTAGCGGGGGTATTTTAACCCCCGCTAGCGGCCGAAAAAGGGTTAAAAACGCCCGCAATAACGCTTCTTTGCGTCGTTTTGCGGGCGTATTGGAGGTGCTACCCCATTGATTTCAATGGGCAGGGGCGCTATAGGAGCGGTATTTTTACCGCTCCTATCGCGCCTCAAAGATGCGGCTTGCAGGAGTTTTTTGACCCTCCTGCAAGCGCAACGCTCCAGTGTGAATGCCCTCGGACTTTCACTTTGGATACAATTGAGCGGCTTTTTTGGGGCGCATTGCAGGCGCTATTTTTAGCGTGAAAGGGGCCTTTCTGTGTTTGCCTCTCCTTCAAAAAGCAATTGTGGTGGACAGTGGAGTACTAAGGGGGTGGCGGGGGGGGGGGGGCGTGCCGCACCAGGTGCCACACACTGGGGGGTGTCAGGCCGGCGCCCCCCCCCCCCCCCCGCTCCTTCCGTGACTGAAAGGAGACAGCACCGCCGCCGCGGGTTTAACAGCAGATTGCGGGGTGACAGAACATGTCTGTTCTGTCACCGCGTGATGCTGCTGTTAAACCCGCGGCGTTGTCTCCTTTCAGTCACGGAGGGGGGGGGGCGGAGCAGGTAGTGGCTTTGCAGGGGGGGTGCGAGCACATCTGGGACCGGCGCAACGATCCCCTTCTCTCACGGCTCAGTCTCGGGCAGCGGCTGTCAGCCGAGCAGTATGAAGCCGCCTCCCCCTCCTCCTTTATGTCTATACTGTGCTGTGCATGCAGGAGGAGGGGGAGGCGGCTTCATACTTGTCGGCTGACAGCCGCTGCCGAGACTGATCAGAGTCTTGAGAGAAGGGGATCATTGCCCATGTCCCAGATGTGCCGACTGGCTCGGGTGTGGCTCGCACCCCCCCCCCTCCCTGCAAAGCCACTACCTCGGGCTCTCTGTCAGTTCTGAGGTACATTATGGGACTGTAGGGGGGTCTGTATGGTTAGGGGGTCTGTGGTCTGTAGTGGGTCTGTATTGTTAGGGGGTCTGTGGTCTGTAGGGGGGTCTGTAGGGGGTCTGTATTGTTAGGGGGTCTGTGCACTGTAGGGGGTCTGTAGGGGGGTCTGCACTGTAGCTGGGGTCTTAACTGTAGGGGAGGTCTGCACTGTAGGGGAGGTCTGCACTGTAGGTGAGGCCTGTACTGTAGCAGGGTCTGCATTGTAGGGGGGCCTGTACTGTAGCGGGGGTCTGCACTGTAGGGGAGGCCTGTACTGTAGCAGGGTCTGCATTGTAGGGGGGCCTGTACTGTAGCGGGGGTCTGCACTGTAGGGGGGTCTGCACTGTAGCGGGGGCCTGTACTGTAGCGGAGCCTGTATTGTAGCGGGGGTCTGCACTGTAGGGGGGTCTGCACTGTAGGGGGGTCTGTGTAACATGTAGGGGAGTCTGTGTAACATGTAGGGAGGTCTGTGTAACATGCAGGGGGTCCAGAACTGTTGAAGGGGGTGTCTGTGTAACATACAGGCATCTAGAGGTGCAGGGTACTGTGTAATGTAAAGGGGTCCAGAGCTGTGGGGGGCTGTGTTATGTAAAGGGGTCTAGAGGTGCAGGGTGCCGTGTAATGTAAAGGGGTCCAGAGGTGCAAGGGCTGTGTAATGTAAAGGGGTCCAGAGTTACAAGGGTTGTGTAATGTAAAGGGGTGCAGGGTGCTGTGTAATGTAAAGGGGTGCAGAGGTACAAGGGCTGTGTAATGTAAAGGGGTGCAGAGGTGCAGGGTGCAGTGTAATGTAAAGGGGTGCAGAGGTGCAGGGTGAAGTGTAATGTAAAGGGGTCCAGAGGTGCAAGGTGCAGTGTAATGTAAAGGGGTCCAGAGGTACAAGGGTTGTGAAATGTAAAGGGGTCCAGAGGTGCAGGGTGCAGTGTAATGTAAAGGGGTCCAAAGGTGCTGTGTAATGTAAAGGGGTCCAGAGGTACAAGGGCAGTGTAATGTAAAGGGGTCCAGAGGTGCGGTGCTGTGTAATGTAAAGGGGTCCAGAGGTGCAGGGTGCAGTGTAATGTAAAGGGGTCCAGAGGTGCAGGGTGCAGTGTAATGTAAAGGGGTCCAGAGGTGCAGTTGTGGAGTGGGGGTGCACAGTAGTGACAAAAACATATTGAAGGATGCAGAGGTATGCAGGGGGCACAGTGGGGTGTTTTTACATTTTAAGGTGGGGGGGGGAGCCAGATATAGGATCCGCCCCGGGTGCCAAATGCTCTAGGTACGCCCCTGGTGGTGGATCACTTCTTAGTGGGCAGTTGACAACAGCTAGTAGGCAATATGTCACCCCCAGGCCACCTGTTTTAACCCTTGAAAGCCCGCAGCACTACACCGACACCATGTCACAATTGCGTGTATTACACATGGTTGCGGGATAGCCCCATTACTCGAATCGGTCATGTTTGGCGGGAAGCACTACCTGCTGAACATTATACGGGGTATAATTTTTGCTGTGCATGTATACCACTCCATTTGGTCAGCATGTAAAGTTAAGGTGGGCAGTCAGGGGGGTTCCATAAAACCATGGCTCAGTGGCTTATTTTTACCACTCCCCGGGCACAAATGTGAACAAGGCTTAAAGGAGAAGTACAGCCAAAGGCCGTTTGGCTGCACTTCTCCTATAGATCACAGGAGTGCATTACGTTCTGAAGCCTGCTGTCTAGTTAGTATGATTCCAAAAAAAAAAAAACTCAACTTTAAACCACTTGCCATCCAGGCCAATTCTGGCACTCCGCTCCTACATGTAAAAATCATAATTTTTTTGGGCTAGAAAATTACTCAGAACCCCCAAACATTATGTATGTTTTTTTTTAGCAGAGATCCTAGGGAATAAAATGGTGGTCGTTGCATTTTCTTATGTCACATGGTATTTGCGCAACAATTATTCAAAAGCCCTATGTACATTGTATAAAGGAACTGTAAATGAAAGAGGTTCACGACTTTTTGGTTCACCCACCTTCCCTCTGATTACCAACCTTTTTCTTAGGTTTACATAAGGCCCGAAGAAAGGTAAGGTGACTCCGCGCAAAGGACTTCAAACACAACGCAGTAGTCAGAACTGCTGCCTCTACTTATTGCTACCTCCTGGATAGGTGGAGCAAGGTTATGAAGAAAGATAAGGGGTGTAGTGGTGGCGCTGCTCTTACATAAAACCAATCTGCTGGAAGCCAAATAATGGTAATAATAAAAAAATGTGTACAAATGAGCAACAAAGCGGGCTCTGCTTGGTGTTTACTGTTGTGAAGGTGTGTTCAGAACTTGTGTTGAGTGAGACCTCAAATAAAATGTGAATCCAATCAAATAAAACAGATTAGGATAAATTGGAGTATCTCTGCCAGGTGTTTGCTTAACCTTAGCGATGGCCTTCACAAGGTGATAGTGTTAATGAATGTACAAGTGGGTGAAGAAATTGGTTGAGATAAATAAGTGGTGTGAATGTTCCAATTCCGGCTCGGCCGGGAGTTTGTTAACTGAGGACTAGCTATTGGAAGTGCTGTGGAGCAAATAGATGCTACCAATGTGGTGCTGCAAGAGATGCGGTGTGAACCAATAAAATACAATAAATTACAATGAATTCGAATATTGTCTCGGCCGGGTGTTTACTAAGCCCAGCTGGGATTATGCTCAGTCCCAGGTGATTGAGCAGTTGAAAAGAGTGTTTAAGTGATCCGTGGTACACTCTGACAATGCACATAATATATTCAACATGACATTGAAACTGATAAAGATAAAGGTAAATGAAAATAAAATAAAGTCCAATGGTGAAAATCCAGAAAATGGTGACACGTTAAATTGGTGACTTTACTGCAGTGCTTGTTCTAGTAGCCTGTGCCGTGAATGTGATTATCCGTGACTGTTTAGGATGTTGCACTCACCAGATCCTTCATACCCTCAGGGGGTATGATGCAGTCACAGTATATGCCACTGTGTAGCAGTCTCGGGAATCCGGGGTGGCTCCTATGGTCCTTTGTGGTTCTCCGAGAAGGTGAGGGTTATGGAAAGGAAAAAAGGATGCCCATAGTGTGAACCCGTATAAAATGGTTTATTAATGTAAATCGGGAAAAAGGGTACTCACATAATATTAGACAAATAAAAGCATTTAAAATGGCGCTTGGCCAGTGAAGAGCGATCCAAGATGTGGGAAGTGATGAAGCGACGTGACTCCGCCCACTTGTACATTCATTAACACTATCACCTTGTGAAGGCCATCGCTAAGGTTAAGCAAACACCTGGCAGAGACACTCCAATTTATCTTAATCTGTTTTATTTGATTGGATCCACATTTTATTTGAGGTCTCACTCAACACAAGTTCTGAACACACCTTCACAACAGTAAACACCAAGCAGAGCCCGCTTTGTTGCTCATTTGTACACATTTTTTTATTATTACCATTATTTGGCTTCCAGCAGATTGGTTTTATGTAAGAGCAGCGCCACCACTACACCCCTTATCTTTTTACATAAGGCCCGATTCACACCTATGCAGGTTGCAGTTTGCATATTCCAGGTGCATTTTGCGTTTTTCAATACACTCTTTTGATCTATTGAAGTCTATGGAACCAAAAACCAGAAAAAAGTCCCTGACCCTTTCCATAAAATGCACAGATGTGAACTACATCCATAGCAAATCATGTTATATGGACTGTAGTGTGTTTCTGTAAAACTGAAAACGCACTAAAAAATGCACAGGTGTGAACCAGGCCTAAAGCATTGAAATGCAGGCAGAAAAACTAGAAAGACAATGCTAACAGTTAAAAAATTAAGACAAAAGAGAAATATTTTGAAAAAGGCTCACAAACAATTCAATTAAAAGGGAAGTTTGTTCTTTTCAGTTAGTTGTGTAAACCTAGGCCTGTTGGGGGGGCTTCAAACTGCACTGTGTCCCCTCTTGGCACTTTAGTGTGAAGTGTCCAGCCTTGCTGCCTGCAGCCTGTCAAAGCCTATGGAAGGCTGCGGATGGAGGGAGCCGAGTACTGAGTGGTCAGTGGCAGCCGGTGGGAATTTTCTTTGGGGGGAGGGGGCGGAAATGGTAACATAGCAGTTGGTTTCATTCCGAATTGAAATTCAGACAAATTTCATTCAGGCATGTGCCTACGGGCGCCCTTCCTAGAGGGGCACCTGTCATTATGAGTTTTTTCCCCCTTTTTTTAACCCTTCCGCTGCCAGGTCTGTACCTCATATGAACCTGATCGTGGGGGTTTCACTCACAATCCAGTGGAATGGCTGCAGCCAATGGGATTGTGGGTGAAACTGGCAGCCCTATTGCTTCCACACACCCTTGGTACTCCCCCCCCCCATGCATGTATTTTGGGCTCCGATTGCCAATCTGTGGGCCGGGGACCAACATGGCCGGGGACCAACATGGGAGGGGATGGAGAACAGCGGACACACGTCCCCTTTCTGTCGGTGACCCGGAAAGTGACGTGTATGATGTCACTTTAGGTGTCATTAAAGAGAACCTGTCACCTAAAAATCCTCACATAGGGGACTTTTTGTCCCCTATGTGATGAAAAAAAGTTCCAGAAAAAAAAAAAAGTTTTTTTTTTGGGGGAAAAAATGTAAATGACACCAAAGCACATAAAATTCCCCCCTACTTCAAAACAAATTGAAGGCCCCCCACATATACGCACATATGAATGTACACACACGAGTCGAGGGCGCCTACACATGAAAACATTGATTGCGATATACACGTTACATATCGCCGTGCACGCCGCAGTGAGAGCAATAATTCATGTACAAGACCTCCTCCGTGACACTAAACTGATGACATATAGCGGGCTTTTGAAGCGTTGCCTATAGAGAATAAAGATTACTGAAGTTTGTCGCCATTTCACAGGCGCACACAAATATAAGGTTTGACATGTTGGGTATTTACTTGGTGCAACCTCGGCTTTTATATTTTACCAAAAATTGGCATAGTTTATTGCTTTTGTTTGCCCTAAAATTCACAGCTGGTCCTGGGCTCCCAGCTCCAGAGGAGCCACCTGCAGGACAAGCACTGCAGAAAAAAAGGGAGCCGCTCAGGTGTGGGAATCCTCCAATCACCTCCTCCCAGCAGCCAAGGGTGCAGACAATGCTACTAACAGCAAACAGGAACAAAAAAGTCTTCTGGACTGCAGCACTCCAAAGATAAAAGCCTTTATTAAAATAGGAAATCCAAAATGCACACTGTACAACGGTACACAGGTCAAAAAAATCTGGCTAACATGTTTCGCACCCTGCAGCTACCCGCAAATTGGAGGGCTTTCATCATTGTAACCTGCTACTTACTAACGAGTTCGGTGCTCGTGGATTGATGTCCATGCCCGCTCATTAAAAAGTGAGTGTGAGAACATCTAATTACAGTCACTCCAGTTTGTGCATCTACAGAGTCACACTATATATATTTTTTTCTTCGCTTGTATTTCCATATACATCCTGTGAAAGTAAAAATAGGTCTTCCTCGAGAGGACTGTCTTCTGCCCCGGAGTACACCATTTTTTTTTTTTTTTAATAGCCCATGGCGTGTGAAACACACCCAAAAACTCCACCCGGTGCCAAAAAAAGTGCACACACATAAAGAGTGAAACACAAAACGTGCAACGGGTGTAACACTAGTCCTCCACTAGGAAGGACCTTACCCTGATCCCCCGGGGCGTAAGGCTCCTGACGGGGACTGAGGTACATCACGTGGTCCGACTGGCCGAAACCAGACGGACCCCTTTCTCTGGAGGGTCTGCCGAAACAGACCCACCCAAGTACTAGGTAGGGCTCCCCCGAAGGGAGACCCCATGAGAGCAGGCGAACCAGGCCAGAAGACCATGTCCACCTACTCCCAAGTCGTTCAGGGCAGGCCCGAGGACCTACACCCTACTAAACACACTGTGACTGACTAGGTAATATAGAACGTGAATTACCTTTGCTCACTTTGCCCCTGTCAGGGGGAGAACTCCGTCCAAGGGAGAAGTGGAGGCCTCTCCGTCACCAGTGATGCTGCGCCGGGCTCTTCAGAGAAGTTACTGCGCACCAGTCCTCACGAACTCAGACACGGGCACCCAAGGAGTTAGGGCCCCCTCGGATTCCTCCACCCTTGTGGAACTCAGTCAAAGGTACTGAGCCCCAGGCATCCGCCATAGTACCTCACCCCAGGCTAAAGGTGCCTGAGATGGACTCCATCCCTGCTCCAGCAAGGCCAAGGGCGCCTAGGCCTGAAACACCGGAACGCCAGCACCCAAGCTGAAGGTGCCTGGGTGCGGCCGCGTCCTCCGACTCTCTCTCTCAAAACAGGGCGTCTGCCCCTTCTATGACATGTCCCTTTGCGCCACAGCGGGTTCCCCGCCCCGCTGTACCAGCTCCAGGGGAGGACAAAAAGGCACGGTTCGCGGTGTGAGTTCAACTCCGCCCCCAGGCAACAGCGCCACCCAGGGACCCCAAGGAACCTCACACCAGAGTCCTCACATAATTCAAATACCCGCTACACTCTCCCCCTGGTGATTTGACACTGGTCCCCAGTGTCTGGTACAAACTCACATCTCACAAGGGTGATGACATAAGTTCAGCCCAGAAACCAAACTACATAATTTAGCCCCGAATTGTGCCAAGACCTGTATGGGGAAGGGGAAACTTAAAACAATATAACTATAACATTTTCCAATAAAACACTTTAAATATCTCACACATTTACATTCCTCCCTCTGGCTATCTAAGAACCACCCACTCTCAGTAGTCTTGACAGACGAGTCTCCTGCAGAGGGAAAGAAAAGACACATACATCCTACCAACATGTGTGTTTGCTTGGAATGAATGGGTCTATCCTAGAAGAAACCCATTCACTCCATTAAGTGCTGCATAATGTCAAAAAAAAAAAAAAAACAATCGTTGCGCAACACTGCCACCTGGCTCCAGTGCCGCGGTCAAGACACTCATCACTTCTAGATGAACTTTCCTCTTGATCATTTTCTCTGTGACCCTACACTATCTAAAACCCAAAGTCACTGATTTTTTCTGAGCGCAAGGAGAAGGAGGGAGAACAAACAAAAACACAGCTCCCATACCTCCAACGAGTAGAACTGCCCAAATACAAAAAAAATAGGGCACAGTCCCTGTGTTCAAGAGAAGGCACTCCGGAAAGTTCAGCCAGGAATAGAAAAGAAAAGCACACGGGAGTCTTTTTTTTCCTTACAGGTAAAACCTTGGATGAGGCAGTGATATAGGCTTCAAACAATCATCAAAAGCCTCCACATGGTACTCAATACTTTTTCCTTCTTTGCGGCAGATCACCACTTTGTCCGCATGAATGTGTCTTCCCAGCATCCATTTAGCTTTACAGTCCTGAAACTTCTTGGTGACCGTTGGTGAACAAGAAAGATACCGCCGTGCTTGCTGTACTTTCAGTTTGTCCCATACAAAGGTATCATACCATCTTTGCCGAAAGACCTCCACCTCATAGAGCAGTTCCCGAGGCAGATACGGGTATTCCCACCCATATTCCTGAGCAACCCTCTGGCCAAAGAGACGCTGCAGCCTTGACAAAAATGGCATAGTAGCTCGGTCTCCCTCTCCAGGTGGAACAATCGCTTCTGGGTGGCGAGGTGCGTTCACCACCTCGCTGGACCTGGGCCTAGGAGCCCGCAGTGATTGACGTTGCACTCCCGCAACAGGAGCAGGTGAAATGGATGTTGAATCCAGAAGAGGAACTTCAGACAAAGGACCAGCTTCATCCCCTGGCGCCGGGGCCTCTACCCGGGGTGTACTTTCTCCAGTAGACATGGGCAGGTCCCTCGTGACACGGGCCAAGGGTAGCTTCATCTTGTCCCATCCCTTCTGTTGGAAGATTTCGTCTATCTCCCCATCATCGCCATTGTCAGACAATGAATCCAGGTCAGAGGTGTTGTAGCACTCAGCGGGCAGATAATTCCCAGTCACAGAACTATCCCCCTTGACGGCCTCTACCGACTGTGGACTGCCGCCACTTTCTACCACACAGACAGTCCCAACCCCTGGCTCACCTGGACCTTTAAACGAGCAGGGATGTCCAGGACGTTGTCTACCGAATCCATCCAGGTCAGGCAAGCAGTGGGGCAAAGCTCTTCCACGACCACACGAGGCCATCACTAGGCCGACTTTTCTCTTCGGTGGCCGAAGCAGGGAGCTGCTGGTGACCGAGGCAGCATCCTCGGATTTTTCTCTTTTCACTTCCGCTTGAGCAGTCCCTTCGCCCGGATCAGTGCGCACGGGGAACGCACCAGCATCGATCTCTCCCTCTGGAGTGGCAGTCCCTGTGAGGTAGTTGAGGTGGAAAGCCCGAGGCTTTTCTGTGGATGGTTCCACCTCGAAGAGGAATTCTTTGCAGACCTCACAGCGCCCCAAACGGCTTCAGCTGGACCACCAGTCCTGAACAGCTGGGACAGATCACACCGAGGGCTTCCATGTCTCTACAGGTAAAGAGAGCCAATCGCCCCCGGGGCCTTAGTCTTATCCCCGTATCCATAATCGGAGCAGCCAGAGAAGACATATCCGCGAAGGAAGGAACAGAAATCCACGGAGCACTTGAAGCCATCCTCTCTCTTTGCTGCTCCATTGCGCACTGACCCACCTGCGCTGGAATCTCTACGTGCGTACCTCCACGTGGCCAGACTCCTCCCACCTTCTGCACTTGTTTGCGGGCTTTTCCCTTGTTCGCAGGCTTTTCCCTTGCCCCGCCCACAAACTACACAGTTATGGGTTGCCTCGTGGCGCGTTGGCCAATATGGCCGACCTACTCGGAACTCCTCTGGGCAGCAAAGTTCAATTTCAGACACCATACACATATCCCGGATACGATGCCCCCACGTGTAGCGGCCTCACCTCTCTCCCTTTTCTTTATCGGTTATATGGCTGTTGTCTAGGGGTACCTGGGAGAGAGAGATAAAACACACCACGGCCCGTGTCCTCCGTAACTGGGAGGTGAAGGCCAGAGATTGGGCTTTTGTGTAGGTGTCCTACAGTCAAGTCCAGTCCTTCGTCCCTGACTCCTTTGCTTTAGTAACCCAAGTTCCACATAGTGAATAGGTACAACTCCGTTTTATTCTTCTTGCCAAGCAATAAAACAATCTTTCTCCTTTGGAAAATGAGGGGGACAGATCGAGGCACAATCCTTTCCCTTTTTGCTGCTGCCCACTGTGCTGTCACCAGTGGTGAATAGTCACTGCCACTGACTAGGTAATATAGAACGTGAATTACCTTTGCTCACTTTGCCCCTGTCAGGGGGAGAACTCCGTCCAAGGGAGAAGTGGAGGCCTCTCCGTCACCAGTGATGCTGCGTCGGGCTCTTCAGAGAAGTTACTGCGCACCAGTCCTCACGAACTCAGACACGGGCACCCAAGGAGTTAGGGCCCCCTCGGATTCCTCCACCCTTGTGGAACTCAGTCAAAGGTACTGAGCCCCAGGCATCCGCCATAGTACCTCACCCCAGGCTAAAGGTGCCTGAGATGGACTCCATCCCTGCTCCAGCAAGGCCAAGGGCGCCTAGGCCTGAAACACCGGAACGCCAGCACCCAAGCTGAAGGTGCCTGGGTGCGGCCGCGTCCTCCGACTCTCTCTCTCAAAACAGGGCGTCTGCCCCTTCTATGACATCTCCCTTTGCGCCACAGCGGGTTCCCCGCCCCGCTGTACCAGCTCCAGGGGAGGACAAAAAGGCACGGTTCGCGGTGTGAGTTCAACTCCGCCCCCAGGCAACAGCGCCACCCAGGGACCCCAAGGAACCTCACACCAGAGTCCTCACATAATTCAAATACCCGCTACACTCTCCCCCTGGTGATTTGACACTGGTCCCCAGTGTCTGGTACAAACTCACATCTCACAAGGGTGATGACATAAGTTCAGCCCAGAAACCAAACTACATAATTTAGCCCCGAATTGTGCCAAGACCTGTATGGGGAAGGGGAAACTTAAAACAATATAACTATAACATTTTCCAATAAAACACTTTAAATATCTCACACATTTACATTCCTCCCTCTGGCTATCTAAGAACCACCCACTCTCAGTAGTCTTGACAGACGAGTCTCCTGCAGAGGGAAAGAAAAGACACATACATCCTACCAACATGTGTGTTTGCTTGGAATGAATGGGTCTATCCTAGAAGAAACCCATTCACTCCATTAAGTGCTGCATAATGTCAAAAAAAACAAACAAACAATCGTTGCGCAACACTGCCACCTGGCTCCAGTGCCGCGGTCAAGACACTCATCACTTCTAGATGAACTTTCCTCTTGATCATTTTCTCTGTGACCCTACACTATCTAAAACCCAAAGTCACTGATTTTTTCTGAGCGCAAGGAGAACAAACAAAAACACAGCTCCCATACCTCCAACGAGTAGAACTGCCCAAATACAAAAAAAATAGGGCACAGTCCCTGTGTTCAAGAGAAGGCACTCCGGAAAGTTCAGCCAGGAATAGAAAAGAAAAGCACACGGGAGTATTTTTTTTCCTTACAGGTAAAACCTTGGATGAGGCAGTGATATAGGCTTCAAACGATCATCAAAAGCCTCCACATGGTACTCAATACTTTTTCCTTCTTTGCGGCAGATCACCACTTTGTCCGCATGAATGTGTCTTCCCAGCATCCATTTAGCTTTACAGTCCTGAAACTTCTTGGTGACCGTTGGTGAACAAGAAAGATACCGCCGTGCTTGCTGTACTTTCAGTTTGTCCCATACAAAGGTATCATACCATCTTTGCCGAAAGACCTCCACCTCATAGAGCAGTTCCCGAGGCAGATACGGGTATTCCCACCCATATTCCTGAGCAACCCTCTGGCCAAAGAGACGCTGCAGCCTTGACAAAAATGGCATAGTAGCTCGGTCTCCCTCTCCAGGTGGAACAATCGCTTCTGGGTGGCGAGGTGCGTTCACCACCTCGCTGGACCTGGGCCTAGGAGCCCGCAGTGATTGACGTTGCACTCCCGCAACAGGAGCAGGTGAAATGGATGTTGAATCCAGAAGAGGAACTTCAGACAAAGGACCAGCTTCATCCCCTGGCGCCGGGGCCTCTACCCGGGGTGTACTTTCTCCAGTAGACATGGGCAGGTCCCTCGTGACACGGGCCAAGGGTAGCTTCATCTTGTCCCATCCCTTCTGTTGGAAGATTTCGTCTATCTCCCCATCATCGCCATTGTCAGACAATGAATCCAGGTCAGAGGTGTTGTAGCACTCAGCGGGCAGATAATTCCCAGTCACAGAACTATCCCCCTTGACGGCCTCTACCGACTGTGGACTGCCGCCACTTTCTACCACACAGACAGTCCCAACCCCTGGCTCACCTGGACCTTTAAACGAGCAGGGATGTCCAGGACGTTGTCTACCGAATCCATCCAGGTCAGGCAAGCAGTGGGGCAAAGCTCTTCCACGACCACACGAGGCCATCACTAGGCCGACTTTTCTCTTCGGTGGCCGAAGCAGGGAGCTGCTGGTGACCGAGGCAGCATCCTCGGATTTTTCTCTTTTCACTTCCGCTTGAGCAGTCCCTTCGCCCGGATCAGTGCGCACGGGGAACGCACCAGCATCGATCTCTCCCTCTGGAGTGGCAGTCCCTGTGAGGTAGTTGAGGTGGAAAGCCCGAGGCTTTTCTGTGGATGGTTCCACCTCGAAGAGGAATTCTTTGCAGACCTCACAGCGCCCAAACGGCTTCAGCTGGACCACCAGTCCTGAACAGCTGGGACAGATCACACCGAGGGCTTCCATGTCTCTACAGGTAAGGAGAGCCAATCGCCCCCGGGGCCTTAGTCTTATCCCCGTATCCATAATCGGAGCAGCCAGAGAAGACATATCCGCGAAGGAAGGAACAGAAATCCACGGAGCACTTGAAGCCATCCTCTCTCTTTGCTGCTCCATTGCGCACTGACCCACCTGCGCTGGAATCTCCACGTGCGTACCTCCACGTGGCCAGACTCCTCCCACCTTCTGCACTTGTTTGCGGGCTTTTCCCTTGTTCGCAGGCTTTTCCCTTGCCCCGCCCACAAACTACACAGTTATGGGTTGCCTCGTGGCGCGTTGGCCAATATGGCCGACCTACTCGGAACTCCTCTGGGCAGCAAAGTTCAATTTCAGACACCATACACATATCCCGGATACGATGCCCCCACGTGTAGCGGCCTCACCTCTCTCCCTTTTCTTTATCGGTTATATGGCTGTTGTCTAGGGGTACCTGGGAGAGAGAGATAAAACACACCACGGCCCGTGTCCTCCGTAACTGGGAGGTGAAGGCCAGAGATTGGGCTTTTGTGTAGGTGTCCTACAGTCAAGTCCAGTCCTTCGTCCCTGACTCCTTTGCTTTAGTAACCCAAGTTCCACATAGTGAATAGGTACAACTCCGTTTTATTCTTCTTGCCAAGCAATAAAACAATCTTTCTCCTTTGGAAAATGAGGGGGACAGATCGAGGCACAATCCTTTCCCTTTTTGCTGCTGCCCACTGTGCTGTCACCAGTGGTGAATAGTCACTGCCACTGACTAGGTAATAGAACGTGAATTACCTTCGCTCACTTTGCCCCTGTCAGGGGAAGAAATCCGTCCAAGGGAGAAGTGGAGGCCTCTCCGTCACCAGCGATGCTGCGCCGGGCTCTTCAGAGAAGTTACTGCGCACCAGTCCTCACGAACTCAGACACGGGCACCCAAGGCGTTAGGGCTCCCCCTCGGATTCCTCCACCCTCGCGGAACTCAGTCGAAGGTACTGAGCCCCAGGCATCCGCCATAGTAACTCACCCCAGGCTAAAGGTGCCTGATATGGACTCCATCCCTGCTCCAGCTAGGCCAAGGGTACCTAGGCCTGAAACACCGGAACGCCAGCACCCAAGCTGAAGGTGCCTGGGTGCGGCCGCGTCCTCCGACTCTCTCTCTCAAAACAGGGCGTCTGCCCCTTCTATGACCTCTCCCTTTGCGCCACAGCGGGTTACCCGCCCCGCCGTACCAGCTCCAGGGAAGGACAAAAAGGCACGGTTCGCGGTGTGAGTTCAACTGCGGCCCCAGGCAACAGCGCCACCCAGGGACCCCAAGGAACCTCACACCACCAGAGTCCTCATGTAATTCAAATACATATGTTTTTATGCACAATATATACTGTTTTTGTGCGTGTTTGCAAAATTAAAGTGTGCTGGTCTGGATGAAGTCCAGGGCCAAATGTTTGTCCCAGTCCAGCCCTGCTGAGATGTAAATCCGGCCCTGGCTCTATATGTCTATTGATGATGGCAGGATTTTGTGTGATGAATCCAGGATTTTGTGTAATGAATTCAGGATTTTGTGTAATGAATTCAGGATTATGTGTAATTAATTTTTTTGTGTGATGAATTCAGGATTTTGTGTGATGAATTCAGGACTTTGTGTAATGAATTCAGGACTTTGTGTAATGAATTCAGGATTGTGTGTAATTAATTTTTTGTGTGATAAATTCAAGACTTTGTGTGATGAATTCAGGACTTTGTGTGATGAATTCAGGACTTTGTGTGATGAATTCAGGACTTTGTGTGATGAATTCAGGATTTTGTGTGATGAATTCAGGACTTTGTGTGATGAATTCAGGACTTTGTGTGATGAATTCAGGACTTTGTGTGATGAATTCAGGACTTTGTGTGATGAATTCAGGACTTTGTGTGATGAATTCAGGACTTTGTGTGATGAATTCAGGATTTTGTGTGTAGTCATAAAACGTTACTAACAGCAGAAAACCCAGATACAGATAGCTAGCAATGTGCAGTCAGTCAGTGTGTCGGTGACGTCACTCCCTCGGGTCCCTCCCCGTTTCCCAAAGTGGGAAGTGTCCTGAGACTCCGGCAGGCAGCTTCGTGTACGGACAGTGCTGGGACTCATCCTGCCCGCTCCGCTCATGTATACAGTCCGGATCACTACAATGGATTAAACGACAACTTTGATGGAAGAAGGAACATGAGTTCTGGTGAGTGCGGGATCCGGGATCCGGGATGGGGATTTTCCACTCGCTGCTCATCAGTCCGGACTAAGGATGTGCGAGAGGCTTCCTGGGCAGCGCTATGGGAAGAAAGGGGGGCGGCAATCTGCTGTGCTGGGAGACACACTGACTGCTACTACCTTCTAACTTCTTCACTGTGTGCACTGCACGGGAGATACAATCTACACTACTAACACTCATTACATATATTCTGACCTGCAGGGCATAATGTGATCTACTACTACTGATCACTAAGTCTGGACTACAGTATATAATGTGATCTACTACTACTACAGTATATAATGTGATCTACTACTACAGTATATAATGTGATCTACTACTACTACAGTATATAATGTGATCTACTACTACTGATCACTGGACTACAGTATATAATGTGATCTACTACTACTACAGTATATAATGTGATCTACTACTACAGTATATAATGTGATCTACTACTACTACAGTATATAATGTGATCTACTACTACTGATCACTGGACTACAGTATATAATGTGATCTACTACTACTACTACTACAGTATATAATGTGATCTACTACTACTACAGTATATAATGTGATCTACTACTACAGTATATAATGTGATCTACTACTACTACAGTATATAATGTGATCTACTACTACTGATCACTGGACTACAGTATATAATGTGATCTACTACTACTACTACTACTACAGTATATAATGTGATCTACTACTACTACAGTATATAATGTGATCTACTACTACTACTACAGTATATAATGTGATCTACTACTACTGATCACTAAGT
This sequence comes from Rana muscosa, assembly GCA_029206835.1. Taxonomy (NCBI): domain Eukaryota; kingdom Metazoa; phylum Chordata; class Amphibia; order Anura; family Ranidae; genus Rana; species Rana muscosa. Next base: position 784,924,018 of record CM055118.1, read on the forward strand.
CTGGACTACAGTATATAATGTGATCTACTACTACTACAGTATATAATGTGATCTACTACTACAGTATATAATGTGATCTACTACTACTACAGTATATAATGTGATCTACTACTACTGATCACTGGACTACAGTATATAATGTGATCTACTACTACTACAGTATATAATGTGATCTACTACTACTACAGTATATAATGTGATCTACTACTACTACTACAGTATATAATGTGATCTACTACTACTGATCACTAAGTCTGGACTACAGTATATAATGTGATCTACTACTACTACAGTATATAATGTGATCTACTACTACTACAGTATATAATGTGATCTACTACTACTACAGTATATAATGTGATCTACTACTACTGATCACTAAGTCTGGACTACAGTATATAATGTGATCTACTACTACTACAGTATATAATGTGATCTACTACTACAGTATATAATGTGATCTACTACTACTACAGTATATAATGTGATCTACTACTACTACAGTATATAATGTGATCTACTACTACTACTACAGTATATAATGTGATCTACTACTACTACTACAGTATATAATGTGATCTACTACTACTACTACAGTATATAATGTGATCTACTACTACTACTACAGTATATAATGTGATCTACTACTACTACTACAGTATATAATGTGATCTACTACTACTACTACAGTATATAATGTGATCTACTACTACTACTGAATACTGGACTACAGTATATAATGTGATCTACTACTACTGATCACTGGACTACAGTATATAATGTGATCTACTACTGAATACTGGACTACAGTATATAATGTGATCTACTACTACAGATCACTGGACTACAGTATATAATGTGATCTACTACTACTGATCACTGGACTACAGTATATATTGTGATCTACTACTACTACTGATCACTGGACTACAGTATATAATGTGATCTACTACTACTGATCACTAAGTCTGGACTACAGTACATAATGTGATCTACTACTACTACAGTATATAATGTGATCTACTACTACTACTGAATACTGGACTACAGTATATAATGTGATCTACTACTACTGATCACTGGACTACAGTATATAATGTGATCTACTACTACTGATCACTGGACTACAGTATATAATGTGATCTACTACTGAATACTGGACTACAGTATATAATGTGATCTACTACTACAGATCACTGGACTACAGTATATAATGTGATCTACTACTACTGATCACTGGACTACAGTATATATTGTGATCTACTACCACTGATCACTGGACTACAGTATATATTGTGATCTACTACTACTGATCACTGGACTACAGTATATAATGTGATCTACTACTACTGATCACTAAGTCTGGACTACAGTACATAATGTGATCTACTACTACTACAGTATATAATGTGATTTACTACTACTACTGATCACTGGACTACAGTATATAATGTGATCTACTACTACTGATCACTGGACTACAGTATATAATGTGATCTACTACTACTGATCACTGGACTACAGTATATAATGTGATCTACTACTACTGATCACTGGACTACGGTATATAATGTGAAATACTACTACTGATCACTGGACTATAGTATATAATGTGAAATACTACTACTGATCACTGGACTACAGTACATAATGTGATCTACTACTACTGATCACTGGACTATAGTATATAATGTGATCTACTACTACTGATCACTGGACTACAGTATATAATGTGATCTACTACTGAATACTGGACTACAGTATATAATGTGATCTACTACTACAGATCACTGGACTACAGTATATAATGTGATCTACTACTACTGATCACTGGACTACAGTATATATTGTGATCTACTACTACTGATCACTGGACTACAGTATATAATGTGATCTACTACTACTGATCACTAAGTCTGGACTACAGTACATAATGTGATCTACTACTACTACAGTATATAATGTGATTTACTACTACTACTGATCACTGGACTACAGTATATAATGTGATCTACTACTACTGATCACTGGACTACAGTATATAATGTGATCTACTACTACTGATCACTGGACTACAGTATATAATGTGATCTACTACTACTGATCACTGGACTACAGTATATATTGTGATCTACTACTACTGATCACTGGACTACAGTATATAATGTGATCTACTACTACTGATCACTAAGTCTGGACTACAGTACATAATGTGATCTACTACTACTACAGTATATAATGTGATCTACTACTACTGATCACTGGACTACAGTATATAATGTGATCTACTACTACTGATCACTGGACTACAGTATATAATGTGATCTACTACTACTACTGATCACTGGACTACAGTATATAATGTGATCTACTACTACTGATCACTGGACTACAGTATATAATGTGATCTACTACTACAGTATATAATGTGATCTACTACTACTACTGAATACTGGACTACAGTATATAATGTGATCTACTACTACTGATCACTGGACTACAGTATATAATGTGATCTACTACTACTGATCACTGGACTACAGTATATAATGTGATCTACTACTACTGATCACTAAGTCTGGACTACAGTACATAATGTGATCTACTACTACTACAGTATATAATGTGATCTACTACTACTACTGATCACTGGACTACAGTATATAATGTGATCTACTACTACTGATCACTGGACTACAGTATATAATGTGATCTACTACTACTGATCACTGGACTACAGTACATAATGTGATCTACTACTACTACAGTATATAATGTGATCTACTACTACTACTGATCACTGGACTACAGTATATAATGTGATCTACTACTACTGATCACTGGACTACAGTATATAATGTGATCTACTACTACTGATCACTAAGTCTGGACTACAGTACATAATGTGATCTACTACTACTACAGTATATAATGTGATCTACTACTACTACTACTACTGATCACTGGACTACAGTATATAATGTGATCTACTACTACTGATCACTGGACTACAGTATATAATGTGATCTATTACTACTGATCACTAAGTCTGGACTACAGTACATAATGTGATCTTCTACTACTGATCACTGGACTATAGTATATAATGTGATCTTCTACTACTGATCACTGGACTACAGTATATAATTGTGATCTACTACTACTGATCACTGGACTATAGTATATAATGTGAAATACTACTACTGATCACTGGACTATAGTATATAATGTGAAATACTACTACTGATCACTGGACTACAGTATATAATGTGATCTACTACTACAGTATATAATGTGATCTACTACTACTACTACTACTACTACTGAATACTGGACTACAGTATATAATGTGATCTACTACTACTGATCACTGGACTACAGTATATAATGTGATCTACTACTACTGATCACTGGACTACAGTATATAATGTGATCTACTACTACTGATCACTGGACTACAGTATATAATGTGATCTACTACTGAATACTGGACTACAGTATATAATGTGATCTACTACTACAGATCACTGGACTACAGTATATAATGTGATCTACTACTACTGATCACTGGACTACAGTATATATTGTGATCTACTACTACTGATCACTGGACTAGAGTATATAATGTGATCTACTACTACTGATCACTAAGTCTGGACTACAGTACATAATGTGATCTACTACTACTACAGTATATAATGTGATTTACTACTACTACTGATCACTGGACTACAGTATATAATGTGATCTACTACTACTGATCACTGGACTACAGTATATAATGTGATCTACTACTACTGATCACTGGACTACAGTATATAATGTGATCTACTACTACTACTGATCACTGGACTACAGTATATAATGTGATCTACTACTACTACTGATCACTGGACTACAGTATATAATGTGATCTACTACTACTGATCACTGGACTACAGTATATAATGTGATCTACTACTACAGTATATAATGTGATCTACTACTACTACTGAATACTGGACTACAGTATATAATGTGATCTACTACTACTGATCACTAAGTCTGGACTACAGTACATAATGTGATCTACTACTACTACAGTATATAATGTGATCTACTACTACTACTGATCACTGGACTACAGTATATAATGTGATCTACTACTACTGATCACTGGACTACAGTATATAATGTGATCTACTACTACTGATCACTAAGTCTGGACTACAGTACATAATGTGATCTACTACTACTGATCACTAAGTCTGGACTACAGTATATAATGTGATCTACTACTACTACTGATCACTGGACTACAGTATATAATGTGATCTACTACTACTGATCACTGGACTACAGTATATAATGTGATCTATTACTACTGATCACTAAGTCTGGACTACAGTACATAATGTGATCTTCTACTACTGATCACTGGACTATAGTATATAATGTGATCTTCTACTACTGATCACTGGACTACAGTATATAATTGTGATCTACTACTACTGATCACTGGACTATAGTATATAATGTGAAATACTACTACTGATCACTGGACTATAGTATATAATGTGAAATACTACTACTGATCACTGGACTACAGTACATAATGTGATCTACTACTACTGATCACTGGACTACAGTATATAATGTGATCTACTGATCACTAAGTCTGGACTACAGTACATAATGTGATCTACTACTACTACTGATCACTGGACTATAGTATATAATGTGATCTACTACTACTGATCACTGGACTACAGTATATAATGTGATCTACTACTACTGATCACTGGACTATAGTATATAATGTGATCTACTACTACTGATCACTGGACTACAGTATATAATGTGATCTACTACAGTATATAATGTGATCTACTACTACTAGTACTGAATACTGGACTACAGTATATAATGTGATCTACTACTACTGATCACTGGACTACAGTATATAATGTGATCTACTACTACTGATCACTGGACTACAGTATATAATGTGATCTACTACTACTGATCACTGGACTACAGTATATAATGTGATCTACTACTACTGATCACTGGGCTACAGTATATAATGTGATCTACTACTGATCACTGGACTACAGTATATAATGTGATCTACTACTACTGATCACTGGACTACAGTATATATTGTGATCTACTACCACTGATCACTGGACTACAGTATATAATGTGATCTACTACTACTGATCACTAAGTCTGGACTACAGTACATAATGTGATCTACTACTACTACAGTATATAATGTGATCTACTACTACTACTGATCACTGGACTACAGTATATAATGTGATCTACTACTACTGATCACTGGACTACAGTACATAATGTGATCTACTACTACAACTGATCAGTGGACTACAGTATATAATGTGATCTACTACTACTACTGATCACGACTACAGTACATAATGTGATCTACTACTACAACTGATCAGTGGACTACAGTATATAATGTGATCTACTACTACTACTGATCACTGGACTACAGTATATAATATGATCTACTGATCACTGGACTACAGTATATAATGTGATCTACTACTACTGATTAATCTGAACTACAGGTTATAAAGTGTACTACTACTACTGATCACCTAGTCTGGACTGCAGGATAGAATGTGTACTACTACTACTGATCACTTACTATGGACTACAGTATAGAATGTGTACTACTAGTCACTACTAATCACAAAGCCAGCAAATGGCCATGCATGCACAGTGTACACTCCATGACACCTCTGGGCACCCAGCGTGGAGGAAGGGGAACATCATTCTCTACAGCTATCACCTTTTGTACCACCACCCCCTCCCTTTTTAGAATGTAAGCTCTACGAGCCGGGCCCTCCTGTACCTTTTGTATTGAACTGTACTGTAATTGTGTTGTCCCCCCTATACATTGTAAAACGCTGCGTAAACTGTTGGCGCTATATAAATCCTGTATAATAATAATAATAATAATGCACACTAGAGCATGTAGAGCTCTCTCTGATCACCACCTTATTAGTCTTGCTTTCTCTCTGTTTTCCACCTCCTCTCCCTCCAATCTCCTAACAGTTACCTGTAGAAACCTTAGCTGCCTCAACCCTTCACTTTTCTACTTTGCTACTGATTATCTTTATGACAAAATCCCACCCCTGTCCTGCCCCAACCTAGCCACTTCTGTCTATAACAGCTCACTGTCATCCTCCCTAGACAAGCTCGCCCCCCTCACTACACTCAGAATCGGGCCCCGACCACTACAACCCTGGCAAACAGACAACACCAGAAGTCTCAGAAAACATAGCCACGCTCTAGAGCGCATGTGGCGTAAGACTAAGTCCCAGGAAGACTTCAAACAATATAAATCTGCCCTCCTAAAATACTATTCCTGCCTTCTCACTGCCAAACAGACCTATTTTGTCACTCTCATTAACACCTTCTCATCTAGTCCCCATCAACCCTTCTCTACCCTTAACTCTCTACTCTGTTCTTCACTGCCTCCTCCCACAAACTCACTCACTGCCCAGGAGATCTCCAATCACTTCAAAAATAAGATTGATACAATTCATGAGGAGATTTCCAATGCGCAGAAACCTCCACCACTCAACACCCCATGTCCACAGGCACAATCATTACTTCCCTTATTCAACCCTGCTAGTAGGTTGCTGAACTTTTTTACAACACCTATCTAACCACCTTCCCCCTGGATCCTGCTCCCTCGCAAATTCTACGCTTGCCCTCTGACTCTATTCTACACCTTCTAACTCACATCTTGAATCTATTCCTGTCTTCTGGCATCTTCCCCAACTTTTTAAAAACATGCAATAGTCACCCCTATCCTTTAAAAAGCCCTCAATGGACCCCGCCAATCTTTACAACTTACACCCCATTTCCTTACTCCCCTACTCCTCCAAACTCTTTGCACGACCGGTCTACAACTGACTGAGCGACCTTCTGATTAAGAACAAACTTCTTGATCCCCTTCAGTCCGGATTTTGCCCAACACTCGGAAACTGCCCTTCTTAAACTCACAAACAACCTACTAATGGCTAAAACCAACGGACACTATTCTGTACTACTCCTCCTGGACCTTTTTGCTGCCTTTGACACAGTGGACCACCCATCCTCCTCAAAAAAAAAACTCCACTCCCTTGGTCTATGTGACTGTACTTTTCACTGGTTCTCATCCTACCTATTCCAATGCACCTTCAGTGCCATTTACAACTCTACTACCTCCTCTTCTCTTCTTTTCTTCGTTGGGGTCCCCCAAGGTTTTGTTCTTGGAACTCTCCTTTTCTTAATCTACACCTCCTCCCTGGGTCAGTTTTATTGCCTCCCACGGCTTTCAATATCAGCTCTACGCTGACAACACCCAAATCTATCTCTCCACCCCTCAGCTCACTCCATCAGTCTCCTCACACGTCACCAACTTACTATCAGACATATCAGCTTGGATGTCGACATCACTTCCTAAAACTCAGCCTAGCCAAAACTGAGCTCATGATATTACTTCCCCTGATTTCTCTGTCAAAATCAATGGCTCAACTATCAATCCGACCCCCCCCCCCCATGCCAAGGTCCTAAGTGTAATCCTGGACTCTGAACTATCCTTTTGACCCCACATCCAGTCGCTGTCCAAAGCTTGCTGCCTCAACCTCCGCAACATCTCCAAGATACGCCCCTTCCTAACCAATGACACCACAAAGCTTATAATCCACTCCCTGGTCATCTCTCGTCTCGATTACTGCAACTCCCTCCTCCTTTGGCTTGCCTTTAAATAGGCTACCACCCCTTCAGACCATCATGAACGCTGCTGCCAGGCTCATCCACCTTACAAACCACTCAGCATCTGCTACCCCTCTTTGCCAATCCCTCCATTGGCTGTCATTCAACCAACAAATTAAATTCAAGATACTAACCATAACTTACAAAGCCATGCATAACTTGGCCCTCAGCTACATCACTAACCTAGTCTCAAAATACCAACCAAATCGTTCTCTTCGCTCCTTCCAAGACCTCCTGCTCTTTAGCTCCCTTTTCACCTCATCCCATGCTCGCCTCCAGAACTTCTCCCGAGCCTCTCCCACCCTGTAAATTTGATCTACCCCAATCTGTCCCACTATCTCCTACTTTGTCCACTTTTAGAAAATCTCTGAAAACACATCTTTTCAGAGAAGCCTATCTGGCCCCCATCTAATAACTGTACGTTTATTTTCTCCATCAGCACATCCCCCCCCACAGTTATTACCTATTGTATCTCTTCACCCTCCCTCTTAGATTATAAGCTCTAACGAGCAGGGCTCTCTCACTCCTACTGTTTTAAAGTGTATTGTACTTGTACTGCCTACTCTCAAGTTGTAAAGTGCTGCATAAACTGCCGGCGCTATATAAATCCTGTATAATAATAGGATGGTGTTCCTAATTACATCAGGTGTTAGCAGCAAGGGAGGGGGAAACGGTTCTGCATCTTTGCCCTTGGTGTTGAGCAAGCCTGTCCCAACACTGTTAACTGTACTGCGGTGTAGGCCAGCTATAGCTAATGTGGTGGCACAGTGGCTTAGTGCTTTTGCTTTGCAGTAATGGGACAGCTGCATGGAGTTTGCATGTGTTCAGGTTGGTTTCCTCCAGGTACTCTGACATGCTGGTAGGTTAATTGGCTCCTGTCTAAATTGGCCCTACTATGTTTGTACAAATTGGCTTGTGCATATGTGTACCACATTCTGCATGCCAGTGCCAAGCTGGAGAGGGTTGAGGAAAGACCTGGCTACCTACCGTATTAAAAAAAGAAAAGCAATGGAAAGGGTCTTCAAGCCTATTAGATATGGTATGCAGAGAGCTGGCTCATTGAATGGCCGAGAGTGGGACTGCATGAATATATATTAATGTACAGAAGTCACCTTTACGGCTAGTTTACACTTGCTTCAAAACATGGCTTCGGACAGGCTTTGCTAAAGCTCTCTGAACGCCAGTCAAAGCTCCTGTCACTAAATAAAATGGTTAGCTTACAGTCCTGTTTGCTTTTGCTTGGTGTTTTGGTGGGGCTTTGGTGAGGCTTCGCCATAGACTTCTATGGAGGCTTTGAAGATGCTTTGAAGCACCACTAAAGCTACATGGGGTATAAGCAAAAGCAAGGTGTAAACAGGACTGTTAGCTAACTATTTTATTTAGTGACATGAGCTTTGACTAGCATTCAGAGATCTTTAAAGCGGATCTCCCGCAGCTATTGTTTTTTTGTTTTTTTTCCCCATTAAATTATTTATGGCGTATTAAAGTACTCACTCTTCTGCTGCTTTAAGTCATCCGCTGTCCGATTTCGTCTTGAATTCTAACTTATATTTTCTTTGTTACGCGGTTTCCATTTTACTTGTGGGGACTGTGAAGCCCACAAGCACTCATTTCCTTGTTGCGAGCAGTGACGTCAACTTCTGGGTTTCCATCAAAACGGGCGGTGTCTCGTCACATTCGGCTCTCCTATCACAGATTGCTCCAGAAGTGACGTCCCGTCGCCGCTATCTTGCTACACCGCTTGCCCCCTTCTCACTCTATCATTACTGTGCAGGAGTGTGGGGAGTAGCAAGATGGCGGCGACGGAACGTCACTTCCGGAGCAATCTGTGATGGGGAGCCTGATGTGACGAGACAGCGGCGTTGCGCTTTAGGAAATCCCACGATAAGTCAGAGGAAGCCTCCGCAATGAATCCTGGGAGCAATGAGAAAAGCTCCCAGGAGACATTGCGGGTACAGGACATGACGCACTACCCGCAGACTACCCTCAGAAGAGAGAGACAGGAAGCCGAGTGACAGATGCTAATAACAAAGGTACTGTCACAAAAAAAAAAAAAAGGAACCTTCGGTTCTTTAATGCATTCAAGTCTGCTATTTGATTAAGATAATGTATTGAAATAGGGTGGAGCTCCGCTTTAACAAAGCCTGTCTGAAGCCTTGTTGAACCCAAAGCAAGTGTAAATGAGCCCTTAGTGTGCTAACATTTCTGCAGTACAGATTCTTTAGTGATACACGATTGTGAAGATGAGCAGGCGTTGTGCCGTCTATAGGAAGGAAATGATTACTGTTATGGATGAAGGGGTCATATTTTGAGAAGGTGAAGTGTTTCCCTTTGTAGCCAAACTTCTGCTTCAGCAACAGGATGTTTATTTTTCATATTCCAGGCTGTAGTTTTCTACTTACAAGTCATTTCCACATGTTTGTGCAAAACATCTTAGAAGCAAGCATGCCCTGACTTTACATGATGGCTGAGATCTTCTACCAAAATACTGATGCTGGGAAATGTAGGCGCCAATATTGCTGTCATTAGCGCTCTGTTTATACTATGAATCGCACCGCATTCCTGTGCAATTCACATGCGATTTAGCGTGGTGCAATTTTAAGCCCATTCACTTTGAATGGGCTCAAACTTAAGTGCATGCACCTTTTTTAAACCGCACCGCAACCGGATTGCATGCTCGTTTTGTACCATGTGATCCAGTGCAGGCAAACACACTGTGTTTGCGACCTGTGTTTTGGGGTGTCATTAAAGAGGAAGTAAACCCGGAATTTTTTTCTTTTTTAAAAAAAAACCCTGCAAAAGAAAGCCATAATAAGCTAGTATGCATAGCATACTAGCTCATTATGAATGACTTACCTGAGATCGAAGCGCCTGAACTGCTCCTCGTTTCCCCTCCGCCGCCATCTTGCCTCGATGTCCTGTCACTGTCGTCAGTGTATCGCTGCTCCGGCACTGTGATTGGCCGGAGCGGCGATGACGTCACACGCATGCGGGGCCAGCATTCTCCCATTGAGAAAACCGGCACCGCTCAGTGCGCCTGCGCCGTTGTCTACGGTGCGCATGCGCTGTAGACATCGGTGCAGGGTTTTCTGAAAATCATCTCCTTAACCGTGTAGGTTAAGGAGATATTTCTTGCACCTACAGGTGCAAGTTGTGTGGTTGGGTTTACAACCACTTTAACTTTGTATTGACACCCGCAGCACATCGCAAGGGCAGTGAAATTTGCAAGCGGTGCGTGCAACGCACACGGATCACAGCATTTCTTGCACCGCATAAATGTGAACCTAGCCTTATTTTTCTGACGCGCTGCATATTGGGTTATGTATGAAACAAGTAAAAAGGTGCAGACCTTGGTGTCCTCATATGTTTTCTTTGTGCTTAATTTGCTTTTTGATGCATTATTGCACAATAGTCTACCATCATTAAAAAGGCTGGTCTGGTAAGAATACAGGTTGTTTTCATATTGGAAAAAAATCACACAAAAAATGCAGGTGAAGATCTGCACCTGTGTGGGTGATGTAAAGTTGACTGAACCTCCTTTTTTTACAAACTGAAATAATGCAGGTCAGTGTTTCCCTCTTTCAAAGCGGGGTTCCACCCGCGATTTTTTTAATTTTTTTTTAAAAGTCAGCAGCTACAAACACTGTAGCTGCTGACTTTTAATAAGGACACTTACCTGTCCTAGGCGCCCGCGACGTCGGCCCCTCCCGAGGGCGATCCCTCGATCGTGCCATGTCCCGGCGCCACCAGCCTCACTAAGGGAAACAGGCAGTGGAGCCTTGCGGCTTCAATGCCCGTTTCCTACTGCACGTGCGCGAGTCTCACGGCGCTGTATGAATAGGCGGCTGCTCTCTGGGATACACACAGTTCTCAGAAGGCAGCGCGCCCTATTCCCCAGAAGACAACACGGGGATGACGACCAGCCGCGGTATAGGAAGAGGCAGAGTAGGAAGATCCGCGTAGCAACCGCAATTTCTGGTATGTAAAAATATATATTTTTTGTAGCATTTTAGTGTAATTTTTTTTAGGGGTGGACCTCCACTTTAACTGATATACATAACCAGGGATCATTTTCCAGACCTTAAAGTAGAACTATAGGGTTATAACTCCTATCAGATTTTTGTTCACCATCTGTGTCCCATTGCAGAGATTTCCCTTCACTTCCTGTCCCATAGCCAAACAGGAAGTGAGAGGAACTCCCTGCAAATTAAGGGAATTCCTTGGGGACCACCAGATCACCAGAACTAGTATCCCCATTGGAAGATTTCCCCTCCTCTTTTTCTCTCCTGGGGACAACCCAAAATTTGGGATTTTCTTTTACTTTCACTTTCAATATTAATGGTAAACAGGGCACATAGAGAAGGTGAATTGCCTTAACGGGACACAGACGGCAATAAAAACTGACGTGTCCTAATCCCTCTCCACTCTATTCAAAACTATAACAAAAAAGTTTTGCCTTTTAGTTATACTTTAAAGCAAAACTGAACTGTATCTGAGCACCACAAACTGAAAACGCTATTTAATTAATTCTTAATATTCAAAGTACACTCGCCTATCCATCCATCCATGTCGCCATGCTTTATTTTGTAGAGAAATTACTTTGAAAAACACCCACCTAGCATTTTTCGTCACAGCCATCTTGAGTTAGGACAGATGATTCATGTAGCATTTACTTCCTGGAATCCATTTGCCCTGCCCTTAGGCATGCAAGATAGGGAACTTAGATTGTAAGCTCCTTGAGGGCAGGGGCTGATGTGAAATGTCCCTTGCAGCTTTTAGCGATAATATGCTAGTATGCACAACATATTACCACATTATTGCAGATTTACCTTGGAAGCGATCTCCTCCAGCGCTGCACTGTCGGCACTCTTGTTGGTCACAGTTACTTCCAGGTTTGGACTCTATAGCCTCGTACACATGGCCGGTTTTCTCGGTAAGAAAACTGCTGGGAGAGCTTTTTGCCGAGAAAACCGGTCGTGTGTGGTTTCTCGTCTGGAAAACTGCCGGGAATCTCAACGAGAAAAATAGAGAACCTGCTCTTTATTTTCTTGTCGGGATTCTCGTCGGCCTGTTTCCCCACGAGAAAACCGTGCGTGTGTATGCTTACCTGTCTCCAGGTAAACCTGCGCATGCTCGATGAGACTTTGACGCATGCGCAGTAGCTTACAAGGGTAGTGTAGGGCAGGGCTTGACAAATTTGCTTGGAATCTAGGAGCCAGCTAAAAAAGTTAGGAGCCAGGAACGCGTCCCGTCCCGCCGAGCTCGCGCAGAAGCGAACGCATACGTGAGTAGCGCCCGCATATGAAAGCGGTGTTCAAACCGCACGTGAGGTAGATCGAGAGCAATAATTCTAGCCCTAGACCTCCTCTGTAACTCAAAAGATGCAACCTGTAGAATTTTTTAAACGTCGCCTATGGAGATTTTAAAGGGTAAAAGTTAGTCGCCATTCCACGAGCGGACGCAATTTTGAAGCGTGACATTTGGGTATCAATTTACTCAGCGTAACATTATCTTTCACAATATTAAAAAAAATTGGGCTAACTTTACTGTTGTCTTATTTTTTTTATTAAAAAAAGTGTATTTTTTCCCAAAAAAGTGCGCTTGTAAGACCGCTGCGCAGATACCGTGTGACAGAAAGTATTGCAACGACCACCATTTTATTCTCTAGGGTGTTAGAATAAAAAATATATATAATGTTTGCGGGTTCTAATTAGAGGGAAGGAGATGGCAGTGAAAACAGACAGGGAAACTCCATTAGCATTGCTGTTTGTCTTGTCATACCAACGGCCACCACAAGATGGCGCTAGATCACAGAAGAAAGCATAGGCCTGCAGAAGACCGCAAAGCCGCGGCCTCAATTACCGGCCGACGCGATCCCGCGGAGGGGGGGGGGGGGTGGGGCACGGAGAGACAGGATTCCCCAGCTGTGCAGCCCCCAGGTGCCAGGTCGCTAATTCTAGTCGCAATGGCGACCTGGCGCCCGGGGTTTGTCAAGCCCTGGTGTAGGGTGAAGCAAGATGGCGGGGGCATCGAATGTGACGAGCGCATGCTTGTTGTAGTCAATGGCGTCACTGCATTCTTGCCATTCAAAAGAACCGTTCTTTTGAATGTGCCGTGTGTACACGTGGCGAGCAAGAAAAGCTTGCCAGGAATCCTGTCAGGAAAACCAAAGTTTTTTTCCTGACGGGATTCCCGGATGTGTGTACGAGGCTTTAGGCCTCTTGATTGTCCGGGCCGGGATAACTTTACTTCTGTGCGTCACAATTTCTCAGAAGAGAGCAAGGAGATGCGTTAGGGCTCTTTCACACGGGGCGGATCAGTCATGATCCGCCCCGTGAACCTCCGCTTGCTCAGCGGGGATCGCTCCGTTGATCCCCGCTGAGCCGGCGGATGACTGGGCGGTCCCCGCACACTGTGCAGGAACCGCCCTGTCAGAGCGCCGCTCTCCCCTATGGGGAATCGGATGACGACGGACCGCAGAGTCACACTTTGGCGGAGCGGACATGTCACCGCTGACATCCGTGCCTCCATAGGAATACATGGAGCGTCCGTGCAGGTCCGCCTAAAAAACTGACAGGCGGACCTGAACGGACCCTCCGTGTGAAAGGGGCCTTAATGTTACGAGAGGGCAATAGGGTCAGCGTTTTTTAGTTGAATTCCACTTTAAAGCCTGTGGTGCCTCTCTAAAGCCACCTTCTGTGAGGAATCATTTTTTCCACGTCTCAAAAACCTTTGTGTTCATGTTGGGATTAGTGCAGCTCCCGCTGTACTTCCAGGCCACCAGGATGTAAGCTTCAGGTCTCATAGACCCTATTGCTGAGTTCATGTCTCTGCTTCCCTTTCCTCTTGGATATTCACAACACAACAGGAGGAGGAGGTGGAGACATGACCTTAGCAATGGGATCTATGAGACCTGCAGCTCTTGCATCCAAGGAGCCCCGAGGTACAATGTTCATCATGGTAGGTGACCTTTTGAGGCAGTGTTCTTTTGGGTGATTTTCCTATACCTCCTGTATCAAGACACAATAGGAAGTTAGAAGAGATCTCTCCAAACTAAAGGAAGTCTTCAACTGTGATCATCAGAACAAGTGTTGTCCTATTCTAGTTCTGGTCTTAAATTGTCACAGAAAGTGAGAGTAATCTCTCGAACAGGGACACAGACCGCAGTAGAAATGTGTATACATACAGTATGTGAAAAGTGGGACTCTGCGGAGTCTGTGAACACACAGTACCGGTAATTGCCAGCTTCTTTAGATGGTTGTGTTTTTTTATTTTTTATTGTTTGTTTTTTTACGTCTAATAAAGAAAGAATACAATCAGCGCAATCCTAATAAACCAAAATCTCAATAAAACCAAATTATGCAAGCTGAAGTATAAAATTCATAAGCCCAATAAACCTATACAGTATTAACAATATAAAAAGTGCAGTGCAAATGTATCATATAAAACAAAATGAGTAAAAGTCCACATCCAAGGAAAGACCCGACAGTGTTCAGATCCCTATGTGAAGAAATACAGAGATGCGGTGATACCGATTCCAAGTGTAAAGAGCCCACCACCAGCAAAAGGGGTTGCTTCGCTCACCTCAAAATATTGGATAGCAGCGGGTGATGCCTAAGAACGTGGTTCCTCCTCCCCTTTTGCTGGTGGTGGGCTCTTTACACTTGGAATCGGTGTCCCCGCATCTCTGTATTTCTTCACACAGGAATCTGAACCGTGTCTTTCCTTGGATTTGGACCTTTATTCATTATGTGATATATGATATATTTACACTAGGGTTGTCCCGATACCACTTTTTTAAGACCAAGTACCGATACTTTTTTTTCAAGTACTCGCCGATACCGAATACCGATACTTTTTTTAATCTCATGTGTCCAGTATTTTTTTTACAATTTATTTATTTATTTTTTACAATGCTTTATTTTTTTAAGGGGGGATGGGGGGGACGGACAGTGTCGGTGTGTCTGTTTTCTTTTATTTATTCTTTTTTACAATTTTTTATTTTATTCTTTTTTTTTTTATCAGCCCTGTTGGGGGGCTTTAGTGAGATCAGGGGTCTTAACTGACCTCTGACATCTCCCCTTTGAGACAGGGAAAGGGACAACGGACACAGATTCCCCAGTCCCTTTCTCAGCAGCCTCAGCTGCGCTGAAAATGAATGGAGAGAAGACAGCGGCTCCTCTCCATTCATAAACTGAAACATTGTAAACACAGGTTACGATGTTTCAGTTATGTGAATGGACAGAGTTAGTGATCACTGACTCTGTACATTCCGACAAGTAAGGAGCCGGATTTACCGGCTCCTACCTCCTCTCTCCACCCTGACAGATCGAGGGGGTGGAGGAGGAGCATGGAGGGGGACACAGAGGGGGGCGGCGGCATGGAGGGGGGCGGCGGCATGGAGGGGGGCGGCGGCATGGAGGGGAACGGCGGCATGGAGGGAGAGAGCAGCATGGAGGGGGACACGGAGGGAGAGAGCAGCATGGAGGGGGACACGGAGGGAGAGAGCAGCATGGAGGGGGGCACGGAGGGAGAGAGCAGCATGGAGGGGGGCACGGAGGGAGAGAGCAGCATGGAGGGGGGCACGGAGGGAGAGAGCAGCATGGAGGGGGGCACGGAGGGAGAGAGCAGCATGGAGGGGGCACGGAGGGAGAGAGCAGCATGGAGGGGGGCACGGAGGGAGAGAGCAGCATGGAGGGGGGCACGGAGGGAGAGAGCAGCATGGAGGGGGACACGGAGGGAGAGAGCAGCACGGAGGGGGACACGAAGGGGAACGGCGGCATGGAGGGGGACACGGAGGGAGAGAGCAGCATGGAGGGGGACACGGAGGGAGAGAGTAGCATGGAGGGGGACACGGAGGGAGAGAGCAGCATGGAGGGGGACACGGAGGGAGGGAGACAGCAGCAAAATGGAGGGGGCTGGAGGAGGATACGGGGACAATCAGCGGTGATCGTGTGTGGGGGAGTTGCAAGCACCGATCACCGCTGATTTTAAAGCAACTGAAAGCCGCACGAGGGGAGACGAGATGCGGAGAAACAGCTGTCAAACTTTTAAATCTATACAGCGGTGATCAGTGCTTGTAACTCCCCCACACACGATCACTGCTGACTGTACAAGTATCGGATCAGGCATCAGGAACATTTGCCCGAGTACAAGTACTCAGGCAAATGCTCGGTATCGGTACCGATACTAGTATCGGTATCGGGACAACCCTAATTTACACTGCACTTTTTATATTCTTATTATATATTTTTTACGTCTGCCAGTGGTGCTGGTGCACAGAAAAGTGTTTGCCGATTTACTTTGCATACAAATTGATCTTCAACACTCAAATTCATTATTGTACTGCTAAAGGACATTTTGGAGAATAGGGCCTCAAGCACACGTGACATTTTTACTGCTTACATTGCCCCTCCATGTTAGCCTGTGTGTCCGTGCACGCATAGGGGGTTATTTACGAAAGGCAAATCCACTTTGCACTACAAGTGCACTTGAAATTGCACTGAAAGTGCACTTAGAAGTGCAGTCACTGTAAATCTGAGGGGTAGATCTGAAATGAGGGGAAGCTCTGCTGATTTTATCATCCAATCATGTGCAAGCTAAAATGCTGTTTTTTTATTTTCCTTGCATGTCCCCCTCGGATCTACAGCGACTGCGCTTCCAAGTGCACTTTCAGTGCAATTTCAAGTGCACTTTGCACTTGTAGTTTGCACTTGTAGTGCAAAGTGGATTTGCCTTTTAGTAAATAACCCCCATAGACTTATAGCAGTGTTAAGTGGCAGGGACTTTTAGAGGCAGGGGAAAAAACCCCACTGCTAATGCGTCCATGAGCAGCAGCGTTTTTGTAGAAAAAAAACGATTGTTACCGCGTGTTAACGTTTGGCACGTTTAGCGCTTCAGCGTTAATTCATTTCAATGTGTATAATAAACTGTTATTCTGGCCAATGAAATTAACGCCCAAGCGCTTGTTGCCTGTAAACATGCCTAAAACTGTCAGAGTTTAGGTTAACCTGTTCGGTCATAAAAGTGTTTGGATTAATAATACTCCAAAGAGAAGCGACCTTGCGATGTCTGCAGGTATCTTTTGTTAATCCTCGTCTTGTTTTCTATATTCCAAGGGAAATCTTTGATTGTTGATGTGTGCTGTATATAGGTCTTGTCTCTGACATCATTTTAATAGTCTAGCCTTCATTAACCACACTGATCAAATTTTGTCGGTGATTCATTGTTGTTGGTGTCGTAGCCAAAGGTATTGTTGTCTGATGATACCATGACAGTTCATGTGTTTTTGTTATGGAAATCTGGGTGTAACACGTAATTAAATCCAGGATCTTTAGGAGACAGAAGTTTTTTGGGATTGGAGATCACATTTTTAAAAATACGTTCTTCAAGAAAAAAATCATGTGTTTTTCTAACATTTAAGGCCTCGCCCACACTGGTTTGTGGTTAACGCGTTTCTTCTGACCAGGAGAAAATCAGTGTTTAAAGAGGAAGTAAACCCCCCCCCCCCGAAAAAACAGGATAAAACTTTACCCTGCAAGAGAAATGCATTCTAGCTCATTATGCCTAGCATACTAGCTCATTATGTGGCACTTACCTGAGATCGAAGTCCTCGTTCCCCTCTGCCGCCATGTCCCCTCGGAGCTTCTTCCTGGTATCGCCGCTCCGGCGCTGTGATTGGCCTGAGCGGCGATGACGTCACACGCATGCGCGCGGGGCAGGCATGATCCCATTCATGAAGCCGGCCCGCTAGTGCGCCTACGCCGTTGTCTGCAGTGTTTTCAGCAAATATCTCCTTAACTGTGTAGGTCAGGGGTGTCCAAACTTTTTTCAAAGAGGGCCAGATTTGATGAAGTGAACATGCGTGAGGGCCGACCATTTTGCCTGACATTCTTTGAATCATTAAAATTTGGTCTAAGTGTGTTCCTCCAAACACTAATACACTGCCCAACAAGAATTCTCTTGCCTTTGTGGCTGTGTGTGGTGAAAAGATGAGCTTGGGCGTATTATTTGGCTATACCGTATTTATTGGCATATAACACACGCCTTCACTTTAAGAGTGAAGTTTCGGGAAAAATAATAATAAAATTTAATAAAGAACTGTGAAGCAAAATAAGGGTCAGTGCCCATCTGCAGCACCACCATTGCCAGGAATGCAGCACCACCATTGCCAGGAATGCAGCACCACCATTGCCAGGAATGCAGCACCATATTTGCCAAGAATGCAGCACCATATTTGCCAGGAATGGACACACGAGTGCCAAAAATTTATTACAGGAGAATCTCCTGTTTACACAGCGGCCTCTTTAATAGAAAGTCCCGCCTCCTTTGATGGACAGAACAGTCGTCCAATGGCAGCGCGGGTATTCCTATTACAGAGGCCGCCCGTAAACAGGAAATTCTCCTGTGTGTGTATGGCGGCGGCGCTCGTCCTGCCTCCTCCCTGTCCCGTTCCAAGGCATATACATCTTTTGTGGCCCCGGCGATGGGAGATCGTTGGGGTCCACAAAAGATATATATGTCTAAATAAACCGGTGGGCCGTTCAAAACTGGAACGCGGGCCGCGATTGGCCCGTGGGCCGGACTTTGGACATGCCTGGTTTAGGAGCAGCAGTGTGCATCAGGCCTTAGTGAGAAAGGTTTGCACTTTACAAAAATGCTGAATCTATGCCTTCCATGTAAAAATATTTGTAAATGTATGTAGGAGCTTTGAAAATGCATTTTAGGAAAGCCATTTGGCTTTAACTATAATAGTTAAGTGGTTCTAAAGCCTCAAGGGTTTTCACCCTAATGCATTCTATTGAAGGTTTTTTTTTTTTAAACCCAAAAAAGATCAAGAAATGTATTGATATGTTGTCTTTGGAGAAGACAAAAAGGCAGAGTTTCTTTAAGTCATTATGGCTTTTCAGTAGCACATTCACATTAGCCTGGGGCACAAAGAGAGGAAATGAGTGACCATAGTTCAATGAGTAATGTTCTTTCCTGGGACCTTTTTCATTACAGCACACAAGTCTGCATTTACATTGTAAGCAGTAAAAAGGAATTGGCCTGTAAATGGACTTCACTGAGCCATAATTGGTAAGCAGGTCTTTTCTTGCTTATCAGTTGTGTTTGATTGCAGGATCACTCCCTTTGTGGAGGATAATGAATCAAGCAGCCACATTATTTGAGCAATTTTTGTATGTTTTACCTCGGAATACATTTTAATGTGACTTTCACATTTTTAAATGTTTTCTTTATATTTTATGCAATAATATAAAATGTAAAAGGTTTGTCAACTAACCACTAGACAAAGCTTTGTAACTGCCGCAACCTCATTCTCCTTATTTGCGTAAAGTGGTTCTAAAGGCAGAAGGTTATTTTTTTACCTTTTTAAAGTAGTTGTAAAGGTTCAGTCTTTAAAAAAATAAAATAACAAACATTTTATACTTACCTGCTCTGTGCAATGGTTTTTGCACAGAGCAGCCCGGATCCTCCTCTTCTGGGGTGCCCCAGTGGCACTCCTGGCTCCTCCCCTCCCTTGGAGAGCCGCTCTCCCTGGTGGCACCCAAGTCCCACTGCTGCATCCATTGACACAGACAGCAGGACCCGGCCCCACACCCTGCTCCCATGTCACTGGATTTGATGGACAGCAGCGGGAGACAATGGTTCCTGCTGCTATCAGTCTATCCAATGATGAGAGAGACAGACAGCGGCTTAAGCTGCTGGGCTCGTGCTCGGCGCTGGAACAGATTGGGCGCAGGTAAGTAAAAGGGGGCTCTGCAGCAAAAAAGGTTTTTCACCTTCATGCATAGAATACATGAAGGTGAAAAATCATGAGACTTTACAACCCCTTTAGTGCATTCTCTACGTTAGGGTTGAATATATTTTTATTACAATGTTTAAATTTACAAGACGGAGAAAAAGATAGCACATACAGCCAATTATCACCACGTAACTGAGGCAAATGTCAAGATACGTATAGTCATTCAGTAGGTACAATGGGTGGAAAAGAAGGTCAATCACCGCTCATTAGTGAGAGTGTCCGTGAAGACCGAACTGCATAAAATAAGGTTATTAAACCAAGTACCGTATATGGCATAGTCATCATTAATAATTTATGGGTTGTGGGTAAGTAAGTGTGAAAAGAGAGAGAGAAAAAGAAAAGAGGGGGGGGGGGTGGTCCGTACCTGAGCAATATGTAGTGGTGAAATTGTAAATATCATTTTGCATTGTAGAAATGGGATGGGGGAAAAAAAAAAGAGGGAAAAGAGAGCAAGGTAGGTTAAACCAAGGAGTTGCAGCCTATTTTTAAGGGCATCCGAATCTGAGTAAAGGATCCACTGTCCATAGGTAAGGCCAGAAATTCCTCCATCCTTCTAAAATTATTTACAATAGCAACCCACTTTGACAAGGAGGGGGGGGGGAGGAGATTTTGTTGTGATGTGCGACCAACCCAGGGATTATAGAAAGTAATGCAATTATTTTTTTTGGGGGGTCAGAGAGAGGGAGTCACCATCTAAATCATTATGAATGGCGGAAATTGGTTGCCAAAGGGGACAAATTTTGGTACACACAAACAAGATATGTAGATAAGTATCTCTACACACCTCAAACAGGTATCCGGGGAGGTGCATTCTCTACATTAAGGTAAAAACCTTTTGCATGCAGCTCCCCCCATCTCACCTGAGCCCGATCTCAATCCAGCAATGTGCACGAGAGCAGAGGCTTTCTAAGCTCTCTCCCTCCTCATTGGCTCACACAGCAGCAGGAGCCATTGGCTTCCGCTGATGTCAATCACAGCCAGTGAGGAGGGAGCAGAGGGCGGGGCTGAGCTGCGCTCTGTGTGTCAATGAGGGGGCAATTGGTGGGAGAGGGGTTAGCCAGGAGCACTGGAGGGGGACCCCAGAGGGGGAGGATCAGGGCTGTTCTGTGCAGAACCATTGCACAGAGCAGGTAAGTATAAAATGTTTGTTTTAATTAAAAAAAAACTGAGCATTTACAATCGCTTTAACAGCTGTTGAGATAAGAAGATATCAGCTTAACAGAAAATGTATTGCTATAATGAAATGGCCATCTTCTAAACTTCATCTCATAAACATGAATTTTGGGATGAAATGCTGTATTTATTGGCATATAACACTCACTTTTTTACCCTGAAAATAGAGGGTAAACTGTGCCTGCGTGTTATACGCAGGGGGCTGTGGAAATTTTTTTTTTCCTGAAACTTCCCTCTTAAAGTTAGGCTGTATGTTATATGCCTGTGCGTGTTATACGCCGATAAATACGGTAATCAAGCACAACCAATGTACTGCTATGCTATAAGAAGATAATATGGATGTAAATGGTCAGTATGGCTGCCCTCATACAAATATAGAATTTCTGACTGTACTTATGAAATAAAGATTTTAAAAACATTGCAATACTTTTTAAGGTAAGGTAACATTGTTTACATCTAGTTCATCTATTTTGCAAAGATATACAGACACTTATTCACTGGCTGGTAATGCACAGATGCCCACGTATTCACTTGTCGGCGCTGTGTACTACCGTATTTATTCCATTCAACAAACAGGCACGCTTTTGCTAGTTATCTAAAAGGAAGTTCAGATATGAGTTAACTGCACAGGAGCTGTTTTTTTTCATTAACATGGCATTGATGTCATTCATGCAAATAATGTGAATATCGTTAAAAAAAAAAAAAAAAAAAGTGACTTTTTTTCCTTCACAAGATAACTCTGAAATATGTAGCTGGGAGCTGATCACAATGGAATTTGTATTTCAATTAAAGAGACTTAATGCAAGAAAATTGGGATATATATAGTATGTGTGTATATGTGTGTGTGTGTGTGTGTGTGTGTATATATATATATATATATATATATATAAACCTATACTGTGTGTGTGTATGTATATATACATACATACATACATACATACACAAAAAATAAAATAAAAATATATATATATATTGTGAGGGGGTTAGCTCGGCAGCGGGTGTGTGTGACCCCCGGGATGGGCTCCCCACACAAAAACAGGCCCAGCAAACGGAGGTTGTGGTTTTCAAAATCAAAAAAAAAGGTGCGGTTTATTTTCTATTTACAGTGACAAAACACAGCAAAGCCAAAAGAAACATATAAACAAAATAAATCCTGGTCAACTTGACCTCTGACTAAACATACAGGTTTCCTAACTAACAACTGGGATCAGCCTAGTGCTGTCCTAGTCCCTAAGTCCCTGGTTTTAAATGTCCAAGCAAATAGCCACACAGGCTTTTTCTCACCGCACAGGGGTTCACTCTCCCTAGACAGTCCACACAGGTCTGGTTCCAGGCATGAGCTAACATCTAATGAAGCTGGGAGTTCTTATAGAGGCCTAAATGAGCTGACAAGCTTCAGCTGGCCTCATCAACTCCCTGCCTGCACGACGCCCAGCCCTCTCCCTAGAGGTATGAGTCATCCATGAGCCCACTAGCCTTAGCTGGGCTTATACAACTCTCCACCTAGTTGTATAAGTCGGCGTAAAGCCTGAATCTGGGCGAAATATATCTACCCCCCTGGATGCAACCAGGTGACTTTACCTTCCTGCTGTCACATACCCCCCCCTCTTGTTTTAACCTCGGGGTTGGAACACCAGCAATCAGGCATTCATGTACTCGAGACAAAGCATCCACATTCCCCATTTGAACGCCAGGGCGATGCTTTACTGTGAAGTTGAATTCCTGGAGGGCCAGGAACCACCTATTCACTCTTCTATTTGTTTCCTTGTTTTGAGCCATCCACTTTAACGGAGCGTGATCCGTAACCATGTCAAAGTGCCTACCTAGCAGGTAGTACCGAAGGGAATCTAGAGCCCACTTCACCGCTAAACACTCCTTTTCAACGGTGGCGTAATTTACCTCATGGGACTTCAACTTCCTGCTGAGGTAAATGACTGGGTGCTCTTCCCCGTTCCAGACCTGGGACAATACTGCTCCTAACCCCACATCTGACGCATCACTTTGTACGACAAAGTCTTTAGAGAAGTCGGGTGAGTACAACACTGGCTGGCTACATAAGGCTTGTTTCAAGAATTGGAATGCTGCCTCAGCCTCGGGGGTCCATTTAATCATGACCGACCCTTTCCCCTTCGTTAGGTTGGTTAGGGGCACAGCCTTAGAAGCAAAGTGGGGAATGAATCGCCGATAATACCCAGCGATTCCCAGAAAGGCTCGTACCTGCTTCTTGCTGTTGGGACGTGGCCAACTCTGGATGGCCTCGACTTTGTTGAGTTGGGGTTTTATTACTCCCCTCCCAATGGTGTACCCAAGATATTTGGCCTCCTCCTGCCCAATGGTACACTTCTTGGGGTTAGCCGTAAACCCCGCTTCCCGAACAGAGTCCAGGACTGCTTGCACTTTTGGCAGATGTGAGGCCCAATCTGTGCTATGGACAATTACGTCATCCAGGTAAGCCGCAGCATACTTCCGATGGGGCCTCAGCATCTGGTCCATTTTCCGCTGGAATGTGGCCGGCGCATTCTGTAACCCGAACGGCATTCTTTTATATTGGAACGCCCCGTCTGGGGTTACAAATGCGTTTTTCTCTTTGGCCAATTTGGCCAGGGGGATTTGCCAATACCCTTTTGTGAGGTCAAGAGTCGTCATGTATCGGGCTGTTCCCAGCCGGTCGATCAACTCATCTATACGTGGCATGGGGTAGGTGTCAAATTTTGTAACTTTGTTCAACTGACGAAAATCGTTACAAAATCGCCAGCTCCCATCCGGTTTAGGCACCAACACAATGGGACTAGACCAATCACTTTGGGACTCCTCTATCACCCCTAAGTTCAGCATTTTCTGTACTTCCTCCCGTATTGCCTCCCGTCGGGCCTCTGGGATCCGATAGGGTTTTAACTTCACCCTTTCACCGGGCGGGGTAATGATGTCATGCTCTACCCCAAATGTTTGTCCCGGCAGCTCAGAGAATACCTCCTTGTTGCGAAGCACAAACTCCTTAACCTCCTGTTGTTGGGGTTGTGACAAGGTGGCTGCTATTCCAACCTCAGGAATCACGCAACCAGTTTGAGCTGGTGACCAAGTGTCTGCGACTAGGGACTCTCTATCCCTCCAGGCTTTCAACAGATTAACGTGATAGATCTGTTCGGGCTTTCGCCTTCCTGGTTGTCTGACCTTGTAATTCACTTCACTCACTTTTTCCATTATCTCGTAGGGGCCTTGCCATTTGGCAAGGAATTTACTTTCAACCGTAGGGACAAGTACCAGTATCCTATCCCCCGGGGAAAAGGTACGGGTCTTGGCTCCACGGTTGTACACTCTCTGCTGTGCTAACTGCGCTTGGGCCAAATGTTCCTTCACGATGGGCATTACCTGTGCAATTCGGTCTTGCATCAGGGCGACATGCTCAATCACACTCCTGTGGGGAGAACTCTCACTTTCCCAAGTTTCCTTGGCAATATCCAACAGCCCTCTTGGGTGTCTCCCATACAGTAACTCAAAGGGGGAGAATCCCGTAGAGGATTGGGGCACCTCCCTAATAGCAAACATCAGATAAGGAAGTAGACAGTCCCAATCCTTTCCATCTCTATCCACCACTTTCTTCAACATTTGTTTTAGGGTTTTGTTGAATCTTTCAACCAGCCCATCGGTTTGGGGGTGATACACAGATGTACGTAATTGCGTCACTTTGAACAATTTACACAGCTCCTTCATAACCCGGGACATAAAGGGTGTACCTTGGTCCGTAAGCAGTTCTTTACAAATACCCACCCGGCTAAACACAAGAGATAGCTCTTTGGCTATGGTTTTGGCCGAGGTATTTCGGAGAGGGATCGCTTCTGGATAACGGGTGGCATAGTCCATTATAACTAATATGTACTGGTGCCCCCTAGCGGACTTGATTATAGGACCTACCAAATCCATGGCGATCCTCTCAAACGGGACCTCAATGATGGGTAGAGGGACCAGCGGGCTACGGAAATGTGGCATCGGGGCCGACCTCTGACACACAGGGCAGGAGGAACAATAATTTTCTATGTCCTTCATCACCCCCGGCCAATAGAATCTCTGTAATACCCTCTCTCGGGTTTTCTCTGTCCCCAGATGACCTCCAAGAATGTGCCCATGGGCCAACTCCAACACCAACTTCCTGTAAGGTTTGGGCACCACAAGCTGCTCAACGGTTTCTTCTGCCCTTTTTGCCACCCGATACAGTAGGTCCTTCTCTACGCTGAAGTATGGGTAAGTGCAGGTATTATCTGGGTTCACTAACTCGCCATCTATTTTCACTACGTTTTCGCGTGCCTTTATTAGGGCGGGGTCTTTCAACTGTTCTGTGGCAAAGTTTTCCCTGTGAACCTCAAGATCAGAAAACTCCACAGACGGTAGGTTTTCGTCTGAGGAGGTGGGCTCCTCTCCAGTTTCTTGAGTCTCCCCTGCCAATACTGATAAGGGAAATTCCGGAGAGTCCTCACCACTCTCAGGGGAGTTCTGGCTATCACATTCCTGGTACATAGGGGCACCAGTGGGGGGCTCAGGATCATCCCACAGTTCCCAGAACTTCGGAAAATCCCTTCCCACAATGGCGTCATACGGTAACTGAGATACTAAGCCCACTGGATGAGAGAGGGTACCTTTGGGGGTCTCGAAACACACTGTAGTCACTGGATACTCTCGGGTGTCCCCATGCACACAAATAACAGCTACCTTGCTATTCCCAGAGACCTCTGTTTTAACTAACTCAGCCTTTATCAGGGTCACAAGGCTACCTGAATCCAGCAATACCACAACATTTCTACCATTAACACACATTTTGCATAAATGTTTCTCAATTCCTCGAATGGCAGTGCATGCGACTGTCGCACACAGCGACTGACGTCTGCCCGTCAGAAAGTCACACTGCATGGGTTCCTCCACAACCGGGCAATTGGCTGCAATATGTCCCGCTTGCCGGCAGCGGTAGCAAACGATCCTTCTTGCCGCCTCTTGAGCCGCTGATTTCCCAGGCTGTTCTCGCCAAACTTGGGGTAGAGCTCCCACCCTCTCACTCTCTCCACCCTTACCCCTTGGAATCCTCTTATCCGCCCCTGGGGATGGTCTGGTCTTAGGGTGGAAAGTCCGAGTGTCTCTGGAAGAGGCCGTCAGGTTCTCTGTAGCCAAGTATTTCTCCACACGATCCACAAGACCATCGGCCGTCTCTGGGTCTCCATGGCTTACCCAGTTTTGGATGGCAGTAGGAAGAGCTCTCAAAAACCGATCCATTACAACACGTTCCACAATCTTTGGTGCGGACAAAGTCTCTGGCTGTAGCCACTTTCTGCTCAGGTGAATGAGATCATACATTTGAGACCTGGGGGGTTTTCCAAGCTGGAAAGTCCAGTTATGCACACGCTGAGCCCGGACAGCCTGGGTGACACCCAGCCTTGCCAATATCTCAGCTTTTAGCATCACATAGTCTTTTGCTTGGTCAGGCTCTAGGTCATAGTAAGCCTTCTGCGATTCACCAGTTAACAGAGGAGCCACCAGTCCAGCCCACTGCTCCTCAGGCCACTTTTCTCTTTCAGCAGTCCTTTCAAATGTGGTCAAAAATACCTCTGGATCATCCTCTCCAGTCATTTTTGTCAATAAACGACTCACCCCAAAGGACGCGGTATTAGTGGGACGGCTTTCCTCACTGGTCTGCGGACGTTGCTGCATTACTGCTTCCATTTGTTGTAGTCTCTGCTCTTGCTTCTGTAACAGGTCTATGAAGCGGGCCTCAGATTGCTGCTGGGCTTGTTGCTGAGCTTCCAGACTCTGTTGGTGAGCTTGCTGCTGGGCTGCAAGGCTCTGTTGATGAGCTTGCTGCTGGGCTGCGAAGTTCTGTTGTTGAGCTGCAAGGCTCTTTTGCAAACCTGCATTTGTCTGCTGTTGATTGGCATTTGCTAGAGCCAGCTGCTTCAGTATCTCCTCCATGCTGGCTTAAAAAAAACTGCCACTGGTTCTCCACCAACTGTGAGGGGGTTAGCTCGGCAGCGGGTGTGTGTGACCCCCGGGATGGGCTCCCCACACAAAAACAGGCCCAGCAAACGGAGGTTGTGGTTTTCAAAATCAAAAAAAAAGGTGCGGTTTATTTTCTATTTACAGTGACAAAACACAGCAAAGCCAAAAGAAACATATAAACAAAATAAATCCTGGTCAACTTGACCTCTGACTAAACATACAGGTTTCCTAACTAACAACTGGGATCAGCCTAGTGCTGTCCTAGTCCCTAAGTCCCTGGTTTTAAATGTCCAAGCAAATAGCCACACAGGCTTTTTCTCACCGCACAGGGGTTCACTCTCCCTAGACAGTCCACACAGGTCTGGTTCCAGGCATGAGCTAACATCTAATGAAGCTGGGAGTTCTTATAGAGGCCTAAATGAGCTGACAAGCTTCAGCTGGCCTCATCAACTCCCTGCCTGCACGACGCCCAGCCCTCTCCCTAGAGGTATGAGTCATCCATGAGCCCACTAGCCTTAGCTGGGCTTATACAACTCTCCACCTAGTTGTATAAGTCGGCGTAAAGCCTGAATCTGGGCGAAATATATCTACCCCCCTGGATGCAACCAGGTGACTTTACCTTCCTGCTGTCACAATATATATATATATATATATATATATATATATATATATATATATATATATATATATATATATACACACACTTTAATGTTGATTTACTAAAGGCAAATAGGCTGTTAAAATTGTGAGGGAATTTTCCGAAGCTTAGTGAATGGTGTGAAGCTCTGTTGACTTCCATAATCTGATCCAAGTGCAAACAAAAATACTGTTTTTTTAAAAAAAAAATTGTTTTGTTTTTTTTCTTACGTGATGTGGGTATTCTTTTGAAAAATTTTGACATTTCACAGCATTCACTAAGCAAGGGTAAATTCCCTTTTCAAAGTGCAATTCCCTTGCAATGTGAACACCCTGTTTGTCTTTAGTAAATCAAGCCATATAACTCAGTGGCACAATAGAAATAAAAAATAAATGCATAGAAGGAAAAAAGAGCGATTTTATATTCAGAATTGCCATTATTTTCTTATATGGCAATAGGATGTTGACGCAATAAACAGTTTTTAATCGTGCAAGAATGTTTTTACAATAGGCATGAATATGTTGCATTTCTTTGGCTAGCTGAAAGCCAAGAAAGGAAAACTGTAATGTTACAGTGGAAATGGCTGCCTCTTGTAACCAACGGCTATAAATATAGGTTGACCCTTTCACCTAATTCAGCCAGCTGCTTCCAGATAAAATTCTTTCTGGATATATCCTACCAGCAGAGACCTTAGTTTAGAACAATACGGAGCAACCTATGGAAACTGTATTATTGGTCTTCCTGTGCTGAGCTCCTTAGTGTATCTAAAGGCAAAAGTTTGTTTTGTATAGAATAAGGAAGACGTACATCCTTTGTCAAGTTTTTATTGCTGTCTGGGTCCCCATTAAAGAGATTCACCTCTCCTATTTGTAGTGGTGACCATGGTCACCAAGAAAGAGACAATCCAGCATTTTTGTATTTGTCTGTAGAACAAGAAGTAAGGGAATCTTTTATGAGAGATCCCTGTTTTGGGGACAACTTTCTGAAGCGGGATTCCTCTCACTTTTGGAAAAATGCTCTAACTTCCTGTTGCACAGGAAGTGCAGAATAATTTCCCCAGTGGTACAAAGTTTGCAAAAAAATAACAGCAGGGTTTTATCTCTTCTCTACCCAAAACTATAAAGTTTTGGCTTTACATATATATTACATTTTTGTCGCTTTAATATCAAGAAACTGCGGGCAACTTTCTGCATTGTCATGACAACCTGTCATTTTCATACATTTGAGCTACTCTGGATAAATGACAAATGTAATTGCTAGAGGTAAAACGAACACCATTGTTCATATGAGACCCGCTTTCCCCTGATGTTGATGCATTCTAGCAGGGGTCTCCAAACCATGGCCCTCTAGTTGTTCATGAACTACAATTCCCATCATACCTAGTCATGTCTGTGAATGTCAGAGTTTTACAATGCCTCATGGAACGTGTAGTTCCGCAACAGCTGGAGGGCCGTAGTTTGGAGATCCCTGCTTTTTAGAATAAAGGAATGAGAAATGAAAAGCATTACCTTTTCAACCTTTGCCTGTAAGGTCTTGATATGTTGAGTGTAAAGCCTCGTACACACGGCCGGTTTTCTCGTCCAGAAACTACAAGAAAACTGTCGGGAGAGCTTTCTTGCTGAGAAAACCGGCCGTGTGTACGGGGCTTTGAGGTTTCTCGTCAGGAAAACTGGCCAGAATCTCAATGAGAAAAATAGAGAACCTGCTCTCTATTTTCTCGTCGGGATTCTCGTTGGCCTGTTTCCCGACGAAAAACCCGAGAGTGTGTACACTTGCCTGTCGCCGTGGAAATCCGTGCATGCTCGAAATGACTGACGCATGTGCGGTAGCTTCCTAGGCATAGGTAGGGTGTAGCAAGATGACGGCATCGAATGTGACGAGCGCACGCTCGTCATAGTCAATGACGTCATTGCGTTTGTGCCATTCAAAAGAACGGCGGTTCTTTTGAATCGTACACGTGTACACTCGGTCGGGACAAGATTCTTGTCCAAGAATCTCGTCAGGAAAAATTACGTGTTTTTTCCTGACGAGATTCTCGGCCGTGTGTACGAGGCTTTAGACTTGGGTTCCACCTACACAGGACCATAAGGTCTCATGCACACAGCCGCCAATATAAAGAAATGGCTGCATTAGGCCGTACTCTTCTAAATACCCACACATTTCTGAAAATGCACCTCTTTTTGCATTTGGAGAATTCACTGTACAAGCATGCATGCTGATTACATTGTGTTTGCATGAGTATGCCCATTCACTTGTATTGGCGACTGTATACGGCACCTGCGGCTTCCCCTAGTGCAGTAAAGTGCCAGGGATTGACGGACTTTGGAGCTAATAAGCCTCCATGTGCATAAGGCCAAAAACTAAGACTTGCCACACATTGGCAGATGTGTTCTAGAGGACCAAGGGGATAACTGTCTGTCACCTCTCTTCAAATTTGGACTTGCTACACTCTTTCATGCAATTTACTTTAAAGATTGAATTAGCACATGTTAAATGGTTAATTCATCTTCATCCAGGTCACACCGTGGGATTTATGTACTAAAACTGCATGGTGGAAAATCTGGTGCAGCTGTTTATGGTAACAATTCAGCTTCCAGGTTTTAGCCTAGGTTCACACTGACTACGGGTTAGAAATCGTTGAAGTTAAGCTAAACTCGCACAATTTCAAACCGCCAATACAGTCCGATTTCGGGAGTCGATTTGCGAGTTCATGCACAGATGTCTATTCAAATCGCCCATGAAGTTGCCAAAAGTAGTACAGAAGCTACTTTTGGGAATCGGTGCGCCGCCGCAAAGTCGACGTCGCACCAATTTGTACGGTGCTTTTGCTGGCAATAGCCACCGATTTGGCACGCAATTTGACATCGGCCCAATGTGAACTTGGGCTTATTCTCAAAGCTTAATTGAACTAGCTGAACTTAGAAGCTGATTGGCTATCATGTACAGCTGCACCAGATTCTGAGTGCACCGGGCTGGGTTCACACATATGCGAATTGGATATGGGTTTTTACCCGCATCCAAGTCGCATGACATGCGAGTGTGACAGGCTCTCTATGAAGCCGGTTCACACATGTCCGGGGAGGCTACGATCCAGATTGAAAAAGGGTCCTGTGTGTGTTAAGGTCCGGTTCAGGTGCTAATTCAGGCAAACATTCCGACCTGAATCACACCTGAACTAGAGCTGCACGATTAATTGGTAAGGATTGAGATCGCGATTCTTTCCCCCTCGCAATCTTAACAAACCATTTTCCCGATTCTATGCAGTGTTCTCTGCTCAAGCCGACAGCTGTCAAAAGAAAAAGAAAACAGGCAGTCTGACAAGTTTCACAACATTCCTCAGCCACTGAGCTAACACTAAACATTGTAATGTTCTGTTCTTTAGATCAAAGGAATGAACTTCGGTCTGTAAATGAGGTCAGTTTAACCACTTAAAGGCTAAACCTTTTTCTGACACTTGTTGGCTTCAAGTTAAAATCATTATTTTTTGCTCGAAAATTACCTAGAACCCCAAACGTTATGTGTGTGTGTGTGTGTGTGTGTGTATGTATGTATGTATGTGTATGTATATGTATGTATATATATATATATATATATATATATATAAAATTATCAGAGACCCTAGAGAATAAAATGGTGGTTGTTGCAATATTTTATGTCACACTGTATTTGCGCAGCAGTCTTTCAAATGCAATTTTTTGGGAAAAAAATATGCTTTATTGAATTAAAAAAGAAAACGAAACAGTAAAGTTTGCCTAATTGTTTTATATAATGTGAAAGATGATGTTACGTCCCAAGAATCGTGATCTTTATTCTAAGAAAAAAAAAAAACGGGATTCTAATTTTTCCCAGAATTGTGCAGCTCTAACCTGAACCGGTGTACAGACACGCATTGGACCCCAGGCACGAACCCGCGGCCCACATATGTGAACCTGGCCTTAGTAAATCTCTCCTAGTATGTTTACAGCAGGCAGGGCAATAATGACCACCACTTAACAGAAACGCTTGCTATTGCCCACAAGGGTAACCTATCCTAAGCTACCCATGGGGTCATTATGAACCAGTTTAGGGAGTTTTACACCTGATTTCATAAGCAGCTTAGTTATACATGGTACAGTTTGGAAGGTGGTTTCCAATGTGTATGTTTGTTTTTTCTAGGATGCCTTCCGAGAAATGAGAAACTTCAGGTCATTTGTCAAATCATATTTTTCTAGTGCAAAGTGTTCTTACAAATAGCAAAGTTCTTCTAAGGTGACAGAAGATTTTTTATTTTTAACATAAGCTTGTAAAATTTAAGTGTTTTTACCCATTTGATGCAAACGCTGAGATAAAGCCCACATAGATTTACAAATATGCTGCTTAAAAATGTAATTTCCTCTGCTAAATTGTTTGTACAGAGCTCCTTTGTTGTGAGTCATTGTAGACCAGTGCAGTCTTGCTCCCAGTTATTTTTGTTCTAGCTTGCAGCATGTTTCCTTGTTCGTCATCTGTACTACCTGTATTAATAATTAAGATTACGGTCTAGGTAACCATGTCAGAGAGAATTTTTTTTTTTTTTTTTTTTTTTTTTTTTTTAGATTAAAAACAAAAACATAGGATTTTCTTTTGGAAATGGTAATAAATCTAGTCAGCCTGCATTGTTGTAATCTAAAACTGCTGGTCTTTGTGGGTGATAATTGATTTTCTGTTGTTCTTTGATCCAGGATAGTACGGGAAGTCTTTTTTTTTTTTTTTTAAGCGCTACTATTGGCTTTGTACTTTAAAAAAAAAAAAAAAAAAGTCATAACTCATCAATACAAGCATTTCTTTATTCTCTACAGTGTGAAATACGAAGTTACCGCTGTAAATAAGTGGGTGTAGCAATTACACGTTGGCCCTATGATGACCTCATGGCCCGGCTGTTGAACCCTCTGTATTGCCTTCAGTTATGCCTTTGGTTCTTCCCTGATGTTACCATAACTGAATGCATAACTGTAGTAAATTATGTTTTATACTTGCCTGTAGTTTTAGTTTTAAATTCAGTTTAATATTTTTGCAAACAAAACTTATCCAATTTGCACCATATGGATATATTCTTCCCATAGAATTTTTAACCACTTGAACACCAGAAGGTTTTTACCCCCTTCCTGACCTGGGCATTCTTTGCTATTCAGCACTGTGCTACTTTAATTGGCCAATCATAGCAAAAACATGATACCCCGGTCGCTCATAGTGGCCGGGTACCGATCACCGTGATCCACTGTTCACCAAACACAGCAGTCATGGGTTCATGCTGCTGCGCTCCCCAGGGGGTGTGCGCCGGTGCACTGCGACGTAGGGGTACACCCAGGTACCTGCAGCTGCTGCCCGTTCTCAGTATAATTATTATTATACAGGATTTATATAGCGCCAACAGTTTGCGCAGCGCTTTACAACATCAGGGAAGACAGTACAGTTACATTACAATACAGGAGGAATCAGAGGGCCCTGCTCGTTAGAGCTTACTGTGAGTGGGTCGGCAAGTAGCTAGAGCGATACTCAAGCTTCATTTTTTTAATTTTTTTTTATTAAATTAACAAACATGTTATACTTACCTGCCACAATGGTTTTGCTCAGTCCCCATCCTCTTTTTCTGGGGGTCTACCGTTGACTCCTCTTTGGCAAGTGCACCCATGGAAAGCCACTGCCATGCGTACTAGCTCCTGAGCCACCCTGCCTGCATTTATTGACACAGAGCGAGGGTGGTCCGGCCCCCCGCTCGCATGGCAAAGCATTTTATTGACAGCACCCACTGCTATCAATCTACCGAGGGCTCTCATGCACATTGCTGGATCGGATCAGGCTCAGGTAAGAACAAGGCAGGGGGGGGGGGGGGCTGGGGGGGATTCTGCAGCACAGAAGGTTTTATACCTTAATACATAGTACTTTTTTTTTCATGTACGAGTTTACACACTTTGAGGGAACTGGCTGGGGGTGCTTTTATCTTGGTTATTGTTTTTTATTTTTATTTTTTATATATTTTGTTGTTTAAAAATAACAAACATGTCATACTTACCTGCTCTGTGAAGTGGATTTGCACAGAGCGGACCAGATCCTCCTCTTGGGTCCCTCGCCAGTGCCTCTGGCCCCTCTCTCCTGCAGAGTGCCCCCACAGCAAGCAACTTGCTATGTTGCACCTAAGCGGAGCCTCTTTTTTGTATGTCCATGTAGATGGGGAGCTGTGGCTTGGTGCCGCCCTCTCTCTCTCTCTCCTTATTGGTTCACTGACTTTGATTGACAGCAGTGGGAGCCAATGCCACCTGCTTTGTTTCTCAGCCAATCAGGAGGGAGAGTCCCGGACAGCTGAGTCTTTGGTGCAACATCGCTGGATCGAGATGGGGCTCAGGTAAGTATTAAAGTGGAAGTAAACCCTCCTATCTTTTTCAGCCAAGGAAGCTGCCATCTTGACCTCTGTTTAATCTTCAACTGCTGCTGCACATGTGATTAGTTAGGACACCAGCCATTGGATGGTTTGACAGTTTGGTTGAGAGCACAACCAATGCGACGGTTATATTCCTGACGTGTCGGAAATTTAACTGTTTTTTAAACTGTTAAATGGATGGGTTTACTTTCACTTTAAGGGGTCTGATGCACACAGAAGGTTTTTTTATCATATGCATTAAGATAAAAAACCTTCTGCCTTTGGAACCACTTTAAGAAGCAATGCCGCAAGAAAAGACCAGTGGTCATGCCGTTCCAACAGTAGCAGGACTTAACTGCCTAATTGCTATTCTAGTTTACTCCAACAATTATGGCATAGGCATAGCTTTAATAATTATTGATATATTTTTTGAACCTAGGCTTATGTCATAATTATTTAACCACTTGCCGACCGCCTCCAGTAGATATACGTCGGCAGAATGGCACGTACAGGCACATCAACGTACCTGTACGTCCCCCTTTACCTGCCTGACGTGGGGGTCACGCGCTCGCGACCCTGCTGCTTTCCCCGTGAGTTGGACCACGGGTCCCGCGGACTCGATCGCCGCGGGGATCCCCACGATCGTCTCACGGAGGCATAGAGCAGGGAGATGCTTATGTAAACAAGCATCTCCCTGCTGTCTAGTGACAATGACACTAATCTTGGCTCCGTGTACTAGGAGCGGAGATCGGTGTCATGTCACACAGAGACCAACCCCCCTCAGTTAGAAGCACTCATCAGGGCACACTTAACCCCTTTAGCGCCACCTAGTGGTTAACCCCTCCACTGCCAGTGTAATTTTCACAGTAACCAGTGCATTTTTATAGCATTGATCCCTGTGAAAATGACAATGGTCCCAAAAATGTGTCAAAAGTGTCCGATGTGTCCGCCATAATGTCGCAGTCACGAACAAAATCACTGATCGCCACCATTACTAGTAAAAAAAAAAAAAAAAAGAATAAAAATGGCATAAAACTATCCCCTATTTGGTTTCGCAAAAGTTATAGCATTTACAAATCAATAAACGCCGATTGCGTTTTTTTTTTTTTAAATAAGTAGAAGAATGCATATCAGCCTAAACTGAGGAAAAAATGTTTTTTTTTTATATATTTATGGGGGATATTTATTATAGCGAAAAGTTAAAAATATGTCTTTTTTTTTCAAAATTGTCGCTCTATTTTTGTTTATAGTGCAAAAAATAAAAACCACAGAGGTGATCAAATACCACCAAAAAAAAAGCTCTATTTGTGGGGAAAAAAAAGGACGTCAATTTTGTTTGGGAGCCATT
Organism: Rana muscosa; assembly: GCA_029206835.1. Taxonomy (NCBI): domain Eukaryota; kingdom Metazoa; phylum Chordata; class Amphibia; order Anura; family Ranidae; genus Rana; species Rana muscosa. Next base: position 784,960,115 of record CM055118.1, read on the forward strand.
TCGCACGACCGCGCAATTGTCAGTTAAAGCGGCGCAGCGCCGAATCGCAAAAAGGGGCCTGGTCTTTAACCAGCCAAAATGGTCCGGGGCTGAAGTGGTTAAAGCTTTTCTGCATACTGTATTTTGGGCCTGTATATTTTGGTTTCTGGTGAGACATTTGTCTGTTTTGCCTTATTAGAAACCAGTTCACACACCTGCTGCTTAGTGCAAGACATTGACAGCTGGGAGCTAACCTTATTTTACTTTAAATCCTCCCACATCTTAATTTGTCAGTCTGCCATGGAGGAGCATAGTGTAAATGAAGACAAAAATAGGTGTCATAGACAAGGTCATAACATAGGTGCAGTAGACTTGTATAGCATGGACAATGATCAAGGACACTAGTTCGCTGATTCTTCATTTGTATTATCGGAAGGACTGCAGGTTTTAGGCTCCATGTACACAGAAGCTCAAAAACGGTCGTTTTGAACGCCAGATTTCTGGCAGAAAAAGCTGCTTTTTAAATATAGATTTTATCGGCGTTTTTTACTAGCGTTTATTAGCGTTTTTCAGTGTAGCGGTTTTTAGCTTTTTTTTTTTTTTTTTTCTTCAATGGATCAAAAAACGCTAAACGCTGGTGCCCAGCGTTTTTGAGCGTTTTGCGTTTTTTACTGCCGAAAAACTTCACTTTAAACGCAAATTTCTTGCGTTCAGAAAAAAGCCCATTAACTCCACTGCTCATTAATGCTAAAAAATGTTATGTGTACATGAACACATAGGCTAACATAGAGTGCAGTTAATGGGCTTTTAAAAAAAACGCCAATAAACTGCAGTTTATCAGCTTCAGTGTACATGGAGCCTTAAAGTAAAACTAATATATGCATTGCAAGGATTTAAGCAGTATTTAATTGCAGGTTCATTTCTATCTGTTCTAAATAAACCACCGTTCCCTCTTGAGAAAAGCTGAAATGTCTGCATCTCTTTAGAAGTAGATGGGGCTTTTTTGACCATGTCACCAAAAATAAAAATTTTGCATGGGGGCGACTGTAATATAACTGTATCTCTGTGCAGCGTTTTTAAAACCGTGTTCCAAAAAGACAGACCGGCTATAACTAGCCTTATTGCAAGAACGAATATTTGATTTTATGGATGTTTTTTAAAAGCGGCTGAAGATTGAAGTGGAATTTTTTTTTTTATAACTTTTAAACTACAAAATATGTACTGTACGTTGGTGCCTTTTGCTCCTATGTGATGCTACAGTTTGAGGGTACTTTGTACCTGTAATCCTGTTTGTTCTGATGGTTGCACTAAATAAACTTCCCAAAATGAATAAGTTACAAAATGGCTTCGATAGAACATACACTCATCGGCTACTTTATTAAGAACACCTTGCTAGTACCAGGTTGGGCCCTCTTTTTTCAGGTGAATGGGTAGGGATATGATGTACCTCATACTCATTCACATATGGTGTGGGGCTGGGATCTGGGGGCCCCTTATTAAAGCCCCCCTGCCCACAGACCCTGAAACCAACGGCCAGAGTTGTCGGGAAGGGCTCCTTGTCCTCATCAACATGGGGACAAGGTGCTTTGGGGTGGGGGGGTACAGGGCGCCCCCCTGCCCCAAAGCACCCACCCCCCATGTTGAGGGCATGCAGCCTGGTACGTTTCAGGAGGGGGGGCGCTCGCTCATCCCCACCCCCTTTCCTGACCGGCCGGGCTCTGTGCTTGGATAAGGGTCTGGTATGGACTTTGGGGGGACCCCCATGCCGTTTTTTTTCGGCGTAGGGGTTCCCCTAAAATCCATACCAGTCCGAAGGGCCTGGTATTCTCTTAGAGGGGGAACCCATGCCGTTTTTTTTTTTTTTAATTTGGTGTGAAGTTCTTCCTAAAGATTCATACCAGACACAGTGCCTGGTATTGTCGGGGATCAAAGTCGGATCCCTGTTCATTGAAGTCGGACTTCAAGTCGCAGGGCAAAGTCGGATCCAAAGTAGTACGACTGTCATGTCGTACCAGTGTGAACCCAGCCTAAATCCCCTTTCTTCTCCATTCTGATGCTCAGATTGAACTTCAGCAAGTCGTCCTCACCACATCTAGATGCCTAAATGCATTGAGTTGCTGCCATGTGATTGGCTGATTAACAATTTGTGTTATCAAGCAATTGAACAGGTATAGCTAATAAAGTGACCAGTGAGTGTATATTTATGGTAACAGATTTTTAGTAAAAGTAGAGTTTTCTTGTTAAAGACTACCCCTTTTCCCTGTAAAGAACACTGCATTTGGAATACTCATGTTTGAAATACTGTATATGAATACACCTGCATTCTTGTAAACTGTTGGTTTGCATGCCACTATGGGATAAACAAATATTGTCCAAAAACCTGTATTTTTGCTCAAATCTTGATGTGTTTCTTCCCATTTAGTGCAATAATCCAGTGTGAAACTTTGCCTCTGTACAGGAGCTTCCTGTAATACAAGGCTTGACAAATTTGCTTGGAATCTAGGAGCCAGCTAAAAAAGTTAGGAGCCAGGAACGCGCCCTGTCCCGCCGAGCTTGCGCGCAGAAGTGAACGCATACGTGAGTAGCGCCCGAATATGAAAGCGGTGTTCAAACCACACGTGAGGTATCGCCGCGATCGGTAGAGCGAGATCAATAATTCTAGCCCTAGACCTCCCTCTAACTCCAAACATGCAACCTGTAGAATTTTTTAAAGGTCGCCTATAGAGATTTTAAAGGGTAAAAGTTAGTCGCCATTCCACGAGCAGACGCAATTTTGAAGCGCGACATGTTGGGTATCAATTTACCCAGCGTAACATTATCTTTCACAATATAAAAAAAAATTGGGCTAACTTTACTGTTGTCTTATTTTTTTATAAAAAAAAGTGTATTTTTTCCCAAAAAAGTGCGCTTGTAAGACCGCTGCGCAAATACGGTGTGACAGAAAGTATTGCAACAACCGCCATTTTATTTTCTAGGGTGTTAGAATAAAAAATATATATAATGTTTGGGGGTTCTAATTAGAGGGAAGGAGATGGCAGGGAAAACAGACAGGGAAACTCCATTAGCATTGCTGGTTGTCATACCAACGGCCACCGCAAGATGGCGCTAGACCACAGAAGGAAGCATAGGCCTGCAGAAGGCCGCAAAGCCGCGGTGCGGAGGGGGGGGGGGCACGGAGACACAGGATACCCCAGCTGTGCTGCCCTAGGCGCCAGGTCACTAATTCTAGTCGCAATGGCGACCTGGCGCCCGGGGTTTGTCGAGCCCTGCTGTAATACAGACCCCTCATTGCTGCTCTCTCTCCTTGTGTAGGCTGATTGGTCTTATAGCTGCCCACTCCTGTAGTTTACTGCAGGCAATCTGTTGTGACTGGACCTGCTGGGCCTCTCCTACAGCTCTGCTCTCTGTACAGTCTATGTGCAGCACAGTGATGAGGTCACTGCTACTTTAACTGCTTGCCAACCAGCTGCCGTCATTATACTGTGGCAGGTCGGCACGATCCTGCGAGCCGTCGTAGCTGTACGTCGGCTCCATTAAGCGGGATAGCAGGGGTGCCGATGCTTGTAGCCGGCAGTCGCGGGCACGAGAGGCAGAACAGGGACGTGTGTGTGTGTGTGTCTGTCTGTGTGTGTGTGTGTGTGTAAACACACACATCCCAGTTCTGTGAGGAGAGGAGAGGCAGATCGTGAGTTCCTACGAGCTAGAAACTCACGATCTGTCATCTCCTATAGTCAGTCCCCTCCCCCCACAGTTAGAACACACACTAGGGAACACATTTAACCCCTTAATCGCCGCCTAGTGTTAACACCCTCCCTGCCAGTGACCTTTACACGGTAATCAGTGCATTTTTATAGCACTGTTCGCTGTATAACCACTTCACGCCCGCCGTACAACCATAAACGGCCACAAGGTGGCTCTACAATGCCGGGAGGCCGTCTTTATACGGCCCTCGGCTCCTCTGGCCACTGGGGGGCATGTGCGCGCGTCACTGAGATGCCGATGCACGTGCCTGGTACCCGCTGTCCGCCAGGTACCCGCGATCGGCCATTACACAGACAAGGACGTGGATCTCTGTGTAAACACAGAGATCCACGTCCTGTCAGGGAGAGGAGACCGATGCTGTGTCCCTTGTACATAGGGACACAGATCGGTCACCTCCCCCAGTCCCCTCCCCCCACAGTAAGAATCACTCCCAGGACACACATTTAACCCCTTCCTCGCACCCTAGTGTTAACCCCTTCCCTGCCAGTCACATTTATACAGTAATCTGTGCATATTTATAGCACTGTTCGCTGTATAAATGTGAATGGTCCCAAAAATGTGTCAAAAGTGTCCGATGTGTCTGCCATAATATCGCAGTCCTAACAAAAATCGCAGATAACCACGATTACTACTAAAAAAAAAATAAAAAAATTACAAATTTCAGAATTCTATCCCCTATTTTGTGGCCGCTATAACTTTTGCGCAAACCAATCAGTATACGCTTATTGCGATATTTTTTTTTTTTTTTACCAACAATATGTAGAAGAATACGTATCGGCCCAAACTGAGGAAAAAAAAATTGTTGTTTTTTTTTTTAAAAAAACTGGGATATTTATTATAGCAAAAATTAAAAAATATTGTGTTTTTTTTTTTTCAAAATTGACGCACCAAAAGAAAGCTCTATTTGTGGGAAAAAAAGGACGTAAATTTTGTTTGGGTACAGCGTCGCACGACCGCGCAATTGTCAGTTAAAGCGACGCAGTGCTGTAAAAAATTTTTTTTACATCCCCTGCAAAAAAACGGATGAAAAACTGACCATTTGTCAGTTTTGCATCCGTTTTTTCGACTATCCGTTTTTTAACGGAAGAAAAGTAGAGCTTTGATCAGTTTAAAAAAATGGATGACGACAGATGTGGATGCAAACTTATGTAAATAGATCAACCATTTACATTCGTTTTTCTATAGAGATGCATTGATGTCAGTTTTTCGTCCGCCAACGGATGGGTGAAAAACGGACAGCATGTGTGAAAGGGGTATTTTTTTAAAAGAGAAGTATGGGAGTTTTTATTTTATTTCATAATCATACTTGCGTAGATGGATGCAGCATTGGTGTGATACTGCATCTATCCCCTGCTGCTTCTAAGGCTGAGAACCATTTGATCAAACATCACCGATCGCTTGGTTCTCAGTGTTTCCTGAGCAGAGAGCTGGTGACTGTCGGTCACCACCACTAGCTCTGCTCTGCCCGCCGTGCCCCCCCTCCCCCACACTCACTGGAGCGCTGGGCTGTGGAGGGGGCGGGAGCTGCCAGATCAGGCTTTTAGTGGCTCGCTGAGAGGCTGAGCCTGGTGACGGTCCAGGCATGTGGGCAGATCCCGATTTCATTGTCGCGATCTTGCCCGAGCATGGACCGGCTCTGTGATCTCAGCTGACAGCGGGCTTCAGCCCACTGTCTGCTGAAAACGGGTCGCAGGAGTGCAGAACGAACTGCACTCCTGTGATCGACAGGAGAAGTACAGCCAAACAAGCTTTGGCTGTACTTCTCCTTTAAATAAAAGTTTCTATGCCCGTAGTTCAGTTTCAACTGCTCTCAAGCTTTAGTGCAGGGGTCAGCACAGGGCTAGTAATTTCATAAGGTGGGATAGCTCTTTTAGAATATATTAGGTCTTTGCCGAGTCATTTTCCTTTAATAGTGTGTGGGCCATTGGCAACATAGTGGATAACTGTCCCTTGAGCTTCTCCGTTAGTTCCATTGGTGCCAACAAGTGGGGTGGTTTATTAGTTGTGAATCATAAGAGCAGGGATTGAGGTCTGCCTGCAAGTTGTTAGTTTTTCCAGGAACTGTTAAGCAAGCTATTGTGAGTTTATCTTAAAACTGTAATTTCTGTCCAGGGTCTGATGACAAGTTGTTGAAATGATCGAGTGATCTACACTCTAAAGACCCATCAAAGTGGCTCAAACTGTTATTTTCCACTATACTGGCCTGAGAAAAATGTACCGTATATACTCAAGTATAAGCCGACCCGAATATAAGCCGAGGCACCTAATTTTACCACAAAAAAATGGGAAAACGTATTGACTCAAGTATAAGCCTAGGGTGTCCGTGCCCATGCCTCAGTGTGCCCATGCCCCAGTGTGCCCATGCCTCAGTGTGCCCATGCCTCAGTGTGCCCATGCCTCAGTGTGCCCATGCCTCAGTGTACCCATGCCTCAGTGTACCCATGCCTCAGTGTACCCATGCCTCAGTGTACCCATGCCTCACTGTGTCCATGACTAGACTGACATTTAACATGGGAGTCTATGGAAGGGGTGCCCGGCTTTGAAAAATCGGTGCTCCCCTGGCATAGGTCCCCCATACAACAAACTTTGCACACTTGTAGAGGAGAAGTGGGGCTACATGTGTGCCAAGTTTCGGGTCCCCAAAGTCACCGGAGAAATTACCGTTTAACATGGGAGTCTATATAAGGGGTGCCCGGGTTGAAAAATCGGTGCTCCCCGGCCGTAGGTCTCCCGGACAAAAAACTTTGCACACTTATAGAGGAAGAGTGGGGATACATGTGTGCCAAGTTTGGGGTCCTGGGGACCTACGGCCGGCCGGGAACCGGGTCCCCAAAGTCCGGGAGATCAGGCACAAAAAGGTGACTCGAGTATAAGCCGAGGGGGGCATTTTCAGCACAAAAAAATGTGCTGAAAAACTCGGCTTATACTCGAGTATATACGGTATGTTCTCTTCTGTTACAATATAACCTTTGCATGTCAGTTAGTGCTATAGGTTTGAAAAACGAACCAGTCAGGCCTGTTTATCGCTCAGAATATATCTACATTTTTATATTTAGCACAGCTTTGACCAATCGATCTTACAGCTATGACATTTTCAGAACACTTTGTTTTCTTTTCCTTCTGTCTTTACGGAAAATTCTTTACACCTACACGGCAGGGCTGTGTTCTGTCTGCCCAAATCATTAGCACGCCATTAGATCACAGCCCACACAGGTACGATGGTTCTTTATTAAAATACACCAGAAATGTTGAACATGTTTAGAACAGGAGACAGATTTTTCTTTATCGTACACCACGGGACACAGAGCTAGTCATTACATAATGGGTTAAGGGTCACCAGCGGTGATTGGACACTGGCACAACCAATGGAAGACGGTTCCCCTCCATATAACCCCTCCCATCAGGGGAGTACCTCAGTTTTTTCGCCAGTGTCGCCAGTGTCGAAAGGTGTTGGACGCGTTAGGAGGTGCTAAAGGAAAGCTCTACCAAAGAGACCCTCTGTGGGTAAAAGAGCTATGCTTTCGGACCCATCCAAGACGCCTACAAGTTAAGCCAAAACTGGATGGGATCCGGGCCTCATCCATGAGGCAGCGCCTGTAATGTCTCTCTTCGGAGGACTGGGCTCTAAGATCCAGCACTTTCGCTATTTCGCTAAAAGTCCTGGTAAGAGTCTTGTACAAGGCCCAGGGGAGAGGTATCCTTTAAATAGGAACCCATATCCCTGAAGGTTGGCACACATAGCCCGCCGTGAGGGGTGAAGTTTGGTATCTGTCTGAAAATTTTCAGCAGAAAAAACCTGCGGCGTGGATAAGGTAAGATTAGAGGGTCCAAAACTAGGTTTAGGACCTTTTCAAGAAAAAAGTGGATGTCTTCTCTTTTTCCGCCACTGGGGGGAGTAAAGAGCTGAATGTATCTCACCTCACTCTGTTCAGTGTCGGCTTCGGCGAAGTACACTGCTCGTCCCTCCGCTGCTGAGCTTGCTTGGGCACCCCGCTCCTCCTTTCGGTGGCCGACCAGACACCTGCAGATGCAGGTAAGTGGGAACAGGGGCTGCTGAGAGTCCTCCCTCACTATGGCCACCGCCATAGCGCTAAGAGCCGCGCGCGCGCGTGGGAGCGCGCTTTATCGGAGGGGGGGGCGAAGGCGTGCGCGGGCACGTGGGCGCGCGCAGGCACAGAAACGGCGCCAAATTTAAAGATCTGTCAGTGTGAGAGCACTGCAGCAGCAAGCAAGCTCGTTTGTTCTCTTGTTCCTGGAAGAGAAACACAGCAGCTATACAGGGACGTAAGACTCCATGTGGTTGGATTGGGTACTTCCTGGAAGACATCCATGTTATGCATAGCTATGTGTTAAAAGTTGCATACTTAATGTAAATTGCTAAACTAAGCACGGTAGTATATGCATTTAGGTACCTTGTATTTTGTCTAAACAGTAAGCCTTCCAGGGGAAGTAATGCGGACAAAAAGAGATAAGAAAGCACCGCCGCCTGAGACAGGAGGCTCTAGCTGTGCTGACTCGGTACCTTCCTCTCCTGTGTTGCCAAATGCACCTGTACAGGATGAGCCATTACCTCTGTCAGGTATGGCGGCTTCCCCAGTGAAGCCTGGGCCTGCATATGTCACTGAGGACACTTTATCAGCAGCCCTAAATAATCTGGAGGAGAGAATTGCTACCTTAATCGCTAAGTCCTCTAAAAAGGACAATAAGCGAAGCAGATCTCCTCCAGTATTGGACCTCCCTTCAGAAGTACCGGAGGAGGAGGAGGATGAGGAGGAGGCTACATCAGCAGAGGATGAGGAGTCAGACGGATCAGGGATATCGGATGAGCCTTTTTCGGTATCCCAGATTTTAAAGTCACAGGTACAATGCTATGCAGGAGCCGTGCGATCTGCATTTAAGTTACCCTCTTCGGAGGTAACGGAATCACCTGTCTCCTCCCTAGGATCATTAAGATCCCTGCAAGGTGCATGCTCCTTCCCGGTTCATCCATTACTAGAGGATCTAATGTACGCAGACTGGCAACATCCAGATAAGCGTTTCTCTCCTCCAAAAAAGTTTAACATTCTTTATCCTATGGAGGACATTTTTTTTAAAGAAATGGAGCCTGCCTGCGGTAGATGCGGCTATTTCTTGCGTAAATAAAAACCTGACATGTCCGGTGGACAATGTATAAGTGTTTAAAGATCCTTCTGAGAAGAAGTTGGAGTCCCTACTGAAGTCCTCCTTCCTTTTGGCCGGCTCAATTACCCAACCTGCAGTAGCAGCAGTCGGTATGTGTCAGGTCATCAGCCAACAGGTAAAGCAGGGGCTGAAGGAACTGCCTTCAGAGCAGGCTAAAAATTGGGAGAATTTGCCTAAAGCCTTATGCTTCACAGTGGATGCCATGAGAGATTCTATCATACAGGCATCACGCCTTACACTCCAGCTGGTACAGATGCGCAGGGTACTTTGGCTTAAGCATTGGTCAGCGGAAGCCCCATGCAAAAAGCTGTTGGCAAGTTTCCCGTTCCATGGCGAACGCCTATTTGGGGAAGATTTAGAAAAATATATACAGAAGATATCAAGAGGTAAAATGACGCTTTTACCTGAGAGAAAGAAAAACAAGAGGCCTTGTTTTAAATGCTCTCTCTCCCCAGCTCCCGGGAAATCTGACTCCAGCCAGTGGCGACGGCCTTTTCAGCCCCCCACAAAAGCCAAGGGGCAGGCTCAGAAGAACAAGAAGCCGTGGGGTGCAAGAGCTAATAAGCAAGCCCCCAAAACCTCTCAGTGAAGGGGCGCCCCCGCTCGGCCGAGTGGGGGGAAGGCTGCGTCAGTTCTCAGCGACTTGGCGGTCAGAAACCCAGGACAAATGGGTGGTATCCACAATATCCTCAGGGTACAAACTAGAATTTCGAGAAATCCCATCTTCTCAAATCCGAGGTTCAAGAGTCTCCAAGGATCCACAAAAAAGAGAATCCTTCTTCAAAGGTTTGAATCACTTAATGGCTCAAGGGGTAGTTACAGAGGTACCCCAAAAAGAGCAAGGTTCAGGTTTTTACTCAAACCTCTTTGTGATTCCAAAGCCAAATGGAGATGTCAGACCCATCCTGGATCTAAAATCCCTAAATCGGTTTCTGAACGTTCGCCATTTTCGAATGGAAACGATCCGATCCGTGGTCGCCACTTTAAAGGGCGGAGAATTCATGGCGTCCATAGATATCAAGGACGCATATTTACACATACCCATCCTCCCCGCTCACCAAAGATTCCTAAGGTTTGCGGTAGAAGATCGCCACTTTCAATTTGTGGCCCTGCCGTTTGGTGTAGCCACCGCGCCCAGAGTATTCACAAAGGTGCTAGCTCCTCTGTTAGCAAACCTGAGAACACAGGGCATAACGGTAACAGCCTATCTAGACGATCTACTAGTAATAAATCAGTCAAAGGAGGGATTGGATCACGCTGTACACACTACAGTAGGATACCTGGAGCATTTAGGATGGATTATAAACTTACAGAAATCCTCTCTCCAGGCCCAAAGAAGGATAGTGTACCTGGGCATGATCATAGATACAGCCCAAAACAGGGTATACCTGCCAGAGCCAAAGATACAGTCTCTGAAAGACCTGATCCACAAGGTCAAAGCAAACAAAAGGCCGTCTATTCGCCTTTGCATGAGACTATTGGGAAAGATGGTAGCCTCCTTCGAGGCGGTCCCTTACGCCCAGTTTCATTCGAGACTACTTCAAGGCAATATTTTAGCCTCCTGGAACAGGAAGAGCCAAGCTCTGGATATACCCATGCGCCTGTCCTCACAAGTACGCCACAGCTTCAATTGGTGGCTAGAAGCCAATAATTTACGGAAGGGAAAGTGCTTCCTCCCAGTAGCCTGGAAGGTGGTGTCTACAGATGCCAGCCTATCGGGCTGGGGTGCAGTATTCGAGGAGGCTTCTACCCAGGGAACCTGGGCCAAGACTCAGGGGATACTGCCCATCAATGTGCTAGAGATCCGGGCAGTATATCTAGCCCTCAAAACGTGGACATACAGGTTACAGGGCTACCCAGTTCGGGTTCAATCCGACAATGCTACTGCAGTAGCTTACATCAATCACCAAGGAGGTACCCGCAGTCGGGCAGCCCAAAGAGAGGTGAACCGGATCTTGGCATGGGCAGAGGAGCATGTACCTTGCCTTTCGGCAATCTTCATCCCGGGGATAGAAAACTGGCAAGCAGACTACCTGAGTCGTCAGCAGCTGCTACCAGGAGTGTGGTCTCTTCACCCCTAGATCTTTCAGGCCATATGTCTGAGATGGGGAAACCCAGATGTAGACCTGCTAGCTTCCAGGTTCAACAAGAAATTGGACAACTTTGTGTCCAGAACGAGAGATCCTCTAGCCTACGGGACAGATGCTCTAATAACTCCATGGAATCAGTTCTCACTGATCTATGCATTCCCTCCGATCCCTCTTCTACAAAGACTGCTTCGCAGGATCAAGGAGGAGGGAATACCAGTAATCCTAGTGGCCCCAAACTGGCCCAGGAGGCCTTGGTACGCAGAGATTGTAAAAATGGCGATAGGAAGGCCCTGGAAGCTTCCACTTCGACACGACCTGCTGTCACAGGGTCCAGTATTCCACCCTTCCTTACAAAGGCTAAATTTGACGGCCTGGCTGCTGAGACCCACATTTTGAAAAAGAGAGGGGTCTCTGGTCCGGCTCTTTCTACGCTCATTAATGCTAGAAAGCCAGCCTCCAGACTCATCTATCATAGAGTCTGGAAAGCATACGTTTCCTGGTGTGAATCCAGAAGTTGGAATCCTCAGAAATATGAAATAAGCAGGATTCTTGCTTTTTGCCAGTTAGGAGTGGATATGAAATTAGCCCTTAGCACCATCAAGGGGCAAATATCGGCTCTATCAGTCTTCTTTCAGAGACCATTGGCATCTCATTCCCTAGTTCGGACATTCATTCAGGGGGTACTGAGGATAAATCCTCCAGTTAGGTCTCCCTTGTGTCCATGGGATTTGAATTTGGTATTGTCAGTGTTGCAAAAGCAACCTTTTGAACCTATTCGCCATATTCCGTTAATTATATTAAGTAGGAAATTGGCCTTTTTGATTGCTATAGCTTCTGCTAGGAGAGTATCAGAGCTAGCAGCTCTTTCTTGTAAAGAGCCTTATCTAATTTGTCACAAGGACAAAATCGTACTACGACCCCATCCGGCCTTTCTACCTAAGGTGGTGTTGGCTTTTCACTTGAATCAAGACATTGTTCTGCCTTCCTTCTTTCCAAACCCGCGGACGGCGGGGGAAAAGTTATTACACTCTCTAGATCTAGTGAGAGCGGTAAAGGTGTATCTACAAGCAACCGCTCAGATACGTAAAACAGATGTTTTGTTTATTTTACCAGATGGTCCCAAGAAGGGCCAAGCGGTATCAAAATCCACCATTTCCAGGTGGATCAGACAAGTAATTGTTCAAGCTTATGGTTTAAAGAACAGGACTCCTCCTTTTCCTGTTAAGGCGCACTCTACCAGGACGATAAGTGCTTCATGGGCAGTGCACCACCAGGCTTCGATGGCTCAGATCTGTAAAGCTGCAACTTGGTCTTCAGTCCATACATTTTCCAAATTCTATCAAATAGATGTGAAAGGACATGAGGATTCCGCCTTCGGGCGAAGTGTGCTGCAGGCAGCAGTATAGGGCTTCTGGTCCGCAAGCGGCCTGTTTGATCTGTGTCTCCCCCCCTTCATATGAGCATTGCTCTGGGACGTCCCATTATGTAATGACTAGCTCTGTGTCCCGTGGTGTACGATAAAGAAAGTAGGATTTTTATAACAGCTTACCTGTAAAATCCTTTTCTTGGAGTACACCACGGGACACAGAGGTCCCCCCCTTCTTATGGGAACCTTACTGCTTTGCTACAAAACTGAGGTACTCCCCTGATGGGAGGGGTTATATGGAGGGGAACTGTCTTCCATTGGTTGTGCCAGTGTCCAATCACCGCTGGTGACCCTTAACCCATTATGTAATGACTAGCTCTGTGTCCCGTGGTGTACTCCAAGAAAAGGATTTTACAGGTAAGCTGTTATAAAAATCCTACTATTTATGGCATGAACAAGTTTTATGTTGTGATGAACGGCTCCACTGGGTCCAGGCCAACGTTGTGGATGTGGTTTACCTGCCGCCTAGATGGTGACGTTCTATAAGATAAGTTGGTGGTTGTTGTGGGTCCAGGTATCACTATGCATGGGGTTAGGCACTGGCCACAACCTTCCCTACCTGGGTTATATTTTAAAGTTAAACTTCAGCCTTGCACAGCAGTAGATAGTCCTCTCTTGTGCTGATAGCTAGTTGTCTCATTTTGCCTGAACACTGTAGTTCACTAAAAAGGGGCAACACTTATACTAAGAAGTGCCAAACTTTCAGTCCGAACTACTTCCAGTCTAAAAATGCCCTCTTGTAGACCTCCATCCCAACGCCGGCTTGCCTCTTAAAGCCATTGGCTCTCATAATTAATCAGTCTCATCTGCCTGGCATCATGTAGTACTTGTTGTTTGCCAGCAGAAGGCGCTGCCATGTGCCTAGTTAGAGCATACCCACCCACACCTATAGGAAGAGTGCTGCATACTAATTTTAAAGCTGGCTATAGAAAAAACATGTTGATTGTCCTGTAGTGACCACATTTTTTCGGTAATTATTTTAATATTGTTCTTAAGCCTGGCCAAATTGTAGGTAACCGTGGACACCTTGTAGCAGTAGTAAACTATATAGGCTCCCTGGACCGGCACCTGGCAAAGCGAGCTGCCAAAAGCCTGAGCCAGCCTCTTCCGCCCACTCCACAGTCCAGTGCTCTAGTGAGCGAATGGGGGGGGGGGGGCAGAGCAGACAACGGTGACTGACAGTCACCAGCTCTCTGTACAGGGAGCTCTGGCTCGGCAGTGGACTGATGCCGCATCCACCTAGGGTACAGTGCCTTGAGAAAGTATTCATACCCATTGAAATTTTCCACATTTTGTCATGTTTCAACCAAATACGTAAATGTATTTTATGTGATAGACCAATACAAAGTGGCACATAATTGTGAAGTGGAAGGAACACTTTTGTAGAACCACCTTTTGCTGCAATTACAGCTGCAAGTCTTTTTGGGTATGTTTATACCAGCTTTTGCCCGTTCTTTGCAAATTAGCTCAAGCTCTGTCAAATTGGATGGAGAGCGTCTCTGAACAGCAATGTTCAAGTCTTGCCACAGATTCTCAATTGGATTTAGGTCTGGACTTTGACTGGGCCATTCTAGCACACATACTGTGTGTGTGTGTGTGTGTGTATGTGTGTATGTATGTGTGTGTGTGTGTGTGTATGTGTGTATATATATATATATATATATATATATATATATATATATATATATATATATATATATATATATATATATATATATATATACTTTTGATCTAAACCATTCCATTGTATGTTTAGGGTCATTGTCCTGCTGGGAGGTGAACCTCCGCCCCAGTCTCAAGTATTTTGCAGACTCTTAATAGAATTTCTTGTAAGATTGCCCTGTATTTGGCTCCATCCATCTTCTCATCAACTCTGACCAGCTTCCCTGTCCCTGCTAAAGAAAAAGCATCCCCACAAAATGATGCTGCCACCATCATGTTTCACGGTGGGGATGGTGTGTTCAGGGTGATATGCAGTGTTAGTTTTCGGCCACACAGCATCTTGCTTCTTAGGCCAAAAAGTTTAAAATTTTGGCCTCATCTGACCAAAGCACCTTCTTCCACATGTTTGCTGTGTCCCCCAAATGGCTTCTTGCCAACTGCAAACAGGATTTCTAATGGCTTTCTTCTTGCCACTCTTCCATGAAGGCCAGATTTGTGGAGTGCACCACTAATGGTTGTTCTGTGGACAGATTCTCCCACCTGAGCTGTGAATCTCTACAGCTCCTCCAGAGTTACCATGGGCCTCTTGGCTGGTTCTCTGATTAATGCTCTCTTTGCCCAGCCTGTCAGTTTAGGTGAACGGCCATGTCTTGGTAGGTTTGCAGTTGTGCCATACTCTTTCTATTTTTGGATGATGGATTGAACAGTGCTTCATGAGATGTTCAAAACTTGGGATATTTTTTTTTAACCTAACCCTCATTTAAAATTCTGCACAACTTTATCCCTGACCTGTCTGGTGTGTTCCTTGGCTTTTATGATGCTGTTTGTTCACTAAGGTTCTCTAACAAACTTCTGAGGGCTTCACGGAAAAGCTGTATTTATACTGAGATTATATTACACACAGGTGGACCCTATTTACTAATTAGGTGACTTCTGAAGGCAATTGGTTTCACTAGATATTAGTTAGGGTTATCAGAGTAAAGGGGGCTGAATACTAATGCACGCCACACTTTTCACATATTTATTTGTAAATATAAAATGTTGAATACCATTAATTTCCCTTCCACTTCAGTTATGTGCGACTTTGTGTTGGGTATGAATACTTTTTTTAAGGCACTGTAAATAGGATTCTGCAAAAAACAAAAAAACATACCGGTACATCTCTTTTAATGCCACTTTAATGGGGCATGTCTATGGCACAAATTATAGGAAGTTCTGGGACCAATTCAGTTTCTTTTTTGGCAATGGCAATTTTCTGTTATAGATATTATTCGGTAACGTTCCCTTTGAGGTAGGCTTAATGCTCCTGTGCAGCATTGTAGTTTTACATACCGCATATACTCGAGTATAAGCAGACCCGAATATAAGCCGAGGCACCTAATTTTACCACAAAAAACTGAGAAAACCTATTGACTCGAGTATAAGCCTAGGGTGTCCATGCCGCACTGTGCCTCACTGTGTCCATGTGCATGCCTCACTGTGTCCATGACTAGACTGACGTTTAACATGGGAGTCTATGGAAGGGGTGCCCGGCTTTGAAAAATAGGTGCTCCCCAGGCCGTAGGTCCCCCAAACAACAAACTTTGCACACTTGTAGAGGAAGAGTGGGGCTACATGTGTGCCAAGTTTGGGGTCCAGGGGACCTACGACCGGCCGGTACCAGGTCCCCAAAGTCACCAGAGAAATTACTGTTTAACATGAGAGTCTATAGAAGGGGTTCCCGGCTTTGAAAAATCGGTGCTCCCCGGCCGTAGGTCCCCTGAACAACAAACTTTGCACACTTGTAGAGAAAGTTTGGGGTCCAAGGGACCTACGGCCGGCCGGTACTGGGTCCCCAAAGTCCGGGAGATCAGGCGCAAAAAGTTGACTCGAATATAAGCCGAGGGCGGCATTTTCAGTACAACAAAATGTGCTGAAAAACTCGGCTTATACTCGCGTATATACGGTACTTTTCTTCCATAATCCAAGCCAGTATGAAATTTTAGCATGATTGTATATCGGCTTTAATGTACCAAGGAAAATCATAATCTCTAAGGATATCTTAAAAAGAGGAAAACATAGCAAAACTTTTCTGGTAACATTTACATGCTTCTGATCCAAGGCTAGTAAATTACATTTACTTGAAATTGCTTTAATGCAAAGGATTGAAAGAATGTATGGCATGTGACATAGTATTAGCAATGTGAAGAGGGTTAATTGATAAAGTCTGTATAGCCTTAAGTGCATCGGGAAGAGTAAAGTTAATAGAAGCCAATGCTGGAAAGTGAGAGGAATTTGCTGTTTGAGTAATCCCTGTGCTAGAAATATGCTACAAATCTACACATCTTGGCCTATATGTGCGGAAGTCTTGAGTGATCAGTGGTGTATCTCCATGCCATCTGGATATCATCTGTTTGCCATTTAGTTTTGTTGGTCTGAGTTGAGCATGTTAAGGAAATGTATGGATATGTATGCATATATTTTCATTTTTAAAGAGAGATTGTGTGTAAAGATTTCTAGATTTATAGGTTGCAGCTCTATGCTCCTTTTTCAATTGTTTAACCTGCCTATCCTTTACCTGTTCCACTGACAAAAACAGTTCTGTGCAGAATTTAAAGGGGGTTGTAAAGGTTCATTTTTTTGATTTCTAAATCTGTTCCTTTAAGCTAGTGCATTGTTGGTTCACTTACCTTTTCCTTTGATTTCCCTTCTAAATATTTTTTTTCTTTGTTTTCTTTGTCTGAATTTCTCACTTCCTGTTCCTCCTCAGTAAGCTGTTCTGGATGACTCCACACCACTCGGATGATGGTGTGAAGTTTAGTGAGGAGAAACAGGAAGTGAGAAATTCAGACAAAGAAAAAAAACATTTAGAAGGTAAATCAAAGGAAAAGGTAAGTGAACCAACAATGCACGAGCTTAAAGGAACCTATTACAAAATAATACAACCCCTTTTAACCACTTAACAACCACCTGCCGACAAATAACGTCGACAAGGTGGTTGCTTAACTCTGGGAGGACGTTATATAACGTCCTCCCAGAATCGCGCTCCCGCGCGCCCCCTGGGGCGCGCACACGGGAAACTCCGTGATCACGAATCGCGGTAAATCGCCGCTGATAGCGGCCGCTTACCATGTGATCGCTCCGTCAAATGACGGAGCAATCACTTGTAAACAGACCGGCGTCATTTGATGACGCCGGTTCCTCCCTCCCCTCTCTGTACCGATCGGTACAGTGTGAGAGGGGAGGGGGATGGAGCGGATGGCAGCAGCAGCACTGTGGGCTGGATCTGTGACAATTGCAGTCACAGATCCAGCCATCCATCCATCCCTGCTCAGCCATCCCTGTGCTATACCCTGCCAATACTCTGCAATACACCCTGCCAATACTCTGCAAAATACCCTGCCAATACCCTGGTGCAATACTCTGCAATACCCTGGTGCAATACTCTGCAATACCCTGGTGCAATACTCTGCAATACCCTGGTGCAATACTCTGCAATACCCTGGTGCAATACTCTGCAATACCCTGGTGCAATACTCTGCAATACCCTGGTGCAATACCCTGCGAAATACTCTGCAATACCCTGCGAAATACTCTGCAATACCCTGGTGCAATACTCTGCAATACCCTGGTGCAATACTCTGCAATACCCTGGTGCAATACTCTGCAATACCCTGGTGCAATACTCTGCAATACCCTGGTGCAATACTCTGCAATACCCTGGTGCAATACTCTGCAATACCCTGGTGCAATACTCTGCAATACCCTGGTGCAATACTCTGCAATACCCTGGTGCAATACTCTGCAATACCCTGCTGCAATACTCTGCAATACCCTGGTGCAATACTCTGCAATACCCTGGTGCAATACTCTGCAATACCCTGCACAATACTCTGCAATACCCTGCACAATACTCTGCAATACACTCCACAATACTCTGCAATACCCTGCACAAT
The DNA here is from genome assembly GCA_029206835.1 of Rana muscosa. Classification (NCBI taxonomy): domain Eukaryota; kingdom Metazoa; phylum Chordata; class Amphibia; order Anura; family Ranidae; genus Rana; species Rana muscosa. The sequence goes on from CM055118.1 coordinate 784,978,150, forward strand.
ACTCTGCAATACCCTGCAAAATACTCTGCAATACCCTGCAAAATACTATGCAATACCCTGCAAAATACTCTGCAATACCCTGCAAAATACTCTGCAATACCCTGCGCAATACCCTGCAAAATACTCTGCAATACCCTGCACAATACTCTGCAATACCCTGCACAATACTCTGCAATACCCTGCACAATACTCTGCAATACCCTGCACAATACTCTGCAATACTCTGCAATACCCTGCACAATACTCTGCAATACCCTGCACAATACTCTGCAATACCCTCCACAATACTCTGCAATACCCTCCACAATACTCTGCAATACCCTCCACAATACTCTGCAATACCCTCCACAATACTCTGCAATACCCTCCACAATACCCTGTGCAATACCCTCCACAATACCCTGTGCAATACCCGTGCAATACCCTGCCATACACCGCAATACCCTGCCATACACCGCAATACCCTGCCATACACCGCAATACCCTGCCATAGTCCGCAATACTCCGCAATGCCCTGCAATACTCTGCAATGCCCTGCAATACTCTGCAATGCCCGGCAATACTCCGCAATGCCCGGCAATACTCCGCAATGCCCGGCAATACTCTGCAATAACCACTTCCCGCCCTCCGGCCGTCATATGACGTCCTTGACTTTGTGCGGGGATATCTGAATGATGGGAGCAGCTACAGGCATCATTCAGATATCAGCTTTTTCAGCCGGCGATTCCCTACACCATAAGAACAATCATAGCAGCTGTTCCGCCGCTTGATCATTCTTACGGGAGGCGAGAGGGGATGTCCCCCCCCCCCCCGCCGCCCTCCGGTGCTTCTACCGACTCACCGCTACGATCAAAGCCAGGATTGTTGTTTTTTTTTTTGTATTTTTTTCAGGCTTCCCAGCCTAGAGGTGAGATGTGGGGTCTTATTGACACCCCCCCCCATATCTCACTGTAAAGAGGACCTGTCATGCCATATTCCTATTACAAGGGATGTTTACGTTCCTTGTAATAGGTATAAAAGTGATCAAAAAAATGTTTAGGGCGGAAAAACATGTCAAACTAAAATAAATAAAGTAAAATGAAGAATACATTTTTTTTTTTTTTTAAAAGCGCCCCTGTCCCCGAGAGCTCGCATACAGAAGCGAACGCATACGTAAGTCCCGCCCACATATGAAAACGGTTTTCAAACCACACATGTGAGGTATCTCTGCGAACGTTAGAGCGAGAGCAATCATTTTGGCCCTAGACCTCCTCTGTAACTCAAAACATGTAACCAGTAAAAATATTTAAAGCGTCGCCTATGGGGATTTTTTAAGTAGCGAGGTTTGGCGCCATTCCACGAGTGTGTGCAATTTTTAAGGGCGACATGTTAGGTATCTATTTACTCGGCGTAACTTCATCTTTCACATTATGCAAAAACATTGGGCTAACTTTACTGTTTTTTTTTTTTTTTTAAGCACAAAACATTTTTTTCCCGTAAAAACGCGTTAAAAAAATTGCTGCGCAAATATCGTGCGAGATAAAAAGTTGCAACAACCACCATTATATTCTCTAAGGTCTTTGCTAAAAAAACATATATAATGTTTTGGGGTTCTATGTAATTTTCTAGCAAACAAATGATGATTTTTACATGTAGGAGAGAAATGTCAGAATTGGCCTGGGTGCTCCAGAACGCCTGAAGGTGCTCCCTGCATGTTGGGCCTCTGTATGTGGCCACGCTGTGTAAAAGTCTCACACATGTGGTATCGCCATACTCGGGAGTAATAGCAGAATGTGTTTTGGGGTGTAATTTGTGGAATGCATATGCTGTGTGTGAGAAATAACCTGCTAATATGACAATTTTGTGAAAAAAAAAAAAGAGAAAAAAAAAATCTTGATTTTGCAAAGAATTGTGGGAAAAAATGACAACTTCAAAAAACTCACAATGCCTCTTTCTGAATACCTTGGAATGTCTTCTTTCCAAAAAGGGGTCATTTGGGGGGTATTTGTACTTTTCTGGCATGTTAGGGTCTCAAGAATTGAGATAGGCCGTCAGTACTTCAGGTGTGATCAATTTTCAGATATTGGCACCATAGCTTGTGGACTCTATAACTTTCACAAAGACCAAATAATATACACCAATTTGTACTTATTTTTACCAAAGATATGTAGCAGTATAAATTTTGGCCAAAATTTATGAAGAAAAAATAGTAATTTGCAAAATTTTATAACAGAAACGAAAAAAAAATCATTTTTTTACAAAATTTTCAGTCTTTTTTCTCTTATAGCGCAAAAAATAAAAAACCCAACAGTGATTAAATACCACCAAAAGAAAGCTCTATTTGTGTGAAAAAAAGGACAAAAATTTCATATGGGTACAGTGTTGTATGACTGAGTAATTGTCATTCAAAATGTGAGAGCACCGAAAGCTGAAAATTGGTCTGGTTATTAAGTGGGTTTAAGTGCCCAGTGGTCAAGTGGTTAAGGCTGGATTCCTACTGTTGCAGTGCATTAATGCATGAGTGTTAACATGCGTTACATCAGGATGGCTTAGCAATTTGAATAGGCTAACTTAGGCCTCATTTACACACACGTACTTAAAGCCTAAGTTTAGCTAAACACCCCCCCCCCCCACCCCCCCATAAAAATCAGCACAAGGGACCTTGTGTTGATTCTTCTTGTTTCAGTAGAAACCTTAAGAGCCCATTCACACAGGGGCAACTTTGGATCCGACTTCAAATCGCCCCTAGTTGCCTGAAGTCGCGCTGGCTGAGGAAATCAATGTAAGTGAATGGAGCCGTCTTTAGGGCCGAAACAACTAATCGATTAATCGACAACTAATCGAATATGAAATTAATCGATTACAATTTTCATAATCGATTAATCGGTCAGTAACATAATGGGGTTAAAAAATAACTAATATTAGCCATTTCTAGTACAAAAAGAGCAAATCCCTACTGTAAATATTACTTTCACTGTCCCACAGTAAAAAATTAACCCCTTACAGTAGCGATTATTTGCTCTTTTTGTACTAATTTTTTATTTTTTTAACCCCATTATGTTACTAAACCTCTCAGGCCTGGGTCACTCCTCTGTTTTTTGGTGCTTTTTGCAGAAACACACTACAGGTCATTTACATGGTTTCCTATGGGACACGTTCACATCCATGATTTTTTCAGCTGCTGCGTATTTGGAAAGGGCAAGGACTTTTTTTAACGCAAAACGGTGCCATTTTGTTTTTTTGGTTTAATATACTTCAATGGAGACGCTGCAGAAAAGCATGCAATAATGTGTTTTTGCGGCAATTTGTGTTTTGTAATCTGCCCAACAACAAATTGGGCAAAAAAAATAAAAAAATGCAAATCGCAGCAAAATTACCTTCTTTTTTTTTTTTTTTTTTACGTTTATTAACCACTTAACGACCGCCCACCGCCGATTTACGTCGGCAGAATGGCACGGACAGGCAGAATCACGTAGATCTACGTGATCGCCTTTGTGCAGTTGGGGGGTCCATCCGGACCCCCCTTCACTGCAGTGAGCGGCCGTTAAGTGTTCGGGAGCGATCAGGCATGAGGGGGCGGCCGCTCGATTCCGCCCCCCCCCCCTCGCGATCGCTCCCGGCCAATGAAATTGCTTCCTCCGCCATGTGATGTAAACACAGGCTGGAGGAAGTGATGTCATCTCCCTCGCCGCGGTCTTTTCGTTCCCGGCGCCGAGGAGTGAAGACAGAGGTTAGTGCTCCAACAGTCCACTGACACGTAGGTACACATAGGCACACAAATCACCCCCCAGTCACCCCCAGATCACCCCCCAGGTCACCCCAAAGCCCCCAATCACAGTGTCACTGATTGCAGTGATCATTTATTTTACTGATCACTGCATTTAGTGTCATCTGTGATTGTAAAAAGTTGCAAGGCAGTTAGGATTAGGCCCCTTTAGGTCCAGGGTAGCCCCCTAACCCCCCCTAATAAAGGTTTAACCCCTTGATCACCCCCCAGGTAACCCTTTCACCCCCTAACTTCAGCGTCACTAAGCGATTGTTTTTCCGATCGCTGTATTCGTGTCGCTGGTGTTTTAGATAGGCAGTTATTTTTTTTTTAGGTTCGCCGCAGGTTTTTATTGGTGTCAGGTACCCCCATATTTAACCTAATAAAGGTTTTAACCCCCTGATTGCCCCTAGTTAACCCTTTCACCAGTGATCACCATATAAAGGTTACAGGTGACGCTGGTTGATTAGTTTGCTTTTTATAGCATCAGGGCACCCGCCGTATATAACCCAATAAAGGTTTAACCCCCCTGATCGCCCGGCGGGTGAGATCAATTAGGTTTTAGCGCCAGAGAGGGTCTGCGTCGCCCCAGGCAGTGTTAGGTTAGTGCCAGTAACGCTAACACCCACGCGCAAAGCATACACCCCCCTTAGTGGTATAGTATCTGATCAGATCTATACTAGCATCCCCAGCGGTTTAGGGTTCCCAAAAACGCAGTGTTAGCGGGATCAGCCCAGATACCTGCTAGTACCTGCGTTTAGCCCCTCCGCCCAGCCCAGCCCAGCCCACCCAAGTGCAGTATCGATCGATCACTGTCACTTACCAAACACAACACACATAACTGCAGCGTTCGCAGAGACAGGCCTGATCCCTGCGATCGCTAACAGTTTTTTTGTAGCGTTTGATATATTTGCTGACGACAGTCAGGTGCTTTTTTTCCTGTGAATCTTACTAGTGTACCCCTAAATTTAGAGCCCAAAATGGCAAGTCGAAGGTGCACTAGTAAAGAGGCCTACGAGATTCTGAGCATGACAGATAGTGAAGAGGAGGTCACGTATCTGTCAGATTCAGGCTCAGAATATCTTCCCGTAGAAGACAGTGACGTCAGCGGCCCCACGTCAGATAGCTCTGACGACGAAGTTGAGGTCCCTGCTAAGGTCAGGCGTACCCGATCCCGATCTTCTGAGGTTGTTGAGGAGCAAGAACCGCAGGTCTCTCGTATCATGGAGCAGAGTAGTACTAGCGCCGCTATTCCTTCTGGTGAACTGGCAAGCACCAGCGGCCTAGTACAGCCTGGACGTACATCCAGCACTGCAGTAACACTTGGTGACGTGGCGAGTCCCATAAGTGCAGTTCAAGCTGGCGAGGTGGCAAGCACAAGTAGTGTCCCGCTGCCACCAAGAAGACAAAGGCAGGCCCGTCGTGCCCATACTGCCCTTCCTGCAGAATTCGCCTATCCTGATTGGGTCCCCACCACTTCTGCAGAACCCGTACTTCCCCCATTCACTGCCCAACCCGGTATTCAGGTGGAAACAGCTGATTTTATGCCAATCTATTTTTATTCGCTGTTTTTCACGGAAGATCTCTATAGATCTATTGTGGACCAGAGTAATTTATATGCTGGTCAATTTATCGCCGCTAACCCCCAGTTGCCTAAAATTGCCAGAAATTGGAAACCAATTACGGTTTCCGAATTTAAGACCTTTCTGGGCCTTTCCCTCAACATGGGCACACATAAATTTCCGTCATTGCGTGCTTATTGGTCCACGCACCCAATTGACCACATGCCCGTGTTCTCTGCCTCCATGTCCAGGGCACGATACGAGCAGATTTTGCGGTTCATGCACTTCAACGACAATGAACTTTGTCGTCCACGTGGGGACCCTGAATACGACCGGCTCTATAAAATTCGGCCCCTCATAAACCACTTCAACGAACGTTTTGCAGCCTTGTTTACTCCCGATCAAGTTGTCTGCGTTGATGAGTCCCTGATTAAATTTTCTGGCCGCTTGTCTTTCAAGCAGTACCTTCCCAGCAAGCGTGCCAGATACGGGGTCAAGCTCTACAAGTTCTGTGACAGGGCAACAGGCTATGTAGTGAACTTTACGGTTTATGAGGGAAAAGACAGTCAGATTGAGTCGGTCAACTGCCCGGATTACATAGGGAGCGCTGGCAAGATAGTGTGGAACTTGGTGTCACCCTTATTCGGAAAGGGGTACCACTTGTATGTGGACAATTATTACACGAGCGTGCCACTGTTTAGTCACTTGTTTGATCATAAGATTGGAGCATGTGGCACCGTGCGACCTAATCGCCGGGGCTTTCCCCAGCGGCTTGTAGATGCCCGTCTTAGGCTGGGGGAGAGAGCCTGCTTGAAGTGTAATAACTTGCTCGCTATGAAGTGGAGGGACAATAAGAATGTTTTCCTTCTTACCTCCCTTCATGCAGACACGACAGTCCAAATTCCTACGGCGACTGGTGTTGTGGAGAAACCCCTCTGTGTCCACGAATATAACCAAAATATGGGAGGGGTGGACCTCAACGACCAGTTGATGGCGCCGTATCTAATTGACCGTAAGGCGAGACGCTGGTACAAAAAAGTGTCTCTATCATTATTCCAATTGGCTTTGCTGAACGCTCATGTGCTATACAGAGCTTCAGGCGGGACGTTATCTCTTCTAAAATTCCAGAATGAGATAGTCACAGAACTCCTGTATCCAGGCGGTTCTGCACCTCACCATCCCCAACCAAATGCAGTAAGCCGGCTGCATGAGAGGCATTATTCGTATGTCCTCCCGAGTACCCCTACCCAAAGCCACCCCCAAAAAAGATGTCGTGTCTGTAGCAAGCGCGGATTTAGGCGTGACACCCGTAGTTTTTGTCCACTCTGTCCTGACAAGCCTGGTCTTTGCCAAGGTGAATGTTTTGAACGCTACCACTCAAAAGTGAAGTTTTAGCGTAGGGTACAGCATTTCACAGACTAGGACACACTTACACAGGGTCTCCCAAGATGCCATTACATTTTGAGAGACCCGAACCATTACAGTTGTAAAGTTACAAAAAAAAGTGTAAAAAAGAAAAAAAAAACGTAAAAAACAAAACACAAAAAAAATATAAAATAAAAAAACCAAAAATAGTTGTCGTTTTATTGTTCTCTCTCTCTCTATTTTCTCTCTATTGTTCTGCTCTTTTTTACTGTATTCTATTCTGCAATGTTTTATCATGCTTGCTTTTCAGGTATGTAATTTTTTGTTTTCAGGTGCGCCATTCAACTGCAGCGCGGAATTATTTATCTTGACAGCAACAGCGTTTGCTCCCACGATACATAAAGCCGTGACTCCAGTGCTGTAGGAGGTGATTTCACCACCACAGTTAAAAAAAAGAGCATATATGCCGAAGCATGGGGGCAGCAGGGGCGGAGGAGCGATTTTGCTCCTAATGCCGCGTACATACGGTCGAAATTCCGACCGTGTGTACGCGGCATAACTTTTTTGCGGGAGGATGCCCCCATGCTTCGGCATATATATATTTTAGGCACAGGTTGCGTTAAAACATTTTTTTATTTTTTACTAGGTTTTGTTTTGGTATTTGCTTTGCAGGTATGGCATGGTAAGGTCTTACTGTTGTACTGTAATGTTACTTTGTTTTAATGTTAACCACCATTTGCTTAGCAGGTACGCCATTCAGTTGCAGCGCGGATCTATTTATCTTGACAGCAACAGCGTTTGCTCCCACGATACATAAAGCCGTGACTCCAACGCTGTAGGAGGTGATTTCACCACCACAGTTAAAAAAAAGAGCATATATGCCGAAGCATGGGGGCAGCAGGGGCGGAGGAGCGATTTTGCTCCTAATGCCGCGTACATACGGTCGAAATTCCGACCGTGTGTACGCGGCATAACTTTTTTGCGGGAGGATGCCCCCATGCTTCGGCATATATATATTTTAGGCACAGGTTGCGTTAAAACATTTTTTTATTTTTTACTAGGTTTTGTTTTGGTATTTGCTTTGCAGGTATGGCATGGTAAGGTCTTACTGTTGTACTGTAATGTTACTTTGTTTTAATGTTAACCACCATTTGCTTAGCAGGTACGCCATTCAGTTGCAGCACGGATCTATTTATCTTGACAGCAACAGCGTTTGCTCCCACGATACATAAAGCCGTGACTCCAACGCTGTAGGAGGTGATTTCACCACCACAGTTAAAAAAAAGAGCATATATGCCGAAGCATGGGGGCAGCAGGGGCGGAGGAGCGATTTTGCTCCTAATGCCGCGTATATACGGTCGAAATTCCAACGGAGGCTTATCCGTGGAAAAGTCCGACCGTGTGTACGCGGCATAACCTTTTATGCCGCGTACATACGGTCGAAATTCCGACGAAGGCTTGACCGTGTGTACGCGGCATAACTTTTTTGCGGGAGGATGCCCCCATGCTTCGGCATATATGCCCATCATTAGAAGTGGGTGGATGAAGGGAGGTATTCTAATGGTGGGCATACCCACCAATCAATCTCTTTTTTTCGTTCAGCCAATAGGCTGTATGAAAAAAAAGATTACAATACATGTCCAACAAGGACCAGCAACGTACTGGTATGTTGCTGGACTTTGAATGTTTATACCAGAATGATGCCTGCGGGTTTAGGTATCATCTTGGTATCATTCTTTTCAGCCAGCAGCCGTCTTTCATGTAAAAGCAATTCTAGCAGATAATTAGCCTCTAGACTGCTTTTACAAGCAGTGGGAGGGAATGTCCCCCCCCCGGATATAAAAAGCGCCATTGGGAAATTGGGAAAGCATTTTATCACACCGATCTTGGTGTGGTCAGATGCTTTGAGGGCAGAGGAAAGATCTAGGGTCTAACCCCCCAATTTTTTTCAAAAAAAGAGTACCTGTCACTACCTATTGCTATCATAGGGGATATTTACATTCCCTGAGATAACGATAAAAATGGTAAAAAAATAAAATATGGAAGGCACAGTTTAAAAATAAAATAAAAAAGCCAAATAAATAATAAAAAAAAAAAAAAAAAAAAAAAAAGCACCGCTGTCCCCCCCTGCTATTGCGCAAAGGCGAACGCAAGCGTCGGTCTAGCGTCATATGTAAACAGCAATTGCATCATGCATGTGAGGTATCACCGCGAAGGTCAGATCGAGGGCAGTCATTTTAGCAGTAGACCTCCTCTGTAAATCTAACGTGGTAACCTGTAAAGGCTTTTAAATGCTTTTAAAAATGAATGTAGTTTTGTCGCCGCTGCGCGTTTGTGCGCAATTTTAAAGCATGTCGTGTTTGGTATCCATGTACTCGGCCTATGATCATCTTTTTTATTTCATCAAACATTTGGGCAATATAGTGTTTTTTAGTGCATTAAAAATAAAAAAAGTGTGTTTTTCCCCCAAAAAATGCGTTTGAAAAATCGCTGCGCAAATACTGTGTGGAAAAAAAAAATGCAACACCCACTATTTTAATCTGTAGGGCCTTTGCTTTAAAAAAATATATAATGTTTGGGGGTTCAACATAATTTTCTTGCAAAAAAAAATTTTCTTTCATGTAAACAAAAAGTGTCAGAAAGGGCTTTGTCTTCAAGTGGTTAGAAGAGTGGATGATGTGTGACATAAGCTTCCTAATGTTGTGCATAAAATGCCAGGACAGTTCAAAACCCCCCCAAATGACCCCATTTTGTAAAGTAGACACCTCAAGCTATTTGCTGAGAGGCATGTTGAGCCCATTGAATATTTTTTTTTTTTGTCCCAAGTGATTGAATAATGACCAAAAAAAAAAAAAAAAGTACAAAAAGTTGTCACTAAATTATATATTGCTCAAACATGCCATGGGCATATGTGGAATTACACCCCAAAATACATTCTGTTGCTTCTCCTGAGTACGGGGATACCACATGTGTGGGACTTTTTGGGAGCCTAGTCGCGTACGGGACCCCAAAAACCAAGCACCGCCTTCAGGATTTCTATGGGTGTAAATTTTTGATTTCACTCCTCACTGCCTATCACAGTTTCGGAGGCCATGAAATGCCCAGATGGCACAAAACCCCCCCAAATGACCCCATTTTGGAAAGTAGACACCCCAAGATATTTGCTGAGAGGTATGTTGAGTATTTTGCAGATCTCGCTTTTTGTCACAAAGTTTTGAAAATGTAAAAAAAGAAAAAAAAAAAGAAAAAAAAATGTCTTTCTTAATTTTCAAAAACAAATGAGAGCTGTAAAATACTCACCATGCCTCTCAGCAAATAGCTTGGGGTGTCTACTTTCCAAAATGGGGTCATTTGTGGGGGTTTTGGGCTATTTTGACATTTTATGGCCTTCAAAACTGTGATAGGTAGTGAGGAGTGAAATCAAAAATGTATGCCCTTAGAAACCTTGAAGGCGGTGCTTGGTTTTTGGGGTCCCGTACGCGGCTAGGCTCCCAAAAAGTCCCACACATGTGGTATCCCCGTACTCAGGAGAAGCAGCAGAATGTATTTTGGGGTGTAATTTCACATATAACCATGGCATGTGTGAGCAATATATCATTTAGTGACAACTTTTTGTACATTTTTTTTTTTTTTCTTTTTGTCATTATTCAATCATTTGGGACAAAAAAAAAATATTCAATGGGCTCAACATGCCTCTCAGCAAATAGCTTGGGGTGTCTACTTTCCAAAATGGGGTCATTTGGGGGGGTTTTGTGCCATCTTGGCATTTTATGGCCTTCAAAACTGTGATAGGTAGTGAGGAGCGAAATCAAAAATTTATGCCCTTAGAAACCTTGAAGGCGGTGCTTGGTTTTTGGGGTCCCGTACGCGGCTAGGCTCCCAAAAAGTCCCACACATGTGGTATCCCCGTACTCAGGAGAAGCAGCAGAATGTATTTTGGGGTGTAATTTCACATATGCCCATGGCATGTGTGAGCAATATATCATTTAGTGACAACTTTGTGCAAAAAAAAAACAGTTTGTCATATTCCCGCAACTTGTGGCAAAATATAAAATATTCCATGGACTCAACATGCCTCTCAGTAAATAGCTTGGGGTGTCTACTTTCCAAAATGGGGTCATTTGGGGGGGTTTTGTGCTATTTTGGCATTTTATGGCCTTCGAAACTGTGATAGGTAGTGAGGAGTGAAATCAAAAATTTGCGCCCTTAGAAATCCTGAAGGTGGTGCTTGGTTTTTGGGGTCCCGTACGCGGCTAGGCTCCTAAAAAGTCCCACACATGTGGTATCCCCGTACTCAGGAGAAGCAGCAGAATGTATTTTGGGGTGCAATTCCACATATAACCATGGCATGTGTGAGCAATATATCATTTAGTGACAACTTTTTGTAATTTTTTTTTTTTTTTTGTCATTATTCAATCACTTGGGAAGAAAAAAATAAATATTCAATGGGCTCAACATGCCTCTCAGCAATTTCCTTGGGGTGTCTACTTTCCAAAATGGGGTCATTTGGGGGGGTTTTGTACTGCCCTGCCATTTTAGCACCTCAAGAAATGAGATAGGCAGTCATAAATTTAAAGCTGTGTAAATTTCAGAAAATGTACCCTAGTTTGTAAACGCTATAACTTTTGCGCAAACCAATAAATATACGCTTATTGACATTTTTTTTACTAAAGACATGTGGCTGAATACATTTTGGCCTAAATGTATGACTAAAATTGAGTTTATTCGATTTTTCTTATAACAAAAAGTAGAAAATATCATTTTTTTTCAAAATTTTCGGTCTTTTTCTGTTTATATCGCAAAAAATAAAAATCGCAGAGGCAATCAAATGCCATTAAAAGAAAGCTCTATTTGTGGGAAGAAAAGGACGCAAATTTCATTTGGGTACAACATTGCATGTCCGCACAATTTACAGTTAAAGCAGCGCAGTGCCGAATCCCAAAAACAGGCTTGGTCCTAATGGCCCGAAATGGTCCGGGGCTTAAGTGGTTAACCGATTAGTCGATTAATCGAAACAATAATCGGCCAACTAATCGATTATGAAAATAATCGTTAGTTGCAGCCCTAGCCGTCTTAATGCACACTATTGCAGTCGCTCCGACTTCAAAAAAGGTCCCTGTACTACTTCAATCCGACTTCTAGGCGACTTGTACCCATTGATTTCAATGGGAGTTGCCGCTGAAGTTGGATCACTGCCTTAATAGGAGCAACTCTCCAGGAAGAGAAAATACATTTCTCAGGCAAACCTCTCCCTCCCACAGAGCTGATTCTTGTTTGATTGGCCACTGGAATGTCTCCTGACAACTTGAAGTTGCCTTGTAAGTAGCTCCAGGTCGCGCTGTGATTCATTCTCAAGTCGTGTCTGAGTTGCCTCATAAAATCGCGCTGGAAGTCGTGTTGCCCCTGTGTGAATGGGCTCTAATCCAGGGGTCTTCAAACTACGGCCCTCCAGGTGTTCAGGAACTAGAATTACCATCATGCCTAGTCATGTCTGTGAATGTCAGAGTTTTGCAATGCCTCATGGTATTTGTAGTTCCGCAACAGCCGGAGGGCCGTAGTTTAAAGATCCCTGCCTTAATCTGTCCCACCCCCTCCGCCACTGTAATCTTCCGGTGAGGCAGGGGTTAAACTATAGACAAAACTTTTTTTTTTTCACTTTAGATACAGCAAGAGCAGGGTATAATCCCTGTTATATTTTGTTTTTGCCCATCTGTGTCCATTTGCAGATATTTTCATTCACTTCCTGTTCCATAGCCAAACAGGACGTGAGAGGAAATCCCTGCAAATTAAGGGAATTCTTTGGGGACCCCTCAGGTCACCAGAACTAGTGTCCTCATTGGAGGATTTCCCCTATATTACTCTTCTGGGGACAGGTACTTTTTACTTTCAATAATCATGGTAAACGGGACCAATCGAGAAAGTGAATTTCCTTAACTGTGGCACAGACAATAAAAACTGACAGGTGATCTAATCCCTTTCTACTCTCTGACAAAGAATCTCTGAATGGGGGATGGGCAGATGATAGATCTGCCCCCTCCATTTATAGATCATGTGTCATTCATAGAGAAGGATCAACACTCATACTAATTGTGTGTTATGTCCTTTGAGCTGATTTTTATGTTTATATCTTGAGCATAACTTAAAGAGGAGCTCCAGTCATATTTGTATTTATTAAAAGTCAGCAGCTACAAAAACTGTTGCTACTGACTTTTAATAAATAGACACTCGCCTGTCCCAGAATCCAGTGATGCGCTCACATGAGCCGTTCTTTCCATCAGTGTTCTCTCCCCGGTGCTGGCATCTCACCTTTGGGCACTCGGCTGTGCTTCGGGTACATGTGACTTGTCCCAGAAGACTGCAGGGAGGGAGGGGGAAGGAGAACTGCATGGATTGCCTAGGTGACCTGAGCGGATGTGGGATCCGGGTACCTGTCAAAACCAGGTACCCCCCCCCTCCAAAAAAAAAAGTGCAATTTTGTGAAGCGCATAAGGGAAGGAGGCCTTCAAGCGGAGCATCCTCTTTTGGGTGGAGATCCACTTTAAGCATACATCTATGTGTAGGGTTGTGTTTGCCCACATGGGATACATGTGCTTCCACATGCAGGCAGTCCCATTCATGTCTATTTATATTTAACACAGCAGCTGCACGGACACAGCCGCTATTCCCAATTTGACAGCTATGTGGGTGCGTGTCTCTGAATGCAGACTGTGTCTTGTGGCTTGCAGTTGTGTTGGTAGGGTGTGTTTTGGGTTCCATTAGGAATGAATAACACCGTAGTGCCCAAATGCACATGACATGCATTTTCACGTATATGAGTTTACGTGTGAAACGCAAGACTCCGTGGGTGTACAAAGATGTCCGCTTGCCGCCTTCTCACTGTATCTTTACTGCGGACGAGTGCGGGATGTACTGAGATGGCCGTGACGGAACGTCACTTCCGTTACAAAATGTGATGGGTCGCCTAATCTGACGAAACGCCTGCCTTCTAAACTACAGAAGTGCTGAAAGGAGGAGTTTCAGGAGGTGGTGTCAGAACAGGAATCACAGCTTGCAGGCAGAAAGGTACCATGGGATATGTAGTTCTTTAGAAATTGAAAGTAAACAGCAGTGGAGAAGCTGCAAAGCATGCAGGGATTCCTGGAAGTTGTGGAAAGAGATGGCCAACAGTCAGGTTTCAATTACAACATAAAAAAAGATTTTTGAAATAATCTTCCATTGGATTGTCAAATATAACTATTGCTTGTATTATTATTATCATTGCAAAATTATAAAACTGGATACAGGTGGCGCCAACCCTACGTATATCTATATAAAACTTGTAAACTATAAACCTTTGTGACAGCTGCCCTTTAAAGGTGTAAAATACACTACTAAATACAAACAAACATTTCAAGGTAGGCGCTATTCCTCTATAAGGCCCCTTTCACACTGGGGCGTTTTTCATGCGGTTTAGCGCTAATAATAGCGCTATTATACCACATGAAAAATTCTTGCCTGTAGCCTTCAATGTGAAAGCCCGAAGGCTTTCACACTGAAGCAGTGTGCTAGCAGGACCGCTCCAAAAGTCCTGCTAGCCGCTTCTTTACAGTGGTAAAGGAGCGGTGTGTTCACCGCTCCTTTACCGCGGCTGCCCATTGAAATCAATGGGACACCGCGGTAATACCGCCCGCAAACCGCGGCAATAGCCGCGGTTTGCGGGCGGTATTAACCCTTTTTCGGCCGCTGGTGGGGGTTAAATTCACCCCCCTAGCGACCGCATATCGCGGTAAGAACGACGGTATAGCAGCGCTGAAAATCGCGCTGCTATACCGCCACTGCTCCTGCCCGCCCCAGTGTGAAAGGGGCCTATGTGTTTTCGTGATAAACTATGACCAACATATGCATACACTTAATATCAAATACTGTGTACATAAAGAGAATATTGAACATTTGTGTCTCCACAAAACTGTGACCATGTGCAAAAACAAATTAATATACAAATATTGTGTAAAAAAATATAAAAATAAAAAAAAATCGAAAGCTATAAAAAAACAGTCCTTTGTTGTAAAAAAACGGTTCAATATATGTGTTCTAAATAGCGTTCATCCATCCACCATGCTCTTGTATAGGTGTTACTAAAACATTATATTCCAGTGCTCCAGCACTAGTGCTTATTAATTTTGCACTCACCAGAGCCCTAAGGTCACCAGGACCAATCAAGCCTTTAGTGTTATTATGGCCCACAAAGCCCGAAATTCAATCTGCTTCTTCTTTAGATATTCCTCATGACCTCCGCCAAACCACAGGTATATTCAGGAGTGGATAAAAATTGAGCCCCAGAAAGGAAGATAACACAATAATCATGCAACACAGTTTATTTAAAATCCCCTTAAAACTCCCATCCCAGACTTTATACTCGCACTAAAAAGTGCCCAGCCCGGCACCAGCTTGACTCGTATATCTGGGTACACGAAAGATATCCACCATCAAATTTTTTAGTTAGCTCCGCTGTTTCTCTCACCCAACTCCAGCGCGCGTTCCACTAACAGAGCGCATGTGACCTCACTTTGCGGTCCACGGGTGTCTAGGCAGCAATCAGACTTCTATGCATTTTGCTGTGATGGCGTCTTCAGGCAATGTATCGTTATTGTAATGCTCGTGTTATAAAATTAAATCGCATGCTGTGACTATACAGCGGGGAAAATAATTATTAGAACCCCCTGCAGATTTTGTATGTTTGCCCACTTACAAAGAAAGGAAGGGTCTATAATTGTTATCATAGGTGTATTTGAAATGATAGAGACAGAATATTAACCAAAAATCCAGAAAAAATACATGATACAATGTTATAAATTAAGTTGCAGTTCAGTGAGTAAAATAAGTATTTGATCGCCTACCAACCAACAATAATTCTGGCTCCCACAGACTGGCTACAGTATGTTCTCATGTGGTACACAGATTAGTTCTGTCAATTTTAAGGTGCTTCTAATGACAACTCGTTATGTGTATAAAAGACACTTGTACACTGACTCTTTTCTCCATTCAAACCTCACCATCAGGCTGGGTTCACACTAGTGCGACACGACATCTGTCCTACTTTGGATCCGACTTTGCCCTGCGACATGAAGCCGACATATGTCCGACTTTCAATGAACGGGGATCCGACTTGGATCCCCGCCAATATCAGGCACTGTGTTTGGTATGAATCTTGAAGGGGAACTCCAGGCCAAATTTTAAATTAAAAAAACGGCGCGGGTTCCCCTCCAGGGGCATACCAGGCCCTTGGGTCTGGTCTGGATTTGAACAGGCGCCCCTACGCCGTAAAAACGGCGTGGGGGTCCCCCCAAAATCCAAACCAGACCCTTATCCGAGCACACAACCTGGCCGGCCGCAGGGGAAGAGGGGGGACGAGAGAGCGGCCCCCCTCCCTCCTGAACCGTACCAGGCCGCATGCCCTCAACATGGGGGGGTTTGGTGCTCTGGGGCAGGGGGGCGACCTGCGGCCCCCCCACCCCAGAGCACCCTGCCCCCATGTTGATGAGGACAGGGCCTCTTCCCGACAACCCTGGCCGTTGGTTGTCGGGGTCTGCGGGCGGGGGGCTTATCGGAATCCGGGAGCCCCCTTCAATAAGGGGGTCCCCGGATCCCGCCCCCCACCCTATGTGAATGAGTATGGGGTACATCGTACCCCTACCCATTCACCTGGTGGACAAAAAATTGCAATAAAAAAACACTACACGGGTTTTCAAAGTAATTTATTGCACAGCTCTGGGGGTCTTCTTCCGACTTCCGGGGGTCTTCTTCCGACTTCCGGGGGTCTTCTTCCGACTTCGAGGGTCTCCGGTGTCGTCTCCCGCTCTCCGGTTCTTTCTTCCGCCGGGCCTCCGCTAACTTCTTTTTAGCTCTCTTGCTAACAGAGGCCCGGTCTTCCCGTTGTCTCGTCCGGCTCTCCGTTGTTCTTCTGCCGGCCCCTCCACTAACTTCTTCGTAGCTCTTTCGCTAGTGGAGGGGCCGGGCTTCCCGTCGCTGTCGCCGTCGGCTTCTTCCCTCTTCTCCTTCTCGATGTTGACTCGTCGCTTCCTCTCGCTGTAATACTGGCTCTCCGCTCCGCATTAATATAGGCTTCTCATGACGTCACAGTCACATGTTCCCATGACGTCACAGTCACATGCTCCGGGGCCATGTGCCCTGGAACATGTGACTGTGACGTCATGAGAAGCCTATATTAATGCGGAGCGGAGAGCCAGTATTACAGCGGGAGGAAGCGACGCGTCAACATCGAGGAGGAGAAGAGGGAAGAAGAAGCCGACGGCGATGGGAAGACCGACCCCTCCACTAGCGAAAGAGCTAAAAAGAAGTTAGTGGAGGGGCCGGCAGAAGGACAACGGAGAGCCGGACGAGACAACGGGAAGACCGGGCCTCTGTTAGCAAGAGAGCTAAAAAGAAGTTAGCGGAGGCCCGGCGGAAGAAAGAACCGGAGAGCGCGGAGACGACACCGGAGACCCCCGGAAGTCGGAAAAGACCCCCGGAAGTCGGAAGAAGACCCCCGGAGCTGTGCAATAAATTACCTTGAAAACCCGTGTAGTGTTTTTTTATTGCAATTTTTTGTCCACCAGGTGAATGGGTAGGGGTACGATGTACCCCATACTCATTCACATAGGGTGGGGGGGCGGGATCCGGGGACCCCCTTATTGAAGGGGGCTCCAGGATTCCGATAAGCCCCCCGCCCGCAGACCCCGACAACCAACGGCCAGGGTTGTCGGGAAGAGGCCCTGTCCTCATCAACATGAGGGCAGGGTGCTCTGGGGTGGGGGGGCCGCAGGTCGCCCCCCTGCCCCAGAGCACCAAACCCCCCCATGTTGAGGGCATGCGGCCTGGTACGGTTCAGGAGGGAGGGGGGGCCGCTCTCTCGTCCCCCCCTCTTCCCCTGCGGCCGGCCAGGTTGTGTGCTCGGATAAGGGTCTGGTTTGGATTTTGGGGGGACCCCCACGCCGTTTTTTCGGCGTAGGGGCGCCCGTTCAAATCCAGACCAGACCCAAGGGCCTGGTATGCCCCTGGAGGGGAACCCACGCCGGTTTTTTATTTAAAATTTGGCCTGGAGTTCCCCCTCAAGAGCAGTACAGCACAAGTCGCATGCCAAAGTCGGACCATGCAAGACTGCGGTCCGACTTTGATCCGACTTCAATGATAGTCAATGGGCTGAAGTCGGATCAAAGTCGGACCAAAGTAGTACAGGGAGCATTTTCAAAGTCGGACCGACATGTGTCGGACCAGTTAGGACGGCTCCCATAGGGAAACATTGATTTTCACACGTCATGCGACATGAGCTCCCAATGTCGGAGCGTTTGTCGCCCCAGTGTGAACCAGGCCTCATGGGCAAGACCAAAGAGCTGTCAAAGGACGTCAGGGACAAGATTGTAGACCCGCACAAGGCTGGAATGGGCTACAAGACCATCAGCAAGAAGCTTAGTGAGAAGCAGACAACTGTTGAAGCGATTATTCACAAATGGAAGAAATATAAAATAACCATCAGTCGGCCTCGGTCTGACGCTCCACGCAAGATTTTGCCTCATGGTGTAAGGATGATCATGAGAAAAGTGAGAGATAAACCCAGAACTACACGTGAGGAGCTTGTGAATGATCTCAAGGCAGTTGGGACCACAGTCACCAAACAAACCATTGGTAACACAATACACCACCATGGATTGAAATCCTGCAGTGCCCACAAGGTCTCCCTCCTCAAGAAGACATATGTACAGGACAGTCTGAAGTTTGCCAATGAAGATCTGAATGATTCAGAGAAGGATTGGGAGAAAGTGCTGTGGTCAGATGAGACCAAAATTGAGCTCTTTGGCATTAACTCGACTCGCTGTGTTTGGAAGAAGAAAACTGCTGACTATGATCTTAAGAACACCATCCCTACAGTCAAGAATGGAGGTGGAAACATTATGCTTTGGGGCTGTTTCTCTGCTAAAGTTACAGGTTGACTTTGCCACATTGAGGGTCCAATGGATGGGGCCATGTATTGTAAAATCTTGAATGAGAACCTTTTTCCATCAGCCAGAACACTGAAGGTGGGTCTTCCAGCATGACATTGACCCAAAACATACTACCAAGGCAACAAAGGAGTGGCTCTAGAAAAAGAACATTAAGGTAATGGAGTGGCCTAGCCAGTCTCCAGACCGTAATCCTATAGTAAATGTATGTAGGGAGTTGAAACTTCGAGTTTCCAAGAAACCTTACAGAAAAATCTGTAAGGTGAACTTACACAGGACGCCCTACTCACCCCCCCCAGTCCCGCTGACCTGTTGCGTGGCGATCTCCCATTCTGAGCCCCGGTATAGCCACATGGTTCGGTTTGGATTGGTCCTTCCTGACAGGGTACATTTTGGCTATACCGGCTCAGAATGGGAGATTGCTGCAATCCAGGTCAGCGGGACTGGGTAGGGGTGAGGAGGGGGTCCTGTGTAAATTCACCTTACAGATTTTTCTTTTAAGGTAAACTTACCCTTTAAGGATTTAGAGAAGATCTGTAAAGAAGAGTGGACCAAAATCCCAACTGGGGATGTGTGCAAACCTGGTAACCAACTACAGGAAACGTCTTGCCTCTTCTTGCCAACAAGTGTTTCTCCATCAAGGACTTCATGTTTTGCTTGGGGATCAAATAGTTATTTCACCCACTGAACTGCAACTTAATTTATAACATTTGTATCATGTGTTTTTTCTGGATTTTTGGTTGATATTCTGTCTCGATCATTTAAAATACATATAACAATTCCAGACCCTTCAATTCTTTGCAAGTGGGCAAATTTACAAAATCCTGCAGGGGATTAAATAATAATTTTCCCCACTGTAGATCACCTTTTAAAGAGCGAGTCTTTCAAAACTAATAAAGAATTTTCAAAGTCTTAAAAGAAACATCTTCTGGCCTTTTTTATCTGTGAGAATGAGCCGTCGGTGCATCTTGTATTGTATGTTTATTACATAAAGATTTTATGGAAATAATAAAATATAATGCATCCGTTTTTTAAAACTCACAATCCTTCAAAAGTAAAAGTTTTTCTTTAAAAAAAATGGCCTAAAACAATATACTGTACATTATATTGATATCACATACTACTAGGTTGTGTAATGTACATGAACTGTACGGATTGTATTAAAGGGGTTGTAAACCCTCCTGTTTTTTCACCTTAATGCATCCTATGCATTAAGGTGAAAAAAACATCTGACAGTTACCGGCCCCCCAGCCCCCCCCCCCCGTTTTACTTGCCTGAGCCCTGGAATGTCCCACAACAAGGACGCGCTGCATCTATGCCCGGGGTTCTCGGCTCTTTATTGGATAGATTGATAGCAGCGCAGCCATTGGCTCCCGCTGTTGTCAATCAAATCCAATGACGCGGGGGCGGGGCCGAGTCCTGCATTCGGCAGCTATGGATGCCAAATGCTGGACTCGGGAGTGCACCCGCAAGGTAACCCCCTCGGGGGAGCGCTTCTCCCAGGGGGTTATCTAATGTGGGGAGGAGCCAAAAGAGCCGCCGGGGGTTCCCAGAAAACGGCGTTCGGGATCACTCTATGCAAAACGAGCTGCACAGTGGAGGTAAGTATGACATGTTTTTTTTTTTTTATTTTTTATTGTATTGAACCTTTAGTATAACTTTAATTCCAGTCTGTAGCAGTCAGCAATGGTAAGGCTACACTGGTGCCTGACATATTCTTACTGGAATACCACAGTAGCTTTTAGCTAGTGGTAAATAGGGCATTTCTGATGACGAATGCAAAGTAATTATTATGTATTGCCATGGTTTCTTTATTGCTCCTTGGGCACTTGCTCCTCATTAAGGAAGCATATGATTGCAAAATACCAGTGAAAATGTGTCTGGATTGCAGATCTGATTAGTTTCCAGATAAAGGTTAAATTTTTAAAGCAAGTTATGTACATGTTTTTAGATAGGAAATGCTGTAAATAAAAATTCAGCAAAACCTATAAAATCATCTTATAATACGTGATACAGCGATCACAATTTTAACACGTATAATGTATAGGCTGTAGAAAGCGTTTAACAAACTGAGAAGACAATGCACGACAGTTCTCTGTAATTCGGTTTAAGGGGTGCTGGCTTCAGTGTCATTAGAATTACTAATATGCTAACATCTGCTGTGGGGTGGGAACACTGAGAATCATTATATAAAGCGACTATGCGCTCAGATCCCACCAGCAGAAGCCCAGGTGTCTAGTGAAGTTTTCTGCTCTTGATTGCCAAAACCAAGTCAAATAAAACCAGTCTGACGTGCAAGCTATTCTGTTTTAGAACATTTGTGGGTCAAGTCAAGAGCTTCTGTGTTTCTTCGGGTTACTTAGCCTTATGCCTAGTACACACTATCATTGTTTTTGTTTTGTTTTTCATTTAACCCAGCGGGCTAAACGGAAAAAAAAACTGAGGCGTGCGATGTACTAACTATCTAATGTTAGTACAACAATCTCCCTGCTGAGCTATTGTGTTCTGACAGGGGCTACCCCCCACCGCCAGAACACACCAGTCAGCGCTTGCAACCATTGGCTGAGAGATGATCAGATGCCGATCGGCAGATGTTTTTTTGGGCATGTCAGCCGGTTTCCGTTGAACCGGCTGATATTTGACCTGTGTTTAGCAAATTTGGCAGTTCTGGTAATCGTATGCTCAATGAGTCTAAACAAAGTTTCACCACAAGTACATATATAAGCAAATATGTATCAAGATTGTTTTAGTCCTAGTCAAGCACTGGGTAAAGTGTAACGTGGACATTGGTCTATTCTACAGAGGAGGCAAAATGAAAGCAGATGGGTATTGTGACAGCAGGAAGGTAAAGTCACCTGGTTGCATCCAGGGGGGTAGGTATATTTCTCCCAGATTCAGGCTTTATGCCGACTTATACAACTAGGGAGAGAGTTGATGAAGCCCAGCTGAGGCTAGTGGGCTCATGGATGATTCATACCTCTAGGGAGAGTGCTGGGCGTCGTGCAGGCAGGGAGTTGATGAGACCAGCTGAAGCTTGTCAGCTCGTTTAAGGCCTCTATAAAAACTCCCAGCTTCATTAGGTGTTTGCTCATGCCTGGACCCAGACCTGTGTGGACTGTCTAGGGAGAGTGAACCCCTGTGCGGTGAGGCCAAGCCTGTGTGGCTATTTGTTTGGACATTTACTAAACCAGGGACTTAGGGACTAGGACAGCACCAGGCTGATCCCAGTTGTTAGTTAGGGAAACCTGCATGTTTAGTCAGAGGTCAAGCTGACCAGGATTTATTTTGTTTATGTTTCTTTTTGCTTTGCTGTGTTTTTGTCACTGTAAATAGAGAAATAAACCGCACCTTTTGATCTTGAAAACCACAACCTCCGTCTGCTGGGCCTGTTTTTGTGTGGGGAGCCCATCCAGGGGGTCACACACACCCGCTACCGAGCTAACCCCCTCACAGTTGGTGGAGAACCAGTGGCAGTTTTTTTTTTAAGCCAGCATGGAGGAGATACTGAAACAGCTGGCTCTAGCAAATGCCAATCAACAGCAGACAAATGCAGGTTTGCAAAAGAGCCTTGCAGCTCAACAACAGAGCTTCGCAGCCCAGCAACAAGCCCAGCAGCAATCTGAGGCCCGCTTCATAGACCTGTTGCAGAAGCAAGAGCAGAGACTACAACAACAGATGGAAGCAGTAATGCAGCAACGTCCGCAGACCAGTGAGGAAAGCCGTCCCACTAATACCGCGTCCTTTGGGGTGAGTCGTTTATTGACAAAAATGACTGGAGAGGATGATCCAGAGGTATTTTTGACCACATTTGAAAGGACTGCTGAAAGAGAAAAGTGGCCTGAGTAGCAGTGGGCTGGACTGGTGGCTCCTCTGTTAACTGGTGAATCGCAGAAAGCTTACTATGACCTAGAGCCTGACCAAGCAAAAGACTATGTGATGCTAAAAGCTGAAATATTGGCAAGGCTGGGTGTCACCCTGGCTGTCCGGGCTCAGCGTGTGCATAACTGGACTTTCCAGCTTGGAAAACCCCCCAGGTCTCAAATGTATGATCTCATTCACCTGAGCAGGAAGTGGCTACAGCCAGAGACTTTGTCCGCACCGGAGATTGTGGAACGTGTTGTGATGGATCGTTTCTTGAGAGCTCTTCCTACCGCCATTCAAAAGTGGGTAAGCCATGGAGACCCAGAAACGGCCGGTAAACTTGTGGATCGTGTAGAGAGATACTTGGCTGCAGAGAACCTGACGGCCTCTTCCAGAGACTCTCGGACTTTCCACCCTAAGACCAGACCATCCCCAGGGGCGGATAAGATGATTCCAAGGGGTGAGGGTGGAGAGAGTGAGAGGGTGGGAGCTCTGCCCAGGGTTTGGCGAGAACAGCCTGGGAAGTCGGGGGCTCAAGAGGCAGCCAAAAGGATTGTTTGCTACCGCTGCCGGCAAGCGGGACATATTGCAGCAAATTGCCCGGTTGTGGAGGAACCCATGCAATGTGACTTTCTGACGGACAGACGTCAGTCGCTGTGTGCGACAGTCGCATGCACTGCCATTCGGGGAACTGAGAAACATTTATGCAAAATGTGTATTAATGGTAGAAATGTTGTGGTATTACTGGATTCAGGTAGCCTTGTGACCCTGATAAAGGCTGAATTAGTTAAAACAGAGGTCTCTGGGAATAGCAAGGTAGCTGTTATTTGTGTGCATGGGGACACCCGAGAGTATCCAGTGACTACAGTGTGTTTCAAGGACCCCCAAAGGTACCCTCTCTCATCCAGTGGGGTTAGTATCTCAACTACCGCATGATGCCATTGTGGGAAGGGATTTTCCGAAGTTCTGGGAACTGTGGGATGATCCTGAGCCCCCCACTGGTGCCCCTATGTACCAGGAAGGTGATAGCCAGAACTCCTCTGAGAGTGGTGAGGACTCTCCAGAATTTCCCTTGTCAGTATTGGCAGGCGAGACTCAAGAAACTGGAGAGGAGCCCACCTCCTCAGACGAAAACCTACCGTCTGTGGAGTTTTCTGATCTTGAGGTTCACAGGGAAAATTTTGCCACAGAACAGTTAAAAGACCCCGCCCTAATAAAGGCACGGGAAAACGTAGTGGAAATAGATGGCGAGTTAGTGAACCCAGATAATACCTGCACTTACCCATACTTCAGCGTAGAGAAGGACCTACTGTATCGGGTGGCAAAAAGGGCAGAAGAAACCGTTGAGCAGCTTGTGGTGCCCAAACCTTACAGGAAGTTGGTGTTGGAGTTGGCCCATGGGCACATTCTTGGAGGTCATCTGGGGACAGAGAAAACCCGAGAGAGGGTATTACAGAGATTCTATTGGCCTGGGGTGATGAAGGACATAGAAAATTATTGTTCCTCCTGCCCTGTGTGTCAGAGGTCGGCCCCGATGCCACATTTCCGTAGCCCGCTGGTCCCTCTACCCATCATTGAGGTCCCGTTTGAAAGGATCGCAATGGATTTGGTAGGTCCTATAATCAAGTCCGCTAGGGGGCACCAGTACATATTAGTTATAATGGACTATGCCACCCGTTATCCAGAAGCGATCCCTCTCCGAAATACCTCGGCCAAAACCATAGCCAAAGAGCTATCTCTTGTTTTTAGCCGGGTGGGTATTTGTAAAGAACTGCTTACGGACCAAGGTACACCCTTTATGTCCCAGGTTATGAAAGAGCTGTGTAAATTGTTCAAAGTGACGCAATTGCGTACGTCTGTGTATCACCCCCAAACCGATGGGCTGGTTGAAAGATTCAACAAAACCCTAAAACAAATGTTGAAGAAAGTGGTGGATAGAGATGGAAAGGATTGGGACTGTCTACTTCCTTATTTGATGTTTGCTATTAGGGAGGTGCCCCAATCCTCTACGGGATTCTCCCCCTTTGAGTTACTGTATGGGAGACACCCAAGAGGGCTGTTGGATATTGCCAAGGAAACTTGGGAAAGTGAGAGTTCTCCCCACAGGAGTGTGATTGAGCATGTCGCCCTGATGCAAGATCGAATTGCACAGGTAATGCCCATCGTGAAGGAACATTTGGCCCAAGCGCAGTTGGCACAGCAGAGAGTGTACAACCGTGGAGCCAAGACCCGTACCTTTTCCCCGGGGGATAGGATATTGGTACTTGTCCCTACGGTTGAAAGTAAATTCCTTGCCAAATGGCAAGGCCCCTACGAGATAATGGAAAAAGTGAGCGAAGTGAATTACAAGGTCAGACAACCAGGAAGGCGAAAGCCCGAACAGATCTATCACGTTAATCTGTTGAAAGCCTGGAGGGATAGAGAGTCCCTAGTCGCAGAAACTTGGTCACCAGCTCAAACTGGTTGCGTGATTCCGGAGGTTGGAATAGCAGCCACCTTGTCACAACCCCAACAACAGGAGGTTAAGGAGTTTGTGCTTCGCAACAAGGAGGTGTTCTCTGAGCTGCCGGGACAAACATCTGGGGTAGAGCATGATATTATTACCCCGCCCGGTGAAAGGGTGAAGTTAAAACCCTATCGGATCCCAGAGGCCCGACGGGAGGCAATACGGGAGGAAGTACAGAAAATGCTGAACTTAGGGGTGATAGAGGAGTCCCAAAGTGATTGGTCTAGTCCCATTGTGTTGGTGCCTAAACCGGATGGGAGCTGGCGATTTTGTAACGATTTTCGTCAGTTGAACAAAGTTACAAAATTTGACACCTACCCCATGCCACGTATAGATGAGTTGATCGACCGGCTGGGAACAGCCCGATACATGACGACTCTTGACCTCACAAAAGGGTATTGGCAAATTCCCCTGGCCAAGTCGGCCAAAGAGAAAACCGCATTTGTAACCCTAGACGGGGCGTTCCAATATAAGAGAATGCCGTTCGGGTTACAGAATGCGCCGGCCACATTCCAGCGGAAAATGGACCAGATACTGAGGCCCCATCGGAAGTATGCTGCGGCTTACCTGGATGACGTAATTGTCCATAGCACAGATTGGGCCTCACATCTGCCAAAAGTGCAAGCAGTCCTAGACTCTATCCGGGAAGCGGGGTTTACGGCTAACCCCAAGAAGTGTACCATTGGGCAGGAGGAGGCCAAATATCTTGGGTACACCATTGGCAGGGGAGTAATAAAACCCCAACTCAACAAAGTCGAGGCCATCCAGAGTTGGCCACGTCCCAACAGCAAGAAGCAGGTACGAGCCTTTCTGGGAATCGCGGGTTATTATCGGCGCTTCATTCCCCACTTTGCTTCTAAGGCTGTGCCCCTAACCAACCTGACGAAAGGGAAAGGGTCGGTCATGATTAAATGGACCCCCGAGGCTGAGGCAGCATTCCAATTCTTGAAACAAGCCTTATGTAGCCAGCCAGTGTTGTACTCACCCGACTTCTCTAAAGACTTTGTCGTACAAAGTGATGCGTCAGATGTGGGGTTAGGAGCAGTATTGTCCCAGGTCTGGAACGGGGAAGAGCACCCAGTCATTTACCTCAGCAGGAAGTTGAAGTCCCATGAGGTAAATTACGCCACGGTTGAAAAGGAGTGTTTAGCGGTGAAGTGGGCTCTAGATTCCCTTCGGTACTATCTGCTAGGTAGGCACTTTGACATGGTTACGGATCACGCTCCGTTAAAGTGGATGGCTCAAAACAAGGAGACAAATAGAAGAGTAAATAGGTGGTTCCTGGCCCTACAGGAATTCAACTTCACAGTAAAGCATCGCCCTGGCGTTCAAATGGGGAATGTGGATGCTTTGTCTCGAGTACATGAATGCCTGATTGCTGGTGTTCCAACCCCAAGGTTAAAACAAGAGGGGGTGGTATGTGACAGCAGGAAGGTAAAGTCACCTGGTTGCATCCAGGGGGGTAGGTATATTTCTCCCAGATTCAGGCTTTATGCCGACTTATACAACTAGGGAGAGAGTTGATGAAGCCCAGCTGAGGCTAGTGGGCTCATGGATGATTCATACCTCTAGGGAGAGTGCTGGGCGTCGTGCAGGCAGGGAGTTGATGAGACCAGCTGAAGCTTGTCAGCTCGTTTAAGGCCTCTATAAAAACTCCCAGCTTCATTAGGTGTTTGCTCATGCCTGGACCCAGACCTGTGTGGACTGTCTAGGGAGAGTGAACCCCTGTGCGGTGAGACCAAGCCTGTGTGGCTATTTGTTTGGACATTTACTAAACCAGGGACTTAGGGACTAGGACAGCACCAGGCTGATCCCAGTTGTTAGTTAGGGAAACCTGCATGTTTAGTCAGAGGTCAAGCTGACCAGGATTTATTTTGTTTATGTTTCTTTTTGCTTTGCTGTGTTTTTGTCACTGTAAATAGAGAAATAAACCGCACCTTTTGATCTTGAAAACCACAACCTCCGTCTGCTGGGCCTGTTTTTGTGTGGGGAGCCCATCCAGGGGGTCACACACACCCGCTACCGAGCTAACCCCCTCACAGTATGTTGGCAGTGTAGACACTGTTCATATCTACTCCTCCTGGGTGGGAGAGCTGTGGATACTTAGGCCGCAAACACAATGTCTCCTGCACTTTGCGAGAGTGCCCGCTCCAACGATAAAGGCTACATCTCTGTCTTGTTTCTATTTAGATAAACCAGGTCTTGCTGCCCTCTAAGACTGGGGAAGTCTGGAACACTGCAACTGCACAAAGGAAACAAAGGGCGCACCGACCTAGTGCATTTTCCTAAGATAACATTTTATTAAAGTAAAACGTGGTAAGTATCATACTCACAGAGTGTAAAAACACCAAAGCTCATAATGAAAAATACATCCATTCGTATGAAGATCCAACAGGCTGACACATTTCGAGGACGACTTTCTTCCTCAGAGCCACTGAGGAAGAGGGTCATCCTCGAAATGCGTAAGCCTGTTAGTGCAAAACACATCTATTTGTATGAAGATCTAACAGGCTTACGTATTTTGAGGATGACCCTCTTCCTCAGTGGCTCTGAGGAAGAGAGTCGTCCTCGAAATGTGTCAGCCTGTTGGATCTTCATACGAATGGATGTATTTTTCACTATGAGCTTTGGTGTTTTTACACTCTGTGAGTATGATACTTGCCCCGTTTTACTTTAATAAAAGTTGATCTTGGGATAATGCACTAGGCCGGTGCGCACTTTTTCTTTTGTGCTGATACTTAGGCCAGCCATACACGGTGCAAATTTGGTTGCAGGAAAGAAATGTGCTTGATTCCACCATCAACACAGAAAGTACTAACAGGGGAATCCCTCCTGCCGAGCCATTGTCTGCTTCCGGCGGGGGAGGATGGAAAGCTGTCCCCATTGGAGAAGACTGTGATTATTGCTAGAGGCTATAGCACCTAGCAATAATCATAAGAGAATACAGCAGGCTGGTTGTCTCCAAGTTGATCGATCAACTTGGTACACTCAGCCTGTCCATTAACTGTTCGAATCTCGGCTGGTTCATGCTGAACCGGCCGAGATTGGAAACGTGTATGGCCAGCCTTAGTTTTACTCTGTGAAAAGAAGAAAGCCAGTTGCTTGATAAGTGCATTGAAATGAAAATCGGGGATTCTGCACGTGCATAAAAAGCCTCAGGCAGATCATTGGTGGCACCTCAGTACTTCTGGTATTCAGAAACAAGAGTTTACGCTGTCCTACCTGTCCACAGCTGGCACAATGTTTCCCACCTCTAGTAGTGCCAGCATCTGTTAATATTCTCTGCATTCCCTGAGCCTGGTTCAAAGAGTAATGGCAACTATCATATGAATTACATGGCTAATAACAAAGTTTATTCTCAAATGACAGGTCCAATGGTGGCTCAGAATTTCAAGGCACTCCGGGAGTACCAGAAGGGAAGAGTAGAATGTTGGCACTAGACAGTGTAAATTTTGTTATATCTGGTTACATTGACGATGTGGAAGTGGAATGGCTTGGTTATCATGTCACTATAGAAACATGTTCTTGCCGTGTTTGACAATACTTTGCTTTGTTGTGTCCTTCTGGCCCTGCTCACTTTGTTGATGATGTTGCATGTCATGGGTAACCTCTCCGCACAAGGATCCCTGTGTTGGTGGTTTGCTAGTATTACTCTCACATGCCTGTAATTTCAGTAATGTATAGTCGTCCCTCGGTGCAGGTCACATGAGGGGAAATTAACTGGCAGGAATTTTTTTAAGCTGAACTTCAGGCAGACATAAATACAGAACCTAATGCAGCTCTGTATTCAGTAACATTGTTAAATGTCTATTTTAAAGCTGAATACTAGGTATTTTGCATAGTCACATTGGACCAGCTTGTAGGTAATACATGTGCCCTACCTGGCCTCTCCACCTTGTCTAGTGCAAAATGCAAAGTGTTCTCTGGGTAACACCTTGCCATGCAAGCCACCTTTTTGTGTTTACTTGGGATTTGGTAGCTAATTGAAATCGCTTTAGTAGCATTGCTTACTACTGTGATTTCCAGCTTCCACTTCATACCTAAACTTCAGCTTGAAAGTCATTGTAAATATCTATATAGATATATCTATATATAGATAGATACATACACACATAGATAGATATATATCTATCTATCTGTGTGTGTGTGTGTGATATATATATATATATATATATAACACACACACACACACACACACACACACACACACACACACACACACATTATATATATATATATATATAGTGTGTGTGTATGTGTTTTTTAATAACAAACATGTCACACTTGCCTACTCTGTGCAATGGTTTTGCATACAGCAGCACTGGTCCTCCTCTTCTCAGGTCCCCCGACAGCATGCTATGTGTGTCCATTGATACAGAGCTTGCCCCACCCCCTTGCTCCCTCCTCACTGGCTGTGATTGAAAGCAACAGGAGCCAGTGGCCCCTGCTGCTGTCTCTTAGTCTATAAGGAGGGAGAGAGCGGAGAGAGACACTGCTCTTGTGCACAGAGCTGGATCGAGATTGGGCTCAGGGTACTGTAAGTAGCTGCACTCAGGAGAATGCAAAGTAACAAAAAAAAAAAAAACCTTCAGCCTTTAGAACCACTTTAATGCAGCTAGTGTATTTACCTAAACTTGAATTGATGTCTGCCTCTGCCTCTTCCTATATAGCAAAAGTTAGACTGGAAGAGGGGGGTGGGAATAGGAAATAATCAGAAATGCTATTTGCAGATGTGTTTACAGAGACAAGCTTATAGGAAGAGAGACCAGAGGGATAACCTTATCAGTCTTCTACTGCTCTTTTACTGTCCATTTGGAGGGTTTTGGGTGGAGACTACACTACCGTATTTCTCAACTGTTATGACTGTTCCCTGTGAGGTCCTCAGGACTGGGTGGAATGGAAAACAAACACTTTTGCAGCTAAAACAGTCCCTTTTTTAAATTGCATTTTGTCTATGAATTTAGCTGTTTGCATGGAATTCAGCTTTAAGCTTGTAGCTAAGCGTATGTCTTTTAAATGTACAGTAGTCTAAAGTATATTGAAAGTTAAGAATATACAATATATTTATTTTACATGTGAATTGGGGATTAACTATGTTATTCTCTACCTGCGCAAAGGTATGTGAAAAATTATAAAAATTATAAAATGGGGGCTGCTCGTTGTGAGGTTGATCTCTATAGATGGAAAAAGTAGTGGTGAACCGCGCACTCTTGAGATATACTGTATTATACATTAAAGCGGAGCTCCACCCTAAAGTGGAACGTCTGCTCATCGGATTCCCCCCCCCCCTCCGGTGCCACAATTGGCACCTTTCGGGGGGGAGGGGGGACAGGATACCTGTCAAAGACCGGTATCCTTTCCCACTTCCTGGAGTCCGGCCGCGGCCGTGACATCACCGCAGGGCTCCCTCCTCCTCCTCCCACAGCCGCCGGGCTAATAGGAGAAAGGAGCGGAGCCTCGCGCATGCGCAGTAGGGTTCCCGGCGTGAAGCCGAAAGGCTACACTGCCGGGTTCCCATACCCGCAATGGAGGCGGCAGCATCCGACAGCTGATGGAAACATTGGCTGCGGTGACGACATCGAGGGACTTGCAGGACAGGTAAGTGTCCATTTATTAAAAGCCAGCAGCTGCAGTATGTGTAGCTGCTGGCTTTGAATTTTTTATTTTTTCCCGGACAACCACTTTAAAGTGCAAAGGTGCAATAATATGAACAACCACTGGGTGTCACCAGTGAATGATATAGAATTGATACTATGCAAACAATTATAAAGTGCAAATAGTGAACATAGAAAATTAGTGCAATGTCCAAAATATATGCGTTTAACTAAAGTCCAAGAAAATTAATCAAATGATTCCAATAGTGCAGTGATCTTGTGGATCCAAACAGACAAATGACTGTAAATCTTCCTCCACCAACACCGGTCACTCAGTCTACTCACCAGATATACATGACCCCATTACAGAAGTCATATACAGCATAAGGAGCGAGATATTCCCATAATCCGTCACAGTACCCGGCAATGGAGCCTCCAATCGATCACCAAAGGAAAGGACACCCACCAAATCTCCGGACACCAAGATCAAAAATTAAAAAAGGAACAATCTCCCATGGTGAAGAACGTTGGTGTTTTATTAAAATAAGCGTTTAAGTGTTTTTAACAAGTGTACAATATAAAAAGGTTCAAGTGGACGCGGGGACGCCGTTGTGTGCTCTACCTGCGTTCCACTGTGGGCGGAAGTGACGTGTCACGCTCGACCACACCCATTGCACTAATTTGCTATCCACCTGAACATTAGGTGGTCATTTCTATGTTCACTATTTGCACTTTATAATTGTTTGCATAGTATCATTGCTCACTGGGGACACCCAGTGGTTGTTCATATTACTGCACTTTTGCACTTTTAATGTATAATATATCTCAAGGGTGCGCGGTTCACCGCAAATTTTTCCATATTTATTTTACATTCTTGTATATATTTGGTAAAGAAAATTTTTCTCCATTTGTATATCAGATAATAGATTTTTCCTCCATTAGCATGCCCCACAGGGTAAGCAATGAAATGAGGCTGATCTCTAAAATCTAATTGGGGATATTTGGAAATTATTCATCGCATTTTATTTAATTGAAGGGACTTTTGGTGTTCTAGCTGTCTGACCCATAATGGCCAAACTTTTTCCCCCTTTCCCAGCTATATTTAGTTATTGCTCAGTTAAACTTCTATATCCTTCTCTTATGATCCCAACGGGGTATTTTGTCAGTCGCACTGTGATCTTTCCTATCATTTTATAGTAGAAGCTGCACAGTCATTAGTGTAGTAAATGTTAGAAAATCTTATTTTTAGAGGTATTGCCTAGGGGGAATGGTTATCCATTCCTTGAGCAGCACGGGATATTTTGAGTCACATCCTTTCCACATATCCGCTGTTATTGTTAAATATGTATAAAAGTTTATAAAAATGTTTGCTAATAATACTTACAAATAATGCTTAGAGTCAAATATATTTTTATTGCATTTCACAGAGAAAAATAATAGACAACTGCCAAATGTCCACAATTCAGGGTATTCTCATATAAATCACATTGTCCGCTCACCACAGGTGACATGCTTAACATAAACACTAACACACCGCCGTCCTTTAGGAACGGACAGTGTCAATAAAGGGCGGTGAGGGCCAGTAAAAGTAATAAGTATCACATTTGAATATTAAAATGGCGTTGCCAACACAGAGAGAGAGAGAGAGAGGGGGGGGGAGAAGAGAATGATAGAAGATAGAGGGAGAAAGAAAAGAGGATAGAGAAGACCGTGAGAAAGGGGGGGCTGAGCAGACTTTGGCGTAGCAAACCTGCATGATGGATTCAGGGTGGACAACTGGGTTGACCCAGAGATGTCAATGTTTTCAGGGAGTCTGAGGCAGAGTAGTCGTTCCACAGGAGCCATAGGGTCTTAAATTTGTCGAAGGTGTCAGTATCAAGGGCCAGCATCTCCTCCATGCGCATGATGTCGTTGACTGTGGAGATCCACAAGGTCAAGGGGGGAGTGGTAGTGGTTTTCCAAAACAGGGGGATAAGCTGCCAGGAAGAAGCGCAGTAGGGTGCGTTTCTGGGAGGCTATGGAGCCAGGAAGCATGGACAATAAAGCTATCTCCAGGGAGGGCGTCAAAAGCCGATTGTACAGACTGCTGTATATGGAAAAAACCTGTGACCAGAGGGGTTGAATGGACTGACAATCCCACCATATGTGGAGATAGTTTCCATCAGCCGCGCCGCATCTCCAACACGAGGGAGGAATGGATGGAAATATTTTATGTTGAGATTGAGGGTCCCTGTACCAACGAGAGATAAGCTTAAAGTTTTTCTCCTGGGAATAACAGGAGATTGAGGATTTGTGCGTAAAGTGGTAGGACTTTTGCCAGTCCACCAAGTGGCGTTCCCTTCCCAGACCCGTGGACCACTTCCTGGTGTAAGAGGGAGGTTGGTCATGTATCAGTGCGTGCTGTAACAAGTACATGGTAGAAAGTAAATGTCTGGGTGTTTCCGAGAGAGAGAGCACAGCTGTTCGAATCCCGTCAGGGATCTATGAGTTTGAGAAGATGAAAAGAGGTCAGAACAAAAGGAAGATATGCGGAGGGCAGTGAGCCTGTTGCCCTGGGCACTAGGCATTACCGGAGCGCCTGAAGTGGGGTCTACAAAAGAGCTCGCCACTGGCCATGCGGGGCGGGAGTAGGGGCCAACCGAGTTGGAGCTCATGCCTTGAGGCAACGCGGAGTTGTCAAATAAGGGTGTGAGGGGTGAGGGACCTGAGGACAATAACGAAAGCATCCCCTTTTTGTACCATAGGTTTAGGGCAGCGATTGTCAACGGGGAGGTGGCAGAGAGTAAGTGTAGGTGTTGCCCGTAGCCGCAGAGTAAGGCCCGGAGGTCACGGGTGGACAGGTCTTGTTCCACCATAGTGGATGTCTTGGGGAAGGGGCGGGGGAACCACTCCAGTACCCTAGACCAGTGTTTCTCAACTCCAGTCCTCAAGGCGCCCCAACAGGTCATGTTTTCAGGATTTTCCTTAGATGAAACGGCTGTGGTAATTACTAAGGCAGTGAAACTGATCAATTCACATGTGCAAAATAATGGAAAGCCTGAAAACATGACCTGTTGGGGTGCCTTGAGGACTGGAGTTGAGAAACACTGCCCTAAACAACAAAGCCGCCCTGTGATAAAATTCAAAGTCAGGGAGGCCTACCCCACCCTGGATCTTGGGATAAGTAACAAGAGTGTGTCGAATGCGGGACAGGCCGTGGTGCCAGATGAAACGTATGGACATTGAACGCAGGGAGGTAAAAAAACGTTTAGGGACGGAGATGGGTACCGTTTGAAACAAAGTAGTTTAGGAAGAGTGCCGATCTTCAATGTGTTTAATACGACCAAACCAGGGCATAGGGGAGGAGTTCCATGCATCTAGTTCCTTTCGAAGTCTGTTCAGCAAAGGGAGATAATTGAGAGCATAAAGCCCTGATAAGTTAGAGGGGATCGTTATCCCCAAGTAGGAGATGCCCTTGGAGCTCCATTGGAAGGGGAAGTTGGCCTGTACGCGGGTGAGGGTTGCATGCGGTAGGGATATATTAAGGGCCTCAGTTTTAGACATGTTTAACTTAAAGTTGCTAAATTCCCAGAATCTACGAAATTCATGCATCAGAGAGGGGAGGGACGTGTGTGGTTGTTGAATGTAGACCAGAAGGTCGTCCGCATAGAGTGAAAGTTTATGGTCGGAGGAGGGTGTCTGGATCCCCACTATAGATGATGCGTTATGTCTAATGGCCTGAGCAAGATGTTCTATTACTAAAACAAAGAGCAAGGGCGACAGGGGGCAGCCCTGCCGAGTACCATTGGAGATCTGATCCAAATAATGTTTAGACATTACATTTGCAGTGTACTTCTCTTTTTTTTTTTTTTGTACTTTAATCGGCCAAATTTTTTTTTCATTTTTTTGCTGATTAACCTTTTTTATAAATTTTAATTTAACAGCTTGTGCTGTACTTCAGCCTGTCAGCACAGTGCTGCAAGTACAATTGACATTAGGTGAGAAGATATTAACATGTCTAAGCATATAAACTGCTTTCCGACCCGCCGCAGTACATTTACTGCTGCTGATCGGCTCATACAGGCACAATTGTGTACCTGTACTTTGCTGCTTTTTTCTGGATCCGCTCGCACATTCGGAAGCTTGAGTTGCCACTCACGGCAGCACAACCCAATCAGCGGGTCCCGGCCAATGATTTATGGCTGGCACCCACTGATCGGCTGAGCGAATGACAGAAGAGAGCCCTGTGTTGGTAAACAACATGGAGCTCTCTACAGACAGCAGTGATATGCAGTTTTTTCTCTCTGCAAAGCAGGGAGGAAAAACCAAGACATTAGTTAGTAAAAACAGCACACAGTATACACACATTAACACTTGTTAGGCACACAGTTAACCCTTTAATCGGCCTAGATGTTAACTCCTTCCCAACCAGTTTCATTAGTACAGTGACTGTGTATATTATTAGCTCTGATCACCATAGTTGTGTCAACCGGTGATGTCAGTGGCAGTTGGTCAGCCCCCCCCCCCCCCCCCAGCGTTGGTTACTGTCAAATTGCCTGCTGCACTATCACAGTCCCCACTATAAGTCGCCGATAACCACCATTACTAATATAAAGTAAATGAATTCATTACAATTCCAGCATCTATACCATAGTTTGTAGATGCTTTAAAGCAAAGTTCTGCCTAAAAAATAAAATAAAGTCAGCAGCTCCAAATACTGCAGCTGCTGACTTAAAATAAAGGACACTTTCCTGTCCAAGACGCCTGCGATGTCCTCGCCTTGAATCCGATCTGTCTCTCAGCTCCAGGGTGCAGGCACCGGAATCTTCTGCGCATGCGCGAGTCGCGCTGCGTGTCCCTGCTGTCGTATGTTTTATAACAGAAAGTAGAAAATATTGTTTTTTGGAGTTTTTTTTTTTTTCTAAATTTTCGGTTTGTGACATTATGTCGCAAAAAACAAAAACCCCAGTGGTGATCAATTACTGCCAAAAGAAAGCTCTATTTTGTAAAAATGACATACATTTTGTTTGGGTACAGCTTTGCATGACAAGTTAAAATCGTGCAGTGTCGAATAGCAAAATAAATGGCCTGGGCATGAAGGGGGGTCAATTCTCCCGGAGCTCAAGTGGTTAAAAGCATTGTGCTTAGAGTTCAGAATTTTCGCTTAACCCCACCAAAATCTTACTGGCTCTCCAACAAAATGGGTACCCATAATCTAACACATATTTAAAGCCCAACTTCAGGTAAAACTAAAACTCCTCCCTTGCAGTAGGGCTGCGCCTGCGCTGCAAGGATTAACGTCATGTTTAGGTGTAAGGCAGTGGTCTCCAAACTGCAGCCCTCTTCTAGCCTTTATCCAGCCCTTGGGGCACTTTTCCTCCCAATAATATGAGGCACTCTTCCTCCCACCTCCCACCGACTCCAACAGTAGGGAATAATTCCTGCCACTGACACACATGATGGGGCACTGTGTCTCCCACTAATATCAAAGATAGGGCACTATGTCTCCCACTAATATCAAAGATAGGGCACTATTTTTCCCACTGGTATCAATAATGGGGCACTATTCCTCCCACTGACTTCAGCAATGGGGCACTATTCCTCCCACTGACTTCAGCAATGGGGCACTATTCCTCCCACTGACTTCAGCAATGGGGCACTATTCCTCCCACTGACTTCAGCAATGGGGCACTATTCCTCCCACTGACTTCAGCAATGGGGCACTATTCCTCCCACTGACTTCAGCAATGGGGCACTATTCCTCCCACTGACTTCAGCAATGGGGCACTATTCCTCCCACTGACTTCAGCAATGGGGCACTATTCCTCCCACTGACTTCAGCAATGGGGCACTATTCCTCCCACTGACTTCAGCAATGGGGCACTATTCCTCCCACTGACTTCAGCAATGGGGCACTATTCCTCCCACTGACGCCTGCAATGGGGCACTATTCCTCCCACTGACGCCTGCAATGGGGCACTATTCCTCCCACTGACTTCAGCAATGGGGCACTATTCCTCCCACTGACAGCAGCAATGGGGCACTATTCCTCCCACTGACAGCAGCAATGGGGCACTATTCCTCCCACCGACAGCAGCAATGGGGCACTATTCCTCCCACCCACAGCAGCAATGGGGCACTATTCCTCCCACCAACAGCAGCAATGGGGCACTATTCCTCCCACCGACAGCAGGAATGGGGCACTATTCCTCCCACCGACAGCAGCAATGGGGCACTTTCTTTTTCGTACATCACGGGACACAGAGCAACTTAGTCATTACTAATGGGTTATATAGATTACCTTCAGGTGTTGGCACTGGCCAATTCCAAACCGGAAGTACCCTCCCCTATATAAGCCCCTCCCATCCGGGAGCACCTCAGTTTTTTGCCAGTGTCTAAGGTGTTGGCCAAAGAGTAACGTGTTTTCACTGGGCTTGCGTACAGGTTCTTTTGGGCCTTAGTAAGCTGTTCCGGATCCCACCAAAAAAGCTTCATAGCTAAACGGTCGGTACCCGGGCCTTGCAGCAGAAGAGCAAGGTTTTGCCTGTAATGCCTCTCTTAGGAGGGCTGGACCCTGGGATCCAGAGCTCTGGTCATACCCACGACCAAGATGTTGTCTGTGCAGGGTGCTATACAGGTCCAGGGGAGTGGAATCCTTGGGAACCCGGTCCCTGAAGGTTTAATTACAATGCCTGCCGTGATAGGTGAAGTTTGGACTTCTGTGGACCAAACAAAGTCCTGCGGCGGGGATCAGGTAAGTGGGGGCCCCCAGGAACTTGGTTCTATTGGAGGACCCCCAAGCCTAATTTGTCTTTCTGTCTGTTACCTAACGGTATTCCCGCTAATATCTGTGTTTGCCTGTAACTACTGAAAATGTAAAATTTTAATAGTAGTCAAGAAAAAAAAAAAAAAAAGGGACTGCGGTACCTGTGTTAAACCACTAGAGGCCGCTGTAGTCCATTTTTCTTGTCATGTGGATCTTTGGTTTTCTCAAGTCAAAAGATCCAGGCAGTTGGTAAGTTTCTTTGTGGGAATCCACTTCCTCTGCCCTGTTGCTGCGCTCATCCACCGCACAGGCCCTCCGGCAAAAAGGGCCCTGGCTCCTAGTCCCTGTTTGATTTCGAAAAGGGCGCCAATGGCGCACGGGCGCGCGCACGGGCGCGTGCACGCGCCTCCTATGAAAAAAAAGGGGCGGGGCGGGTGGATGACGCTCGATGCGCGCCGCGGCGCTTCTGCGCATGTGCAGGCGTCCCAGCATGGTTAAAAGACACAGTACAAGTGTCAGCTGGATGCAAACAGAGCTAGCAACAAACAGTGGCACACAGAGGCGGTTGATGCAGGCATCCCCATAGAAAGGCACTTTAGTGGACACCAGCTGGTATATAGCAGCAACTGTGTTAGGCTATTACCAGCAAAAATTGGTGTATGACGACGGGAATACCTCAGCTTTGTGCTTAAAGGATATGTCGTCCAGACGCTCCGGAAATAGGTCTTCCAGGAAGCCAAAGGGGTCTCCATCGGGCTCTGAGGATATTGGGCATGCTTGTACTGCACCAATCTCCCCTGAGAATTCAGAGGTCAGTAGCCGTAGAAACCCCGCAGGAGTGCCTGGTGCTGCGGCTGTCCCCAGTCCACCTGCTCCTGTATATATAACAGAGGAGGTTTTATCCTCAACTCTGGGAGGATTGGAAGAGAGATTAACAGCATTGATCGCTGCTTCCCTGTCACAGGAAAAGCGCGTCCGATCTCCGTCTCCTCCTTCAGAGTGCCTGTTAGTGGAGGAACAGCCCCACACAGAGATCGACCTACCTGAAGGGGATCAGGATGAGGTTGATTCAGTTATAGAGGAATCAACAGTGGAAGAACCTTTCTCAGCATCTCAGGCTGAAAGATTATGGGTTCAGTCTCTGACTAACATGGTCCGATCAGCATTTAAAATGCCTCTGGCGGAACCACCATCCACTACGGTTTCCTCGCTGGGGTCGCTAAAAGCTCCCCAGGCTGTCTGTTCCTTCCCAATCCACCCTTTATTAGAAGGGCTTATTTACCAGGATTGGGAGCATCCTGATAAAATATTTGCTCCCCCCAAGAGATTTCCGGTGATCTATCCCATGGAGGATAAGTTCATAAAAAAATGGAGGGTCCCTACAGTGGACGCAGCCATCTCTTCTGTTAACAAATCACTGACATGTCCAGTAGATAATGTTCCAATGTTCAAAGACCCAATAGATAAAAAATTGGAGTCTTTACTAAAATCTGCTTTCTCTACAGCAAGCATGGTGACACAACCTGCGGTAGCAGCGGTTGGAGTCTGCCAAGCAGTGAAAGATCAGTTGAAACAAGTCTTAAGGGACTTACCAGATCAGCAGGCTCTTGCCCTAGCTGACCTGCCTAGAGCCTTGTGTTTTGCGGTGGATGCCATAAAGGATACAATCCAACAGGCCTCCCGCTTTACGCTGTCTATAGTACATATGCGTAGGCTTCTGTGGCTCAAAAACTGGTCTGCTGAAGCTCCCTGTAAAAAACTGCTGGTTAGCTTCCCATTTCATGGAGAACGCTTATTTGGAGAAGATCTGGACAAATATATCCAGAAAATTTCTGCCGGTAAAAGTTCACTCTTACCGGTTAAGAACAAGGGTAGAAGTCCTTCTTTTAAGAGGCCTAATTCTCCAGTCCCTGGCACATCGGCTGTGAAACAGTTCCGACGGCCTCCGCGGTCAAATCCAGGGGGCAGAAATCAGGGACAATCACAGGGTAACAAGAAACCCTGGGTCAAGAGAGGTACAAAACCTCCCCCTAAGTCATGAAGGGTTGCCCCCACTCAGTCGGGTGAGGGGAAGACTTCAGTTGTTCACAGAGACCTGGCGGGACACCATCAGAGATGGGTGATCTCCGCAGTAAGTCTGGGATACAGGCTGGAGTTAAAAGACATTCCTCCTGCCCATTTTATAAGGTCAAACGTGCCAAGCGATCCCCAGAAGAGTGGATCCCTCCTTCTGGCACTAGAGCAACTATTGCCCCAAGGGTAATCATGAAGGTTCCCTTGGAAGAAAACGGGTTCGGGTTTTACTCGAACCTTGTCACAGTCCCCAAACCAAATGGGGACATGAGGCCCATATTAAATATAAAAGGGCTAAACAAGTTCCTACATATCAGGACTTTTTCGGATGGAGTCGATCCGATCGGTGGCCACTGCCCTACAAGGGCAGGAATGGTTAGCCTCGATCGACATAAGGGATGCTTATTTGCATATTCCCATCTGTCCGGCCCACCAGAAATTTCTACGCCTTGCAGTAGAAGGGCGCCATTTTCAGTTCAGAGCCTTACCTTTCGGTCTGGCCACGGCACCACGAGTGTTCACAAAAATTCTGGCCGTACGATTGGCCAAACTAGGAACACAAGGTGTAACGATAATGGCATATCTAGAGGACTTGTTGCTGATAGACCACTCAGTGAAAAAAACTAGAAGTGGTCGTTCACAAGATAATCAAGTATCTGGAATCTCACGGTTGCATTATCAACCGAGACAAGTCAGCCCTAAAACCAGTCAAAAGCCTGGAATACTTGGGGGCTAAGACTGGATTCAAATCAGAGAAAGATTTTCTTACCTCCAGAGAAGGTGTCGTCTTTGAAAGATTTGACCCACTTAGTGGGTACAAAAAAGAAAAACCATCCATACGCCTGTGTATAAGGCTGCTGGGAAAAATGGTGGCTTCATTCGAAGCGGTACCCTACGGTCAATTCCATTCAAGGAACTTGCAGAGGGCCATACTGTCAGCCTAGAACAAAAAAGTTCAGGCTTTAGACTTGCCAATGTCCCTGTCCCCTTCCGTTCGCAAGAGCCTCCATTGGTGGTTGGTGCCCCAGAATCTGGAAAAAGGGAAACCCTTCAGTCCGGTTTCTTGGAAGGTGGTCACTACAGTTGCCAGCCTCATAGGCTGGGGGGGGGCAGTACTGGAGCAATGGTCTCTCCAGGGCAAGTGGTCAGAAGCAGAGAAGGCCCTGCCCACCAATCTCTTAGAGATACGAGCAGCCCGGTATGCCCTAGTAGCATGGCGGTTTTCATCCCAGGAGTGGAAAATTGGAGAGCGGACTTTTTAAGTCGCCAGCATTTATGCCCGGGGGAATGGTCTCTTCACCCCGAGGTTTTCCAGGCAATATGCCAGCGGTGGGGAACACCGGATGTAGATCTGCTAGCATCCAGATTCAACGCAAAGGTGGACAGATTTGTGTCTCGCACAAAGGATCCCCTAGCTTGCGGTTCGGATGCCCTAGTGTTCCCTTGGGATCAGTTCAAGCTGATATATGCATTCCCACCGCGATTAATCCGCAGAATCAGGGTAGAAAAGAAACCAGTGATTCTGGTGGCTCCAGCGTGGCCCCGAAGGGCATGGTACGCGGAGATTGTAAAAATGTCAGTGGGAAGTCCTTGGACCCTCCCACATCGTCCGGACCTGCTTTCGCAAGGACCGATATACTACCCTTCCTTACCAGCCCTAGGTTTGACGGCCTGGCTATTGAAGCCCACATTCTAAAAAAGAGAGGGCTCTCTAATCCTGTGGTATCTACCATGATCAATGCCAGGAAGCCGGTATCCAGGCAGATCTATTATAGGATCTAGAAGGCGTACATCACGTGGTGTGAGGCCAGGAAATGGCATCCACGTAAGTACGTAATAGGTAGGATTCTGGACTTCCTACAGTGGGCTGTACATAGGAAGCTTGCCTTGAGTACTATCAAGGGTCAGACGGCCTTGTCAATATTTTTTTCAAAGGCCCTTGGCTTTGCATTCATTAGTCAAAGCTTTCATACAAGGAGTGATGCGTATTAGCCCTCCGGTTAGTATTCCCATATGTCCATGGGACTTAAACCTGGTTCTGTCGGTTCTACAGAAACAACCATTTGAACCATTGCGGCACATTTTCTTGGTTCTTTTCACCAGGAAATTGATTTTCTTAGTAGCCATTTGTTCGGCTAAAAGAGTATCGGAATTAGCCGCCTTGTCCTGTAAGGAGCCATATCTGGTTATCCATAAGGACAGAGTAGTATTACGTCCTCATCCAGCCTTCTTCCTAAGGTGGTATCGAGGTTCCATTTGAACCAAGATGTGGTTCTTCCTTCCTTTTTCCCCAAACCTAGTTCGGTAGAGGAAAAGTTATTGCATTCTTTGGATGTAGTAAGAGCAGTTAAAGCTTATCTTAAAGCCACTGCTCAGATTCGTAGAACGGATACTTTGTTTGTTCTGCCGGAAGGCCCCAGAAAGGGTCAGGCAGCATCAAAAATCTACTTTAGCCAAGTGGATTCGACAGGTCATAATACAAGCCTATGGCTTGAAAAGGAGACCGCCTCCGTTCAATGTTAGGGCGCACTCCACAAGAGCAGTTGGAACTTCATGGGCAGTGCATCACCAAGCCTCCCTGGCTCAAGTCTGTAAGGCCACAACATGGTCCTTAGTACACACGTTTACTAGATTCTACCAGGTAGACGTCAGAAGTCAGGAGGATGTCGCCTTTGGGCGCAGTGTGTTGCAGGCCGCAAAAGAGCCTCATGCCTGATGGCGCCCAGCTTATGTATCCCTCCCCTCATTTGGCATTGCTTTGGGACGTCCCATTAGTAATGACTAAGTCGCTCTGTGTCCCGTGATGTACGAAAAAGAAAAAGGGATTTTTATAACAGCTTACCTGTAAAATCCTTTTCTTGGAGTACATCACGGGACACAGAGCTCCCACCCCTCTTTTTGGGACACTTATTGCTTGGCTACAAAACTGAGGTGCTCCCGGATGGGAGGGGCTTATATAGGGGAGGGTACTTCCGGTTTGGAATTGGCCAGTGCCAACACCTGAAGGTAATCTATATAACCCATTAGTAATGACTAAGTCGCTCTGTGTCCCGTGATGTACTCCAAGAAAAGGATTTTACAGGTAAGCTGTTATAAAAATCCCTTTATTCCTCCCACTGACAGCAACAATGGGGCACTATTCCTCCCACTGACAGCAACAATGGGGCACTATTTTTCCTCCACTGATGCCAATGATGCGGCACTACCCCTTCTACTGACCACGAACCCTGAGGCCATGCTAATTCTCACTGATGCTGGACCTGGGACATTTCCATCTGACAGACCATAGAGAATAGCGGTCTGTGTTTGTGTCTGCTCTGCATCAGCAGAGTGGACACAGATCTGTCACCCGCCTGCTCAGCGAGGATCAGCGAAGAGATCTCCCGCTGAGTAGATGGACTCTGCCAGTGTGAAAGGGGCCTTGCTAATAATGTATTAACATTAGTCATTCGTAGTACCAAAGAGAGAAGGAGACAATCACATACTGTCATTTTTATACAATTGTATTTGTAACACTCTTTTGCTTTTAAATGACTTCTCTGCTTTTATGGTGCTCTATGCTATACATCTTCGTTACAGTTAAAACAATGACATTTATTATAAAATTAAGACTAAAGATTTTCTTATGTATTTTTAATTTATTAACAGATATCAAGAAGCCTCCAATTGCTCCAAAGCCGAAACATGTATCCATTCAGAAACCTAGCCCACCACCAGTTGCTCCCAAGCCAGATGTAGTCCAGGCCAAAGTGTCACCAGCTTCAAAGAAATTAAAGCCAACAATCGCTCCAAAGCCAAAGGTCCTTCAAAGTTCAT
Organism: Rana muscosa; assembly: GCA_029206835.1. NCBI lineage: Eukaryota > Metazoa > Chordata > Amphibia > Anura > Ranidae > Rana > Rana muscosa. Next base: position 785,021,392 of record CM055118.1, read on the forward strand.
CTGTCTCTGAAGAGCAGAGACAAAGTGACATTAAATCAAATGGTATTAACAATGATGAACACAAAGGTGCAGAATCTGAAAAGCTCAATTATAAGCATGAAACATTAGACCACAACGAAAGCTCAAATGTAACGTATATCATTTCACCTTGTTCCTGCAGTTTTGACTGCAATCACAAGCTTGGAAATGGAGATTCTTTTCAGAAAGCCCAAAAGGTAATAGAACAGCTGGAAAACTTAGAAAATAAGAAAATGTGTGGGCAGCCAGTTCCCTGTGTAAGATCAAGGTGGAAAACTTGCGCTCAACAGGATACGTTGGCTAAAGCAAACCAAGTCATTCTGAGGGCCAGCATTTTAGAAGACAAGGTCAAAGATGTTCTAACTCATAATCTCTTTGCCAATGGACACACCTACAAGCAAGAGAACTCTGAAAAATGCATTTGGACAACTGGTCGCAATGTTATTGCAAGTTCGACTGAATCGAGCGAATGTGGGATACCTTTTTCAAATATGGATACACTTACTACTAACATAAAAAAACGAAATTCATTAGTCAAAGAGCTTGTTGTTTCTCCCTCTCAGGATGTTGATCCAGAGCATGAAACTATTGATCATGGGAAAGAATGCAATGGTAAACCACTTGACAAAAGGCCTTTCTTAACAGAACACAGTGGAGGGTCCAAATGTCTACCACGAGCTCCACCTCCGCATAAGTCCCTTCCAGTTCCAAAACCAAGGAGGTTGCGAACACCGTGTCTTGTGAGACAAGATTGTGTGGATGGCATTGCAGAAAACAACGGTGATCATGGAACGTTGGGCGATAGTTCACCAACAAACTATCAGCCAGGACAGAATGAAGTTGGACATTCTAATGATGAATACATAATACCTAACATTTTAGATCCAAAGGATCAGGATATTCAAAATTGTGAATCTAACGTTGGTCATTCAAGTACAGAACTGACTCCAACTGGTGTTGACAATGAAACTGAAATGAAATCTGTGGCTGCGGAAGATAGCAATTTTAAAAGGTGCAGCTCCCTGTCAATGAGCTTACCCAAACAATTGAAACTTATTTATGAACAACAGCTGCATGTTAGGAATGCTGCCATGGAAAAGCACCTTGCTCCCAACACACCAGCGGCAAGTTCACCAAGAGTTGCTCCAAAAAAGCCTCAAAGATTCAGCCTACCTGCAGCTGGACTGCTCAAGAAGGCTGCTTCTGAGGAAAAACTTCACAGTTTCAATGGCAGCAGCTCTTATGCTACTATGGGACATGAAGGGACTTTCCAAAATCAATCGCAGACTTCGGAAAAACCATTGTGGAAGTTGGAGCACCCAATATTACCTTTTCTTGGAAGCCCAGAATCGCTCAAAACCTCTTTAAGTAATGACCGTACCAATCCACTCACCAAGCCCAGAGCTAAGTCTTTGTCTGCTGTGGACATGAATAGAATAGAAAGCCAAACAAACGAGAGTCCTAAAAAAAATGCATTAAAGAAGTTCCTCAACTTGAAACTGTCAGTTTGTGTAATAAAAAATGACTTTCAAAAATTCTTATCCCGTGGCAGTTTGTCGGGAGACTGTGGCACCTCTGATATCTTTTCCTGTACTGGACACTCGACATCTCCAACTTTAGAGAGGAAGGTAAAACCATCAAAAGCACATTCCGCTGATTCCTTCAGTCCACTGTCTAAGAAAAAACAGAAAAACAAGAGTGACTTGAGTCCTGTAAATAATCCCACCTCAAAGTCTTTAGATGACAGTTTGGTATCACTACAGAAAACACAGGTGGCATCTTCAACAGAGATGCCAGAGACTGATATACCACAGTACGAAAATATATGTCACTATGAAGAAATCCCGGAATATGAAAATCTGCCATTCACTGTAGTTTCAGATATAAATGAATGTGATGAAACCATCTATGAGGTCGAAGACCCAATTGAATCTGTTCATTCTTCAACGGGCCTGCAGGGTAACCACAGGTAGGTGCCACTCTTAATTCTTCCTTTTATCTGATTCTAGTATTTGTGTGTGTTTTATTTAATTAGATATGCAGGTAGTTCATTTTAGTCCAGATATCATAAGTGTAATATTGTTGCTCACGTCAAACTGATTCTTTTTTTGCCTTGGACATTGTATCTCCACAGTCAACATTTTTAATCTCTTGTGAAGTTGCTTCAATTTGGTCTTGCTCTTAATTAAAGTAGAAGTAAACCTTCCTATCATTTTGAGGCAAGGAAGCTGCCATCTTGGCCTCTGTTTAATCTTCAACTGCCATGATGCTGCACATGTGATCAGTTATGACACCAGCCATTGGATGGTTTGACAGTTTGGTTGAGAGCACAACCAATGTGACAGTTGGCATTCCCGGCATGCCGGGAATGTAACCGTTTTTTGAAACCGTTAAATCGATGGGTTTGCTTCCGCTTTAACAAAAACTGCTCCTAAATCCATGTTGGCACTAGATGCACATTATTTTTACTGCAGTGCTTGAGTTGGATGTTACAAGAAGTACTTCCCAGAAGGTGTGCATGTTTCCAAGTGATTAAAGCGTACAAATGCTGCTAGGGCTGTATAGTTATACCATGTTTTCCCGAAAATAAGACCTAGTTTAAAATGCTTGTAAAATCCTATAATCCACTCTATTACAGTAGTATATAATGTACAATGTGTGTGTTTCTGTAATATAAATGTGGGGAAGAGAGCTCCGGCAAGTCACAGAAGTGCAGAGCGGCGCTATAAAGAAGGTATTTGGCACAATTATATTACATAAACGCACACATTGTACATTATACGCAGCACAGTGGTGTAGTGGTTGGCTCTTTCACCTAGCAGCAAAAGGGTCGCTGGTTCGAATCCCGACCACGACACCATCTGCCTGGAGTTTGCATGTTCTCCCTGTGTCTGCGTGGGTTTCCTGCGGGTACTCCGGTTTCCTCCCACACTCCAAAGACATGCTGTTAGGTTAATTGGATCTTGTCCAAATTGGCCCAGTATATATGTGTGTACGACTGTGTGTCCCTAGCGTGTCGAGACCCTACGGGGTAAAATGACCGCACCAGCCAAGCAGACACTGGTTGCAAAAAGCACCTAGAGGCAATTCAGTTCGCATGTGTAGAGCTATACAAGTCACTCCATTCATTCCATTTATTAATTAATTCATCCACTCATTATATACTACTGTAATAAAGTGGATTATAGGATTTTACAAGCATTTTAACTCAGTTCACACTGGGGATTCCTGACAGGCAGGGAGAGAGATGACAGCACATTACATGGTAAGACCTACCCTGAAAATAAGCCCTACCGTGTCTTTTGTTGCCAAAATTAATATAAGACCCGGGCTTATTTTCGGGGAAACACGGTATATATCATTTGTTAATCAAGACCATCTAAATTTGCTAGTGCATCCTAAACTACCCTCTCCCCAGATTGAAAAGGGTGCTGTCCAAAAGTGTTCTCCATTGCTCCTCCATCCAGAGTGAAAACACTCTTAAGACAGGAAGTTTGTTACTGTCTGGTTTACCGTGTGAAAATAAAGGACAAAAAGTGTTCAAAAAGAAAACTGAATCCGCTACCACATTTAAGGATTGGTAAACATTTACACATTTTTTTGTTTTTGGGATTATTACTGCTTTAATTGTGTCGTTTAAAAACTTTGAGCAATGATTAGAGTACTGAAAGTCCTAGAGAACGTTGCAGCCTGCAGGAAAATTTTCACAAAATAATTTTCACCAAAGGGTGCTTTCTGAGAAAAGGGAGCAATCTTTCAGTGGGCATACACTGTATTTCTAAAAATTGTTCCGTGGTGAAAGGAGAAGCCCTGGCCTGTGATCACTGGCTTTTGGCATTTATTTTGCAAAATGTGCAATTATTCTTTGATGACCAATCTATTTACCTATATATGACCAATATAAACAGTTTTATTTTATTCATAGTCAAACCTGTACAGAGGAAATTAGTCACTGCTTTGTCACTTTTCAGATATCAGGATTTTGAAAGACATCAAACAAATGTTTAATTCTCCTACATCACTCTACGCTCCCAGGGTTTTATCTCTCTTTACCTCCCTCTTGCCTGCTCTTCTTTCCTGTGTTTAACTTAAGACACATGTTTTATTGGAGTGCGTTTTGTACTGTAAGTCACCGCGGCCTGCCAGCTTGTGTTCTGTTATGCCATTCAGGAAACTCAGTCAGCTGACACAGTTCCAAAGATAACTATGTTTTCCACAGTCCTTAACTTGGGGAATTACATCCTCCCTAGACTTCTAACTTCATCAACATCACATGGGGATTCATTGTATGTGTAGCTTTTTTAGGAAACCTTTTTTACGTATTTACATAACCACAGTGTTCGCTATAGGGGTTGATTTACTGAAGGCAAATACTGTGCATATAGCTAAAGGCAAACACACTGTGCATACAGTGAGGGGGAAAAAGTATTTGATCCCCTGCTGATTTTGTACGTTTGCCCACTGACAAAGAAATGATCAGTATATAATTTTAATGGTAGGTTTATTTTAACAGTGAGCGACAGAATAACAATAAAAATATCCAGAAAAACGCATTTAAAAAAAACTTAAATTGATTTGCATTTTAATGAGTGAAATAAGTATTTGATCCCCTACCAATCAGCAAGATTTCTGGCTCCCCAGGTGTCTTCTATACAGGCAACTAGCTGAGATTAGGAGCACTCTCTAAAAGAGAGTGCTTCTAATCTCAGCTTGTTACCTGTATAAAAGACACCTGTCCACAGAAGCAATGACCAAAGATCTGTCCAAGGATGTCAGGGACAAGATTGTAGACCTACACAAGGCTGGAATGGGCTTCAAGACCATCGCCAAGCAGCTTGGTGAGAGGGTGACAACAGTTGGTGCGATTATTCACAAATGGAAGAAACACAAAATAATTGTCAATCTCCCTCAGTCTGGGGCTCCATGCAAGATCGCACCTCGTGGAGTTTCAATGATCATGAGAACGATGAGGAATCAGCCCAGATCTACACGGGAGAATCTTGTCAATGATCTCAAGGCAGCTGGGACCATAGTCACCAAAAAAACAATTGGTAACACAGTACGCCGTGAAGGACTGAAATTCTGCAGTGCCCACAAGGTCCCCCTGCTCAAGAAAGCACATGTACAGGCCCGTCTGAAGTTTGCTAATGAACATCTGAATGATTCAGAGGAGAACTGGGTAAAAGTGTTGTGGTTAGATGAGAGCAAAATCAAGCTCTTTGGCATCAACTCAACTCCACTGTGTTTGGAGAAGGAGGAATGCTGCCTATGACCCCAAGAACACCCTCCTCACTGTCAAACATGGAGGTGGAAACATTTTGCTTTAGGGTGTTTTTCTGCTAAAGGGACAGGACAACTTCACTGCATCAAAGGGACGATGAACGGGGGCCATGTACTGTCAAATCTTGGGTGAGAACCTCCTTCCCTCAGCCAGGGCATTAAAGTGGTTGTAAACCCATAGCATACTAGCTCATTATGAACTATTTACCTTAGATCGAAGCCCCCGAAGCGGTCCCGACACACTGCTCTGCCCAGAGACATGTCTCCCGGTGTTGTTTCCGGGTATCGCGGGCTTCTGGCCCTGTGATTGGCTGGAGCCGCGATGACGTCACTCCCACGCATGCGCATGGCAGCCGCCGGTAATTGCATCTCAAGCCCTGTACACACGATCGGATATCCTATGGATTTTCGTCCGATGGATTTGTCCATCAGTCTTGCCCACACACCATCAGTCAGAAAACCGACCGTTCCAAACGCGGTGACGTAAAACACTCCGATGAGCCGAGAAAAATGAAGTTTAATGCTTCTGAGCATGCGTCGACTTGATTCTGAGCATGCGTGGGTTTTAGATCCGATGGACTTGCCCATAGACGATCTGAGTTTTCGATCGGTTTTTTATCCATCGGAAAAACTTAAAACATGTTCTATTTTTTAAAACCGATGGAAAAAAAACCGATGGGTCCCATACACGATCGGTTTGTCTGATGAAAAGAATCCATCGGACGAAAATCCATAGGATATCCGATCGTGTGTACAGGGCTTCAGTTGAAGCAACTGCACGAACGAGCCGTTACTTCAGTTTGCATGTGCCGAAGACTTCAGCGCGTGCTGATACAGGGTATATCTCCTAAACCACAGGTGTCAAACACAAGGCCCGCGGGCCAAATCCGGCCCTCCAGGCAATTTCATGTGGCCCTCGCACCTCTTCTGCAGCTGCAGGGGTGCTCCAGTCCTCCTCTGGTCCTCCTGTCCTCCTCTGGTCCTCCTCAAGACCCCTACTTTCTGCTTTCAAGCAATGCATCCAGCTTCTTCCCAGCAGCAGCATAAGGAAAGGGGGTGCACTGTGATGTAACGGAGAGTAGGGGACTCTACTTCTGATGGTGGGGTGGCTCTTCGCATTTAATGTAAGGGGAGGGGATGCACTGGACATCCAACCGGCCCTTCATAATGCTGATGCGGCCCACAATGAAATTGATTTTGACACCCCTGTCCTAAACCGTGCAGGTTTAGGAGATATCCACGGTAGCTACAGGTAAGCCTTATTATAGGGTTTACAACCACTTTAAAAAATGGTTCGTGGATGGGTATTCCAGCATGACAATGACCCAAAACACACGGCCAAGGCAACAAAGGAGTGGCTCAAAGAAGAAACACATTAAGGTCCTGTAAAGGCGTAGCCAGTCTCCAGACCTTAATCCCATAGAAAAAATGTGGAGGGAGCTGAAGGTTTGAGTCACCAAACATCAACCTCAAAACCTTAATGGCTTGGAGAGGATCTGCAAAGAGTTGTGGGACAAAATTCCTCCTGAGATGTGTGCAAACCTGATGGCCAACTACAAGAAATGTCTGACCTCTGTGATTGCCAACAAGAGTTTTGCCACTAAGTACTAAGTCATGTTTTGCGAAGGGGTCAAATACTTATTTCACTCATTAAAATGCAAATCGATTTCTAACTTTTTTTAAATGTGTTTTTCTGGATTTTTGTTGTTATTCTGTCTCTCTCTGTTAAAATAAAGCTACCATTAAAATTATTGACTGATTTCTTCTTTGCCAGTGGGCAAATGTACAAAATCAGCAGGTGATCAATTACTTATTTCCCTCACTGTATATCATATTTACTAAATGCAACTATTGTGAATGCGGGAAAGCTCTACTCATTTCCATCATCCAATCATGTGCAAGCAAAAATGCTGGTTTTTTTTCATTTCCTTTGCACTGTATTCACTAAGCTCTGGGGAAGGATGCAACTGTGCAAAGTGCAATGTTTGTTTTTCGTTAGGGTCACTATAGGGTGGATTTACTAACTAAAATGACAGATGCCACTCAAGGCTCCACCAGATCTTATTTAGCAACTGCTTGGGATGCAGACAAGGACAGAGCTCGTCTCAGCTCTAGACATCTAATGGAAAAGGGAAAAGTCCTGGAAGTCGCACATCTCTGCAAAACCTTGTAAGAAAATGCATGACAGCCTCAGCCTGGGCTCCAACCAGGCCATGTTTTCAATGCGTTTCACTCCGCCGACGGAGCTTAGTCATGGGGATAAGGATCCCATGCATAGGGGGGAAATAAATACATCGTTGGCTGCTATTTAATTAAGTAAAAAGAGAATCCACTGAAATATGAGCTGTTGGTGGCCCTGCCAATGCCATCCGGCTTGACAAAGTTAGTTTAAGAAATCAAAGGTGCCAGGCGGAAAAAAGGAGTCTGAACAGTGACTGCAGCTAATGAGCTGTAATAACTGTTTGGGTATTCTGACAATGCCGGTGCCAGCCTTCAGAATACAATAGCCAGCTGTGGTAGACTTCTCCATCTATGCTGTCTAGCGTGGAATGGCGAATCTGTGAATTTCTCAATCTTGCTGGCAGAACTAGAGAAGTTTTTATACGTACGGTTAGCTTTAGCCCTCATTTTATTTTCTTATAGTAGAGCCCAGCTTGCAACATTGATGATTTTTTTATAAATTCTGGCAGATGATACCTACAACAATCAAATGCTGTCTTTAATACTAAAAAAAGCATTTGAAAATATTAAATTAATTTTAAAATATGAGATTAGGCGTAATTGTCTTGCCTGTCAAAAAATGATTCTGTTCAGATAGTTGTATGCTCTCTGCCATACATGGTATGTAACAATAATGCCAAAATGTAATTCTTGCATTAGTGGTTTCCCTAAGTATACCTCTTGATTTGTATTCTAGCTTCTTTTATAGCTTTTATTTGAGCTTAAGCCCAGGTTCACACTGGGCTGTGAGAGTGAAGCCTGTGCGGGTTCAGCTGAACTCGCACGATTTCACTCCCGCCGGTCAGTCCCGAATTCGGCCGCGATTACAGAGACATCTGTGCAGGTTTCTGCACAGATGTCAATGTAAATCGCGGGCCAAAATCGCAAAACGTAGTACAGAAACTACTTTTTGAAATTGGTGCAGCGCCGCAAATGTGGCGTCGCACCGATTAGGACGGTGCCATTGCCGGCAATTTGCGGCACATACCGCCGTTTTGACATGCAATTTGACATGCCAAATCGCATGTCAAAACGCACCAGTGTGAACCAGGGCTTAAGCGTAACTCCAGCCAAAACTCTTTTGGGGTGATTGGGCAAAGGGGTTAGGACTTAGGCCTGATTCACACTTGTGCAGGTTGCAGTTTGCATATTGCAGGTGCATTTTGCAGTTTTTTCAATACATATCTTTAAACCATTGAAGTCAATGGAACCAAAAACCAGAAAAAAATCCCTGACCCTTTCTATAAAATGCACAGATGTGAACTACATCCATAGGAAACCATGTTAAATGGATTGTAGTGTGTTTCTGCAAAACTGAATACACACTAAAAAATGCATAGGTGTGAACCAGGCCTAAGTCAACTTTAATTGCTATCTGTGGCTCCCTGTTTAGGAGATTTCTTCTTGCTTCCTGACTATATGATGGATGTCAAGCAGAACTAGAAATGAGGACACAGAGAGAGAGAGCGAAAAGCTTAGAACCCCTGTCAGGCATTTATTGTCGATCTCTCCTCGTGAGGGAAATTTACGCTCCCTTACCTGTCCAGGAGATGGCTGTCAGCAAAGAAAGTGAGAGCAAGTCTCCTCAACAGTGACACAGACAGTATTTAAAACATTTCTGGAATGGGATAAACCACTGTGGTAAAGCTGAATGCCTTTTTTATTTTGGGCCTGGTAGCATTCATTCATATATTTTTTTGTCAGTTTCACATATATGACCTAATGAATGGCATTATATGACCTGTTTTGTGTCAGATGAGGCTATTGAGATTATAGCTCTGCCAGATGGTGATTTTTTGTAAAGTAAAATCTTCCATTATTCGACATCTAATTACACAATAGCAAAGAGGTTTTGTGGAAGCCATCTGTTAAATGAAGGATGTTCTATGGTTTTACCAATAATTAGGTCCTGCTAAAGAGAATTTCATTATTTTTAGGACCCCTATTAGATTTTATTGGATGCACATACAAAGCATTTCCGCATTGTAACCGTGTTATGTGTAGTAAACCTAATTAACCAAATAAACCAGACTGTTTTGGGCTACAGGAGCTGTTTTCTATCCAGGATGTTTTTTGAGTTATTTGGAATAACTCGTCTGAGTTTTTATAAAAGTATCGTATTTATCGGCGTATAACACGCACCCTAACTTTAAGAGGGAAGTTTCAGGAAAAAAACTTTCCACTGCCCCCTGCGTATAACACGCAGGCACCCTCTATTTTCAGGGTAAAAAAGTGAGTTATATGCCAATAAATACAGTATATTTTTTGACAGTCAGATAAAGTACTGATAGGTTCAATTACTGCAGAGGGGATCACATGACCCACCCCTTTTTATTTTTATTTTTTTAAATGTGTCTTGTTTATATATCGGTACTAAAAAAGCCTACGTGATGGACGTTCTTTAGACAGCTGCCTTTTTAACGATGTCATTAAAAGTCTCACTCACTAAGGTATTGACTGTTGGAATCCCTTGATAGCAACACCATTGAAGCCCAAAGTTCCAAACCAACAATATGTTACTATTTACTGAGGTATTACATGAATGCTAGATCTCCTTCCAAGACAATCTTTCATTGTCATTTATTGCATTCTGGTTGTTCCATTTTCCTTTAACTTAAAAAAGCCAATGACTGTCGGTGTTCTATCATAGACTGAAATGGTCAACTGAAATGATCACGTATGACTAGAATAGTCAATATAAATGCTTCCGGCTGTTCTATCCCCTGTAAGTTTTATTTTTGCGATCTTTGTCCCATTGCGGAGATTTCCCTTTACTTCCTGTTCCATAGGCAAACAGGAAGTGAAGGGAAATCCCTGAAAATGAAGGGAATTTTCTTGGGGACCCCCAGGTCACAAGAACTAGTTTCCCCTTTGGATGATTTCCCCTCTATTACTTTTTTGGGAACTTTTTTTTTTATTTACTTTCAATGATAATGGTAAACAGGACAAATAGTGAGGGGGAATTTCCCTAACGGGGGAACAGACCACAATAAAACCTGACATGGGGTCTAATCCATCTCCACTCCATCCAACACTAAAAAAAACGTTTTGCCTTTAGTTATACTTTAAATTTGTATGCAAGTTGGAACGGGTACAATTTTTAAGTATAACTCCAGCCCAAAAATTATTTCTAAGTTTTGGGTAGCATAGGGAAGAGTTAACTGGCCATGCAGTGATGTGGGATTGCTGACAGGTCCGCTGGACAGTAGGTGGCAGCATGCGGTGGGCAGCAAAATGGCCACCCGGCGGTTTCAGGGAGCAGTGTGTCATCACGCTGCCTCAGTTCTTAAGTACGAGTAGTATGCAAGTCAGATGTTTGTAACTCAGAGACTCCCTGTAGTTGGACAGGCAGATGTTAGATCTTTATTCAAGTAGTGCCTCCTGCAGGTTCAAATTTTAGATGCCTGTACTTTGACACCAACTCTTGCAAGAGTTACCTGAACATCTTACAAGTAAATTTTGTGTTTCTTGGAGAGTGTTTTTTTAGCATCAAATTGTTAGCTCTTTGACTAAATTTGCTGGCTCATCCAGTCCTGGACAAATTAGCATTTCTTGAATTCTATGCCACATGTAGATTATTTTTCTTCCAGTTGAATGGTAGCTTTCAAATCATTTGGCAGTTTTTTTAAGTCACTTGTCAGACTTATAGGCATCCACAACTTCTGTTTCCTAGGGCTTTTGAGCTTGGCATGGTGAGGTTTAAATAACAGGTTCCACCTACATACGCTAACAAGGTTGTAATCATTGGCATCGATTCTGGCACACCGAATTCTAATTTGGTAGTAAATGTAGGGGTATAATCATGAACATCAGTACACCATATCAGTTTTTTGGGCCATTTGTTAACTTTTATCCATAGGAAATATTTAAATCAAGATCTATTGTTTAGCGTGTTCAAATATGTTAAATTCAACAATTTCCATGGCTGTAGGCACCATTAGTCTGTCTGCTATGAAATTTGTTATCTAGAATGGCCACTGTGGCTCTTCATTAAGCTTGTTTTGTAAGGGCTTCACTTAAATTACTTCAGAAGTAAATTTCACCCACCTGCAGCCTTCCTGTCTAATTAAAGCACCCTATTTGTCTGCTGAGGGGCTTATGTGAACATGGGATGACCAGCAAACGGATCTCAATATCAGGGAAGTTGTTTTCCTTAGTAAAGTTGGCCATACATGGCTCGAAATCTATCCAGTTCACCAGGGACCCAATGAATTTTGATCCATGTATGGCCACTGTGGTTGAACAGAAGTCAATTTACTGATCAACTTCTGTTTAATCACCCTATTGCTTGATCAGCGCCACAGGCAAAAGGCTGCAGGGCTAATTTGTGTATTCTGATGGCAGGGTAGTCTCCCCGCTGTCAGAGTATAATGACACAGCGGGGAGGACTCCTGCATCCACATCGAATGTGTGGTTGAAGGAAACTTGCTGGCTGGACAAAAAACACTGGCCCATCTTTGACCAGCTTAACAAAGTCACCTTAGAATCAGAGCGAGTTGCTCAAAGGAGAGTTTTCTGGCTAACGTACTGTAGGTAATAGCAGACACGTTCAAGTGTTTGTGCATGGGCAGCATATCAATCTTTAACACAGACCTAGCACTATTGGCATGATCCACTTTTTTAATTTGCTGACCCCCTTCCTCCTTTGCCCAAAAGCGGCAATTGTATTAAAAAACCTGTAAGGAAAAAGGTTAAATATTTTCCCTTTCCCCTCTACCCTGCAAGATCCTGGGGAATGCTGAGTAGCCTGAATTTTGCCAGATGACGCTGCAGCACAGTGAAGGCGTGTCTTCTCTAGAGATTTGGGCTACTAGGCATTTGCTGGAATCTCGCTGGGAGGAAAGTAATGTCACCCTTGCCTGGATACCCAAGGCAGAAGGCTGGGAAAAGGTAATTCTATTGAATAATTTTTTCCCTTTAGGTTTTCTCTTGTCATCCATGGACTGACACAGCGTGTCTTATACACCTTTACACGTGGGTTATGTCCCTGCTTGCAGGAGAAGACCTAGGCAGAATGTGAGATGTTATACATACATTCTAAACAGCCAGAGCTGAACAGCCCCGCCCAGGGGGGCGGTCCCTCCGGACATAACCCTCCCACTGCAGTCAGCAGACCTCAGTTTTTTTCTGCCTAGCAGAAGGAGAAGACGTGGCTCTCTCAGGAGCCAGTCTCCTGACCTATTTTTATTCCTTTGGGAATTTTTTTCCTATTTTATTCTTTTGAGATCTTCTATCAACTGTCGGCTGGGCAACAGGTTGGGTACAAGATATCCTCGTAGTCTTCCCTGTCCGACCATCGAGCGTGCTGATCCTCGCCTTGTGTGCGTGAGACTCAGTTCACGACATGCCCCACGACTCCAGGGGTGGCCGGTGGGCTTCCAGCTCCGCGGTCCTCTCAAGATAGAACAGTCCGGCTGTATCTTTTGCGGTGGACCGGGCCGAAAGCTACTCAGTACCGCACTGTGATAGTTCTGTCAGAAACACACCAGCGGGTCCCTCAGGGGACGGGTAAGTAGTCTCTCCTGGCTGCAGGTGAGTACATGCTGTGTGTTTCTTGTGTGGGGGGATTTCCCTGTCTCCCCCTGTGTTTTTTAATGTCACTCTCTGTTCACTAGTGCTGGCGCTGTACTGTGGGGGGTGCCTGGGGGCCATACTGTCCTGGGGGGGGGCTCATGCTGCTCTGCATTCACTGGGGCTGTTTTGTTTTTGGATGTGAGGGGCCTGGGCGCCGTTCGGCGCCATGTTTTGTGTGTGTGCTGATTTTTACATTGGCGGCCATCTTGCCGGGGCCCGCCGGAGCACATTGCGGCGGCCATTTTCTTGTAGCCGCACGTTTTTTCTGGCACTAGTTTGGCCTCTAGCGCCGCTGGGAACGGCGCGAATCTCCTCACACTCTCTCCTCTCAGCTCACTCACGCTGAGCAGCGCGGCGCAGTGAGACAGAGCGGCGGAACCGAGCGGTCCTGGTCAGGTTGGTGGGTTCCCTGGGCATTCCCCTACTTCAGTCAGCACAGCCTGTGGGTGGTCTGAGAGGGACATTATGGAGTCAGAGTCACCAGCTTCCCCTAACATGCCAGAGGCAGCAGCCAGTGCTCCAGCACCTGCGGTCCCTATGGACCAGTTGTCGGCAGTCCTGGAATCATTTCTGACCAGGATGGAAGCTGTGTGTGAGCACAAGGGAGCAAAACAGCGCCCTCTCCCCACTTTATCTCCACAAGGGGAATGCTCTGCTTCAGATATGGGCCTAGCTATTGCTGCTCAGGACCCTAGCTCTGAATATTTGGATGGTTTTGAACAGGACTTTCCTTGTGGGGAAGACTCCAGTTCTGAGTCAGTAAATGACAGGGCGCTTGTTAGTGAACTCATTGATGCTGTGAGGGACACTCTCAAGCTAAATGCTGCGACCGCAGAACCTCAGGCGGATACAGTCTCCTTTGGTTCTTTTAAGACCAAGCCTTCTAAAAAGGTTTTTCCATATGTACCTTTCTTTGACCAGCTCATTGACCAGGTCTGGGAAAAGCCGCAGAAGACTTTTATGGTCCCGCGGCGTTTGTCTATTAGATACCCCTTTTGAAGACGCCCTGCTTAAAAAGTGGGCTTCTCCCCCGGTGGTCGACCCTCCAGTCGCCCGTTTAAACAAGGCCACCACTCTCCCGATGGAGGGGACTCCTGCGTTTAAGGACCCCACTGACAGGAGGTCAGAAGTGGTGAGTAGAGCCATGTTCGCCTTGTTGGGATCCGCCCTACGGCCAGTAGTAGCGGCGACCCTTGTGTCTCAGACACTCACAGAATGGGCAAAAATTTTGCACCAAACTGTGCAGGAGTATAACCTTCCTCCAGACACTATTGCTCTGGCCCACCAGATGGTGCAGGGTCTGATATATGTGTGCGACGCCACGTTGGACGCGGCCCCTTTAATATCCAGGGCCTCTGTCTCGGCGGTGGTATTGCGTCGTCTCATCTGGTTGAAATGCTGGTCTGCTGACCTAGCCTCTAAGAAGCTCCTGACGGATCTACCTTTTAAGGGTGGTAGACTTTTTGGTGCTGCTCTGGATGACATCATCAAGGATGTCACGGGAGGTAAAAGCACTCTCCTTCCTCAAACTATCAAGGGTAAGGAGGCCCGACGTAAACCGGGTCCTTCCTTTCCAGCAAAAAAGGTTTTTTTTCGTCCGTCAGAGTCCACGGGTAAGCCATCCCAGACTGACAACAGTGTGGCTGGCGGGCACAAGCGCCCCTGGGTGCGTAAGCCAAACAAGCCGGCTCCCAAGCCCGCCTCCGCGTGAAGTCTTGCCCCCGCCCGTCTCTGGGGTGGGGGGACGACTTCGCAGGTTCACGGATCGGTGGACCTCCCGGATCTCCGACCGGTGGGTGTGCGAGGTGGTCACCTCAGGATACAGAATAGAGTTCCGCTCCTGGCCCCCAGACAGATTCTTTCCCTCAAATCTCCCTCTCCTTCCTGCCCGTCGGGCAGCCCTCTTGGGGGCTGTACAGGATTTGATCGGGTCCGGAGTAATTGTGCCGGTTCCGTCCCAGGAGAGGTTTCAGGGGTTCTACTCGAATCTGTTTGTTGTTCCAAAAAAGGACGGGGTTCGGCCAATCCTGGACCTCAAGGCCCTGAATGCCTTCGTGAAGGTGCAAAAATTCCGCATGGAATCCATTCGCACGGTGGTCGCTACACTCCGTCAAGGGGTTTTTCTGGCATCCTTGGACATCAAGGCCGCCTACTTGCATGTTCCGATCTGCGCAAGCCACCAGAAGTTTCTGCGCTTTGCGGTCGGCGAAGTCCACTATCAATTTGTGGCTCTTCCCTTCGGCCTAGCCTCGGCACCGAGGGTGTTCACCAAGGTGCTTGCTCCGGTCCTAGCTTTGCTGAGACAGCGAGGCATTGCTATCGTGGGCTATCTGGACGATTTCCTTCTAAGAGCAGACAGTGGCTCAGAATTGGAAGAAAGTGTGACTATCGTCAGTCAGACCCTCAGGGAGTTTGGGTGGCTCCTGAACGTTCAGAAGTCGGTTCTAGTCCCGACTCAGCGTCTGGAGTATCTAGGTCTGATTCTGGACTCCTTGGAGGCAAGAGTCTTCCTACCTCCAGACAAACTACTGACACTTCAGTCTGCAGTACGGGTGCTGACGTCCCGAAAATGGTCGTCAATCCGCTTTTGCATGAGAGTCCTGGGACTCATGGTGGCCTCCTTCGAGGCCGTTCCTTATGCCCAAGTGCACACCAGGGCTTTACAGAAAGAGATCTTGTCCACTTGGGACAAATCCCCGTTGTCCTTGGATCTTCAGATCCAGGTGAGTCACCTGGTCAGGGCGTCCCTGACGTGGTGGTTGAGGTCCCCGGCTCTTCGGTCCGGGAAGTCGTTCCTCCCCATCCAATGGACGGTGATAACGACGGACGCCAGCCTGATGGGCTGGGGGGGAGTCTGGGGAGTCCTATCGGCCCAAGGGCTTTGGACTCCGGACGAAGCCCTCTTACCGATCAATGTGCTGGAGATACGGGCAATCAGACTGTGCCTCTCCTCATGGTCGGAGAAACTACAGGGTCACTCCATCAGGATACAATCGGACAACGCCACAGCAGTGGCGTATGTCAACCATCAAGGGGGAACTCGGAGCTCAGCTGCGGCTTCCGAGGTCGCCCGCATCCTGAGGTGGGCTGAAAGAAGCGTGCCGGCTCTGTCGGCCGTCTACATTCCGGGCGTAGACAATTGGCAGGCGGACTATCTAAGTCGCCAGACGCTGGACCAGGGAGAGTGGTCCTTGCACCCGGAGGTCTTTCAACTCCTTTGCAGACGGTGGGGCACGCCGGATGTGGACCTGATGGCCTCTCGACTCAATCGCAAGGTGTCGAGGTTTGTGTCCAGATCCAGGGATCCCTGGGCGGATGCCTCGGATGCGTTGGTGGCCCCATGGGGTCAGTATCGCCTGATATACGTTTATCCTCCGCTGCAGTTGCTCCCTCACCTGCTCCGCAGGGTAGCGACCGAGGGAATTCCGGTGATCCTCATTGCTCCGGATTGGCCTCGGCGTCACTGGTACGCCGATCTGGTACGCCGATCTGGTACGTCTCGTCGCAGACGTTCCCTGGCGGTTACCAATATGGGGGGACCTTCTGTCTCAAGGTCCTATATTTCATCCTGCTTTACAGTCTCTGGTTTTAACGGCATGGTTATTGAAAGCCAGGTGCTGAGAGACCGAGGTCTCTCGGATTCGGTCATTTTGACCATGTTAAGGGCACGGAAGTCTTCCTCCAGAAAGATCTATCACCATACTTGGAGAGCTTACATCGCCATGTGCGAAGAGCTGGACTGGCGCCCACGAACGTATTCCGTTCCCAGAATCCTGCATTTTCTGCAGCGTGGCGTGACCCAAAAGCTCGCTTTGAGTACCATTAAGGGTCAGATTTCGGCCTTGGCCATCTTCTTTCAGCGACCGCTGGCGGGTCATCCCTTGGTTAGCACCTTTGTGCAGGGGGTTCGCCATGTGCTCCCCCCTGTCAAGCCTCCTCTCCCCCCGTGGGATCTGAATTTGGTGCTCTCGGTCCTCCAGGAACCTCCCTTTGAAAATATTAGAGATATTCCCCTCTTGACTTTGTCTCAGAAGGTGGCCTTCTTGGTGGCCATTACTTCCATTAGACGAGTGTCTGAATTGGCGGCCTTGTCCTGCAAGTCGCCCTTTTTGGTCATCCATAAGGATAAGGCGGTGTTACGTCCGCGACCTTCCTTTCTGCCAAAGGTGGTCTCGGCCTTCCACTTAAACGAGGACATTGTCCTCCCGTCCTTGTGTCCTCACCCATCGCATCCTAGAGAGTTTGCGCTTCACACTTTGGATGTGGTACGAGCCTTGCGGGTGTACCTGTCTGCTACTGCTTCTATTCGGAAGTCTGACTCACTATTTGTGGCTGTCTCTGGTCCAAAACAGGGCCAAGCGGTTTCGTCTGCCACCATTTCTAGGTGGATCAGACAAACCGTCATTCAAGCTTATGCTCTCAAGGGGCGGGCGCCTCCCTTTCCGGTTACGGCACATTCCACCAGGGCAATTGGTGCTTCCTGGGCTTTCCGACATCAAGCGTCGGTTGCACAAGTGTGCAAGGCGGCGACCTGGTCGTCTGTTCATACCTTTTCTAAGTTTTATAAGGTTGATGTGGCTGCATCTTCGGATGCTTCCTTCGGCCGCAAGGTGTTGCAGGCCGCTGTTTGATGTTGCAACTCCTCCGTTGAGGAGCTCTGCCTTGTTTGGAGTGAAGTTTTTGGTTTTCCATTTATACTGCTCCCATCCCTCTTGACACTGCTTTGGGACATCCCACGTGTAAAGGTGTATAAGACACGCTGTGTCAGTCCATGGATGACAAGAGAAAATAGGATTTTTGTACTCACCGTAAAATCAGTTTCTCTGGCATCCATGGACTGACACAGCACCCACCCTTCTTTTTAAGTTTGTACTGCTTTGTTACGAACTGAGGTCTGCTGACTGCAGTGGGAGGGTTATGTCCGGAGGGACCGCCCCCCTGGGCGGGGCTGTTCAGCTCTGGCTGTTTAGAATGTATGTATAACATCTCACATTCTGCCTAGGTCTTCTCCTGCAAGCAGGGACATAACCCACGTGTAAAGGTGTATAAGACACGCTGTGTCAGTCCATGGATGCCAGAGAAACGGATTTTACGGTGAGTACAAAAATCCTATTTTTTTAATTGCAGCTTTTTAGAATGGGAAAAGATGGAAAAAAGATAAATAAGGACTTTGCGTTTATAGTGCAAGGCCCAATATAAGTTAAAAGTGCTTGACATGTTGTTTTTTTATGTGTGTCTAGATGGGGTGTAAAATGAAAAGGTGGGGGGGGGGGGGCAGGAGTTTTTTTTTTTTTTTTTTTTTTTTTTTTTTATAATCAATTTTTTTTATTTTATATTAAACTTCAACATTTCCATTCAGTATTGTACAGTCTTATATTCCATCATTTATATTAAAGACACAAATGAACATTACAGAAAAGAACTAGGTACAAAATTGTCTTATCAAAAGTTTATCAATTATACTACCCCCCCAAGAGAAGGAAAGAAAAAAAAAGGAAAAGAAAAAAGGGACATGGAAAATAAAGTAATTCCCTCAACCCCCACCCCCCCTTCACGCCATCCCTGGCTGCGGTGGAGTAAGTCTGCTCTGTTCCTACCCATTCCATTCCTTCTACTTGAGTCGTGTGTTCTCCTACTGTGCCCTTTAAACAAAACCCCTTCCTACTTCCAAAGAGGCCACTGATGGCCATAGTGACTATTCTCTTTAAGTGTGAAAAAAAAAAGTATATGTATATTGTGCCTCATGGTTAATATTAATTCCCCGTAATTATATTTAGCGGCCCCCATGGCCTTAATCCCCAACTTAAGTAAAAGCAAACAAACTTTGGGGGGCAGGAGTTCATAAAACAACTTGACAATGTTTTTAGAGGCATGTTTGATTAAGTAGAGCCTCTATAACTGTGTGTACCTTTTTTTTTAAAGCAATCCTGTTACTTTTTATTATGTAATAAACTAAAGTGACCTGATGGGGTATGCCATAATCATCTTATTAGCATGTATATACTGTATTTGTAGCAGTGGCCTATCTTGATATAAGGATAGAGCTTCTTCTTTTGTGTCTACTAACTTCATCTGCGGTTGGCATACAAGGGCGTTTAATGAGTACATTGTTTTTTTAAAATCCAGTTAAAAATTAAAACCATACATTTGACAGATGCAGTGTGCTGCAGATATTTGATGGCCTACAATGTAGGTATATTACTAAAGGCCATGTAAATGTATGTTAAAGCCGCCATCTCAGGGAAAATAGTGACCTTACATTTGCTATTACTTGTAGCTAAACTCTAGGCCAGGGGTGCCCAACCGCTGGCCAGTGGGTCACATGCGCCCTCTGATGTGGCCTGCCACTTCCTGCCTTGGGATGGTGGGTCAGCAAGCCCAGATTGCGGGTTCCCAACCCGCCATCCCCAGGCATCAGTGTGAGGAACGGAGCTGGCGCTAGAGGAAGCAGAGTCGATGCTTCCTGTTAAGCGCCAGCTCCTGTCACAGGCGGAGTGATACCAAATGCACTCCGCCTGTGACAGGAGGGATTACAGGAAGCATTGGCTCTGCTCTCTACTGCAGCCGCATGCTTCCTCTAGCGCCTGCTCCTGTCACACTGATGCTCGGAAATGGCAGGTCGGGACCCAGCCAGCAATACCTGCCAACAGTACCCACCAGCAATACCAGCCCTGGAGGACAGCCAGCAGCAGCCGCCAGCCATACCCACCTTGGGGACTGCAGCAGCCACCAGCCATACCTGCCTGGGGAACAGCAGCAGCCAGCGATACCTGCAGGAATCCTGAGGAAGTAGTGAAGATTGAGGTCAGTTGAGGTGCAGGTAAACCGCAGTGCATCTGTGTAAAAGTAGCCTTAGGCCCCTTTCACACAATCGGTCTGATCGGGTACGCCTGTCTGTTTTTTTCAGGTGGACGCAATCGGCTTATACTCGCGTATATACAGTAAATCAAGTTGATTTAAATCATGATTTAAATCACTAGTAAAACGGTTTGATTTAAATCAACTCAATTTAAATCATAATTTTTAAAGAGCAACTGTCATCTATGTACCGCAGTGGCTCCTCCTCTTATCTGCTGTTGATCCGCCAACAGTCCCATTCTTTTTAATGGGACGGCTGGTGATGCGGCAGTGACACAAGGTGAGGGACGTGGCGGCAGCAGGTGAGTGGATGCCCGCTAACAGGCTCTGCCATGATGGATCTGAAATGACAGGTGCTCTTTAAATGTAAGGACTCATTCTTGCTGGTAGTTAGAATCTTTAATATTTGCATATTTGCAAACAAAATTAAGGTTTCCTTATTAGAATAATAAGCTGTCAGGTTAGTAAAACAGCGATATCAGAACCAATTTTAGGTTAATCACACATAGTTGGAGAACTACTCCAAATTCTTTTATAAAATTAAAACAATAACATTGCCAGTGTATGTTATTTCAGCTTGCAGAGCTTGGATTCATTGAAAGAGTTTACCAAAAATGTAAATATTGCAGAATATACAGCCTCATGCTACATAACTAAGCTCCTGTTCATGCTGAATAAACTCAATTATTAATGTATCTTAAATAGAAAATTATCTTTAGATTAGATTTTTACTCCAAAAGCATGTTACTAAAAAAAATCTGATTTAAATAAAAAAAAATCTGATTTCTATCCACCCTGCTTTAGGAAGAAATTTAATTTGGGAAGTTTGGGGGCAGTTTGAGGGTGAGGGGCTGGGGAATGTTGCCATGTTTCAATACTGATGTGGCCTTTACTTTATGCAACACAGCTAGGGCCCCATCCCTGCCCCAGCCTGTAATAGGACATTGAAGGGCAGAGTAGAGACTGATGAGGTAATCTCACTGCTCTGTCCTCCTGTTAGCATATTCCCTGTTAGCACATCTGAGCGTTGGTTCACACTTACGCGGTTCCCTGCAGCCCAGTTTGTGCAGGCACAGCAGCCCATTCATTTGAATGGGCTGCAGGAAATGCAGGGGAAAGGTCCAGCCACAAGGAAACCACATGGTGCTATGTGTTTCCATATACAGAAAAACACGCCATGTTTTCCAATGCGGAAGAGTGCCATTAAGATTTCATGTCACCCCCACAAGCATCTGCTAAGCAGCATGTTTTTGCTGCGGGAACGTGTACAATTTACACACCTTCCCACACCCGCAATAGTGTACCTAGCCTAAGTGCAGAACACTTAGTTGGCTTCAAGTACTACCCCTCACAGTCTCCTTTTGCAGAGAATTACGAGAGGCTGATATCAAAATAAATTAAGATATTTCTACAAGTTGCATTTTTAATACATGCTTTAATAAAAAAAAATGTTTTAAATACACAGATGCATTCATTTCTGTCTTATTACTATCTGCCTGGAGTTTACCTTTTTGCTCTGACTGCACTGATGAAAGGTGAAACCTTACTTTGCTTGACTTTATGGACATTGAATGTAGAGCAATGTTCTTTTCGAATACCTCTAATGCCCTGTATACATGATTGTTTTTTCCGATGAAAAAGACTAGACGGCGCTCTCAGTGGCCCAGTTCAATGACTCATAGGGGGTTATTTACTAAAGGCAAATCCACTTTGCACTACAAGTGCAAAGTGCACTTGGAAGTGCAGTCTCTGTAGATCCGAGGGGGACATGCAAGGAAAATAAAAAACAGCATTTTAGCTTGCACGTGATTGGATGATAAAATCAGCAGAGCTTCCCCTCATTTCAGATTTACAGTGACTGCACTTCCAAGTGCAATTTCAAGGTCACTTTACACTTGTAGTGCAAAGTGAATTTGCCTGTCGTACATAACCCCCATAGACTTGCATTATAAGAAGGATCGGTAAAGCACCACCACTGTGGTGGAAACAGGAAGCCTGTCTTTGTAATGGGCAATTATGGCTATCCTTTGTACATACGAGTATATAATTGCAAGAGATATAATGAAACGAGGTTAAAAAAATAAATAAAAATTAACACAATTTACATCAAGTTTATATGTTTGCCAAACATTAAAAAAAAAATACATAGAAAACATTATACACATTATATATTTTCTTAATGCCAAAAATCTGGTCTGGTATGTCTGGATAGTTGCGCAAGAGAATTCTACAAACTTCTGTATATGTCGGCTCCAAATTATTACTGAATGTAATGTAGTCTGAGCAGGATAGAGTCACATAGAGTTTCCTTTGCTGATTTATAAACATACAGTTCCTCATGGCCTTGCAGCTAGACTACAGTAAGCACAATATTAATCACCTATTCTAACTTCAGTAAAACCCAGACACTGTTTAGAGAATTCCAATATCTGGCTGTCCATTTAAGACTTGCATGGTGGTGAAACCTATCTTTTCCAGGATAACACATTGTCAAGATCTTTTAACTGTTTTACTTTATTGCTCCTAATATATTCCACTGTAAATTTACCTTATCTCTATGTGCGTTTACATGTGCTTTTAAAGTAAATAATTTAATCAAATCATGTTCTCTGAATGTCAGGGTTTACATTGAACATTGCTGACGTATTCTGCTGTTTAAAATATGGGGAAGATGCAGGAGACCTCTGGGGACCCACACTTCTCTGGGGTGAGCCCAGGCCCTCTCTAACCTTGTATGTGTTTAGTCTGCTGCTTGCAGAGTTTATAATTCTGTGGAGACTTACCCCCTGATTAGACAAGGGTGGGCCCAGGCCTCATTTAAACTTGCATGTGTTTTGTGAAGCTTCTGCAAACCCAGTGATGATCTGTGAAATCCCTCTTTCATGAGGTGGGCTCTGGTTCAGTTGATCTCTGCATGTGTCTAATGAAGCTTCAAGTACAGCCAGAACGGGTTAGGACTCCATTTGTTTTATGTGGGGCCAGGTCTCACCTCACCTTGCTTCTATTCTATGTTCAAGTATAGGAATAGTCCATGAAGACTCCAATTTCCTAGAGAGAGTCAAGGCTCCATCTAACCCAGGCTGGGCCCAGGGCTCATCTAACCTTGCATGTGTTTTGTGAATCTTCTGCAAACCCAGTGAAGGTCTATGAAGCCCCCAATCCCTTCATGTGCCTAGAGAAGTGATCTATAAAGATTTATAAAAAAGTGGAAAAATTGCGCTAAACCAAAAGTGTAAGCTGCTAACACTCAAACAAAGTGATAAGGCAAATATAAACAAATAGTGCAGCGCTATAAAATGTGAAAAATGATTATAGAATTGCTGCTGAAAGCAACTCAAAGGCACGTGAGTAACTAATGTGCAATATATGCTAATAAACTAATATATAAAGTTCTTAAAAAATCCACTCCAATGGATGGTCTCACATATGAACTGTCCTCCATAGGAGCTAAAGAGTGTAACCCCTAGGGGTTATACAAAACTGTGATAATGAAACAAAAAAAGAGTCCAAAACAATGTGTGTACAATTTGAATGGATGTCTTTCCATGGACAACACCACCACAGCATGAACTGGAAGAGGGACCCCAATGTTGATGGTGGGATTCACAATATAAGGCACAGATGATACAGTTGGGTACTCTTACCACAGATGGTGGACCCATCTGTCGTACGACAGTGGGTCAATCGAGCTTGGTGGTCACCGTGACCAGAAATGATGGAACTGGATATCCTGGATGCCTCAGACTGACTCAAACAGGGTGGTTCGATGAACGGCTCACACGATGGAAATTCCTCCAATCATACAGGCTCCGAATCAGTCCAAGATAGACACAAGGGTAGGAGAAAAGAAAAAACTCCAGATGGTGCAGGTCAATAAAACCAATGGGGGGGTTTATTGAATAAAATTTGTCTTACAGACATTAGACAAATAAAATAAGTGATCACAAAATAAAAAAGATATAAAAGCAATGTGGGGTGCAGCATCGGCAAGCCCTACGCGTTTCGACTGCAGCAGTCTTCAACAGGGGCATAATGCTGTACCCCCCACATTGCCAACATTTATAAGGTCTGAACTAAATCCGACCCCCCCCCTGAAGGGGCAGAGTCGGGACAGGAAATTACATATTCCACAGCCTCAGACTATCACACACAGTAATATCAAACATGGAATCATCTTGTTAAAAATTGTGTATATAAACACCAAACATTACAATATCTAATGTATTAAACAGCACCTAAGGCATGATGGCATCAAAATACAGAAAATCCCGCCAGATGGATGAACAATCATAATCAGGTGGCATGGTAGCGCCATCTGTGTAGGACTTACCCATACGCCTGTGTGTGGGAGTGACCCCACGCAGCCTTCCCGTCATTGGAGGGCACCTGGATGCCGCAATATTGATATATGCATATAAACTTGATCCCCGCACAGCAACATCCTCTGATGTTGCTGCAAATGGCTTTGGGGACCAGTGATGGACCAGTATTATTCATGTAGTTCACTGTGTGGTGTTCTTTTTGGGCTATAAATTTTAATAGATGCCTACCAGCGATCTTACATTGTTTCCTGCCTTCTTTTTTCTGTCCACCAGATAGCGTCTGCTTTCTAGTCCCAGATGCTGTTGTGGGGCTATTGCATTCGCTTGTAGGGAGATGCCACCGCCCTCAAACAGTGGACAGCCTTTCACTACAGCTAGCTACGGCTAGCATGTGACGCGATTGCGTCATGATGTTGTTCCCGAGGGCACGCGCGGGATTGCGCGCCACGCTACATTGGTATCCCCAAAGCCATTTGCAGCATCAGAGGAGATGTTGCTGCGCGGTAGTGGTGCAACGGATCGGTGACGATCCGTGATCCGAACGGTTCACCCCGTTCGGATCGGCACACACTGCGATCCGCGGCCTCGGCCTTAGGAAAGGCCGCGGCTTCGGCCTAGCTCCGGAGCCGCGGCCATCTTGGTACACCCGGGGGCGGCGGCCTCCTTGTGACGTCATCACCCCTCGCTGCTCGTGGATTTGAACTGGCCGGCGGGAGAGACTGGTAAGTGGGGGAGATGCCCATTACTGGGGGAGATTGTGGATATTACATACGGGGGGAGATTGTGGCTATTACATACAGGGGGAGATTGTGGATATTACTGGGGAAGATTGTGGATATTACTGGGGGAAGATTGTGGATATTACTGGGGGAAGATTGTGGATATTACTGGGGGAAGAGTGTGGATATTACTGGGGGAAAATTGTGGATATTACTGGGGGAAGATTTTGGATATTACTGGGGGAAGATTTTGGATATTACTGGGGGAAGATTGTGGATATTACTGGGGGAAGATTGTGGATATTACTGGGGGAAGATTGTGGATATTACTGGGGGAAGATTGTGGATATTACTGGGGGAGAAGATTGTGGATATTACTGGGGGAGATTGTGGATATTACTGGGGGAAGATTGTGGATATTACTGGGGGAGATTGTGGATATTACTGGGGGAAGATTGTGGATATTACAGTGGGGGGGGGGGGGATGACGTGGATATTAGTAATTTTTTTTTTTTGCCGATCCGAAAATGATCCGATCCGTGGCTCTGATCTGAGGATCGATCCGATCCGTGAGTTTTTTGATCCGTTGCACCCCTACTGCGCGGGGATCAAGTTTATATGCATATATCAATATTGCGGCATCCAGGTGCCCTCCAATGACGGGAAGGCTGCGTGGGGTCACTCCCACACACAGGCGTATGGGTAAGTCCTACACAGATGGCGCTACCATGCCATCTGATTATGATTGTTCATCCATCTGGCGGGATTTTCTGTATTTTGATGCCATCATGCCTTAGGTGCTGTTTAATACATTCGATATTGTAATGTTTGGTGTTTATATACACAATTTTTAACAAGATGATTAAATTTTTGATATTACTGTGTGTGATAGTCTGAGGCAGTGGAATATGTAATTTCCTGTCCCGACTCCGCCCCTTCAGGGCGGGTCGGATTTTGTTCAGACCTTATAAATGTTGGCATTGTGGGGGGTACAGCATTATGCCCCTGTTAAAAACTGCTGCAGTCGAAACGCGTAGGACTTGCCGATGCTGCACCCCACATTGCTTTTATATCTTTTTTATTTTGTGATCACTTATTTTATTTGTCTAATGTCTGTATGACAAATTTTATTCAATAAACCCCCCCATTGGTTTTATTGACCTGCACCATCTGGAGTTTTTTCTTATCTCCTACCCTCGTGTCTATCTTGGACTGATTCAGAGCCTGTATGATTGGAGGAATTTCCATTGTGTGAGCCGTTCATCGAACCACCCTGTTTGAGTCGGTCTGAGGCATCCAGGATATCCAGTTCCATCATTTCTGGTCATGGTGACCACCAAGCTCGATTGACCCACTGTCGTACGACAGGTGGGTCCACCATCTGTGGTAAGAGTACCCAACTGTATCATCTGTGCCTTATATTGTGAATCCCACCATCAACATTGGGGTCCCTGTTCCAGTTCATACTGCGGTGGTGTTGTCCATGGAAAGACATCCATTCAAATTGTACACACATTGTTTTGGACTCTTTTTTTTGTTTCTTTATCACAGTTTTGTATAACCCCTAGGGGTTACACTCTTTAGCTCCTATGGAAGACAGTTCATATGTGAGACCATCCATTGGAGTGGATTTTTTATGAACTTTATATATTAGTTTGTTAGCATATATTGCACATTAGTTACTCACGTGCCTATGAGTTGCTTTCAGCAGCAATTCTATAATTATTTTTTACATTTTATAGCGCTGCACTATTTGTTTAGATCTATAAAGATTCCCTTTGCATGTGTCTAGTGAGGCTTTTTCAAGCACAGGAATGATCTGTTGTGAGGGTTTAGCATCAAGAGTAGAGCTTAAAGGACTCTCGGTAACTTGCACTTTAAAGGCTTTTCTGCCCACTTTTTTTTCAACCACACATCAAAGTAACAGTGTTCTATCCACATGGAGGTTGTTCTGCATAACAATGAACACAAATATATTTCTGCCTCCTTGCTATTTTTTCAGACAGCTCGGTCTATTCCTCCTTAGGGCAGAGCTTCCTCAGTTTTGGCCTTACTGCTGAACTTGTTCCTTCAGTCACCAGACTGGACCTGTGGTCTGCTGAAATACATACTGCCACTTGCTTAGTTCAGATGCACCAATCTATTTCAACGTGGACTTTATCTGTCCATTCAAAATCTCCAACTCTCTGACGGAGGTCTGGCTTGGTGGCCTATCTTTGTAGGCTGGACAGACCTTGGCGTGTGCTCCACACGTGTCAGGCCGCAAGCTGCCCTTGCAGCACAGAGGAGTCATGACTGACTTGAGAATACAATACAATACAAACTCCAATCAGTTGCACACATGTTCTGGGACCCTTTCCCTGCAGAAACAGGCATTAGCTGTATCTTTACACAGGGACAGACTGACAATCTGTCACACTGTATAGACCACACTTTATTTAGGTGATCCCATGTCCCATCTTAGGCCAGCTATAGACAGTTCATTTATTTCCTGAAACTACACAGGATGTTGATGGAGGAACCCCTACCTTTGAGCCATAGTGTTCTCCCAGCAGGGGGGGGGGGTGTTTCGGTGGAAGATGTTCCTGTCTGGAGACCACAGTGATTATTTCAATAATCGCATGTAATATCTGACAGGCTGGTTGTACCAAAATTGATCGATCAACTTGGGTACATTCAGCCTGCCCATTCATCGTTCGAATCTCGGCCGGTTCTGCAGTAACCAGCCAAGTTTCGAACCGTTTATGGTCGGCTTAACATACTATGTGTCAAGTGAAGTTTCATCAGCTACAGACATAATCTGCAAAAACTCACATATCCTGGGGTGGCCCTTGACCCCATATAACTTTGCACAGTGGTTAAGTGGCTAAAACTTCCACCTGGCAGCATTAGGGTCATCAGAATCACAACCACGGCACAACCTGCCTAGAGTTTGTTCTCCATGGGCCTAAGTTGGTTTCCTCTAGGTACTCCAATTTCCTCCCACACTAAAAAGACATGCTGGTAGGTTAATTGGCTCCTGTCTAAATAGGCCCTAGTATGTGTATGCATGAATGTGAGTTAGAGACCTTAGGTTGTAAGCTCCTTGAGATCAGAGGCTGATGTGAATGTACAGTATATGTAAAGTGCTGCATAAATTGTCAACACAATATAAGTACCTATAATAATCAGCTGTGAGAAAATTTTCTTAGGGTGTGCCAGGGTCCCATTTAACCAGTAAAGCTTCTTCAAGTATAGGCGTTATCTGTGAATGTCTATACTCCATTTATCAAGATGGGGCCAGGCCTTATCTAGCTTTGCATGCATCAAGTGAAACTTATTCAAGCACAGATATAATCTGTGACAACCTCCCATATGACTATTTCTGTGACTTCAACTGGCCACCAAAGAAGCCCACATGTATGTCTTGGCTCCCAGTTACTGAGAAATCCTTTTGTAGCTAGTTATTCTGTCTGTGAGGTCCATGCAACTTCTGTCCTCTAAGAGGACACACAGCTACCATAATTGCAGCCATGTTTGTCACCATACAGTGCCTTGAAAAAGTAAAAAATGGAAAGTGTATGGCACAACTGCAAACCTACCAAGACATGGCCGTCCACCTAAACTGACAGGCCAGGTAAGGAGAGCATTAATCAGAGAAGCAGCCAAGAGGCCCATGGTAACTCTGAAGGAGCTGCAGAGATCCACAGCTCAGGTGGGAGAATCTGGTCACAGGATAACCATTAGTCGAACACTCCACAAATCTGGTCTTTATGGAAGAGTGGCAATAAAAAAGCCATTGTTGAAAGAAAGCCATAAGAAGTCCTGTTTGTAGTTTGTGAGAAGCCATGTGGGGACACAGCAAACATGTGGAAGAAGGTGCTCTGGTCAGAGGAGACCAAAATTGAACTTTTTGGTCTAAAAGCAAAATGCTATGTGTGGCGGAAAACTAACCCTGCATATCACCCTGAATACATCATCGTTACACATGGTGGTGGCAGCATCATGTTGTGGGGATGCTTCTTTTCAGCAGGGACAGGGAAGCTGGTCAGAGTTGATGGGAAGATGGATGGGAAATACAGGGCAATCTTAGAAGAAAACCTGTTAGGGTCTGCAAAAAGACTTGAGACTTTGGCAGAGGTTCACCTTCCAGCAGGTCAACGACCTTAAAGGGGTTGTAAAGGTTTGTTTTTTATTTTCTAAATAGGTTCCTTTAAGCTAGTGCATTGTTGGTTCACTTACCTTTTCCTTAGATTTCCCTTCTAAATATTTTTTTCTTTGTTTTCTTTGTCTGAATTTCTCACTTCCTGTTCCTCCTCAGTAAGCTGTTCAGTAAGCTGTTCTGGATGACTCCACACCACTCGGATGATGGTGTGAAGTTTAGTGAGGAGGAACAGGAAGTCAGAAATTCAGACAAAGAAAAAAAACATTTAGAAGGTAAATCAAAGGAAAAGGTAAGTGAACCAACAAGAACCTATTTAGAAAATAAACAAACCTTTACAACCCCTTTAAACATACAGTCAGAGCTACAATGGAATGGTTTAGATCAAAGCATATTCATGTGTTAGAATGGCCCAGTCAAAGTCCAGACCTAAATCCAATTGAGAATCTGTGGCAAGACTTGAAAATTGCTGTTCACAGACGCTCTCCATCCAATCTGACAGAGCTTAAGCTATTTTGCAAAGAAGAAAGGGCAAAAATTTCACAATCTACATGTGCAAAGCTGGTAGAGACATGCCCAAAAAGATTTGCAGCTGTAATTGCGGCGAAATGTGGTTCTGCAGAGTATTTACTCAGGGGGGCTGAATACAAATGCACGCCACACTTTTCAGATATTTATTTGTAAAAAAAAATTGAAGACCATTTATCATTTTCCTTCCACTTCACAATTATGTGCCACTTTGTGTTGGTCTATCATATAAAATCCCAATAAAATACATTTGTTTTTGGTTGTAACATGACAAAATGTGCAAAATTTCAAGGGGTATGAATACTTTTTCAATGCACTGTATGTAGGTGACTGTCGAACTGGTCCACTTAAACACACTGCCCTACTAAGATCTCTGTTTAGGTGCAAATAAGTACATTCTTAATCAGTACTCCGGCTGTTACCTCAGACAGTATATCATCTTGCATGAGACGTTTTCTTATTGTTTTTTTTTTTTTCTTTAATAGGAATAAAAGGGTGACTAATTAGTCTTAATGCCTATATTCAGGAAGATACCATGTGAGAGATTATATAAAAACAATGCAATCTTTTATACAGTTAGTATGTAAACTTCTTCTCGGAATTCATATAATCAAGAGACAGTTTAAGTTTATAAAGATTTTTTTAAAGTGAAACACTTCAACATTTCAAAATACATTGGGGGAGATTTACTAAAACTGGTGCTTACAAAATCTGGTGCAGCTGTGCATATTAACCAATCAGATTCTAACTTCTGCTTGTTCAATTAAACTTTGACAGTATGGCCGGGTTCACACTTGTACGACACAACAGTCATACCACTATCATCCTTTTTTGCTCTTCAGAATTTTTGAGTATAGCCTCAAATGGCAAAGCCTAAACCTAGGCATAAAATGGTTCCATCATCCAAAAATGTTATAGGAGAAAAAGGGGGGAGGGGTAGGAGCATGAGGGCAGCTGCTGAGTCTGGCCAAACATACAAATTTTGTGGTGGACTATCTCGGTACTGATAAACAGAAGAAGAATTCTTGGATAAAAATTAACTCATTTATTGCATATAAAAGAAAAAACATACAAAAATCACTTTAAAATGATTTGGTTAAACAATATACAAATACTCAAAGGTTTCCCCAAGAGATATATATGTTGATGGAGTGTTTCTCATAGATTAACCAGTCCTCCACTAGTTTCACGGTATGAACACCGCTTCATCAGGAGGAGTAATCTATAAGACAAATGATCAAATAAAACACAAGAACACATAATGAAAGTTTATAGCAAGCATAATGTAAAGAATACAGTTCAGCGGTGACGTTGGAAAGTTGCTTACCCAACAGGTCAATTGCCAAGTACAAGAACCAGCTGCTCAAAAGGTTCCCCCTTTTGAAGAACAGGGAGAAGAACCCGGCAAAAGAGCAAGAACACAGCGGAGAAGACCCAGCAGAGGCGCTCGCTCGCCCCCACCCCCTTTCCTGACCTGCCGGGTTGTGTGCTGTGTGCTCGGATAAGGGTCTGGTAATCCATACCAGACCGAAGGGCCCTGTATGCTCTTGGAGGGGAAACCCAAGCAGTTTTTTTTAGGGATGCACCGGATGCCTTTTCGGCAATTTGCCGAAAGAGAAAAAGGGCCGATAATGGAGCTGAAAATGAGGCGGGGCCCCCCGCCCCTGGTGCCGCCCATTACGGGGGGTGTCGTATAGCGCAGAAGAGAGAGGAGAGACGCTGCCTGGTTGATTAGAGTGCTGGGAACATAACAGCTTTCATTTCAATAGCTGTGTGTTCCCCGCCGCGCGCCGTCACATACAGCCCCTCCTCTTTGTCCTGGCACTTTGATAGACAGATCGGCCGTCAATCCTGGGACGGGTGATCTGTCTGTCAAAGTTCCCTGAACAAGGGGGAGGGGGCTGTATGTGACGGTGCACGGTGGGGAACACACAACTATTAAAATGAAAGCTGTTATGTTCAACCAGGCGGCGGCGGCTCTCCTCTCTCTTCCCCCCTCTTCCCCTGCACAGGCTGGCTGCACTGGGGACACAGGCTGGCTGCACTGGGGACACAGGCTGGCTGCACTGGAGACACAGGCTGGCTGCATCTGACGGGCAATGGGGAGGCTGCATTGATCTCTTGTATCATGTCCGCAGTCTCTGACCATCTCCTGTACCATGTCCCCAGTCTCTGACCATCTCCTGTACCATGTCCCCAGTCTCTGACCATCTCCTGTACCATGTCCCCAGTCTCTGACCATCTCCTGTTCCATGTCCCCAGTCTCTGACCATCTCCTGTTCCATGTCCCCCGTCTCTGACCATCTCCTGTTCCATGTCCCCCGTCTCTGACCATCTCCTGTTCCATGTCCCCCGTCTCTGACCATCTCCTGTTCCATGCCCCCCGTCTCTGACCATCTCCTGTACCATGTCCCCAGTCTCTGACCATCTCCTGTACCATGTCCCCAGTCTCTGACCATCTCCTGTACCATGTCCCCAGTCTCTGACCATCTCCTGTATAAAAAATATATATTTTTTAAAACGTTTCGGTATCGGTTTCTGCACCAAAAAACCCATTCAGTGCACCCCTAGTTTTTCTATTTATTTTTTACTTGGCGTGGAGTTCCCCTTCAAGGTAATCAGAGCACAAGTCGCATGCCAAAGTCGGACCAGTCAAGACGGCGATCCGACTTCAGTGATATTCAATGGGCTGAAGTAGGATCAAAGTCGGACCAAAGTAGTGCAGGGAGCATTTTCAAATTTGGACCGACTTGTGTCAGACCGGTTAAGACGGCTCCCATAGGGAAACATTGATTTTCACACGTCATGCGATATGAGCTCCCAATGTCGGGGCGTTTGTCGTACAAGTGTGAACCCGGCCTAAGGCTCCGTTAACACTTGTGCAACTTGTCATGCGACTTTTGAGCTATAAAGTTGCATGACAAGTCACAGCCCATTGATTTCAGCGGCACACGTTCAAATCTATGCATTTTTTAGAAAAGGTTCCTGCACTACTTTGATGTGATTTGAGTGCTTGAGAGTGTAAAGTCACATCAAAGTTGAACTCAAAATTGCACAACTTTGGAGTCACACTAGTGCAAACAGAGCCTAAAACCTAGAAGTTGATTGGTTACTATGCACAGCTGCACCAGATTTTGTGTGCACCAGCTTTAGTAAATCTCCCCCAACTTGTTTGTCTGTAAAAGTTTAGTTTATTTGTTTTTCTCCAAAAAAAGATCAGTACAATCAGTAATGTTTTTTGGCAAAGGTAGGACATTTTTTTTATTTTTTTTATTTGTATTGAAGTTTACCACTGTTATTAGGATGACTCCTATTAAATGCATTGCACTTAGTTCAACTATTTTTTATGTTTTTTGAATGGCTTTAAAAGCTTCATCCAGTTGTCTAATCATTTTTCTGTGGTCATTTATAGTGAAGCATCTCAAGAAGATCCTGAGGATGATATGGGTATGGTCCTCTCAGATGAAGAAGAAATACTCAATAGCTCAGATGAGGATGAATTTAGCTCGGACTCTAGCAAAGCAGATCTTGATAATCTGGAATGTAAATCGGTATGTAAATATGCCTGCATGTAACGCAGTTCTCTTCCTGGGTATATCTAGGATGTTCTTGTTCCTCACTAGTACATTTGTATATATTATAATAACGTTCGTATGGCATTTGTGAATCATTTTGTATTCATACTGTATGTGTATCATGCACTGGAAATTTAGTGAATATAGGCAGATCTTTCCGTGAGAGATCTGCCTGACTCATTGAGATTTCTCCTCCACTTTGTCCATCTGCTATCATTTCATCAACTTCATCAGTTTGTGGGCAGATGCAGCTGAACTATGGTTTAATTCCTTTCTTCAAAGGGAAGGATTTTCAGATGGTCATGCAGTGAATTTATAATACAAGGGAAGATCAGGATAGGATATCTCTTTGCTCTGCTGTTCAGCCCTCCAAAAATGTTTTCTTGCTAATCCTAATCCAAACAAAAAAAAAAAACTTTTGGCTGGTATTCGTGATTTTTAAACTTATGGTGTCAAGCATTTTGAGAGGTTTATATTTTTGCTTCTGCAATCTCTGATTATCTCACATTTCAGAGAATACAACAGCAGGAGTTATAAAAAAAAAGGGGGGGGGGTACTAATGCGCAAACCACATGGGCTAATGAGGAGCTACAACTAACACAGCAGCTGCCAACATTAAAAAAGCGTTCTCACACAATAACATAAATGGTAAAAATAGGGAATGTGGCGCTTGCTAAAAAAATTATAATTAAATTTAAATGATTAAATAATTAATATGCTAAAATCCAAAAAATTAAATCCAAGTGCAAATAAGCAATCTGTGCAAAATGCAGCAATAATGGAAAACTGCAGCAATAAATAATTGGGCAAAAAAACAATAGTGCAAAAATAGCAAGTATGGTGCAAGAAATAGTCCAACAAGTGTAAAAAATATATATCGTCAGATGAAGATATGTGCAAGGGAATCAATGTGCCAAAATGAATAGTTCAATATAAAACTCAAAAAAAGTCCCATACACAGGTCAATAGGAATCCAATTGTGACAGTCACTTTAAATGTGAAATTAAATTCATCAGATAATAAAGTGCAAGTGCCACGTCCAGCCAATCTCCATTGTGCGTAGTAGTGTTTCCCCCAGCCTCTCACCTCACATATGAGAGCAATAAGCCTCACTGACAAGTCCATACTGGCTGATTCGTCCCCAGAGTATTCAGATATGATCAGGCTCCCCCGATAATACCGCTCAGTTATATGACAAACAGACAGCGTAAAACATGTGTGGGTTTCCGATCTCGGCCGCGACCGGTAACAAACGTCACACGACTCTCTTCCCTGACGCGTTGCGTCACTGTCCACTTGACTTTCTCAAAGGGTTCTCTGAATACTCTGGGGACGAATCGGCTAGTGTGGACTTGTCCGTGAGGCTTATTGCTCTCATATGTGAGGTGAGAGGCTGGGGGAAAACACTACCACGCACGTTGGAGATTGGCTGGACGTGGCACTTGCACTTTATTATCTGACGAATTTTATTTCACATTTAAAGTGACTTTCACAATTAGATTCCTATTGCACCGTGTATGGGACTTTTTTCCAGTTTTATATTGAACTATTCATTTTGGCACATTGATTCCCTTGCACATATCTTCATCTGATGATATATATTTTTTAGACTTGTTGGACTATTTCTTTCCATACTTGCTATTTTTGCACTATTGTTTTTTTGAACAATTATTTATTGCTGTAGTTTTTATTATTGCTGCATTTTGCACAGATTGCTTATTTACTCTTGGATTTCATTTTTTAGGATTATAATTATTTATTGCTGCAGTTTTCCATTATTGCTGCATTTTGCACAGATTGCTTATTTGCACTTGAATTACATTTTTTATATTTTAGCATATTAATTATTTAATCATTTTTAGAATTAAATATTATTAATTTTTTAGCAAGCGCCACATTCCCTATTTTTACCAACAGCAGGAGTGAGATTCTCTTGTTTGACTTTGCAATGTCCCTAGTAGAAATGGGAACTTTAGCGGAAAGATCTAATTGCTGGAGTCCCTATAAAAAAATGTAGCACACCCGTGAGCAATCCAATCTACCATTACCATCTTGACTTGACCTTTAACTTATTGCAAATGCTCTCTATTTCCTTTAATGTGTCCGCATCCTGCGCTTGCAAAATCTATTTTTACCGTACAAAAATCATTATCAGTATAGTGGTTTGGTCCATATAAAGACCCACCCATGATCTAGCAAAACATGGTCCAAAATGAGTTCAACACTTCCTTGTGTATGTTTTTTAAGTTGCCAGCGAGCAGTGACTTTTGATATTTTTGTTTGCAAATTGTATTTTAAAATGTGTTTTTCCAGCTCCATTTTCTTGTAGGTTTCCATTATACTGCAGCAGTCTAATTGCCCAAACAACAATTAAAAAGACTTAATAGTGGGGGCGTGGCCTGGAGAGCAATGGGATAGGACGCATGTAAGGAGAGCTCCACTTGCCCATACTCCTTACCTACAATCCTGCTTGCATCCTTGGTAGAAACTGCCATCCTTCACACCCGGAGACTTATCCTGCTCCTCCTGAGATTTTTGGAGATTTCCAGCTTGCTGTAACGCCGCCGCCGCCATCACGGAGCATCCCGGCCGCATACTTCAGGAAAGACCGCGGCTTCGGCCTAGTCCCTGGTACGGCGGCCATCTTGGTACCCCCAGCGGCGCTCCTGGACACCCTCACGGATCCCTTTTTACCCACAGTGGCTCATAGCCTCCTCGATCGGCCTCTGGACTGCCTAATCCCCCTCCAGTGGTGCCTTATTACTCTGCACCTGCTGTGGGGAAGGATCACTGCCTCAGCCTGACTCCTGGAGCGGCGGCCATCTTGCTACACCCGGAGGCGGCCTGGGCAAGTATTATAGGCCCCCCTGATTCCCCTGAGCCTTGATTCCCTGGGATATAGCAAAAGGACAGTGCTATTGCCTGACCACTACCTGCGGGTCACGCTACATCACCCTTGGACGGCGGTGGGAAAGGAGCCGCAGAGGGCTCGGCCTATTTAGCTGCGGCCATCTTGGTACACCTGGGACTCCCCTGATCACCCCCGCAGCATGTCCCCACCAAAAAAAAACTCAGAGGCCGTTGACAAATTGGCCAAATACCGCAGGCTGGATGAGGACCAACAGGCCAAGGATGGCGCTGACGCGTCCCTGGGCGTGGAACACTCTGTGGTGGCTACTAACAGGCTACTGGATGCCATCGCCCTATGCCAGAGCACGCTTACCACCAAAATCGAGGAGGTCAAAATTGACGTGTCCCTTATCCGCCAGGATCTCTCTACCCTCAGGGACCGCGTGACGGAGACGGAGAGCCGTATTAGCAGAGCGGAAGATATTTTACACCCTCTACAACATACCACGGATGAGGTGCGCCGCCAGCTGCAACAGATTAGCACAAAACAAGACGACATGGAAAACCGCCTTCGGAGATGTAACCTCCGTTTCATCGGTCTTCCTGAATCTGCTGAGGGCAATGATCCGGCGAGCTTCCTTGAAAACCTCCTGACAACAACCTTTGGCAGAGACGCATTTTCGGTAATGTTCGCGGTGGAGAGAGCCCATCGAATCCCTGCCCGTCCTCCTCCTCAAGGAGCCCCGCCACGTACCCTGATAGCGAAGTTTCTCAACTTCAGGGACCGCGATAAGATCCTCCGCCTGACCAGAGAGAAAGGGAACATCCCCTATACCAACACACATGTGGCCGTCTTCCCGGACTTCTCCAATGAGGTGCAACGGCAGCGGTCCAGATTCCAGGATGTTAAACGGCGCCTCCGCGTCCTGCACCTCAAATACGCCATGCTGTACCCCGCAAAGCTTCGTGTGGAATGCGATGGTCGAACCCACTTCTTTGAGGACCCTGAGCTGGCATCCACTTGGATTGATCAGAGAGATCGGCGAGACTGAGCGCGCTGCACTGCCTACAAGCTGTGAGTACTTTTATTTCTCCCCCACTCCCCCCTGTACCGGTTATGCTCTTTGTCCTCATTCTGGTGTTTAGCCCCACAGCGGCTATATTGTTAGCAGGTACCCCTCACCGGGACAGGGGGAAGGATCTGAAACCCCCCCCCTTTTTTTTTTTCTTTTGTCTCCTCATATTTCCTTGGATCTCGCAGCAAGCTCGCCGTCTCCGGGCGACCCAACTGACTTTTGATCCCCCGGCCTCCCCACATGTGGGAGATACTTGTGGAGAGCAGTCTACCGAACATGGATTGAACTTCCTCTAATACTATACCTAACACCCTGATGGCAGGTGGGGCCCCCTCCTGTAATGCTGAAATGGTGCTGCACGTCTGTGGCCCCTACACCCCATGCACTTCTCAGAGAAGAAGTCGCCCCCCTAGGATCCCTATGGACCTTTTTCATCCCCCCCCATCTACCTGACTGTTTGGTACTATTTTTTAGTTTTCTTTTTGTCACGGGTATCTATGTCCCATTGAAATTAAGTCCCTTGCCTCCAACGTTTTGTTCACGTTGGATGTCCCCTGTTGATACCTGGTTATGGGATACTATGTTCATGCCGAGTTGGGGTGGCAATGGACTGGGAGGGAAGGGAAATGTTGTGGTTATTCTTTATTTGCCACTATGTTTGCAATTGTTTATCTCTGCTAAAGGTACTATGTTATTGTCATACATGCACTATCGATATTGGTATTCTTTATGTTTTATGCCATCTGATGTGTCCTTCTCTGCTCTGCTGGTCCTGGTCTGGCTGCGGTTTATTATACGCGCCCTACGCCCACCATGAGTTCCCTGAAGTTCCTTACGTGGAATGTTAGGGGCCTACGCAACAAGATTAAACGCACAGCTGTCCTGACGTTTCTCAAATCTCAGAGGGCTGACATCATCACATTAGTCGAGACCCATGTCACGGGCCACCTGCAATCCTCCCTCAAAAAACCCTGGATAGGGTGGGCTTACCATGCTACCCACACCTCTTATTCCAGAGGAGTATCGATCCTGATCGCCAAACGGGTACCATTTGATCTAGTACTACTTCGCACGGACCAGCAGGGCAGATATGTGTTTGTGCACGCTACCATTAGCGGGTCTCCTATCCTGCTGCTCTCTTGCTATGTCCCCCCCCCCCGTATAACTCTGCTGTAATTAAGGAGGGCCTTGCCTTTATGACTCAATATCCCTCTGTACCGGCGGTGTGGATGGGGGACTTCAATATGACCCTAATCCCCGCTCTGGACCGCCTGGGCGCGCTGAACCCCCCCCTTGATCCACTGGCCCATACCAGACTGCACCGCATAATGACAGACTTCGCCCTTGTCGACACTTGGCGCCACAAACACCCACACACCAAGGTCTTCTCATGCTTCTCAGCTAGTCACAACACGATGTCGCGAATTGATTTTGTGTTTGTCTCAATGTCCCTGCTGCCTAAACTAGGGGATGTAGGCTTTGCTCCGAGGGTACTCTCGGATCACGCCCCCTACTGGATCACGATCCAGCTCCTGAAAGCTTCCCCTGCCCCTTCCTGGCGGTTAAACCCGTTCTGGCTGACTGCCCTGCGGGAACAGGAAGACATCCCCACGGAATTGCAATACTACTTTACGGCCAACGGGGGCTCTACCACATATGACGTGGTGTGGGAAATGTTTAAGCTCCACGCTCGTTCCCTGCTTTCTATGCGTATCAACAGGCTCAAACGGTCATCAACACTTATTGTCCAGCAGGCGGCAGACCACCTACAGGTGCTGGAGGAGGCGTTTCATCGAGACCCCTCTCCCAGCACGGCCAATAACCTCAGGATTCAGGCGCGACAGGTCTCCCAATTGCACATAGAGAAGGCTAAGCAACGAATCTTTTTCTGTAGACAAAGGGTGTTTGAGTACGGAGAAAGACCGGGCAAACTGCTCGCGTATCTTGCCCACTTGGATCTGCGTCCCCCTGTGGTGGTGTCCTTGACCGACCCACAGGGGAACGACATCACTGACCCACAACTGGTGGCGGAGGAATTTGGGAGATTCTACCGTACACTCTACACATCCAGAGTCACCCACACTCCCCAAGATACCAGGGACTACCTAGCGGGAGTTCAATTCCCTAGACTGACCAACGACCAGCTTGAAATCTTAGAAGCCCCTATTACCGAGGAGGACATCACCGAGGCTATCTCCTGTTTGGCCTCATCTAAGGCACCAGGATCTGATGGTCTACCTCTAGAATTCTATGCCACCTATTCCGAAATTCTAATCCCTAAACTTAAAGACCTGTACAAATCCATATTTGATTCAGGAGTTCTACCCCCCTCCATGAGAGAGGCTCAAATTGTCGTAATTCCCAAACCCGGTAAGGACCCTAAATACCCGGAGTCGTATAGGCCTATTTCCTTATTACAGGTAGACATTAAAATATTAGCAAAGATCCTAGCCTCCCGCCTTAATCAGGTTATTCTGTCATTGATCCACCCTGACCAAACAGGCTTTATGCCAGGGAAAAACACTGCCATGAACATTCGTCGCCTATTCATGAATATTCAGGGGTCCCACGATGAAATTGGTTCGAGGGTTGTGGTGGCTCTGGATGCCGCCAAGGCCTTCGACTCCGTGGAGTGGAACTACCTGTGGGAGTGCCTCTCAAGATTTGGATTTGGCCCCAGCTTCATTCGCTGGGTCCAACTCCTCTATCAATCCCCGAGGGCCAGAGTATTTGTGAACGGTTGGCTTTCCGACCAGTTCCCGCTGGAAAGAGGGACCCGACAAGGCTGCCCCCTTTCCCCCATGCTGTACGCATTGGCTGTGGAACCGTTGGCCATTATGGTCCGCGCAGATGCCTGTATCCGAGGCCTCAGGATGGGGAACCTGGAAGAAAAGATCGGGATGTATGCCGATGATACACTCCTCTATCTGGCGGACTCGGGTCCCTCTCTTGTAGCAGCCCTCCAGTCCATAGAACGTATGGGTGGACACTCAGGTCTGAGTATTAATTGGTCCAAGTCCCAGATTCTCCCGATTGACCATTTCCCCCCCTCATTCACGTCTCCTCCTCTGGCTCTTCCAAGGGTCTCCCTGATCAAATACCTTGGGGTGCAGGTCACCAGATCGCTCTCGGACTACAAACTACTGAACATTGAACCCCTGTATGCCCTGATCAAGACCAAGACACAGACCTGGGCCAGACTACCCCTGGGTGTTATGGGTCGCATTAGTCTGGTTAAGATGATACTCCTTCCAAAAATACTGTATTTGGTCTGGCATGCTCCCCTCTATATACCGCAAAAATGTTTCAAAATAATTGAATCCATTCTGAATTCATTTATATGGGGTCATGGCAGACACAAATTATCTTGGAAAATTCTGAAGAACCCCGTGACATTGGGAGGAGCTGCTCTCCCAGACTTCCAGGACTATTATCTTGCCTCCCAACTGTCCCACTTCTATTACTTTGACAAACGTGAGCTACCAAGATACCAGACACTTCTCTGTGAGCATCCTGACGACCCAGCCCATACCCCACTTCAGTCAGTCCTTAGAACCCCATCGACGAGACGCCCCTCCCAACACAAAGCTGACATGTTGGCTCACCACCGGAGGGTATGGCGGATGGCACTACAAAAAATTGGAACCCCGCAAGTACACTCTCATACCCCTCTCTGGTTCAATACATGTTTGCCAGAATTATTGTCCATCCCAGACCCCGCGGTGTGGACACGCCATGGGATCTTATATTTACACCAGATCATGACCACCACAGGCCTTAAAACATTTCAAATGCTAAAAGATGAATTTTCCCTCCCCAATTGCCGTTTCTTCAGGTATCTGCAACTCCGCCACGCTATACAGGCCCAGTTCTCTGGCTCCAACCCGTCCATGGCAGTCCCCTCTATAGTGGACACAGTCACGGGGAATGAGCCCGCCAAACTCATCTCCACTCTGTACTCCGCCATTCGTCTCCCTAGCGCCACAGCATTGGCCTACGTGGCCAAGACCAGATGGGAGGTGGATGTTGGACTAGTGGAGGATGAGGATTGGGATGAGATCTTGGAAGACGTGAAAAAAGTCTCCCCCAAGCTATCGGACCGCCTCACACAGTTGTACATTATACACAGAACGTACCTGACCCCTCAGAGAATAGCACGTTTCAAACCCACGTACAATCCAGGATGCCGCCTCTGCGACCACACCCCGGGCTCCTTTTACCACCTTATTTGGTCCTGCCCCATTATCCAGACATACTGGACACAGGTGATACGCTTCCTACACGACCAGATGGGCTCCCCTGCTACCCTTGACCCAAAGATGTGCCTACTTGGCCTGTTGCCAGAACTAGATGCTGACAAACCCCTGCGTACCTTCTTACATGAGACGCTATTCTTGGCGAGAAAAGTAGTGGCCCGAAACTGGATGCAGGCTCTGTCCCCCACAGTCCAGTGCTGGAAAAAGGCGGTTAACGATGCTCTCCCATATAAAAAACTGATTTATGTGCATAGAGGGTGTCCCCTAAAGTATGAGAGGGTATGGGATTGATGGTTGGCGGATGGGGAAACGTGTACTTGACATGTTGATTTCTCATCTTTGTTGTATGCCGGCTCCACTCTCATCGGTGTCTTCATCTTTTATGTCACACAGATGTTTCATTATGTTCATGTATGTACTATTGCTTTGGCCATACTGGATTTTACTGATGTATGTACCATGCATATACTTCTTAATAAAGTTGGTTTTTTTCAATAAAAAAAAAAAAAAAGACTTAATAGTGCTACCAGGGTGTTCTGATTATCTCTGAGTTGTCCTGAAAGACTAGGGTCCTGGGTTTGATTCTGTATAAAGTTTGTATTGTGTCCAGATGGTACCTAGTATGAATTTCCTGCACGTGACCTCACAACTTAGCTCAGTATCTGTATCTTGGCAAGTATACCCAACGGATAAGGCCATTATCCAAAAAATCACGATGAGTATACACTGACTTGGTAGCACTGGTGAGGCAGACAAAATCACAGAAGTTTCCTTCTTTTTTTTTTTTTTTTTTTTGGACGAAGGAAGCTATGTTTGCTTAAAACCTAAGTATGCTCTGCTTCCCGTTTTAGTAATACAGAACACTGCGTTACTGTCATACCAATGTGTAGATGGCCAACGATTTTGTCTTAGCAGTTTTTAAAGTGGAATTCAAGTTCATCACTAACAATTGGGTATTATCTGTGATACTTATTTTATTTGCACTAAAATACAATTTGTCATGTTTTTGTTTTGGGGTTCAAGGCTCACTGTGTTTGGGTTGGTAGAGCAGGGAGGGGGGTGGGTTAAGGGTGGGATGTTTATTTCGGCGGTCCTCTCACAAGTTTTAGGTCTTGAGAAGGACTGGCCTCTTTGGTGTTTGGTTGGTATAGCTGCTCCTAGGAAAATGTTCTTTTTGCCACTATTGCACACCTATTATAGACAGTGTCATAGAAACGGTTTGTGGTATGCTGCATCACATGGTTATCCTTGCATTGTTCCTGTATTCCTTATACTTACTCATGGCTGACACTTTAAAACTGATTTTGTGGAATGTTAGGGGGTTGAACTCACCTCACAAGCGGTCCCTGCTGTTTTCCTATCTAAAAAAATACAGACCCCATATCATTTGTCTCCAAGAGACCCACCTTACTGGCTCTAAGCTTAAGTCCCTTAAAAGGCCCTGGCTGGCCAGCCACTATCATGCCTCTTATTCTAACTTCTCCCGTGGGGTCTCGATTTTGTTGGCGAAGTCCCTCCCGGCTGAGACTTTGCTTGTGACGTCC
Organism: Rana muscosa; assembly: GCA_029206835.1. Classification (NCBI taxonomy): domain Eukaryota; kingdom Metazoa; phylum Chordata; class Amphibia; order Anura; family Ranidae; genus Rana; species Rana muscosa. The sequence goes on from CM055118.1 coordinate 785,064,353, forward strand.
GATCCTGCGGGACGATTTATTATAATAACCCTCCGTATAGCCTCCACAATTTTTACATTGGTGAACATATATATTCCTCCACCGTTTTCCTCAGAAATCCTTTCCCATTTGTCTCTCATGTTACTGTCCCGATCCCCGGGTCCCCTGCTCTTTGTAGGTGATTTCAATGCTGTACTCGACCCTTCAGTAGACCGCTTGCGGGGTGGGGGCAGGCCGTACCCCTCTTTTATTGACTGGACCCAGGTATTTGCCCTTACTGAGCTATGGCGTTGGAAGCATCCGGATGACAGACAGTTTTCCTGTCATTCGGACTCCTTCCATACTATGTCTCGCATAGATATGGCATTTGCCCCGGCGGATGTACTCCCCCTGGTTCATTCCATAGCTTACCTGCCTAGAGGGATCTCGGACCATGCTCCTTTGCTGATTGGTCTTCTCCTCCTGCCAAAGTCGGGCCCCCGGGTCTGGAGATTGAACTCACATTGGCTTGAGGATGAGATTGTTCAGGCAGAGTGCCAGAAGGGCGTGACTGAATACTGGCAACTGAATCAGGGTACTACTGGACTCACCACTGTCTGGGATGCTTCCAAGGCAGTGTTGAGAGGTGCCTTTATGTCAATTACGGGTATTCTGCGTAAAAATAATCTACAACGTACTGAGGAATTAGAACAGACTATGGTGAAGGCGGAGGCAGAGTACTCTGAAAGGCCCTCTGCGGCCACGTTAGCCCCGTGGCTTCATAGTCGCAGGGAATACGAACTTCGCTTGTTAGATCTCACTAAAAAACGTTTACTCTATGTCACGCAAAAGACTTTTGAGCATGGTAACAAAGCAGGGCGCCTACTCGCATATTTTTCCAGACCTGACCATGCCCCTATTTCTATCCCCAGGATATTAGTTTCAGGAACTACGATTAGTACTGTCCCTCAGGATATAGCAGAAGCCTTTCTCTCCTTTTATCAAGACCTCTATACTTCCAGAGTTACTTATTCAGAGACACAACTAGATGACTATTTAGGCCAGGTGTCGCTCCCCCGATTGACAGACCAGGTCCAGGGAGAGTTGGATGAGCCGCTGTCTGTGGAAGAACTTTCATTGGCAATTTCACAGATGCCGGCTCATAAGACGCCAGGTCTGGACGGGTTCCCAGTGGAATGGTATAAGCAATTTCAGCACCTTCTTGGCCCTATTTTGCTTAAAACATACAATGCAGCATTGCAGGAGGGGGTACTTCCTCCCTCTATGAGAGAGGCACTTATTGTTTTACTTCTTAAACCGCGAAAAGATCCGTTAAAATGTGACTCCTATCGGCCGATATCGCTTATTAATGTTGATACCAAAATTCTAGCCAAGGCTCTGGCGAACCGCCTGAACAGGGTGATCCCAGGGCTAGTGGGGAGTGATCAGGGTGGTTTCATACCCGGTCGATCAACCCGGATGAACATTCGTAGACTGTTCCACAACTTGACGTTTCCACATGACTGTCCGGCGACCCGAGTTGTGGTGTCCTTGGACACCTGCAAGGCCTTTGACAGTGTGGAATGGCCATACCTGTTTGGGGTCTTGCAGTTGTATGGCTTTGGTCCACGGCTGATAGCCTGGATCAAACTCCTCTATACCATGCCACTCGCCCGCATTCGCATTAATTCTCAGATCACCGACACATTTAAGATCACCAGAGGCACTCGACAGGGTTGCCCTTTGTCGCCCCTCCTGTTTGCCCTGGCCATGGAACCCTTTGCTATTCGGATCCGTAATTCACCACTCCTTCGCGGATTACCCATAAATGAGATAGAAGAAAGGATCTCGCTCTATGCAGATGATACATTGGTTTACTTAGCAGACTCTCAGGACTCACTTACTAGTCTGTTGACCACGGTGACAACCTTTGGAGACTTTTCTGGATTCCGAGTGAACTGGGAGAAATCTACCCTCTTCCCCATAGATCAGACTCCTGCTCCACAGGTTCACTCGGATTCCAGACTACAAATAGCCACCTCCTTTAGATATCTAGGTGTTATAGTTCAATTGCCATTATCCCTATATATTACCAATAATTTAGGCCCTTTACTACTCCAACTGCAAACCCAAACTTAACAATGGAAGGACTAACCCCTGGATCTGATGGGGCGAGCCAATATCCTAAAGATGATATATCTTCCTAAACTTTTGTATGTCCTGGCTAACTCCCCCTGCAAAATTCCCAAAACAATCTTTAAGAGTATTGATTCGATTTGTATAGCGTTCCTTTGGAATGGTAGGCCCCCTAGAATGGCACTGGAAACTCTGCGCCTTCCGTCCCACTTGGCAGGATTAGCTTTCCCTGATTTTTACCTTTACTATCAAGCATCCCAACTGGTTAATATTCATGATTGGCTGCACCCTGACCCGAATAATGCCTGTACCACCACTGAAGGTGCCATGGTCTCATCATTCGAAACATTGCATAACATTGTTTATCGTGGATGCACGCCCCCGGGACCTGGACTGACTATTTTACGTACATCTCTGTCCCTATTTAAAACAGTGACGCTTAAACACGCCCCTGGCTCCTGGTCAGTCTCCCCTAATAGTCCACTTTGGTTTAACCCTACATTACCAGAATTTGGCTCCCTGCCTGACCCACAAAGGTGGACCTCTCGGGGGATAAAATACTTATGTCACATATACTCACCTCAAGGATTTAAATCTTTCGCGCAGATGAGAACTGACTTTGACTTACCATATAACTACTTATTTTTTTACTATCAGCTTAGACACGCTGTGCGAGCATAGTTTGGTTCACTAGACAACCCGCTTGTGATTTCTGACTTAGAAAAACTCTTACGATCCCCAGACCGCACGAAACTTATCTCTACTTATTATTTAGCACTGGCGGTGGGCTCCAACCCTAGATTCAAGGCATCACAACGTAAATGGGACTCCCTAGATATATCCATAACAGAGGAGGACTGGTCCGAATTCTGTGCCACTTTCAAGGCTTCTGTTGTATCCTCCAGGGACAGGATCATCCAAATAAAAATCTTCCACCAATCGCATCTCACCCCGGCCAGGATGCACAGAATGGGCATTTTGTCCTCGGCTGAGTGCTTTCGGGGATGTGGATATACAGCTGACTTCATTCATTGCTTCTGGAGTTGTCCCATAGTGCAGGAGTTTTGGAGGAGAGTAGACTCCTTTCTCTCTTCAGCGCTGGGGCTTCCCAACATATTAAATCCCAAGAATTGCCTCCTGGGGGTCTTTGGCAACCTCACTGTTCCCTCCCAGGTCAAACGATTGCTTCGGATCCTTTACTGTTATGCTAAAAAATCAATTTTATTGACCTGGAGGGGAGCAGCAACCCCAACAGTGGGGCCATGGTTGAAACTAGTCAATGATGCCCTTCCACTTTACAAACTCACTTTTGAGATCCGCAAAAGGAAGAAAACATTTTATAAAATTTGGGGCAGGTGGCTGGCTAGCCCCCTGACCCTTTCCCCCATACTGCCATGAAAGAGTAGGTAGGTTGTAGCATACCTTGAACCATAGCTACACTCCTATGCAATTTTACCAGCTATGACTGTCTAGTAGGTCTATTATGTTGCTGTAATTTGTCTTTATATTATATTATGCTGCTTAAATGGATGTGCAGATATTCTTCTGTGTAAACTGATATAGGAGCAAGTTGTTAATGTTGTGTGTGGGACAAGCCTGGCTAGGCCCCCACATATTGTCTTTCTATGTCTGTATGTTATGGAAAAATGTAATAAAACATATCTTTAAAAAAAAAAAATACAATTTGTCAGGACAAGCTTTCGGGGTATGCCCCCTGCTTCAAGGTCCAAGCAATACTAATACACAAAGTTTTAGCACTGCTGAAGTTTGGTACTGCTTGGACCTTGAAGAAGGGGACAAACCCCAAAAGCTATGGCTACAATCACCTCAAGCAAGTCCATCACTAACTATTTTTATAAATGTCCCCCCCCCCCCCTCCTACCTATCCTGCCTACATTGTGTAAAAAAAGATCTGTATACTTACCTTTATTTAGTCCAGTCTGGTCACGTGATTCTGCAGCTCCAGCTCCAATGTGTTATGAAGTTCTTGACAATGACTAGGAATTCAGGGAGCTGTGACCTCTCCCACAGCCAGGCATTGTCAGCGCTCCCTCCTCTCCCCTGCAGCTGCTGCTGACTGTTCCTCCCCCCTCCTACCTATCCTGCCTACATTGTGTAAAAAAAGATCTGTATACTTGCCTTTATTTAGTCCAGTCTGGTCACGTGATCCTGCAGCTCCGGCTCACCTGTGTTATGGAGTGCTTGACAACAGTTAGAAATTCCAGGAGCTGTGACCTCTCCCATGGCCCAGCTGCTGTCAGCGCTCCCTCCTCTCTGCAGCTGCTGCTGACTGGCACAGGGCTACAGGATTATGTGATTGGAACGGACTAAAAAAAGGTAAGTATACATATCGTAGGCAGGATATTTAGGAAGAGGGGTAAAAAAACATTTTAAGAATAGTTGGTGATCGGCTTGAATTCCACTTTAAACAAATTTCTTAGAGGCTCGTTCAGGGCAAAGTGACAGGTTCCCTTTAAAAAAAAAACAACCCCCCGATCCACTCATATTTGCCTTACCCATGCTCCCTCTCTGTTGCATTCCTCTGTAGATGTAAATTCGAACACTGTATAAGCTCAGTGTTGGTGCTTGTATGGGGTTATTGACATTCTCCTCCTGAAATCACTTTGCCATTGGCTGCTCATGCCCAAACAGTCTATCTTAGAAGAAAGTCCCATGCTTCTCCATATCTGCTCGATAATACCAGTTATTTACTGAGGTCTCTTAATAGAGTGGTAGGGGAGTACATTGAAGGTGAATGTAGGTGGCTGGGGGTTTCTCAGAATAGACAAAGTGACAGATTCTGATTAACATGCAGTCAGCCACTAAATGTGGACCAAAACGTTTATATGAAATAGCCTAATTAAAATTAAGAACAACCATAAAATAATTTTTTTTTTAAAAAAATACATCCAAAATATCATCATGTAAACTTTACAATAATATACTGTCGATATGCATATTAAAGCAGAGGTTCACACAAAAAGTGAACCTCCGCTTTTTGGAACCCTCCCCCTCCCTCCAGTGTCACATTTGGCACCTTTCAGGGGGAGGGGGGTGCAGATACCTGTCTAATACAGGTATTTGCAACACTTCCGGGTTCTGAGTCCCGCCCCTTCGCCCCCCCCCCCCGCGCTGTCTTCTGGGAAACGCACTGTTCCCAGGAGAGAGCGGGACCAGTGACGGCGCGCCGCGATACTCGCACATGCGCAGTAGGGAACCGGACAGTGAAGCCGCAATGCTTCACTTCCTGATTCCCTGACCGAGGATGGCGGCGGAAGCATCTGAGGACCGAGTGATTGCTCAGCCTCGTCTGCTGACATCATGGGCGCGCTGGACAGGTAAGTGTCCATTTTTTAAAAGTCAGCAGCTGCAGTATTTGTAGCTGCTGGATTTAAAAAAAAAAAAAAAATTGGGTGGACTTCCGCTTTAAATGTTTTTGCAAAAGCTACAGTATGTTTACGTGGGTTTGCTGAAAATTCTCTTCTTAAATCTAGCTTTGTAATAAACATACACAATAAAGAATATAACATATAAATGAAAATTTAATAAATGTTTTCAGACTTTTTTGTCTGTGTAACATTATGAATGTGCATAATTGTAGTTTCTTAATTAACTGCAAACATTGCCGTTCGCGGATCAATCTGCATCATAAAAACAAATCATTAGGGACATTCAAATTGAATTTATGTAGCAAACAAATTCTTGTGCAGCTGACAGCTGTGTTATCCATACCTTTGACCCAGCTTCAGACAACCCACACATTTTCTAAGATCACACCAAAGATTGTTCCCCATTTCAACATGTAACACTCAAAAATAGCATTTTTATTTTTTTTGTATCCTGCAACAATAAGTATTACACAGTAAAATAAGAATGTGAAGTGTAAGCTTTTTGTTCTCAGTTTTAATCATTTTTTAAAGTTTTCTGTATGGCATAGCTGATTTTGCAGTATCTTGTACACACGGTCGGACTTCAAACAAACTTTTCTGTGGATTTTTGTCCGAAGGGAGTTGATCGGGCACACCCATAGCATACACACGGCAGGACTTTTTTGCAAACTTTCCCAACATCACATGGTTTTTCTGCTCTTTACCGCCACCCTTTGGTCAACTTCTGCTATTGTTGGTTGATTTTAACATTGGTTCTGGGCATGCTTATTTGTCCATCGGACAAAAGTCCGATGGATTTCTCTACACACGGTCGGACTTTGCTCCATCAGACTTTTGTTGGCGAAAAGTTTGTCCGTTTGCAGACCGAACATTTGTCCGATGAAAACCAAAAAAGTTTTTCCGATGGAGCGTACACCGGTCGGATTTTTTGTCAAACTTGCTCATTTTGAAGTTTGTTGGCAAAAAGTCCGACCGTGTGTACGGGGCTTAACATTGATTCCCATTGCATCCCTAAAATGAGACCACAGTATTTGGTGGGGGGGAAGGGCAAATGAGTAATTGCCTTGGACCCCCAGCTACCTGATGGTAGGGCCCCCATGAAGCAAAGGAAGGTTTCCCCCTCCCCTTCTCCTAATACACAGAGACATCTAGACAGCTTTTGTAAGACGGCTGATGTTTTTGCTCTAACATCCCTTGGGGTGGATTTACTAAAGGCAAATATACTGTGTACTTTGCAAATGCAGTTGCACTAATTTTCCCCAGAGCTTGGTGAATGTGGTAAAGCTTCACTTTGTAAAGAATTTTTAATCGGGTGCAAGGAGAAAAAAAAAAGAGCAACATGTTTGATTGCACATGATTGGATGATGAAAATTAAGTTTACTCATCTCTGGGGGAAATGAGTGCAACTACACTTTCCAAGAGCACAGTCTATTTATTTGCCTTTAGTAAATCCACCCCATTGTGTCCATAGACATGCTGGTTATGTAAGAGCATATGGCTTCTGGTTGTCAGTTGACAACACATTGATAGCGTAGGGAATGTTTACAACCTCTGGCATATAGTTTATTTGCTATCTGTGTCCCCATTGGAAGATTTTTCCTCAATTTCCTGTCTCAGCGGTGTGTCAAAGACCCAGAAAGTGATGGGTAAAGCTCTACAATGGAGACATAGACACTGCATTTAGTAGGGCATTAAAGGTTAAAATCTGTCATATTTTTATCGCTGCCTATCATTTTGTATTCGTGACCCCCCACTACTCTCATTTTGTGTCCTGATGCTACAGGGACAGAACAGGGGTGGAGGTAGAGTTCATCAGTAAAACATGACAGGAGTTCAAACCTTCCACCACCATATTAAACGCTTTCCCCGACTTGTTCATTCCCTGACTTAGTTGGGGTAGGCGGTACACTTTGGTGGGGGTCAGCCACTCCCAGTGACCTTTGACCTCTGGGGACCCGCCCTCTGACCTTTGACCTCTGGGGGAGGACCCTGTTCAAGAGCCTGGGTCTTAGCCTTATTCTTAAAGGGAAAACCCTAACCCCTAACCCCTAACCATATTAAACACTACAGCATAGTCATTATAAAGCAGCTTATATTAAACCATGCACATTTTTATATGCAGGAAAAGAGACCAAGAAAGAAGACAAAAGTATACTACATTGCTAAAGAGATCATGAGCTCAGAGAAAGTGTAAGTATTACAGATTTCTCTTCTTTTATAAATGCTTAGGATAATTTGGATTCTCACAATTCTTTTTTTTTTTGAATTAACAGGTTTGTTGATGTCCTTAAGCTGTTGCATATTGTAAGTACGGTACTATTTTCTTCTCAATTATATATAGATTTTTATCCACTCCATTTGTTTTTACATTATTTGTTTTTTCTATGAATATACACAAGCTCACTTGTGAAGTATAATCAGTAAACCTTAATTGACGCCTACAGTGAGGAGAAAACAAGTATTTGATCCCCTGCTGATTTTGTACGTTTCACACAAGATCTATTCTTTAGCCTGTTCAAATATGTTAAATTTACAGTTTGTAAAGTTATATCCGACTAAGGTAGACACCTGGTATCTAGCACCTCATCCCAAGAAGTCAAATGTGCAAAAAGGGTTGGAAGGGGATTAATATGGTGCTTACAGTTAATAATGGAAACTATACATGTAAATAATCCCTGATGAAGCCATAGGGCGAAACATGTCAGGATATCATTACGAATATCTAATCTTTGTTCAACTCTTCTTACATGACCACCATAATGGAGATGTTCAACAAAACTCAACGATTTGGTATGTTTGGTTTTTAAACATGTTCATAATACATTTATATATGTATGGTTTCCATTATTATCTGTAAGCACCATAATAATCCCCTTCCAACCCTTTTTGCACATGTTAAATTTAACAATTTCCATGGGGTGCAGGCACCACTAGTTTGCCTGCTATGAAATTTGTTGTCCAGAATGGCCGCTGTGGCCCTACATTCAGCTTGTTCTGTAAGGGCTTCACCTAACTGACCAGAAGTACATTTCACCCACCTACTGTGAGGCAAACAAGTATTTGATCCCCTGCTGATTTTGTAGGTTTGCCCACTGACAAAGAAATGATCAGTCTATAATTTTAATGATAGGTTTATTTTAAGAGTGAGAGACAAAATAACAAAATATCCAGAAAAATGCATTTAAAAAAGTTATAAATTGATTTGCATTTTAATGAGTGAAATAAGTATTTGATCCCCTACCAATCAGCAAGATTTTTGTTTCCCAGGTGTCTTCTATACAGGTAATGAGCTTAAGATTAGGAGCACTCTCTTAGGCCTGGTTCACACCTATGCATTTTTTAGTGCGTTTTCAGTTTTGCAAAAACACACTACAGTCCATTTAACATGGATGTAGTTCACATCTGTGTATTTTATGGAAAGGGCCAGGGATTCTTTTCTGGTTTTTGGTTCCATAGGCTTCAATGGATCAAAAATGTGTATTGAAAAACGCAAAATGCAGCTGGAATATGCAAACTGCAACCTGCATAGGTGTGAATCAGGCCTTAAAGGGAGTGCTCCTAATCTGAGCTTGTTACCTGTATAAAAGACACCTGTCTACGGAAGCAATCAATCAGATTCCAATCTCTCCACCATGGCCAAGACCAAAGAGCTGTCCAAGGATGTCAGGGATACGATTGTAGAACTACACAAGGCTGGAATGGGCTACAAGAACATCGCCAAGCAGCTTGGTGAAAGGTGACAACAGTTGGGGCGATTATTCGCAAATGGAAGAAACACAAAATAACTGTCAATCTCCCTCAGTCTGGGGCTCCATGCAAGATCTCACCTCCTGGAGTTTCAATGATCATGAGAACGGTGAGGAATCATCCCAGAACTACACGGGAGAATCTTGTCAATGATCTCAAGGCAGCTGGGACCATAGTCACCAAGAAAACAATTGGTAACCCATTACGCCGTGAAGGACTGAAATCCTCCAGCGCCTTGCAAGGCTCCCCTGCTCAAGAAAGCACATGTACAGGCCCGTCTGAAGTTTGCTAAGGAACATCTGAATTATTCAGAGGAGAACTGGGTGAAAGTGGTGTGATCAGATGAGACTAAAAACAAGCTCTTGGGCATCAACTCAACTCGCTGTGTTTGGAGGAGGAATGCTGGCTATGACCCCAAGAACACCAACCCCACCGTCAAACATGGAGGTTGAAACGTTATGCTTTGGGGGTGTTTGTCTGCTAAGGACACAGGACAACTTCACCGCATTAAAGGGACGATGGACGGGGCCATGTATCTTCAAATCTTGGGTGAGAACCTCCTTGACTCAGCCAGGGCATTGAAAATGGGTCATGGATGGGTATTCCAGCATGACCATAACCTAAAACACACGGCCAAGGCAACAAATGAGTGGCTCAAGAAGATGCACATTAAGGTCCTGGAGTGGCCTAACCAGTCTCCAGACCTTAATCCCATAGAAAATATGTGGAGGGAGCTGAAGATTCGAGTTACCAAACGTCAGCCTCCAAACTTTAATGACTTGGAGAGGATCTGCAAAGAGGAGTCAAAATTCCTCCTGAGATGTGTGCAAACCTGGTGGCCAACTACAAGAAACGTCCGACCTCTGTGATAGTACGTGGTGGCAAAACCCTTGTTGGCAAAGTCATGTTTTGCCAAGGGGTCAAATACTTATTTCACTCATTAAAAGGCAAATCAATTTATAACTTTTTTGAAATGCGTTTTTCTGGATTTTTTGTTGTTATTCTGTCTCTCACTCTTAAAATAAACCTACCATTAAAATTATAGACTGATAATATCTTTGTCAGTAGGCAAACGTACAAAATCAGCAAGGGATCAAATACTTTTTTTCCCTCACTGTATGTCTCCTTTTCTGTTAATCTGCTGTGAGTTATTAAATTTCTTGAATTGTTTAGCTATATTAATGCGCTAATATTCCAAAGCAAAGCAGGGTTCAGATTACCCTTGTCATCCATTATACTATATATCTGACTTCCTTTTTGCTTACAGTCAAATTGCTCAAAAGCTGCCCATTGTTGACAAGTTTGTCCTATAGACCAACTCCAGCAAAAAAAAATATATTTGTTGTGAATTGTGTGGGGAAGACTTCTTTCCGACCGGTTTTCTGTCTGTCTATTTCCCTCACTTCCTATCCCTTTCAGACAGATGGCAAACTGTTCTAACTGTTCCTCACATAGATAAAAAAAAAAAGGTTTTTGATTGTATCTATGTCCCTATTGCAGATTTCCCATCACTTCCTGCCCTTGACAGGAAGGGGAGGGTGGCTCTGTAATAGAGATGTAGATGGCAATAAAATCTGACAGTGGCTTCTAACCCTTACCTGCTCTAAAAATAGAGACCCTTAAAACATCACAAAGAATGTTTGGGTTGTCCTCTTGAATGAGAAAGTTAGAAGTATCCCCAGGCACACTCAAATACTAATCTATTTTCTATTCTTAGCAGCCAAGATAGCAATAGCTACGGCCTGGAAATGCCATGTGATTGACTTTTCTTCACTGAAACATAAACTTACTGAAAAAATAGTCAGCATGTTCCAAGATAAACAGTTGATGTTTGAAAAGGTTTGGAACCCCTGGCTCTCTTAAAGCAGAGGTTCACCCAAAATGGAACCTCCGCTTTTCGAAACCCTCCCCCCCTCCGGTGTCACATTTGGCACCTTTCAGGGGGGGGGGTGCAGATGTCTGTATAAAACAGGTATTTGCACCACTTCCGGGTATAGACTCCTGCAGGAGTCCTGCCCCTTCGCGTCACCCCCCCCCCCCCCGCTGTGTTCTGGGAAACACACGGCTCCCAGGACACAGCGGGGACCAGTGAGGATGGCGCAGCGCGACTCGCGCATGCGCAGTAGGAAACCAAGCAGTGAAGCCGCAGCGCTTCACTTCCAGATTCCCTCACAGAGGATGGCGGCGGGGGAAGCCGAGAGCTGAGCAGTAGCTCGGCTTCGGCTGCCGACGTCGCGGGCGACCTGGATAGGTAAGTGTCCATTTTTTAAAAGTCAGCAGCTGCAGTATTTGTAGCTGCTGGCTTTTAAAAAAAAAAAAAATTCCGGTGAACCTCCGCTTTAACTAAAAATACTACCTAAATAGTGGCGGATCAGCTGTCTGGTGGAACCAGACTTCCGAATGGGTGCTGTAACGGCACCCCAAATATAAAGGGGGTTAACGCCGTTTAAGATGTTCCCTCTCCTGGACACTAGGGCTGGGCGATTTTCCCCCCCAAAAAAATCTGCGATTTTTTTTTTTTTTTTTTTTATAAAAAACTCGATATTCGATTCGATTTTTTTTTTTTTTATTATATTAATTGAAGTGCATCAACAAACAAAATTTCAAAGGCAAACCCTTTCTCTAACTGCAAAGTCAGTGTGCCGTGTGCAACAAAGATTGTTAAACATCCAAATTATTAATACTGTATTTGGATTTAGCTAATAAAACAACCAAAAATCTTGGTTACTCTTAGTTGAATTGAACTGTGCCCGTGCCTCACTGTGCCCATGCTTCAATCACTGTGCCCGTACCTAATGCAGATTTTCATGGGATACGGATTTTACTGCTACACCGGCGGCCATTCCAGTATTCAAAAGCCGCGCCTCCTCCTCGTCTGTGATAGGCGGAACACTCAATTTCCCAGCATTCAGTGTTCCGCCTATCGTGGACATCCGCTCATCCTCATAACACAGACGAGGATGAGAGGATGTCCGTGATAGGCTGAACACTGCCTGCTGTGAAATTGAGTGTTCCGCCTATCACAGACGAGGACTCGGGAGGCGCGGCTTTTGAACACTGCAATGGCCGCCGTCTGTCTGCATGACACGCTGATCAGGTAGGCAGACGGCGGCTTGCGGTTAGTTAGTGATACATTACTACGGCGAGTAGATGTAATTGGGGTAACGCCGCCCAGTGCCATTCCGGATACGCCCCCTGCAGCCCTGCTACGGAAACTTTGAAGGAAAAAAATATTTTTTTTTTCTTTAATTTTTTATTTTTTTTTAAATAAAAAAAAATCTAAAAAAATTGATTTTCTTCAAATCTGAATCGATTTGAACTCGAAACTCGATTCAAGATTAAAAACGATTTTTTTCCCAGCCCTACTGGACACACATTCGCTGTCGATCCTCCACAGCCAGCCGACCACTTCCCCTAGGAATTAATCTTTCTGGAAGAACGAGACGTACTCTGTAGCTTCCAGGATCGAGTCTCTTTATTGAAAAAGATATTGTAACTTTTATACACATCTACTACTGCATTAGTTTAACATGAACAATGGCCCAGCTCCACCCACACATAACAAGGCCCAATACCCATTATTTTGACGTCTGTTAGGCTTCAAAAGACTTTACACAATAGAACGTAACGACCTTTAATACACATCTTACAATGAAAGGGTTGGTAGACGGTCCGTCTGCCGAGTACAATGCACACAGGCATAGAGTTAACTATCCCTTTCACACCAAAAGGGTCTCCAGACCCTCCTAGACTCATTTACAACACAAGCAGGCAGGTGATTAACCTGTCTGCTGCTAGTTCCACAACCTATAATTATAGGCTTAATTCCCACAAGCCACAATAGATAATAGAATGCAAATCACCTTAACTCCTCACAGCAATGATTACACAACCCCCCCCCCCCCCTCACAGTACACATCCAATCTAGATACAATGTATGTGCAGCATTGAATATGGCTATCATAGACCATATTGGGGTTTTCATTCACCCTGTGCCCCTAATAGAGACACAGGGTGGTTGACACATAAGAGGCATTGGGGAAGCTGAAGCAAGGGTATCTCATACTTTGTAAGCGATTCTGAGTTCCCCGGGCCTTCCCGTTACAGGTGCCCCCTCCTTTTTTTCCTTTTTCCTACCCTTTTCTTTTCTTGGTACTATTTTCTCTATTTCCACTCTTACTACTTTTTATCCAGTACTCCTCGGTCACAAATTTGTTTTCCTTGTTTTTTCCACACTATGGGAAATGGTTCCTATATACACTATATTACTGAAAATATTGGGCCGCCTGCCTTTACACGCACATGAACTTTAATGGCATCCCAGTCTTAGCCCATAGGGTTCAATATTGAGTTGGCCCACTCTTTGCAGCTATAACAGCTTCACCTCTTTTGGGAAGGCTGTCCACAAGGTTTAGGAGTGTGTCTGTCTATGGGAATATTTGACCATTGTTCCAGAAGCGCATTTGTGAGGTCAGGCACTGATGTTGGGTGAGAAGGCCTGGCTCTCCAGTCTCTGCTCTAATTCATCCCAAAGGTGTTTTATCGGGTTGAGGTCTGGACTCAGGCCAGTCAAGTTCCTCCACCCCAAACTCGCTCATTTATATCTTTTTTAGACCTTGCTTTGTGCACTGGTGCGCAGTCATGTTGAAACAGGAAGGGGCGGGGGCGTGGCCTAACACAGCATGGAGTAGGACGTGTGTACTCTAGGCTCCGTCCAGTACTCCTTTTCAAACATTCATCCTGTTGCTTTTTAAATATTAATATTTAAGATTCAATTAATATTTCAACGATTATTGATATGGTTTAAATAAGAGTTCTTTTTGACAAGATTTGAAAACTTCAATATAACAAGCATTTATTAAAGAATGGTTATTTAGTTACATTACAAATAGACAGACAAACATAGGAAAAATGCAAGTATATGGTAAGTGCTGGGAGATGGTCTGATAATTACCTATAATGAATCCTGGGCCCAGGTTCCCTCATCTCTCCCTCTCTACTGGATGGGGTGGTCCTTTTATGGAGCCCTCTCCCATTGACTAACCCAGGGCGGCTACGATTGGTTGCTGTTATATCTCTCCTCCCTCCTGCCGTTATATTAATTTCCCACACTAGCCCACTCTTTACTGGAATTTTGTGATAATTGGATTTGAAGATAATTTAATTAGACCGGAGGTCGTTAACTTCCCTTGAATGGGGCACTTAGCTATGCATAGAACTAGCCATGGCCAATTACCCCTTAAATGGATATTGGTTCGTTAACCGGGGCGAATACACACGCCTTTATCTAGCAAACAAAGGTGGTGTCGCATAGATTAGAAGTTTTAGCTGTGATCTCTTTTCTAGCTTGTTTGAATACTAAGTTACCTAGTCAGACCATACGACTCCACAGCCCTTGTCACCCCGCATTCATGCATATTCAAATAAGAGGACAGGTAATTAGATTGTCCTCAAGCCCAGCTCGTCAGCCAAGTTAACCCTTTACAGACCCACATATTTCCTACTCTAAATTATATATATATACATATATGTTACAGATATTCCCAGTTTACAAGGAAATTATTCATAAACATTCCTCATAAGGCAACAATCCTTTTGCTTATTATCCTACCATCCAAGTCGACTACCTTCCTGAGGACCCTTCGTATAACCTGCCTGACCTATCCGGACATCCGACGGCCGAGCGGAGCCGTGATTCACCCGCGCGGCGGCTGCATTTAGGAAAGTCTGCGGCTTCGGCCTACACGCGGAGGTCCGCGGCCATCTTGGTCATCCCGATCCCGATCCCGGATCCAGCGCTGGTCCCTGTCCTTGCCTCGGGTCTGGAGTCCTTCTTCACACCCTGCCTGATCTCCTCGGACATCCAGCTATCCAGCAGAGCAGCGATCCCCCCGCACGGCGGTTGCGTTTAGGAAAGTCCGCGGTTTCGGCCTACACATGGAGGTCCGCGGCCATCTTGGTCCTCCCAGTTCCGGATCCAGCGCTGGGCCCCGTTCTTGTTTTGGGCCTGGAGTCCTTCCTCACACCCTGCCGGGCCTTCTCAGACATCCAGATATCCAGCGGCCCGAACGGAGCAGCGACCCTCTCGCACTGTGGTGGCACTCAGGCAAGTCCGCGGCTTCGGCCCATACACGGAGGGCTGCGACCATCTTTGTCCTCCTAATCCCCAAACCAGCACTGGGCCCTGTCCCTGTTATCGGCCTGAAAACCCTCTTCCCGCCCTGCCTTGCCTACTCTGGCTGGCTCTGACTGCCGCCCCCCACACCCGCTACCATGTCCCCCCCAAAGAGTCAAAAATACGCCGCGGCGAAGCTCGCACAGTACCGCCGGAATGAGGGTGAGGAAGAAGAAAAGGATGGCGGCGCTGAGAAGACGGGAGGAGAACGCGGGCAGGGAGACACAGACAAATTGCTGGAGGCGATTACACTCTGCAGGACCTCTCTCACTGCCCAGATTGAGGAGGTCAAGGTGGACATTTCTCTGATTAGGCAGGATCTCCAGAAACTTCGCAAGCGGGTCACGGAGTCAGAAACCCACATCAGCACGGTGGAGGACGCACTGCTGCTACTGCAGGCCGGGTCTGAACATATGCAGAGGCAGATTAACCAGTTGATCGCCAAGCAAGATGACATGGAGAATTGCCTTAGGAGGTGTAATCTCCGCTTCGTCTGTCTCCCGGAGGGGGCGGAGGGTAGGGACCCGACATCGTTTCTGGAACAGCTCTTGGTAACCACATATGGCCGGGAGGCCTTCTCCTCCATGCTGACGGTGGAGAGGGCGCATAGGATGCCTGCTAAACCTCCTCCGGGGGCTCCCCCCCCGTACCTTCATTGCAAAACTTTTAAATTATAAAGACCGGGATGCTGCGCTGAGGCTGGCGAGGGAGGAGGGTAACATCCTAGTAGGCAACGTCAAAGTGGCAATATTCCCTGATTTCTCTAAGCATTACAGAAACGTCGGCAGAGCTTCATGGAAGCCAAACTCTGCACAGCATTCACCTGAAGTATTCTATGCTGTTCCCGGCACGCCTGAGAGTGGAACATGATGGCCGAGTATCGTTCTTTGAGGATCCGGCAGAGGTCATCTCTTGGCTAGAGCGCAGGCATGCGCCCGGAAGAGATGACTGACCACGCACCAGGTGAGCCATATGGCGAGATACCTTGTCCCCCTGTTTGCACTGCTACTTGGCCCGACTTGACTACCCTTGTGACATTGTTACCCTGACCTACACCACACGTTGGTGAGCCCACGTTTATATACCCTTACCAGGCCAAGGGGGCAGGTGGAATCCTGTACCTCCGCTAAACACGCCACCACAACTGCTGTTCTGCAACCTGCTGAATGTCTTTCAGTGAACCGGCCTATTCCCCCCCCCTTTTTATTTTTATTACCTCTTTATTATTATTATTATTATTTTCTCCTATGATATATGTTGAGTCGACTTGATGCATTTAATTTCCCCCTCCATGGGGGTCTCTTTTATACCCCTGAATTGAATAACCACACGGAGCTGTGGGGACACGTTAGTCCTACAAGCCGCATGCACAGTGCAGCGAATTTACGCCCCACTAACCACTGGGAACCATGATTATACAGAGAAACTGGGTCTTACTTCTTTTTTCTTCTGCTAACTTGCTGGGGAGCACAACTAGGTCCCCCCCCCCCTCGTCTTTGTCGTTGGGAGCTGGCTTGGAACCACTACTTGACCCAGTTGCTAAGACTGTTCCTCATTTTCTTCTTATATGTGAAGCTACTGTTTTTCCCAGATGGAAGTCCAGAGTTGTTAAGGGATCATGCCTACACAAGTTGGGGTGGGTGTAAGGCGGGGAGGGGGGAGGGGAGTGTTGAACAGTTATTTTTACAACTTTTAAGTGTGCATACAGTATTTCAAGAACCGATCACAGGAGAAGGTGTATATGTTGAATGGATGCCTCATTTGATGTTTTTATTGCATTTTAGTCATGTTGCATACAATATTTTTCACTAGGCCTTGGGATTTCTGTTTTACCAAGGTGAGGTTATGCCCCTTGCACAGCACTATGGCAGCTATAAAATTCCTTACATGGAATGTAAGGGGCCAGCGCGAGAAAATTTAACGCTCGGCCGCCCTTCCTCAAAAAGCAACGTGCAGATGTGGTGGTGCTGGTTGAGACGCACGTTGAGGGTAGACTTCAAATGGCCCTCCGCTGCCCTTGGGTTGGGTGGGCGTATCACTCCACTCACACGACTCACGCTAGGGGTGTATCTGTCTTAATCGCCAAATCTGTACATTTTGAACTGTGTGAGCTCATCACTGACCCCAACGGCCGGTATGTATTCCTCCATGCTAAATTATATGGTGAACAGTTCCTTCTCATGGCTTTTTACATACCTCCTCCCTTTAGCGCAACTGTGGTTCTGGAAGGCTTTACCTTTATGTCTCGAAACAGGAAGGGGCCATCCCCAAACTATTCCCACGAAGTTGGGAGCATAAAATTGTCCAAAATGTCTTGGTATGCTGATGCCTTAAGAGTTCCCTTCACTGGAACTAAGGGACCAAGCCCAACACTTGAAAAACTACCCCACACCATAATCCCCCTCCACCAAATGATTTGGACCAGTGCACAAAGCAATTTCCATAAAGACCTGGATGAGCGAGTTTGGGGTGGAGGAACTTGACTGGCCTGCATGGAGTCCAGACCTCAACCGGATAGAGCACCATTGGGATGAATTAGAGTGAAAACTACGATCCAGGCCTTCTGGTCCACATCAGTGCCTGACCTCACAAATGCGCTTCTGAAAGAATGGTCAAACATTCCCATAGACACACTACTAAACCTTGTGGACAGCCTTCCCAGAAGAGTTGAAGCTGTTATAGCTGCAAAGGGTGGGCCAACTCAATATGGAACCCTATGGACTGGGCCATTAAAGTTCATGAGCGTGTAAAGGCAGGCGTGCCAATACTTTTGGTAATGTATATTGTGTGTGTATTGTTGAGGGGCTATGTACCTCAAAAAGTTCTTGTATACCTTCACAAGTTCCTCAGCTTGCGCCTCCCCCCTCCATGTTTTTATTTTTTCCCTAAGTGGTTGTCTTTTTGGATATTATGTAAGAGCTCAGTTAGGTCGCCAACTCTTTCATGAGATCGTTTTCTTTATCGTTCTTGTTTGATCAACCCCTAATGGGGCTCCATTCATCTATAATACCTGGAAACATATCTACGTTCTCTGATCATAGTGTTGGTTAATTCTATATATTGTTGGTCACTGTGTCTTTGAGCACTTTTGTGAATGTTTTAAGCCTTTTCTTGACTCTTTTTGTACATTTTGACCACTGGAATTTACGGTTATATTCTTGTTATTGTGGAAAACAATAGAAATGATTGAAATAGAAAAAAATAGAGCCCTTTAGTTTGCCAGGTAACCAATGTCACAGCAGTGGAAGCCCCTGTTTTCCGCTCATTATGGTTTTCTTTAAAAATAAAATCCATGCAAAAAAAGCATGGTATAAACCGAGAGAGCCTTGACTGGCTTAAGTTGCTGACTCCTCCTGTCCTAGTACAGGGGATTATAGGAAGCTGTTATCAAGACTGATGCCTGTACCTTGTGCTAGTTTTAGGTAAAGATGCATTAAATCTGAGCTTCAAGGATCCTTGGCCATAATGTTGAGTAAATGTCTGCAACAATGAGAATTGTGATGAAGTTTCAGTCAGCACTTTGCTTGGTATGTGAGCAGGCAGCTGTTGTTGAGTTTACTGTTGGCTTATCACTAGTATTACATCAGGAGGAAATCCAGGACTGCTGAGGAAATCGAGTGCTTGTAAATATAGCAAAATCCTTCTTAATGCTTCAAACCCCTTAGAGCAGCTGCTATGGTGAAAGTCAACACTCAAAGCCTAAACTGGTGTAGTCCATCGTCTCCTTTATGAAGAGGTACTTTTTTTTTTTGGGCCCATGTAGGGGTCCAGCAAAATTTGGGCATGTGCTTTGGTGACATGATACTGTCAGGATCACCAAAACCGCATAATCATTGACTGTAGACTTAAGCCTAGTACACATAGGCCGAATGTTGGACGGCATTGGCCGGTTCAATAGAAACCGTCTGACATTCAGCCCATGTGTATTGCAGCCGGTCCGGCAGAAGCCAGCCCATCAGCGATCTCAACCGATGGATGAGAGCGCTGACTGGAGTGTTCTGATGGGGGGGGGGGCGTCCCCCTGTCAGAACACAAGAGAACAGCGGGTAAGATTGCTGTACTAACGTTGCATAGCTAGTACAGTGGCTCCTCCTGAGTTGTTAGTTTTTTTTCATTCAGCCCTGCTGGGTTGAACGAAAAAAAAAAAAAAACACTAGTTTGTACTAGGCTTTAGTCTTGTTAACACCATCTACTCGCACTGTTTTCCACTGAGTTTTTATGACCGTATCCCTCTTTAAGAGAAAATTACCGCTCAGATGTACCTGATTGATTTTTCCGCTTCTATCCCAAGCCACGGGTGCAGGCAATGCATATAATAATGCGAAAAATGGAAGGAAACTATTGGACAGCCGCACTCCAAAAACAATTCCTTTATTGGAAAATCACGGAAATCCAAACCACAGCAAAGAATAAGAGCAGACAAGCTGACGCGTTTCGCACCGTAATTTCAGTGCTTACTCATAGCTTGAGTAAGCACTAAAATTACGGTGCGAAACGCGTCAGCTTGTCTGCTCTTATTCTTTGCTGTGGTTTGGATTTCCGTGATTTTCCAATAAAGGAATTGTTTCTGGAGTGCGGCTGTCCAATAGTTTCCTTCCATTTTTCGTATCCCTCTTTAGTTTTCAGTTCAATTTTGTTTGTCCAATTTTCTAATTGTTTTTCCAATTTAAACCCACATAAGCTTTAAAACTGCAAGGGCATGATAAACATTTAAAGCGGAGGTCCGCCTAAAAAAAAAAATTAAAAGTCAGCAGCTACAAATACTGCAGCTGCTGACTTTTAATAACCGGACACTTACCTGTCCCAGGGTCCAGCGATGCGGGGGAACAAAGCCCCCTCCTCTCCGTGGCGCCGGCATTGTCACTGTGGGCGCCCAGCTGTGGCTTCACAGCCAGGCATGCACTGAGCATGCGTGAGCCATGCTGCGCACCGTGACTGGTGGAGCAATCATCTGGGACCTGTGACGTGTCCCAGATGATTGTGAAGAGGGAGGGGGGAGAGGTGAGCTTACTTACGCCGCCGAAGTGGTAGTGCCGTGGTTGGGATTTAAACCGATAACCCTAATGCTACAAGGTGGAAGTGCTGACCACTTAGCCACTTTGCTGCCCTGTTGGACTTGGCTGGCTGGTCAAATAACAGGGCCCCCCTCGCTGGCCCTTGTAGTTCATCCTGTTGATCTCTAGTCATTGCAGGGCACAATGGTGATGTTGGGGTTGTCGAGAGGAAATTGGGTGTGTTGAAGAGCATGCCCCCCATGCGTGGGATAGCATTAGTGCCAGGAGCTCTGCTAAAGAGGGAAGGTTCTTTAAACCAACTGATGCATACGCAAGAATGAAGCGGTTTTCCTCAAGTCATTGCTTTTGGACTTTATCTAACCCCCTCACAGGGCCGCTCTAATGGGATCAGCTAATGTGCATATATGCAGCCCTCCTAACTTTTAGACACTGAGACAAACATATTTTAGGCTATACATTATTTATAGATCTGAACACCCTGGCCATGAAAAAGTGAAGAAAATCTTATTTTACAATGAGCTTCTGCAATTTGCATATTGTCACTGTTCTTTGCACTGCCTTATTTAATAAGTTCAAATAGCTCAAAGTACCAAATGTATTTTTAGCGCCCTGCTACTGTTGACCAGGCGCTATGATCTAAATTTAGTGGGATGTCTGAACTGTAGTTAGTTCAGATTCTATGTTTTGGCTAAATTGGCCTATGTTCCAGCCTTGGCTGTGTTGGTGTATTTCCCGCGGTTACCAGCAGGGGTCGCTGCCACCTCTGGTCCATGTTGGAAGGTACAATGAGCAGAGGTGTATTGGATGCTTTTTCCCAGAGGAAACCTAGCGGGAGGTTGATACCGCTGGGTATGCTGGGAGAGGGTACTTAAGGGGCGGACACCATTTCTGGAGAGGCTCTCACCTCATGGCCACCCTGGCCGGAGGGATGTGACAACTCTTCTTCTACCTCGGGGCCTGCTGGCCCGAGGTTTCGTTACTGGAGGTAGGCCCAGGAGTTATCTGGGGCCTACTGGTTCGAGGGTGATCCTGTGCTGTCTGTCCTGTGGGAAGAAGCCGAGCAGTTGAAGGAACCAGGGGAGGACTCGTCTTAGAGAATACGCAGCGGAAGGCCGGTATCTCGAGAGGAGCCTGGGACTTCAATTGGAGGATGCATCCAAACCCATCTGCCTCACAGTATTGCCGGGTTGGCTTAAAGGACTTTTCATACTGTGCAGTTGTGCTTGAACTTTGAGATTCTGATTACCAAGTCTGTGGCAGAGACTTTTCATTCTGATTACCAAGTCTGTGACAGAGACTTTTCATTTTTGTCTGTGCATCATCCGGGCTGTTAGGCCGGTGAGAGGGACCTATCCGGGTGAGCAAGATCCAGTGGCGGCAAGTGTACCTGTCTCCAGGATCTCAAGTTTTCCTCAGTGATCTGCATCGGGTACCTGAACTTCCCCTTATCCCTCCATCCCTCATTCTGCCAACGTTGTGGTAAATAAAAGCATTGGAAAAGGACTCTGTGACTGGCGACCGTGTTTATGCAACTTTAACCCTAGATTTTGAGCCAACACGGACAACAGTGGGGTAACGGCAGACCAAAACGAACCAGCAGCTCCTACGGGAGTAGTGCTACATATTCATAAATTAACACATGACAGTGCATCAAGCTACCCAAACCTTTTGGGACTAAAATTTGAAGGTTCTGTGTAGAGTACTGTACAATTATACAGATTATTGTATATACATTTATATAAAATTGTAACAAAATGCTAGAATTGTTTGTGGGAGGCCTGTCCTGAAATGTGTCATGTTTGATCAGACGCAATATATTTTGCAGGAAATGAGTACTATTAAGTACTTGGCTGTTTTACCTTTCCTGTTTTTCAGGAAGTTGTGGACTGTTTTAATTTTTATTTTTGCCCACAAAATAGTGAGAGAGGCTTATTTTTAAACTTCTACTACTGAAATATTAAAGCAAGCCTAATGCAAGACTTGTGATGAAAAGTGTCTTAGGGATGTGTGTCTTTCTGAATGTGTGAATTTCTGCATGCTCCAAACAAGAGTGTAGCACACAGGCAAGCCAAGACAAGGAAATAAGATTGTAGTATTCAGCGTTTATGCCACACCTACATATCTGATTTTTGGAAAGAAATCTGTAGCTGAAATTCAGGTTGAAATGTTGAAAATCTTTTCTACATATTGAAGAAATGCTAACCAATAGAAACTTTCTAATATAATCTAAGATTTTAAGCAATATGTAGATCTGAGTGATCATTTACACTTGAACTTGAGTGTAGCCAGGTGATTTAGATTTTTTTTTCAGGTGACTCATAATATAGGAGCAAAAATAATATTGGGCCAAAAATGGAAAATTCTGCCCCAAAGAAGCCTGTGTATTTTTTTAGAACTTCATGTGACAAGCGACACAATGCTTGGGTATGAACAGGCCCATTGCGAATAATTGGATTCTTAATTTTGAGCATTGTGGTGCTTCTCGTGACAAAACGCGTAGGTGTGAGTGGGGGCTTTATATGTTAAATATTGATGTGTTAGCTATAGTGGGTATTGTACAGGATAGATTACTGTGCTGTATCCTAATCTAAAAAAATTATCTCTTGGATTAAGTTTTAGTACATATTACATAGCCATCAGCTCTGGGGCTGGATGATTGGGAACAGGTGATCAGGTATCTTTATGTGTTCTTTATCAAAATCATGAAGCGACTGTCCCTCTCCACAATACATTTTCATGGTTTTATGGCTGGGAAGTGTTTGGCTGTACAAGTCACTGAGAGAGCATGCAAAGATTGCAGGATTTTCACTTTCTCTATAAGGGGTTGAGATGAGGCTCACATCTCTGGTTAAGGAGGGGAGGCCTTGGTGCCATCAGTTCCTTCCCATTCTTGTTTTTTATCCAAGCCAATTGCATTATCATTTATTAACTTGTCAAAATCTATTTAGTCTATTCCATTTATAAACTTGTCAAAATCTATTTCCAAGTTCTCTACTTGAACGATGTAGCTGGGATTACTTTTACGATGCAAGTTCTGCTGCATGACAGTATATGGGATTGCTTCCATTAGTTAATATACAGTATTCTATATAACTTTTTTTTTTTTAAATACTATTTATTGAGTTTGTGTGGAAAAAAAAACGAAAAGAAAAAAAGGGTTACAAAATAAAGCCTCTGGGCATACCCCGGCTTAGACAATTTACATTGTAACTGTCCTATAATTTCTAAGGCCCGGTTCACATAGGGGCGACTCGTCAGGCGACTCGGCCGCCTGGCGAGTCGCATCCCGCTCTGTTAAATGGAACCGTTCTAATAGGAGCGACTCAGGTCACTCTGACTTAGAAAAAGGTTCCTGTACTTCTTTTGGGGGCGACTCAGGGCGACTTGCATTGACTTCTATACAGAAGTCATTATGCAAATTGCCTGAGCAGGGCGTCTCAAGTCGTCTTGAGATCGCGCCGCCGAGTCGCCCCCAAAGTCATGCCGCCCCTGTGTGAACCGGGCCTTATTGAAACAACTACAAACTTTAAACTGCTCGTGCCATCAAATTGAAGGGATACTGGGGAGGATAATGGATCTTATACTTCAGGTGACCACTTCAGGGAGGGAAGCTGAGGTTGAGGATAATGCATCTAGGTGTACCTTCAAATAACAGCAAATTTAGGTCTTCACCGTATTCTATATAACTTGGTATTGCATTTTGTGTTCTGTGTCTAATATGCCTGGTGTTAATTTCCTATTAGTGGAATATGTTTTGCCTCGGTCTACGGCTCAGAGGCTGAAGGCAATTTAATTTTAGGTTTCCGGAGTCAGGTTACTTCATTGACTTTGGTTACTTGTAAGACTACAAAGCAATTAAAAAGGGTAATTGTGATTAATGAGAACATCTGCTGCAGCAAATGAACATTTGTATATGGATCATAAGCCAAGCACAGAATGCATGGCTTACACATTCAGTAAGTGTGGCGGTATACTCTAGAAGCCTGCAAGGTTTAACTTTTTAAACCAACAATCCCACCTTGATTAATAAGCCAACATGTTTGAATTGGTTCAGTCAGAAGAGTCTCCCTTGATCATGTGTTGTGGAAAAGCATAATAAAAAACTTGCCTGCACAGGCTTGCTATTGTTGGAGATTAGATAAAGTGGAACAGTGAATGATCTCTGTAGAATCAGCCATGGATATAACATTACATGCAAGCCATTGAGCAAATGTTCCAAGTGTGTTTGTCTTATTGCAACAGCCATAGAGTTTACAGCTTCAGTCTCCAGGGCCAGTTCACACCACATGCAGTCTGGTGTGTTTTTCTTTTCTGCATCAAAAATGCAAAGAAAGTAGGTTATATGGTTTTCAATGGCTTTGTTCACACTTCACACCAGTGCGGTCAGTTCCAGGATGTTCAAATTCCAAAAAAAAAGAACATGCTGCATTTTTCCTGCACTAGACTGTACTGAAACACCGTAAAATGCCTGAAAAACACATCAAAGATGCATCGGCCCCCAGTACAGTGAAAAAAAAAAAACAGGCAAAAAAGAAAATAAAAACATCTGGAATGCATCCGGAAACTCTTTAAAAATGCATTGGAACGCATAAAAAACACGCATGCAGAAATGCATCCGGAACGGACCTGGAGTGTGTTTTTGTGGTGTGAACTGGCCCTCGGGACTGAATTCATCTACCAGGAACATTTAGGCATAAAACTGTAGCTAACTTAACTTGTGCCCATGAACAATGAATGACATAAGTCTAAGCCATTAAAAACAGTTAAAACAGCACCACCTTATCACAGATGGCAAGATGCTAATCCCAGAGCATTGCAAAGGTCAGAACAACTGTTTGATTTCCAGAGACCATCCTGGGATATGCAGGTATGACCCTGGAAATTGTTATACCTATCAATGCCCTTTTTTTTTTTTTTTTATAAATTGAATTTTAAAAAATTGTTGTTAGAACTAAAACTAGCTTCCGAATCTGTTTTCTATGGCCAAAAGGAATGCTTCTGTGCATTGAAGCGGAACTAAAGACAGTAATACTTACCTCTGTCCCAACCGTCCGACGCATCAGGGTCCCTCACCAATGCCGGAATTTTTTCCCTAGCTTCTTCTGGCCATCTTGATTGGTGGGTGTGCAATGACTTCACTTGCGTACATGTGCAGGGGTGCAGTCACTCCTTCACACAGGCAGCATGCTGGAATGTAAACTGCGCTGTGCGTGCGCAGCTCAGTGCAAATTCTACAGGGCATTGTGAACAGTCAGGTAGATGTAATGTCTCTTATGCATTAAAATACATCTCTCTTGTGCAATAAAAAGCCTGCCTGTTCACAATTTAGAATTTTTTTAATTTGACAAAACTTTTTTTTTTCATTTTGGATAGACACCCCTGTAAGGATTTTTGTTTACCATCTATGTCCCATTGCAGAGATTTCCCTTCCCTTCCTGTCCCATAGCCAAACAGGAAGTGAGGGGAAATCTCTGAAAATTAAGGGAATTTCTCGGGGACCCCCAGGTTGCCAGAACTAGTGTCCCCATTGGAAGATTTCCCCTCTATTACTTTCCTGGGGACAACTCAAAATTTGGGATTTTCTTTTACTTTCATTTTCAATGATAATGGTAAACCGGACAAATAGAGAGGGGGAATCTCCTTAAAGTGGAGTTCCACCCAAAAATGGAACCTTCACTTTTTGGAATCCTCCTCCCCCTCCGGTGTCACATTTGGCACCTTTCAGGGGGGAGGAGGGAGCAGATACCTGTCTAATAAAGGTATTTGCTCCCACTTCCGGGCATAGATCACCTCAGTGATCGAGGTGACCTATGCCACTTCCGAAGCCTACTCTGTCCTCCCCTGCTGTCTTTCGGGAGACACACAGGTCCCAGAAAACAGCAGGGACCAGTGAAGACACGCAGCGCGACTGGCGCAATGTGCAGTAGGGAACCAGAAAGTGAAGCCGCAAGGCTTCACTTCCTGATTCCCTTACCGAGAATGGCGGTGGCAGCAGCCGAGTGCCGACTGACAGATTGGCTTCAGCTGCCGACATCGTGGGCACCCTGGACAGGTAAGTGTCCATATAATAAAAGTCAGCAGCTGCGGTATTTGTAGCTGCTGGCTGTTAATAAAAAGAAATTTGGCGGACCTCCACTTTAACGGGGGCACAGACAGCAATAAAACCTGACCGGTGTTCTAATCGATCACCACTCTATCCAAAACAAAAAGAAAAAGTTTTGCCTTTAGTTGTGCTTAGTTCTTTCTATAAGATCACAACATTCATCTTCTGAAATATTGAATGCTGAAGTGTAAATTAGAATAATTTTAGAGTGGAACTCTGCTTTAAAGTAATAAAATCCACACTTACATCAAGTCAGATAAAACGAGCATCAAAAGAAAAAGCAGGATCACCGGTTTGCGCTCCACCTGCGTTCCATCGGCTTGGGTGCAGACGTCGCCATTGCAACTAAGGGAAACCGGCAGTAAAGCCTTCAAGCTTCACAGACAGTCTCCTACTGCGCATGCACGAGTCGCACTGCACTTTCTGAATGGCCCCGTGACATGTTAGTTATCCATTTACTTGGCGTAACATCATCTTTCACATTATACAAAAAAATTAGGCTAACTTTACTGTTTATTTTTATTTTTTTTAATTCATCAAAGTGTCTTTTTTCACAAAACATTTAGTTTGAAAGACCGCTGCGCTAATACAGTATGACATAGAATATTGCAACGATCGCCATTTTATTCTCTAGGGTCTCTGCTAAAAATATATATATATATATATATATATATATATATATATATATATATATATATATATATATATAATGTTTGGGGGTTCTGAGTAACTTTCTAGCAAAAAATGTAGATTTTAACTTGTAAGCAACAAATGTCAGAAATAGGCTTAGGCATGAAAGGGTTAAACCAGGGTAATAGATTGCAGAATGATCTCTGTACAATTGTATGGAGAGGGGACACGCATGTATCCTTTACCCGAGGCTTATTTAATAAAGTAGTGTTCGAGGCAATAGTGCTGTAGAAGAACCCATAGTGATGCAATAAGCTTTTCATTAACCAATGGCAGATTTCTGTGAAATGAGCTTTGGTTGCTATTGAGTTATTAAGCTTTACATTTTGCTCTTTGGCCTACAAATATGTTGGTGCTCAATTCTATTTAAAGAATTTAGTTTTCCACTAGGAATTATTTTTCCCATGATCTATTTCTTCCAATATGAACATTATTGGGTTTTGTTTACAGTACTTGTCCAATCATGTATACTTGGCATCCATTTAAATACACCGCACTTTGCCTAAGAATAAATGAACTCTATATGAAACAAGCAGAGATTGGTACCATGGAGTTGCTGAATATGGACGCACTTCTGTGAGATGTAATCCAATTGGGTCTGTGCCACCCAAGAGACCAATTGAGGCGTCAGGTGGCACTTATGGAAGTACGGGGGGGAGGGGGGGCAGCACAGAGGCTGAATTACCCATATTGGACCCTCTGTCCTTTTTTAGTGTATGTTCAGCCTCTGGGCCACAAAGCGGCATTCACCCTCAGTACAGCCCCCAACATAACGATTATATTTGAGGATAAGCAAACTAAACTTTTTATTGGTTCCGTACGTTTTGTTCCACTGATTAGAACAAAAATGCCACAAGTTAAGTTAGAACTCCTGATATTTATTCTTGTTTTGAGTCAGTGATTCAGCCAGGCAACTTGCATTTTCAGAAGTAGTAGTCAGCTGACGGGTGCACCTTAATCATACAGCCATATTAATTCTGTATGTTACCCTACAACAATGGAGCTATAGGGTGCTTAAAGTATAACTAAAAGGCATAATTTTATTTTATTTTTTTGGATGGAGTTTAGAGGAATTGCAACCTCTGTAAGGTTTTATTGCCATTTGTGCCCCCGCTAGGGAGATTCAGCCTCTCCATTTATCCTGTTTACTGCTATCGAACGTAAAAGTTTAACTGGCTGCCAAATACCGGGCCGCTTTTTGCAATTCAGCACTGCGTCGCTTTAACTGACAATTGCGCGGTCGTGCGACGTGGCTCCAAAACAAAATTGATGTCCTTTTTTTCCCACAAATAGAGCTTTCTTTTGGTGGTATTTGATCACCTCTGCGTTTTTTTTTTTTTTGCGCTATAAACAAAAATAAAGTGACAGTTTTGAAAAAAATTCAATATTTTTAACATTTTGCTATAATAAATATCCCCAAAAAACATATTAAAAAACAATTTTTTTCCTCAGTTTTAGGCCGATACGTATTCTACATATTTTTGGTATAAAAAAAAATTGCAATAAGCGTTTATTGATTGGTTTGCGCAAAAGTTATAGCATCTACAAAATAGGGGATAGTTTTATGGCATTTTTATTAATATTTTTTTTTTTTACTAGTAATGGCGGCGATCAGCGGTTTTTTAATCGTGTCTGCGACATTATGGCGGGCACATCGGACACTTTTGGTGCTATTTTGGGACCATTCACATTTATACAGCGATCAGTGCTATAAAAATGCATTGATTACTGTGTAAATGTGACTGGCAGTGAAGGGGTTAACCACTAGGGGACTAGGAAGGGGTTAAGTGCATCCTAGGGAGTGATTCTAACTGTTAGGGGGCGTGGCTACGAGTGACACGTCACTGATCGCTGTTCCCTATGAGAGGGAGCATATGATCAGCAGTGGCGTCTCCAGCTTTCATATTTAGGGGGGGACAGGGACAAAAGTAGGGGGGCCAACTATAAAATGCAATTATATATATATATGTGTGTGTGTGTGTGTGTGTGTGTGTGTGTGTATGTGTATATATATATATATATATATAATCTCTATATATCCTGGGGCCCTATACTACGATCCCACAACGGGCCCTTTCACATGTTCTGCAGTGAGCTCCCTTCCTACTATACTGGGGCCCCCCAGGGTGGCAGAAAACAAGAAATATATGTCACCAGCACACCAAGAAAATATAAGGGTCCAAAGCAGTGGGAGAACTATCGGGGTTGCAAAGGTTGTCTTGCCACCGGGCCCTGGTGTTCTGCCACTGTGGGGTTCCCCAGCTGTCCTGTCCCTGCTATTGACAGCGCTGGTCTGGCATCTGTCTCCTTGGCAGCGGCGGCAGTCTATTAGGACCTAGTGCTGGTGACATTATGGGTGCATGCAGGGGAAGGCTGGCACTATTGGTTATAGAGAGCTGAGCCCCCAGATGGTCACCTAGCAGCAGTAATGCTGTATAACCTTCTCTGTTGACATGCTGATCGGGATGTGATCCTGGTGATGCTCCCAGTCAGATCTAATAAACACAATATTTATTAGCATCAAGAGTACAACCACATATATATATATCAACCGTATGTTCAGCAGCCATGTGGGCTCTATGCCTGTAAAGTGTGGGCTTTGATCAATAAAATCACTGATATTTAACACTAGGATTTGACTAGGAGCATCACCTGGATTGCATCATGATCAGCATGTCAGAGAAGGCGCCACTGCTGCTAAGCAACCTGCAGGGAGCTCAACTGTCTACAACCAATAGAGATGGGCTCGGGTGTGTTTGAAATCCCACATGCCCGATCTCCCGCCAGGAAGCCGACACTCCACAGTGAGACATTTCCTGATCTGTGCAGCTGCGGACCGGGAAATGTCTCACTGCCTGTGATTAGCGCTGTGCAGTGTGGGCTTCCTGGCAGGCTCTGGCATGTGGAGTTTTGAACATGCCCTGCCCATCTCTAACAACAAATTGTGCTGGCCCTCCTACATCAGCCCCATAAAGTAACCAGCACTGGGTTCCAATGTGCTGCCGCCGCTGCCATGCAGACAGAGACCAGCGCTGTGAATAGCCGGGACGGGACAGCAACTCTGGTTGTTGAGTAATATGTTTATTCCCGCGCTACCATGTGGAATAATATAGTAAGAAAGTGGAACTGCTGCATGCACCGAAAAGGGTCAAACCAACCAGTTAATGTGAGATTGAGCAGAGCGAGGGGGGGGGGGGGGGGTGCTGCTGCGCTGTTACTAGTGATAGGATCAAATAGTAAAATTAGATAACTGATATCACCAGAATGGGAGTGCAACAGATTGCTAAACGCATGAATGCTAAATGCATAAACATAAATCCAAAAAACAATAATAACAAAGTGCATTGTGCATATGAAACTCAGAATCTGGAATATACATAAATATCCATAGGGGCTGTGCAAAATAAATGTGCAAAGTCCAATATGTAATCCTGTGCAAAGTGCAAAACAAACACTAGGTGCAACTGTGCAAAGCAAAATATAAAAATGTCCAGTCTATAATAAATAGTGCAAAGTCCAAAAACTATGTGCAAAATCGCAATCAAATTGTGAGCATAGCAATCTGATATTCTTTCTTCAGTGTGCAAACAGATTCCATGTGCAAAAGTGCTGGAGAGGTTTAACAGTCTCCTCTTCGTGTAAAGGACACACCAGTGAGAGTGGCCTCTTACCTTGCGGTAAAAGGACAACCGCATATATGTGTATATATATCACAGGGATGGCTGCTCCTCCCTTTTGATCATGCGTTTAGCAATCTGTTGCACTCCCATTCTGGTGACATCAGTTATCTAATTTTACTATTTGATTCTATCACTAGTAACAGCGCAACTCTGGTTGTTCCAGCACTGGTCCACACTGGGAGGATTCCCCCATTTACCTATAATGTGTAGATGGGGGAATTGGATCATTTCTTTTTTTTTTCATTCAACCTAATAGTTGAATGAAAAAAAGTGATCAATGTATAGGCTGCCTAAGAGCTAAGACCAGCCATAGACAGTTTAAATCTCAGCTGGTTCAGCAGGAACTGGCTGAGATTTGAACTATTAATGAGCAGATTCTCTTATGATTATCCACTAGTGGTTGCTATAGCCACTAGTGATAATCACCGTTTGTCGGGAGAATACAATTGCTGGGCAGGAGGGATATTCCCCTGTCAGCACTGTCTGTGTTGATGGGGGAATTATGCAAGTTTCTTTCCTGCAATCTGTGGATGCAGGAAAGAAATTTGCACCGTCTATTACCTGCCTAACTGAAAGTGAAAGTAAATTGTGAATGTCTTGAAAGAACAGGAGAGGGGGAGGGAGACAGATGGGGGAGAGAAGGGATGGAGATAATGCAGTTCAGTGATTACATCGTACTGCAGTGCACACACTTACCCACGGTCCAGGCTAGAATCTCAGGCATCCACACACAGCCAGGAATGCTGCTGATTTTCATATTTCCCGCCCACACATCCCCTCTCTTCAGATACAGCACGCCGGGATAGTGTGGGCGGGACTGGAAGGAGGAGGAGGAGCTGTATTCCTCACTGCTCGTATGTGAGGAGAGTGAGGGGGGTGGCTGGGCTGTGAAAGAGTGTCATAGACTGACACTCGGCTCAGCTTGCAGTCACCACTCTCGGAATTTACAGGCTGGTTCTCCTGTCCTAAGGACGGGAGAAATCAGTCTGTTTTTTCAGTAACTGAGATGAAGGCTTGGGCCCCCTCCCCCCCCCACAGTGCTCGTGGAGTCCTTCCTGCAACTTTCTCTTCTCCGTGCCAATGAGGATGCAGGGGAAGGAGCAGATCGGGCAGCTGTGGTTGTGTGCGCTTCCTGATGACGGTGTAACGAAACGTACGTCGAGGCGGTACTTGGTCACGCTTTCCATCACACTTCCGGTCCTTGCTGGTCAGCCGCTGTAGGAGGTGGAACGCACGCCAGCTTTCTACATGGACGGACGGAACTATTTGGCTTCTACATGCCTTCCAGCCTCAGTGCCGGGCTAAGGCACCTCAAAATGTAAGCAGCCATTTGGCTTTCTTTTTATATTGTTTTATATTCTATTAAACGGGATTACACTATTTTTGGCATTATTCGTTTATCTGCATATTCCAACCGAGTTCATCCTGGGGAGACAGAAGGATTTGGGATCATATTCTCTATACTAGCAAGAGGCATCTTGCAATCAAGCGCTATTTGACCCTCTTTTAGTTAAGAGGGTCAACATCTTGGGGTAAGCGGCCATCCATCCTTAGCACTTCGGGTGATTTATCTGTGTTGGTGAAGGTGTCACTTCCAAGAACACACTGGATATTTTCTATGGACTCACTTATGGATTTGCTGCGTTTTTCACCAATTGGATGTTCTTATATATTTTCTGTTCTCAACTGTTGTTACCATACATGATTCGATTCAATATTTGATTAGGTACAGCAGCATATGACGTTCTTATTAACTACATCATTGTAATTGCACGTAATTTATTTTTTAATCATTGTTAATCACTTTATTGAGACTACATATTAGTTGTAATTATCTTACTCACCAGCGGCCCCTTCGTATACATTTTCTCGTGGTTGTGTGAGCGCTCGCATTATGCAGTGTCAGCGATCAGAGGGAGGGGGAGGAATTCCCCGCAGGAGCTGACTGGGGACGCTCTCCCTCTCAGGAGAGACTGTGTTACTCCAGCGGTGGCCCGAGCAAAATACAAAAAATGCAAAAATGTGGGGGGGCACATGGTGGGGCACAGCATAATGTTGGGGGGGTAGGGCCCCCTCTGGCCCCCCCTAGGGACGCCATTGATGATCAGTGACAGTGTCACTAGGCAGAATGGGGAGATGCTTGTTTACACTTGTCTCTCCGGGTTCTGCAGCTCTGTGACCCGACCGCGGGACTCCGACGGACATCGAGTCCTCGGGTCCCGCGGGCATGGTCACGGAGCTCGCCGCAGGCGCACGTGCACATGGCGGCAAATTCAAAGTGACGTAAATATACGTCGATTTGCCTGTCTGTGCCATTCTGCCGACGTATATAGTCGTGAGTCGGTCGGCAAGCGGTTAAAAGGTCACCAGAACAGTAATAGAGGGGAAAATCTTCCAATGGGGACCCTAGTTCTGGTGATCTGGGGGGGGAGCAATGGATTCCCTTAATTTCCAGGGATTCCTGTTTGCTTCCTGTTGTAGTTATGAGACAGGAAGTGAAGCTAAGGCTGGGTTCACACTGGTACGACACGACAGTCATACAACTTTCATCCTACTTAGCTCTGCCACATCAGTCCTACATTGATCCTACATCGGTCCGACATCCATCCGACTTTCATGAACAGGATACTACTTTGATCCGACTTTGTGCTAGTCTGACTTGTCCTTTGACCAATCAAAACAATCCCAGGGTGAGATAAATTCCTTTTCTCTTACGTTCACTGACTGACACAGCTCCTTTACTTTAGACCATCGGGTTGTTACGCCACCTTCAGGAGAGGACTAGGCAGAACATGTTAACATGTACAAAAAAACAGAACTTTCTAGTTCCGCCCAAGGGGCGGTCCCTTCAGTAACAACCCCCCAGCCTGCACCTTGCAGCCTCAGTTTTTTTTTGCCTAGTGAAGGAGAAGGACCTAGAAACCCTGCGGGCCCATCGGTCCGTGTTGTTTTTGTTTTTTTCTGCAGAAGTTGCCTTTTGCGCAAGATTAGGATCCTTTGATCTGCTATCAACAGCCG
The DNA here is from genome assembly GCA_029206835.1 of Rana muscosa. Classification (NCBI taxonomy): domain Eukaryota; kingdom Metazoa; phylum Chordata; class Amphibia; order Anura; family Ranidae; genus Rana; species Rana muscosa. The sequence goes on from CM055118.1 coordinate 785,098,264, forward strand.
GCTGGGTGACAGGCTGGATAACCTTATCCTTGTAGTCTCCCCAGCCTGGCCAGCGAGCGTGTGCAGACCAGAGCTCCGCGCTGGGTCGGCCACGACATGCCCCTCAGGCTCCAGGGGCGGCCAGTGAGCGTAATGCTCCGGGGCACACATATGACCGGGCTACTGATGTCTGCGTCACAGTGTGCCGGGCCAGCAGCCACCCCGTACTGATCGGAGAGTGGGTCTGTGATGGAATGTCCCCAGCTCGTCCGGAATGGTAAGTACAGCTCTCCCTGTCACCGGTGGGGCTGAGCAGCTGGGCATTCCCTGGGAGGTCGATTCGGGGGTCCCTCTCCACCCTCTCTTCTCTCCCTGTCCCTATCTTCCCTCCCCCCCCCTCTGTGGTGGATGCTGCATGGGCTGCTGCATGGGCTGCTACTCGGTGTGTGTGCCACATGGACAGGGGTCCCCCGGGGGGGGCTCTCACCTTGGGTGAGGGGCTGCGCTGGGTGGCTGTGTCCTGGGTGTCTGTTGTCTCTCCTCTGGGTGTCTGGAGGGCTTCTATGCTGTTTTCTGCCGTTTTTTCACTGTGTCTTTCCCTGCATACAGTTGTTTGTCGGCCATCTTTGGTGTGAAGCATGGTCAGGAACCATTTTCTTGTAGTTCAGCGGCCATTTTCCCTGTGATTATGTCCTTTATACTGGGCGGTCGGCGGCCATTTTGTTGTAGCCTGGCTCGTTTTTTATGCTCAGCGCTGATCCAGGAGGCTCAGAACGGCGCGGTTTCCTCTCACAGGCACCTGGGAGCTGACACAGGACACAGGCACACCTAGCTGGACGGCGCAGAACTCGGTCAGGGTGGTGAGTCCTGCGGTGGGGGCCCCTCAGTCTGCAGCAGTTAGGAGGGTGGGACCATTCACTGTCCTAAGTCCCCAACAGGTGGCAGACAGGGTGGGTCAGCATGGCTTCAGAACCTAGTGTTTCCTCCCCCGAAATCCAGGCAATTGCAACCCGTTCGCCTGCAGTCAGTGTGGTGCCTCTGGACGCTTTGTCGGCGGTCCTTAACTCTTTCATTGCCGAGATGGAGGTGGTGCGTGGCCGCAAAGGTGGTAAAAAGCAGCCTCCGCCCCCCCCCCTGGGGAGAGCTCTGACGCAGACTCGGGCCCCGCTGAGGCTGGTGACCCCTGCTCTGTTGTTTCAGATGATGCTGACCAGGACCGATCAGACAGTGAGGATGAGTCCCCGTCCGGGTCCGCGCGCGACAAAGCGCTAGTTGGAGCACTTATCACAGCTGTGCGTGATACCCTGAAGATTCAGGATACAACAGATTTCTCTGCTGAACTAGTGGTCCCTTTTGGGTCCCGTAAGCCAGCCCGTACACCTAAGGTGTTTCCGTATCTGACTTATTTCGATAAGTTTATATACAAGGAATGGGGGCGTCCGCAACGGACCTTTTCGGTCCCAAGATATATGGCGTTACCCCTTTGAGGAGAGCCTTCTTAAGAAATGGTCGGCTCCTCCGGTGGTGGACCCCCCTGTATCCAGGTTAAATAGGGTAACCACGATCCCGGTAGGGGGGACTCCTGCCTTTAAGGACCCTACGGACAGGAAGGCCGAGGCAGTGGCTCGTTCCTTATTTACGGTTGTGGGGTCAGCGATGCGACCAGTACTGGCCTCCGCGCTTGTGTCGCAGACACTGACCGAGTGGGCAAAACTTTTGCACCGCAAATTGGGGGAACAACAGGCTTCTCCTGTCTGCGTGGAACTAGCGGACCAGTTAGTACAAGGCCTTAAGTACGTTTGTGACGCAGCCCTGGATACCCTCCCTCTGTTATCCAGGGCTTCAGTGTCAGCAGTGGTGCTGAGGCGCCTGATTTGGCTAAAATGCTGGTCTGCGGACCAGGCATCTAAAAAAACATTGACGGATCTACCCTTCCTTGGCGAACGGCTCTTTGGAGCCTCGTTGGATGACATCATTAAGGATGCCACCGGTGGGAAGAGTACCTTACTTCCGCAGACCAGGAAGGCTAAGGAGCCACGCCGTAGGCAAGGGCCCTCTTTTTCCGCTCACAAACGGCTTTTTCGTCCCTCCGGGGCTTCGGCTAAACGTCCCCAGCCCGACAGGACGACCTCTGAGGGACAGAAGCGTCCCTGGAACCGCAAGCCTAACAAGCCTGCGAGCAAAGGGGCTACCGCATGAAGGTTTGCCCCCGCCCGCCACACGGGTGGGGGGTCGCCTTCGGGAGTTTGCAGCCCGGTGGGCCTCTCGGCTGTCCGACCGATGGGTCTGCGAACTGATTTCCTCTGGCTACAAGATAGAGTTCCTCTCTTGGCCACCAAACAGATTCTTTCCCTCCAGCATACCCGTGCTTCTGGCTCGCCGGAAGGCCCTCATGGGGGCGGTCAGGGACTTGCTGAGTCACGGGGTGATAGTACCTGTTCCAGAGCCGGAAAAATTCCAGGGGTTCTACTCCAATCTGGTTGTAGTTCCCAAAAAGGAAGGTGTGCGTCCAATCTTGGACCTAAATGCTCTCAATTGCTTCGTGAAGGTACAGAGGTTCAGAATGGAATCAGTTCGCTCGGTAGTCGCTGCACTCCATCAAGGGGACTTCCTGGCGTCCTTGGACATCCAGGATGCGTACCTACACATACCTATATGCCCTCGGCATCAGAAGTTTCTACGATTTGCAGTTGGGGATGCCCACTACCAGTTCGTGGCTCTCCCTTTTGGCTTGGCATCAGCCCCCCGAGTCTTTACCAAGGTATTGGCTCTAGTTCTGGCGTTGTTGCGACAACGCGGGATCGCGATCGTAGGCTACCTAGACGATCTCCTCCTGAGAGCATCTTCCGCCTCAGAATTAAAGGAGGATGTGGCGATCACCATGCAGACCCTGCAGGATTTTGGGTGGCTGTTGAACCTAAAAAAGTCGGTGCTCTTACCGACTCAGCGTTTGGAGTACCTGGACTTACTGCTGGACTCCATGGAAGCGAGAGTGTTTCTCCCTCCAGACAAGCTACAGACTCTCAGAGCCGCGGTAAACCTGTTGGTGAACCGCAGGTGGTCGTCCCTACGCTTCTGCATGCGAGTCCTGGGGCTCATGGTGGCCTCCTTCGAGGCAATAGCATATGCTCAGTTTCACACCAGAGTCTTGCAGAAGGAGATCTTGACAAAATGGGACAAATCTCCGTTCTCCCTGGATCGGCAGATTCAGGTGAGCCGGTTGGTCAAGGACTCCCTGCTCTGGTGGCTGAGATCCCTGGCACTTCGGTCCGGGAAGTCGTTCCTACCTCTACATTGGACAGTGATCACGACGAACGCCAGCCTGTCCGGCTGGGGTGGAGTACTGGGAGTACAGTCGTCCCAGGGCCTCTGGTCGGAGGAGGAATCCAAGTTGCCGATCAATGTGCTCGAGCTACGTGCGATCAGGCTATGCCTCTCCACCTGGTCAATGAGACTTCGAGGACGTCCGATCAGGATCCAGTCCGACAACGCCACGGCAGTGGCATATGTCAATCATCAAGGAGGAACGAGAAGCGCGGCCGCCGCACGGGAGGTCGCTCACATCCTTCAGTGGGCAGAGCGACATGTACCAGCCCTGTCGGCCATTTACATCCCAGGAGTGGAGAATTGGCAGGCGGACTACCTAAGTCGCCAGATGCTGGACCCAGGAGAATGGGCGCTGCATCCGGATGTGTTCAGGCTGCTGTGCCTGCGATGGGGCACACCGGACGTGGATCTCCTGGCTTCCCGTCTCAATCGGAAGGTGCAGAGGTTCGTGTCCAGGACAAGAGATCCTTGGGCAGACGCGTCAGACGTGCTGGTAGCTCCGTGGGGTCAGTACCAACTGATATATGCTTTTCCTCCGCTCAAGCTACTACCACGTCTGCTCCGCAGAGTGGGGATCGAGGGGATTCCAGTCATTCTGATTGCCCCAGATTGGCCTCAACGTCCCTGGTACGCAGACCTAGTGCGCCTGGTGGCGGACGCCCCCTGGCGTCTGCCGTTACGAGAGGACCTTTTATCTCAAGGTCCAATTCTCCATCCTGCTTTACCATCGCTGGGTTTAACGGCATGGCTGTTGAGAGCCAGGTGCTAAGGAACCGGGGCCTATCGGACTCGGTGATTTCAACTATGTTGAGAGCTCGGAAATCTTTGTCTCGGAAGATATATCATCCTACCTGGAAGGCCTACATCGCTATGTGTGAGGAGAAAGGCTGGCGTCCGCGTTCCTATTCCGTATCTAGGGTCTTGCTGTTTCTGCAGCGAGGAGTTGACAGGAAATTGGCGTTAAGCACCATTAAAGGACAAATATCGGCCTTGGCTGTCTTTTTTCAGTGTCCCCTGGCATCTCACTCTCTGGTGAGCACCTTTGTTCAGGGGGTTCGGCATGTAGTTCCTCCGGTGCGTCCACCGTTACCCCGTGGGATCTGAATCTGGTGTTGTCGGCGCTTCAGAAGCCGCCGTTTGAGAATATCAGAGAGATTCCCTTGTTGACTCTTTCCCAAAAGGTTGTTTTTCTTGTGGCCATTACATCGGCCAGGAGGGTGTCGGAACTAGCAGCTTTGTCTTGCAGGTCGCCTTATCTGGTTATCCATAAGGATAAGGTGGTGTTGCGTCCGCAACCTTCTTTTCTGCCGAAGGTGGTTTCGGCGTTCCACATCAATGAAGACATTGTATTACCATCTCTGTGCCCTAGACCGACACATCCCAAGGAAGTAGCCCTCCATTCCCTGGACGTGGTCCGGGCGTTAGAGGTATATTTGTCTGCCACGGCTCCCTTTCGGAAGTCAGACTGTCTGTTTGTTTCGGTAGCTGGTCCCAAAAAAGGCATGGCGGTCTCATCGGCCACCATTTCCAGGTGGATCAGACAGATTGTGGTTCAGGCCTATGCCTTGAAGGGGCAGGTGCCCCCCTTTCCGGTCACACTACACAAGGAACGGTGTCTCAGATGGATGAATATGGGAGGTCAGTCTACCCGCATCCCTAGATACATACAGCAAAAAGTGCACTCCGAAGAGAGCGATTCCTCAATGGGACTTTTTAGGGTGACTGTTGAAAACCTCTATATAGAGTAATGTAGTACAAAAGTTTTGGTCATAAAGACTGATTTATTAAAGTTTTTTACAAAAATATAGATATATAGCATGAGGGGCTACTACTGTACAAACACAACATGTGTCCAAGTAACCAATGGGCATACACTGAAAAAGAAAATAATCACAATGCATGTAGACAGATATCATAGATTACACAAGGGAAGGAGAAGAATGTAGTACAGGACCCGACACTGTCTCGAGGGTGGGACAGATTCCCAACGTTTCAAGGCCTTTTAATTGTACAGCCTCTTCTTCAGGGGTAGGGTGCTGCACCTTTTAGTGTTAGATGATATCTGTATCCAAAAAATAATGCAAAATCAGAAAATGGGACAAAATGACGAATAAATAACAATAAATTAACAGAAAAGAACAAAGAGCAATGATGGTAGAATGGGGGCATTGATTATGGGGGCATGTGCTAGACTCCAAGTTATATATGTTATAGGTACATAGTATATTATCACCAAAGGATTATTTAAATACTGACCCTGTATATTACGTGTATACGGGTTACTTTGTAGTAGCCAGTGATAAAAAGACACGATAGTTCTGACTCGAGGATTGATGGTGTTGTTCCACAGAGGATAGGACCAGCAGGTGACAGGGGTGGGCCCTCCACCCAGATGGTATGGTGTCCCGCTGGACGACTTGGTCCACAGAGGGCGTAAGGAGTGTCCAATACCGCCCTCACACCACAGGTGCAGAGGAGCTGCTATCCATGCAGTGGAGGGACCTCCCAATGTTCAGAAAGTGCCTGAGTGTCAATAGAAATGGATATTAAGATGTATAGAGAGAAAGTATAAGACTCTCTAATAACATGTATCCTAGGGGCAACCTACCCGAAAAGGTTAATACTGCTTCACGTGAGTCGCACCCAAGGGTCATAAACTGTGCCCTAAAAAAGGGGACATATAGGGCTGACCTAAGGTATAAGTAGAAATAGGGCTTATTAGATATCAAAAGGGATTCAAAAACGCTCTCACAGCACACCACATAATTAACACATAACCTACCCGAATGGGTAGTGTTGTCTGGGCTAGGCCGCACCAAGAGACTTAGGGGGAAACCAGGGTGGGCAAAATGCCCGTCCAGAGGTCTAGCAGGTGGTTGGGAGAGAAAGTCATTGGGTAAGTGTCTGTTTGGGCTGATAATATTGCAAATAGGTAAGCAGGTGAAGTATACTGATAACTAATTACCTGATCTAGAGAGTGTGGCAAATATGAATATATTGCCACCAGTAGTTAGTTTTTTGTTGCCATGTATCTGCGAGGTCCCATATTCTCTAGTAGTCTCTAGGGGAAGAACAGACAGATCCCTAACATAAAAATGCTATACAAACTCCCAGAAAAATGCCTGAATATGTATAGAGGATTCTTTACCTGGTCTGAATCCAACTGACTGGTATGGGTGCGGCTTCAGTGTGAGCAGACTGAGCCCATATGGGCGTCAGCTTATGAATGCTCACTAAGTGGTGATTAAGGAACAGCTGTGAGAGAGCAGGGAGATAAGGGGCTTGGACAAAATCACGCCCCCCGAGCTCGGTGACGCGCCACGCCACCCCCCCAAAAGGGCGGGGGGTTGTTATGGCGACCGACACTCACGCTAGTGAGGGCGTCCTCTCGCACAGGCGCCGCGGGCTGCGGCGCTGCCTCGGGGGGATGACGTCACGCATCAGAGGCTCGCGACGCAGGACTGGCAATGGAGGGTGGTCATGGAAACCATTCCCTCTCCTCCAAGCCTCAAAACGGACCGGAAATGTGCATCGCACATATCGGTCCTACCTGCGCCGAGTGGACACAGGCCAGACAGCGGGGGGGGGGGGGGGGGGCAATCAACCTCCTGTACACAGTGAAAGCCTGCTGGCCCAATACACCATTGTTCAATCCCCAAAGGGAGCATAAATCAATATATTGCATCAATTCGGACTGCAGAACTTCATAGGTAAAATCACATAAATGTTCACTGCGCCAGGCATATATACTGAAGAAGGAAAATACTGCAAATGCAGTAATGATGCCTGCAAGGGTGCTTGGAGAGTTCTATATCCCGTAAATAAGGGATATATGTACATGTAAAGCCAATAAATACCTGACCATCTCTCACCATTGGGCATCTATTTAAATAAATAAAGTATAGAGAGAAAAGAAAATATAATAGCAAAAGGCACAAAAAACATTTGAGAACTCTAAAGGGCTAATAGTGTATATATATATATATATATATATATATATATACACACACACACATATATGCATATATATATATATATATATTTCTTTTTCGTACATCACGGGACACAGAGCGACTTAGTCATTACTAATGGGTTATATAGATTACCTTCAGGTGCTGGCACTGGCCACTTCCAAACCGGAAGTACCCTCCCCTATATAAGCCCCTCCCATCCGGGAGCACCTCAGTTTTTTGCCAGTGTCTAAGGTGTTGGCCAAAGAGTAACATGTGTTTTCACTGGGCTTGCGTACAGGTCCTTTTGGGCCTTAGTAAGCTGTTCCGGATCCCACCAAAAAAGCTTCATAGCTAAACGGTCGGTACCCGGGCCTTGCAGCAGAAGAGCAAGGTTTTGCCTGTAATGCCTCTCTTAGGAGGGCTGGACCCTGGGATCCAGAGCTCTGGTCATACCCACGACCAAGATGTTGTCTGTGCAGGGTGCTATACAGGTCCAGGGGAGTGGAATCCTTGGGAACCCGGTCCCTGAAGGTTTAATTACAATGCCTGCCGTGATAGGTGAAGTTTGGGCTTCTGTGGAAGTCCTGCGGCGGGGATCAGGTAAGTGGGGGCCCCCAGGAACTTGGTTCTATTGGGGGACCCCCAAGCCTAATTTGTCTTTCTGTCTGTTACCTAACGGTATTCCCGCTAATATCTGTGTATGCCTGTAACTACTGAAAATGTAAAATTTTAATAGTAGTCAAGAAAAAAAAAGGACCGCGGTACCTGTGTTAAACCACTAGAGGCCGCTGTGGTCCATTTTTCTTGTCATGTGGATCTTTGGTTTTCGCAAGTCAAAAGATCCAGGCAGTTGGTAAGTTTCTCTGTGGGAATCCACTTCCTCTGCCCTGTTGCTGCGCTCATCCACCGCACAGGCCCTCCGGCAAAAAGGGCCCTGGCTCCTAGTCCCTGTTTGATTTTCGAAAAGGGCGCCAATGGCGCACGGGCGCGCGCGCGGGCGCGTGCACGCGCCTCCTATGAAAAAAAAGGGGCGGGGCGGGTGGATGACGCTCGATGCGCGCCACGGCGCTTCTGCGCATGTGCAGGCGTCCCAGCTTGTATAAAGACACAGTACAAGTGTCAGCTGGATGCAAACAGAGCTAGCAACAAACAGTGGCACACAGAGGCGGTTGATGCAGGCATCCCCATAGAAAGGCACTTTAGTGGACACCAGCTGGTATGTAGCAGCAACTGTGTTAGACTATTACCAGCAAAATTGGTGTATGACGACGGGAATACCTCAGCTTTGTGCTTATAGGATATGTCGTCCAGACGCTCTGGAAATAGATCTTCCAAGAAGCGAAAGGGGTCTCGGTCGGGCTCTGAGGATTTTGGGCATGCTGTACTGCGCCAATCTCCCCTGAAATTTCAGAGGTCAGTAGCCGTAGGAACCCCGCAGGAGTACCTGGTACTGCGGCTGTCCCCAGTCCACCTGCTCCTATATATATAACAGAGGAGGTTTTATCCTCAACTCTGGGAGGATTGGAAGAGAGATTAACAGCATTGATCGCTGCTTCCCTGTCACAGGAAAAGCGCGTCCGATCTCCGTCTCCTCCTGCAGAGTGCCTGTTAGTGGAGGAACAGTCCCAGAGATCGACCTACCTGAAGGGGATCAGGTGAGGTTGATAAAGTTATAGAGGAATCAACAGTGGAAGAACCTTTCTCAGCATCTCAGGCTGAAAGATTATGGGTTCAGTCTCTGACTAACATGGTCCGAGCAGCATTTTAAATGCCTCTGGCGGAACCATCAACCACTACTGTCTCCTCGCTGGGGTCGCTGAAAGCTCCCCAGACTGTCTGTTCCTTCCCAATCCACCCTTTATTGGAAGGGTTTATTTACCAGGATTGGGAGCATCCTGTAAAATATTTACTCCCCCCAAGAGATTTCCAGTGATCTATCCCATGGAGGATAAGTTCATAAAAAAAAAAAAAAATGGAGGGTCCCTACAGTGGACACAGCCATCTCTTGTGTAAATAAATCACTGACATGTCCAGTAGATAATGTTCCAATGTTCAAGGACCCAATAGATAAAAAATTGGAGTCTTTACTAAAATCTGCTTTCTCTACAGCAAGCATGGTGACACAACCTGCAGTAGCAGCGATTGGAGTCTGCCAAGCAAGGAAAGATCAGTTGAAACAAGTCTTAAGGGACTTACCAGATCAGCAGGCTCTTGCCCTAGCTGACCTACCTAGAGCCTTGTGTTGCGGTGGACGCCATAAAGGATACAATCCAACAGGCATCTCGCTTTACGCTGTCTGTAGACATATGCGTAGGCTTCTATGGCTCAAAAACTGGTCTGGTGAAGCTCCCTGTAAGAAATTGCTGATTAGCTTCCCATTTCATGGAGAACGCTTATCTGGAGATGATCTGGACAAATATATCCAGAAAACTTCTGCCGGTAAAAGTACACTCTTGCCGGTTAAGAACAAGGGTAGAAGTCCTTCTTTTAAGAGGCCTACTTCTCCAGTCCCTGGCACATCGGCTGTGAAACAGTTCCGACGGCCTCCGCGGTCAAATCCAGGGGGCAGAAATCAGGGACAATCACAGGGTAACAAGAAACCCTGGGTCAAGAGAGGTACAAAACCTCCCCCTAAGTCATGAAGGGTTGCCCCCACTCAGTCGGGTGAGGGGAAGACTTCAGTTGTTCACAGAGACCTGGCGGGACACCATCAGAGATGGGTGATCTCCGCAGTAAGTCTGGGATACAGGCTGGAGTTAAAAGACATTCCTCCTGCCCATTTTATAAGGTCAAACGTGCCAAGCGATCCCCAGAAGAGTGGATCCCTCCTTCTGGCACTAGAGCAACTATTGCCCCAAGGGTAATCATGAAGGTTCCCTTGGAAGAAAACGGGTTCGGGTTTTACTCGAACCTTGTCACAGTCCCCAAACCAAATGGGGACATGAGGTCCATATTAAATATAAAAGGGCTAAACAAGTTCCTACATATCAGGACTTTTTCGGATGGAGTCGATTCGATCGGTGGCCACCGCCCTACAAGGGCAGGAATGGTTAGCCTCGATCGACATAAGGGATGCTTATTTGCATATTCCCATCTGTCCGGCCCACCAGAAATTTCTACGCCTTGCAGTAGAAGGGCGCCATTTTCAGTTCAGAGCCTTACCTTTCGGTCTGGCCACGGCACCACGAGTGTTCACAAAAATTCTGGCCCTACGATTGGCCAAACTAGGAACACAAGGTGTAACGATAATGGCATATCTAGACGACTTGTTGCTGATAGACCACTCAGTGAAAAAAACTAGAAGTGGTCGTTCACAAGATAATCAAGTATCTGGAATCTCACGGTTGCATTATCAACCGAGACAAGTCAGCCCTAAAACCAGTCAAAAGCCTGGAATACTTGGGGGCTAAGACTGGATTCAAATCAGAGAAAGATTTTCTTACCTCCAGAGAAGGTGTCGTCTTTGAAAGATTTGACCCACTTAGTGGGTACAAAAAAGAAAAACCATCCATACGCCTGTGTATAAGGCTGCTGGGAAAAATGGTGGCTTCATTCGAAGCGGTACCCTACGGTCAATTCCATTCAAGGAACTTGCAGAGGGCCATACTGTCAGCCTGGAACAAAAAAGTTCAGGCTTTAGACTTACCAATGTCCCTGTCCCCTTCCGTTCGCAAGAGCCTCCATTGGTGGTTGGTACCAGAATCTGGAAAAAGGGAAACCCTTCAGTCCGGTTTCTTGGAAGGTGGTCACTACAGTTGCCAGCCTCATAGGCTGGGGGGCAGTACTGGAGCAATGGTCTCTCCAGGGCAAGTGGTCAGAAGCAGAGAAGGCCCTGCCCATCAATCTCTTAGAGATACGAGCAGCCCGGTATGCCCTAGTAGCATGGACATCCAAACTCCAAGGGTCACCTGTCAGAATTCAATCAGACAATGCCACAGCAGTGGCATATATCAATCACCAGGGTGGCACCAGGAGTCGTGCAGCCCAGAGGGAAGCGAATTGCATCCTGGAATGGGCAGAAAGGTATGTCACAGCCATATCCGCGGTTTTCATCCCAGGAGTGGAAAATTGGAGAGCGGACTTTTTAAGTCGCCAGCAATTATGCCCGGGGAATGGTCTCTTCACCCCGAGGTTTTCCAGGCAATATGCCAGCGGTGGGGAACACCGGATGTAGATCTGCTAGCATCCAGATTCAACGCAAAGGTGGACAGATTTGTGTCTCGCACAAAGGATCCCCTAGCTTGCGGTTCGGATGCCCTAGTGTTCCCTTGGGATCAGTTCAAGCTGATATATGCATTCCCACCGCGATTAATCCGCAGAATCAGGGTAGAAAAGAAACCAGTGATTCTGGTGGCTCCAGCGTGGCCCCGAAGGGCATGGTACGCGGAGATTGTAAAAATGTCAGTGGGAAGTCCTTGGACCCTCCCACATCGTCCGGACCTGCTTTCGCAAGGACCGATATACTACCCTTCCTTACCAGCCCTAGGTTTGACGGCCTGGCTATTGAAGCCCACATTCTAAAAAAGAGAGGGCTCTCTAATCCTGTGGTATCTACCATGATCAATGCCAGGAAGCCGGTATCCAGGCAGATCTATTATAGGATCTAGAAGGCGTACATCACGTGGTGTGAGGCCAGGAAATGGCATCCACGTAAGTACGTAATAGGTAGGATTCTGGACTTCCTACAGTGGGCTGTACATAGGAAGCTGGCCTTGAGTACTATCAAGGGTCAGACGGCCTTGTCAATATTTTTTTCAAAGGCCCTTGGCTTTGCATTCATTAGTCAAAGCTTTCATACAAGGAGTGATGCGTATTAGCCCTCCGGTTAGTATTCCCATATGTCCATGGGACTTAAACCTGGTTCTGTCGGTTCTACAGAAACAACCATTTGAACCATTGCGGCACATTTCCTTGGTTCTTCTCACCAGGAAATTGATTTTCTTAGTAGCCGTTTGTTCGGCTAAAAGAGTATCGGAATTAGCCGCCTTGTCCTGTAAGGAGCCATATCTGGTTATCCATAAGGACAGAGTAGTATTACGTCCTCATCCAGCCTTCTTCCTAAGGTGGTATTGAGGTTCCATTTGAACCAAGATGTGGTTCTTCCTTCCTTTTTCCCCAAACCTAGTTCGGTAGAGGAAAAGTTATTGCATTCTTTGGATGTAGTAAAAGCAGTTAAAGCTTATCTTAAAGCCACTGCTCAGATTCGTAGAACGGATACTTTGTTTGTTCTGCCGGAAGGCCCCAGAAAGGGTCAGGCAGCATCAAAAATCTACTTTAGCCAAGTGGATTCGACAGGTCATAATACAAGCCTATGGCTTGAAAAGGAGACCGCCTCCGTTCAAAGTTAGGGCGCACTCCACAAGAGCAGTTGAAACTTCATGGGCAGTGCATCACCAAGCCTCCCTGGCTCAAGTCTGTAAGGCCACAACATGGTCCTTAGTACACACGTTTACTAGATTCTACCAGGTAGACGTCAGAAGTCAGGAGGATGTCGCCTTTGGGCGCAGTGTGTTGCAGGCCGCAAAAGAGCCTCATGCCTGATGGCGCCCAGCTTATGTATCCCTCCCCTCATTTGGCATTGCTTTGGGACGTCCCATTAGTAATGACTAAGTCGCTCTGTGTCCCGTGATGTACGAAAAAGAAAAAGGGATTTTTGTAACAGCTTACCTGTAAAATCCTTTTCTTGGAGTACATCACGGGACACAGAGCTCCCACCCCTCTTTTTGGGACACTTATTGCTTTGCTACAAAACTGAGGTGCTCCCGGATGGGAGGGGCTTATATAGGGGAGGGTACTTCCGGTTTGGAAGTGGCCAGTGCCAGCACCTGAAGGTAATCTATATAACCCATTAGTAATGACTAAGTCGCTCTGTGTCCCGTGATGTACTCCAAGAAAAGGATTTTACAGGTAAGCTGTTACAAAAATCCCTTTATATATATATATATATATATATATATATATATAATATATACATAAAAAGGCTGTGAACTATCCGTGAGTATGGAGTGGGGGTAGGGCACCACTCCCCACAGCACACTCCGCATACTCACTAACCTAATAAAATGAAATAGACCCAAACCTAAAAACAAAGTGTATATTAAGATAGATGGATTGTCATATCTACCACAAACCTTAATATAAGGATTATGGTTATATATAGAACATCGTCTGTTATGAACATTCATAGAGTCACTCGACAAGGATGCCGAATGGACCTATTGAAGGTTCCTGGTCGCATTAAGGCAGTCTCTAATCCGGGGGTTCCCATTCAGAACCCCCCGAAGAGAAACCCTCCAAGAAGGGTCTATAAGAGATTGACCCATTCAAGCCTGGTGGTTTAGTGGCATTTTGGTGGAATATCCACCATTGTTCAGATTGTAACAACATTTTATTTAAATCCCCTCCTCTTGGACCAGAATGGAGTCTGTCCAAGATTAGAAATGAGATTCTAGGAAAACGTCCATTATGAAGATCCCTTACATGCCTACCCAAAGGTAGGTCTGGATTGCACGCCTTCATTGATAAAATATGTCTATAGGCCCTCTGCCAGAACTGTTGGATGGTCTTCCCAATATAGAAGCAGTGGCATTCACATAATAGAAGATATACCACAGCTGCAGTCTGACAGTTGGCATAATGTTTTGGGATGTAATTTTCTCCATTCGGTAATTTGATGTTACGGGTGGTATTCGTATACCGACAATATTTACAGCCTCCACATGTGAAGGTCCCTGGATATTTACAGGGACATTTTTTACCCGTCGGTCTAAATTCACTAGAGACCAACAGGTCTCTTAGGGATCTGGCCCTTTTTAAAAGTGAATACGGGTTTTTTTGTCACATAGGGACCAATAGTTGGGTCCATGGTAAGAACATGCCAGTATTTCTTGGTTATGTTCTTAATGGCCTCATTTTGGTTTGAAAATTTGGTGATGATAGAGATGGGTGTTGTTTTGATTATTTTGGATGCTGGATTATAAAGTGTGTCATTCCTCGTCTTTGAGACGGCTCTTTTGTAAGCCTTTTTCAAGGTGGTCTTTGAATAGCCCCGTAGGGACAGTCTTGCTCTTAAATTGTCTGCTTCTATTTTAAAGTTTTTATCCTCTGTAAAATTCCTGCGTATTCGCAGGTATTGGCTATAGGGAATAGAAGCAATCAAGTTTTTGGGGTGAAAGCTGCTGGCATGCAGGATCGAGTTTCCCGCAGTTTGCTTCCTGTAGAGACTACTACTTAGATGACCAGTAGTGTCTTTATAGATTGTCACATCCAAAAAATTGATTGATGTTTCGTTTGAGGTCATCGTGAAACTGGGGTTGAAATGGTTTATATTAAGTTGGGTGAGGAATTGATTCAGATGGTCCAGTGATCCATCCCATACCAACAGAACATCATCAATGAATCTATACCAAAGACTGACGTGACACATGAACAAGGCCATAACACTTGATTGTCTAATCATACGTTCCCACTCCCCCAGGTACAGGTTTGCGTACGATGGGGCACACGAGGTCCCCATCGCAACGCCCTGTACCTGGAGGTAGTGGGACCCATTGAACATAAAATGATTGTGATGGAGAATAAATTCTAGCGCGCTGAGCAGAAACTGATTGGTTTTCCGCTCAAAGCGGCTGTTCTGAGATAGGACATGACTTACGCATGCCATCCCCTTGTCATGAGGGATGGAACTGTATAGTGCCTCGACGTCGATGGCAACCAAAAGTGACGTCGGGGCAATGCATAGTCCGTCAATGATCTGCAGGAGGTGAAGGGTGTCCCGGATGTAACTTGGTATTTCGATTACATATGGACGCAAGTGGGCGTCAACAAAAGTGCTTAGGTTTTCAGTAATACAGCCATTTCCAGATATTATCGGCCTTCCTGTAGGGTTTTTAGTGCATTTATGCAACTTGGGAAGTGCGTAGAAGGTGGGAATTCTGGGCATTTTGGTCCTAATGAATTCCCATTCAGTTTTATCCAAGATGTTCTGGGTATGGGCAGTATCTACCAGAGAGTAAAATTGCTGGTTAAATTTATCAATCTTGTTGGCGCTGATCTTGCAGTACCAAGAGTCATTTTGCAAGATCTTTTCACACATCTCCACATAGAAGGGATTGTCCATGATTACACCCTTGTCCGAGGGCTTGATTGTTATTTCTAGGTTATCTTTAAGGGTTTTTAGGGCTTGTCTCTCTAGTTCTGATAAGTTGTCTTTGTCTTTACCGATTTTGGACCCCTTTAATTTACATATGTCGCTACCCACCAGTTTTACGAAGGCTAAAACATTGAGATTGTTATTTAGTGTGGGAAATTTATCCGATTTTTTTCCGGAACGTGGGTGGGGGTGGAAGTTCAGTTTGATCAAATCGACCCAGTAACTTGTCTAGATCGATTTGGTCTATCAGGTCTGGGGTGTCATTTTCTTCTAAAAGGCTTACGAGGGCATCAAGTGCCTTAAGCTCAAGGGATTCAAATTTTGGTTGAGATGGGATCTCCTTTGAGTATAGCTGTTTAAGAATCAGTTTTCGTGCAAAGAGCTGAAGATCTTTGATCGCATCAAATTTATTGAAGTCCTGGTTGGGGCAGAAACTGAGACCTTTGGATAATACATGAAGTTCAGAATCAGAAAGAATATGAGATGATAGGTTTACTACATTCATGTCGCAAACATTATATTGATCAATACATGTATAATCGGTTACATTTCTTACCCCGTCCTGATTTCATGATGGCGTGACGTTGGAGTTCCCTTGAGTAGAGCCTGCATCCTGTACCACATTCATAGAGGGATTTTTAATGTTGGTTGACAATGTTCTGGGGAAAAATGAATTTACATCTTGATTAGAAGAAGCTGCTCCCAAGGTGGTGTTTGGTATAGGGTTCCCTCGTGATCCACGGGGGCCATTATGTTTGGGATTTTGGGCGCCTGTTTCTGTAATATGTTTTTTGCTATTAAGTTTCTCATTGGAACCCTCACTTTCATTAGAGTTTCTCCTCTTTTTACCAGATCTTTTGGTTCTCGACTGTTTCCTCGAGGAAATAGAAGAGGCAGAGGAGGCATCTGAGAAACCCTGATCCTGGTAGTTGGGTCTTAGTCTGGATTGTTGTTTGGGTCTATTTTGGATATTTTTCCAGTTATAGGCTTTGTGTTCAGAGAATGCCGTCTGATCCCTGAGAAGCTTCTTTTCTTTTTTTATCAGGATGTCTCTGTTGAACTCCTTCAGATGTTCATTGAGATCGTCATCCAATAGTTTAAAGGAATCGTGGCCATTATAGGCTGTTAGTTGTGTGTACAAAGACTCCAACTCACGATCTATATCTACAATCGTTTTTTGGTATTCCTTTATTAGAAGGGACATCATTCCTGCAGAACATTTTAGGAGATTAGCCTCCCACGCCTCTTTAAAGGATGAATCAATGTTCTCCATAGTGGGGAATATTTGAACTCTCAGTCCATATGGGTTGGTTTTGTTTTTTAAATAAAGCTCAAAAGAGTGTATGTGCCAATAATTAAGTGACTTTTTTTCTAATAATTTTCGAAGGGACATAAAAATAGATGAGAGTTCTGTGTCCTTTTGTTCTTTTAAAGTAAAGTTTTGATATACGCCTGACATAGCACTTTCCCAGTTAGTACCCACATAGTTGGTCATTCTGGATATGTTGCTATATACAACCCCTCAATGCTATATCTCAACAGTTGTAAAAAACTTTAATAAATCAGTCTTTATGACCAAAACTTTTGTACTACATTACTCTATATAGAGGTTTTCAACAGTCACCCTAAAAAGTCCCATTGAGGAATCGCTCTCTTCGGAGTGCACTTTTTGCCCTTTCCGGTCACAGCCCATTCCACCAGGGCAATTGGAACCTCTTGGGCTTTCCGACATCAAGCGTCTGTCGCTCAAGTGTGTAAAGCGGCGACTTGGTCCTCAGTTCATACTTTTACAAAATTCTACAAAGTAGATGTCAGTGCATCGGCTGATGCCTGTTTTGGCCGCAAAGTTTTGCAGGCGGCCGTGTAATTTGCAATTGCACTTGATTTTTGGCAAGAACCACAGTTGCTTTTCAGTCAATGCACTGTTGCATTGTTACCGCAAATTCTGAGGCGGTTAGATAAGGTGGTGTCTCCCCTGTTAGGGAGCACTTCTGTTTTTGTGGGTGAAGTTTTTTATGCTTTTCCCACCCCTCGTTTGACACTGCTTGGGGACGTCCCGATGGTCTAAAGTAAAGGAGCTGTGTCAGTCAGTGAACGTAAGAGAAAATAGGATTTTTGTACTCACCGTAAAATCCTTTTCTCTGTAGTTCACTGACTGACACAGCACCCACCCCTCCTATTTTTTTTACGTTATACTGCTTGTTGACGTACTGAGGCTGCAAGGTGCAGGCTGGGGGGTTGTTACTGAAGGGACCGCCCCTTGGGCGGAACTAGAAAGTTCTGTTTTTTTGTACATGTTAACATGTTCTGCCTAGTCCTCTCCTGAAGGTGGCGTAACAACCCGATGGTCTAAAGTAAAGGAGCTGTGTCAGTCAGTGAACTACAGAGAAAAGGATTTTACGGTGAGTACAAAATCCTATTTTACTGCTGCTGTAATCACCATGTCGGATATCAAATGTCGGATGGTTAGGACAAGGATCCTACTTTGATCCGACTTCAATGATATTCAATGGGCTGAAGTAGGACCAAAGTCGGACCAAAGTAGTACAGGGAGCATTTTCAAAGTCGGACCGACTTGTGTCGGACCAGTTAAGACGGCTCTCATAGGGAAACATTGATTTTCACACGTCATGCGACATGAGCTCCTAATGTCGGAGCGTTTGTCGGACCAGTGTGAACCCAGCCTCAATCTCCTCAATAGTACAAATTGGCAGGAGTCATAACCCCCCTTACTCAAAAAAAATAAATAAAATAAATAAAAAAAAGTTTTGCCTTTACTTCTACTTTAGCTATACAGCTTTGTGTTGGGGACAGGTATAGCAACAAAATTCCAGAGAAACAAAAGACATCAACGTATGTGCCAACTCACTTTTGTATACTAAACCTTTTTTAGTTTTGGGTGAAGTTTACGTTCAAATGCTTTTTTCTGGTAACTTTGACCAGAATATACATAGTTTTCATTTTCCTTTGACCTATGTACATGTGAATTATTATTGCATTTAAAGCAAGTGTTATTACTGTAGTGGCAATCTTTTGTATTCTACGTTATAGAGAGCACATACACAATTCTGTTAATGCTTAGCTTGCACTGTTTTCCATGAAGAGGAAGTGATTATGATCAGGCAACTTTCATTATCCTTAACTTTTGGCAGGATTTCCGCTATGCTGTGGCTCAAACATCCCAAAACCTCGGGAAGCCAGTGATTGAGGACAGGATCCTGAATCAAATCCTGTACTACCTGCCACAGCTATATGAACTCAACCATGACGTACTGCGGGAACTAAAGGAGAGGATGTCTCAATGGTACTGTGCAGCTGCTATGTGCATAATATTAGTATATAATCTTCACAGTGTATACACTTTTACATTAGACCTTTCATGGGATTCAGAATAACTGATCAGCATTTTATTGTTTGTATAGCAATAACATATTTTATGAGCCTTATAAAGATCCTTCTACACAACATAAAATATTATAGACTGGTTAAAAGACAAATGCACATTGGTTCAGTCGCACATTTATCTAATAGAGCACCTTAAAGTGAACTTGTAATGTGCCCATGACATTTACCGTATTTATCGGCGTATAACACGCACAGGCATATAACACGCACCCTAACTTTAAGAGGGAAGTTTCAGGAAAAAAACTTTCCACAGCCCCCTGCGTATAACACGCAGGTACAGTTTACCCTCTATTTTCAGGGTAAAAAAGTGAGTGTTATACGCCAATAAATACAGTATATCTAAAGCTTCTCTCTTTTGGCAGCCCGCCGGCAACATATTTTTATTATCTTTTTGCTCACCTGATGCTCAGTTTAGCTGCTGGGAGCGAATAAAAAAAACCTCCGGACTTCTGAGTATGAAGGAGCATGTGACTCACTACCCTTTACTCCCACATGACATCATTTGTACATGTTGATTGGCCGCTTAGGTACCCAGCGTATTCATTTGGGGGTGGGGAGATCGCTAGTAGCCCAGTGTAAGCTCCAAGTTACTCCCAGTAGCCATACAGGACAGTGGAGGAGCAAAGCTGTCAGGGTTTGTATTACAGAAAACGTATTGTTTTGTTGCTGGCAAAACACTGGTCTAGTTTTTAGTAAAGAACATACAAACTCTGTGCATTACATCTGTGCCACAAAGCAGCAATGCTGACCATCTTCCTTTTGTCTTTTGGTTTGCCAAAATTATGATTGGCTTGTAGGAATGAGCACCAGAAGATTGCTGATATTTTTGTCAAGAAGGGTCCTTACCTTAAGATGTATTCAACCTACATTCGTGAATTTGATCGGAATGTGGCACTATTGGATGAGCAGTACAAGAAGAATTCTGCATTTGCTGGAGTTGTTAAAGACTTTGAGGTAATGACAAGTTAAATGTTATTTAATAATACAGTAATATTTATCTGGGATATTTTTTTTAGTAAAATAGCTGTGTTTTGACTCCTATGATCCTTTCTATTTGGGAATTCCTTGTTGTTAAAGTGTAGGTCCAGACAAATCCTCTTTTTTAGACTTGGATATAGTGATGAAGGTTTGCAGATCCTGTTGGCGTCTTGTCCTGATTACAGTGGTTTCACATGACATGAAGTGAGGGGAAATGCCTCCAAAGTGGGGGAAT
Source organism: Rana muscosa (assembly GCA_029206835.1). NCBI lineage: Eukaryota > Metazoa > Chordata > Amphibia > Anura > Ranidae > Rana > Rana muscosa. The sequence continues at coordinate 785,118,293 of CM055118.1, forward strand.
TACGTGGTGTCACTAGAACTAGTGTATATAATGATGGTAGATCTCTGCGCAAAAATCGATGTACTTAATTAGGGAAAATTTATTATCAGAGAGACCTGAGCTGTCCAAGTGTCAAAAGGGTGCCACATCCCAATGGATATTGGAACAGAAAAGAAAAATTGGATGGGACTTTGGAGGCACCAAAGGACACTTAGAATTAGGACAATGGTATTTGAATTAAAGGAATTTTATCAATTCAAACATTTTAAAATCCATGTAAAATGTAAAACATGATGCACACAACAAAGTAAGCAATACATGTGGAGATCAAAGAATTGCACATGATGTCATTCTTCAAAACAGTACTACAACACAAAAATATCCCTACGTTTTTCAACGAAAACAGTCTTCTTCAGAGAGTTTGTTGATGATTACTTTGAATGGACAACAATATACATAGAAGAATCATATATGGACACCAGTTCCAGCTCCAAGTCAGGAGGCCAATCAAGAGAAGGCTGCTTATTAATCCATAAGGGTCTAAAAGACCCAAAGCGTGAGGCCCAAACTTATACAGAGCAGAATGGAGGAAACACTGTGACTCCAGATATCAAGACTCGCTAACCGGGTAAGTTCAAAAAGGAATATAGGGACTCTAATGACCAACAAAGGGATCTTGAATTGGCAGAATACCCAATACGAATTTTTTCTGGTAGATAGTGACCATCCTTCACAAACAGGGTAATGTACTTAATTATAGGAGCTGCGTGCCTTACAACTAATATAGCTGAAATTTAAACAATGAAGAAGGACAAAAATGACGCTCATTCCAATATTTGTGCCAAACTAAATGGTGCTTAATAAATGATAAAAAAATAACATATTTTACAACCAAAACGTGCTCAGTAATATCTTTATAAATGTTTTAAACAATACATAAAACTTTCATAAAAGCTCAAAAAATTCCTTAAATAAAATGCTTGCTGTTCAATCAAAGTGCTTGCTGCAAAAAGAATAAAGTGCTTGTTGTGCAATATGGTGCCTTAGGTGCTCAACAGATCCACCAAACAGTGCTCACCAGATGACAACACCCCGCACTTACCAGAAAAATTTGACCCCTTTTCTCATAGGAAATCAAACAGCGCTCACAGGTAAGTGGGTCTCCTAATTGGGGCTGTGACCACTCATTCAACAATATCCCGGATATTGTAGGGCTAAAACCATTCAGTCTTGGTTATCCAAGATGATGATCTCCATTTTAAATAATTCCTCCACAGTCTCACTGGCAAGGGGAAAATGAAAAGGATAACTTTATAGGGTAGTATTTAAAAATGATTTATTAAAGCGGAGTTCCAGCATCTAAAAAATAGAAAAAAAATTAAAGTCAGCAGCTACAAATAATGTAGCTGCTGACTTTTAATATAAGGACACTTACCTGTCCAGGGATCCCACAATGTTGGCCCCTGAAGCCGATTCGTGCATCGGCTCAGGTGCAGGCGCTGGCATTGCAATTAAGGGAAACCGGAAGTAAAGCCTTCAGGCCTCACAGCCGGTTTCCTACTGTAATGTTCAAGGCCTAGGATAATTTTAGCCTGGAACTCCACTTTAAAGTAATAAAATCTGCAGTTACATCAAGTCAGATAAAACGAGCATCAAAAGGAAAAGCAGGAACGCCAGTTTGCGTTCCACCTGCGTTCCATTAACAGGAAGTGACGTATTCCGGAAGTCCAACCCAACGTTTCGTCATTATGCATCTGACGTCATCAGTAGCTGTTGCATTTTTAACAAAACACTTTCAGTGGCATATGTAGTAGACCAAAAGACGGCATACAAGAGAAGTTAAAGTGATTGTAAAGTCTCCTTTATTTATGCTATAAAAACAATAAACATATTATACTTACCTCCTCTGTTGCAGTGGATTTGCACAGTGTAGCCCGGATCCTCCTCTTCTTGGGTCCCTCTTCTGTGATCCTGGCCCCTCCCTTCTGTTGAGTGCCCCCACAGCAAGCAGCTTGCTATGGGGACACCCGAGCCGAGTCACAGAGAATCTCGGACGGCTGAGACACTCCTGGACATCGCTGGACAGAGAGGGACTTCAGGTAAGTGTTAGGGGGGCTGAGGGGGGCTTCTGCACACAGCAGGCTTTTTATCTTAATGCATTAAGATAAAAAAAAACTTCTGCCTTTACTACCCAGAAGCTAGCCAGAAGGCTGATCTGAAAAAAACAAACTGTTACCTCTATTCACACATCCTCCATAGAAACATAGTCTGCCCCATTTTTTTTTTTTTTAGTTTATACTTCTTTTTTTTTGGTCTGAATGTAGAGCTATGTTCGTCCCAAACATGTCAGAATCCATTTACTGTTGACTGATTCACTACCTTTGCTGGAAGTCTATTCCAAGCTTCAACTACTCTTTCGGTAAAATAATACTTACTAAGATTAGGTTTGAACTTTCTTGTCAGTTTGTGGTCAAGTCCCTGTGTTCTTGATCTTGGCTTCATATTGAAAATACTGCCCTCCTGAACTTTATTTACCCCCTTGATGTATTTAAAAGTTTCAACCATGTCTCCCCTTTCCCTTCTTTTCTCCAGACTGTTCATATTAAGTTCTTGAAGTCGCTCTCAATATGTTTTATCCCCCAAACCTTTCACCATTTTTTTTACCCATCTCTGGACTCGTTCCATCTTAATATCTTTTTGTAAGTGAGGTCTCCAGAACTGGACACAGTATTCTAAATGAGGTCTCACTAAAGATCTATATAGGGGAATCTGGACCTCCTTCCTCCTGCTGGTGATCCCTCTAATGATGCATCCTAGTGCTACTATTCGCTTTTCCCACTGCCTGGCTACACTGTTTGCTCATTTTACAATCATCTGAAATAAGTACCCCCAAATCTTTTTCCTCTGTAGTGCTGGCCAACACTGCATCCCCAATATTGTACCGTACTGTCAAGAAAAAATTCAATTAGATTGGTCTGACATTACCTGCCCTCAGTAAAGCCACGCAGCTTGCTACAACAGAGGCATCCCCTCTATTGTAGCAAGATATAAAGTACTGTCAGTTTTTTAAAAATTATAATCCTAAATATCTTCTTGCACAGCACCGCTGTGCAGTTACGTGACCTCCCTTTCCTGGCTGGCATATGTCAGGGGGGAATCTCAGCCCCTCCTGCTGTTTTCCTTAGATCGGAAAAGGAGAGCGGAGGAGGTCATGTGACCGCACAGTGGCGCTGTGCAAGAAGGTATTTAGGATTATAAAAACTGACACAGTATATATCTTGTTACAACAGAGGGAATGCCAGTTATTTATGAATCTGACTTTACAATCACATTAAGTGATCAATGATCCTTGTTTTCAGGAGTGGTTCCATTAACTTGACTACAACAGATGTTAAACTCACTGGCCTGTAATTGCCAGCTTCTTCCTTGTTACCCTTCTTGTGGATAGGTATAATATTAGCTGTCAGCCAGTCATGGGGAACTTCACCTGTTAAAAGAGATTGATTGAAAATTTCCATTAATGATCCAACAACTACCTCAAAGTACTCTTAGAACTCTGGGATGAGAACCTTCAGAGCCCATTGCTTTATTAAGCTTCTGAACCAGTTCTCTGCTACCTCTGTCTGCAAATTATGAACATGAACCGTCATTACTAGAACCAATATGATCCCCCAACCTGCTATTGTTAGAACCATTTATTTCTGAGAAGACTGAACAGAAGTGATTGTTAAATGGTTTGCTATATCCGGTTCCCCCTCAACATTTAAGTGTTGTGCCCAGTTTTCATTATAGTGATCACATTGCATTTGTTAATCACTGATGTACCTAAAAAAAAAAAAATTTTGGTCTAATTTTTTTAATATATTTATCCATTTCCTACTCTCTCTGTGCTTTGACAGCACTAATGTGTTTGGCCACCTTTTGGATATTTTTTACTCTTCTCTATCAGCTACACCTCTTGTTTCCTTAAATCTCTTATATGCCGATTTCACCTTGACTATCCTACTTGCCTCTTTAGTCAAGCAATGTTGTTTTTTTTCTTCCGTATATTCTTACTAATTTGCCTGACCTATAATCTAGTTACCTCCATGATGGTAGACTTTAACAGTGCCCACTGATTACTTACTCCTGTTGTTTTACTCCAACCTTATAATTACATTTTTTGGAAATTCCCCCATTTCAGCAAAATGTGGCATTTTGAAATCTAAACGTTTTTGTATTTGATTTTTCAGTCCTTGTTTCATCATCAAACCAAAGACATTGGTGGTCACTAGAATCCAAAATTTCTCTCACCTCGACATCAGACAATCGATCCCCATTTGTCAGTACTAGGTCTAGAATATGATCACCTCGGGTTGGGCTTTTTACTTCAAGAAACCCAATTCATTGCCTCCATTACATCCCTGCTCTTGCTTGTAATCGCAGTTTGAGAATTCCAGTTAAGGTCAGGCATTTTGAAGTCAACCATAATGAAAAAACCTCTCCCTTCCTTGCCATTTGAGTTATCTAGTCAATCAATAAGTTCTCATAATCTTCAGTCTGTCCTGGGGGTCTGTATACTACACCAATTCTTAGGAAAGATCCATCTTTGGTTGAAAGGCAGACCCACAGTTCAAGTATTTAATAGAGAAGTATAGCCTTTTTTTTTTTGTAGAATCATACGTAGCTAGGTGGATGCAGCATCGGTCCCATGCTGGCTCTAACACTCAGAACCGAGCGATCAAACACCGCTGATCGCTCGCTTCTCAGGGCTCTGTAAGCAGAGAGCTGATGAGTGTCAGTCACCGCTGTCTGCTCTGGAGCGCTGGGCTAGCTAGGAGGCTGAGCCGGGTGCTGGACCAGGCATGTGGGCAGATCTGAACTTCATTGTCACGATCTTGCCTGAGTCTGGACCGGCTCTGACATCAGCCAACAGCAGGCTTCAGCCCACGGTCTGCTGAAAACAGGTCATAGGAGTGCAGAACGAAATGCATTCCTGTGATCCATAGGAGAAGTACAGCCAACCGAGCTTTGGCTCTACTCCTTTAATTTGTTTTTTAAATTAATGTTAGCTTTATGGCAACTCCACCTTCTCTATTCCCTGCTCTCCTGTAGTGTTTACCCTGGTATTGTTTGTTTTTTAACAGTCATTTGAACCATGTCTCTGTAAGAGCCCATTCACACAGGGGCAACAGGACTTCCAGCGCGATTTTATGAGGCAACTCAGACACGATTTTATGAGGCAACTCAGCGCGACCTGGAGCTATTTACAAGGCAACTCCAAGTTGCCTGCAGGACAGGAGACATTCCAGTGGCCAATCAAACAAGAATCAGCTCTGTGGGAGGGAGGGGGGAGGGAGAGCTTTGCCTGATAAATGTATGTTATCTTCCTGGAGAGTCGCTCCTATTAAGACAGTGAGAAGCGACTGCCATTGAAATGAATGGGTACAGGTCGCCTAGGAGTCGGATTGAAGTAGTACAGGGACCTTTTTTGAAGTCGGAGCGACTGCAGTAGTGTGCATAAGGACGGCTCCATTAACTTACATTGATTTCTTCAGCCAGCGCGACCTGAGGCGACTAGGGGCGACCTGGGGCGATTTGGAGTCGGATCCAAAGACGCCCCTGTGTGAATGGGCTCTAATTGCAACAAGGTCCAAGTTGTCCCTAGACATAAGAGCTGTCAGCTCATAAAGCTTGTTGCCTAAACTACGCACATAAGTGCACAAGACATGACAAATGCTACCATTTACTGTTGTATTTTTAGCACTGCTGGGACATTGTATTTTGACAGCGGGACTTTCTGCTGTCAGAATACACTGATCAGTGGCTGATTTGATAAATGTTTTCCAACGTTCCCATCTGACAGAAGTCGATCTAATTAACAAATTCTGTCCAACTGGACTGAATTTTACAGGGATCAAATTTCCATCCATCTATGGCCAGGTTTAAAGAAGAACTCCGGGATACCACATAAAAATTGCAATAAGTACACAGATTGTATTTATATGACTCACCATTTAGGAAAAATTTAGAATGCAATATCTGTGATGTCATCACTCCAATTAAAAGAAAAAATAGCAGCTTCTCTCGGCAGAAGGAGGTGGTGTAAATTCAGGGACACGTCAAATCCTGCCTTCCCACTCTACAGCTATGAAAAACTACAGTTCCCATCATGCATAGCTGTAGAGTGAGAAAGAAGGGAATTGTAGTGAATGGGCATAAATGTGCGCAGGTACATTAGGCATTTATTTCTTGCACTAAATGAGCTTGTGTACTCGCCCTCATAGGGCTAATCTACATTGCAGGCATGGCTTGATGAGAGAGGGGAGGAGGCTCCTGGTCTGCCAGTTAGTAAATGGGAGGCCGGACAGAACAGGAGCCTCCTGACTGTCTTTCTAATGATACTACATTAGTGGGCAATTCAGACCGGGAGTCTCAGACTCCCAGGTTCATTCACTTCAGTGAGCAGAGACGGAATTGCATCCCTGCTTACTGTAGGAAACTACAAGACAAGACCGGTGGCTGTGGGAAATCAGGTCATATTGGCCACTGGTCTTACAAAACGGATGTCACAGGCAAGGAAGCCTGTGATTTAAATAATGCACCTCCATTTTCTCAGAAAAGATAGACTAGGGGGAAAAAATTAACTCTATCTTTGCTAAAGGTATGAACCACCAGCGCTTACACAGAAAAAAGTTTCTGCCCGGAGTTCTTCTTTAAGCTCTGGTTCACATTGCAGTGATTTGGCATGTAATTTGACATGTCAAATCGCATGCCAAATCGGCGGCTATTGCCGGCAATGGCACCGTTCGAATCGGTGCAATGCCGACTTTGCGGCGCCGCAGCCAATTCCCAAAAGTAGTTTTCTGTACTACTTTTGGTGACTTCGGGTTGCGATTTTAATAGACATTTGTGAAGAAACCCGCACAGATGTCTTTTGAAATCGTCCCCGAAGTCGGGACTGACATTCAGTTGAGTTCAGTTGAACTCGCACAATTTCATTCCTGCTGCTGTCAGTGTGAACCTAGGCTTATAGCTGTGGCCACAAAACTTGAATATATCATAAGTGAAATACACAAGTCAGTAGTAAATAGGATCTTATTTTTAGATTAATTATTCTACGAACAATTCACAATTGGAAAAAAAATAAAATAAAGTGTTCACTGTTGAACAAATAAATATTTTTTCCCCTTTTACACTATGGGGTTCATTTACTAAAACTGGAGAGTGCCAAATCTGGTGCAGCTCTGCATAGAAACCAATCGGCTTCTAACTTCTACCTGATCAATTAAGCTTTGCGAATAAAACCTGGAAGCTGATTGGTTTCCATGCAGAGCTGCACCAGATTTTGCATTCAGTTTTAGTAAATGAACCCCTATGTCTTTGTCTTCTGGGACTTTCTAATTTTGCATTGCTATATACGTGATGTACTGATGTATAAAGTACTATAACATTTTGCTGTGAAATATAAAATAGAGAAGTGGTCTATAATTACAGATGTAGTAGTAGTAGCCCACCATTAGACACACAGTAATGGAATACAAAGCTGTTTAAACACTGACCTCTTTTTCTTTCAGATCAGCCCTCGTTGTGCTAACTTGGCTCTGAAGCACTATTTACTCAAACCAGTTCAAAGGATTCCTCAGTACAGATTACTTTTAACAGGTACATAATGCAGCTTGTTAGTGTGAAGAATCCTCTTCTTTTTTTTTTTGTGTGTGTGGCGTGACTATGTCGTTTTATAGTATCATATATCATTTACTGCTTTGTAAATCAAAATTCTGATTGTTGCATCTTGTATAAAGTGTAATGTTGAATAGTGTACTGCTTGTCCTATATGTACGATCAGAATGACATTCAATCTCTTTGGCTTTGGACCCTACAAGTTAAGTGGTATTAAACCCAAAAGCAAACATTTATTATATTACAGCTTATTAGTTCTTCGATGTGATGGCTGCATTTATTGAATTTTTTAGGCTTTTTTTCCCTCTGCTTTCTCCTGTATTGTATTGTAATTGTACTGTCTGCCCTCATGTGGTAAAGCGCTGCACAAACTGTTGGCGATATATAAATTCTTTATAATAAAAATAATAATAATAATATTTGCAGCTGGTGATCTGGCCAGTAAGTCTGTTATTTTTCAACAGAACAAGCTGTCCTGCAGATGTAGCAGCTGGAGGGTTAAGTCAAACTATTTTCCACTGACAGGGGTGCTCACAATGATCAGTATTTGTTTATTAATGCCAATAAAAAAAATGAGACAAAGAAATCATTTCAGAACTTTTTCCACCTTTTGACCTATAAACTGTATAACTCAATTGAAAAACAAACTGAAATCTTTTAAGGGGGGGGGGGGGGGGGGTGAGTTTAACTAAAAAACTAAAATATTATGGTTACATAATTGTGCACACCCTTAAACTAATGCTTTGTTGAAGCACCTTTTGATTTTATTACAGCACTCAGTCTTTTTGGGTATGAGTCTATCAGCATGGCACATCTTGACTTGGCAATATTTGCCCACTCTTCTTTGCAAAAACACTCCAAATCGGTCAGATTGCGAGGGCATCTCCTGTACACAGCCCTCTTCACATCACCCCACAGATTTTCAATGGGATTCAGGTCTGGGCTCTGGCTGGACCATTCCAAAGCTTTAATCTTCTTCTGGTGAAGCCATTCCTTTGTTGATTTGGATATATGCTTTGGGTCGTCATGCTGAAAGATGAAGTTCCTCTTAATTTTTTTCACTTTCTAGCCGAAGCCTGAAGGTTTTGTGCCAATATTGACTGGTATTTGAAACTGTTCATATTTCCCTCTACCTTGGCTGAAGCCTCGTACACACGGCCGAGAATGCCGTCATAAAAAAAACTTTGGTTTTCTCGACGAGATTGTCAAGCTTGACGGGATTCTTGTCAAGCTTTCCTTGCATACACACTGTCAATTAAGTTAGTAAAAGTTTGGGGAGAGACGATTCGCGCTTTTTAGCCTTGTGCTCTTCAGTCCGTTACAGTGTGACGAATGTACTATCTCCATTACGAACGATAGTTTTACCAGAAGGAGCGCTCTCGTCTCATACTTGATTCTGAGCATGTGCGTTTTTTAAGACTCGGAAAAGCATACACACGACCGGTTTTCTCGTCGGGAAACAGGCCGACGAGAATACTGAGAATCCTATTTTTCTCGTTGAGATTCCTGGCAGTTTTCTCGACAAGAAACCATACACACGAACGGTTGCAAACCGGAGAAAACTGGTCGTGTGTACGAGGCTTTAGGCCCCTGTTCCAGCTGAAGAAAAACAACCCCAAAGCATTAAGCTGCCGCCACCAACATGCTTCACGGTGGGTATGGTGTTTTTTTGATGTTGTGCAGTGTTGTTTTTGCCGCAAACATATCTTTTGGAATTATGGCCAAAAAGTTCCACCTTGGTTTTATCAGACCATAACACATTTCCCACATGCTTTTGGGAGACTTCAGATGTGTTTTTGCAAAATTTAGCTGGGCTTGGATATTTTTCTTCGTAAGAAAAGTCTTCCATCTTGCCACTCTACCCCATAGCCTAGACATATGAAGAATTTGAGAGATTGTTGTCACATGTACCACACAGCCAATACTTGCAAGATATTCCTGCAGCTCCTTTGTTGCTGTAGGCCTATTGGCAGCCTCCCTGATTGTTTTTCTTCTCGTCTTTTCGTCAATTTTGGAGGGACGTTCAGTTCTTGGTAATGTCACTGTTGTGCCATATTTTCTCCACTTGATGATGCCTGTCTTCCCTGTGTTCCATGGTATATCTAATGCCTTGGAAATTCTTTTGTACCCTTCTCCTGACTGATATCTTGTAACAATGAGATTCCTCTGATGCTTTGGAAGCTCTCTGCGGGCCATGGCTTTTGCTGAAGGATGCGACTAAGAAAATGTGAGAAAAGACCTACTAGAACAGCTGAACTTTATTTGGAGTTACTCAGAGGCACTTTACATGATGGCAGGTGTGACTGTGTGCTGACTCCTAGGAGTTTGAATCTGATTGCTTAATTCTGAACACAGCTACATCCCCAGTTATAAGAGGATGTGCACACTTAGGCAATAACAATTTTTTTTATTTTCTTGTTTTTTTACTTCCCCCTAAAAGATTTCAGTTTGTTTTTCAATTGAGTTGTACGGTTTATAGGTCAAATCAAAGGTGGAAAAAGTTCTGTAATTTAATTCTTTGTTTCCTTTTTTTACATCACAGAAACTTGACATTTTAACAGAAGTGTGTAGACTTTTATATCCACTGTATATCAGTCCTGGAACTTCTACTAGTGTCTGGTTAAAGCTTGTAGGAGGAGTTTTCATTTTACTCTCACTGTCCTATGAGGCTGCAGGACCTGTGTCTGGACAGTGCTGATCGGCCCTGTGCTAATCACATGCACTTTCCCAAGAAAAATAAAACTCTCTAGTAATACACACTAAATTGAACATGCACAGAGTGCTCCCAAGGCTCTGCCTTAGGGGATGGTTAGGGGACAGTGGAAGAAGGGGAGGATCGGAGAAGACAGGATCAAACAGCCTTTTTACACAATGTGGAAGGTTAACCCCTAACACACGATCGTTTTTCATGCCGTTAAAAATGCCATTTTTAAAAATGGGCATTAAAACCGATCGTGTGTATGCTCCAGAGCATTTTTAACGGCGTGAAAAACGGCCATTAAAAATTTCGAACATGCTCTATTTTTTTCACGTCGTTTTTTTAACGACGTGAAAAACGATAGTGTGTATGCTTTTACGAGGGGAAAAAAACGCGCATGCTCAGAATCAAGTATGAGATGGGAGCGCTCGTTCTGGTAAAACTAGCGTTCGTAATGGAGATAGCACATTCGTCACGCTGTAACGGACTGAAAAGCACGAGGCTGAAAAGCGCGAATCGCCGCTCAACAAAGTTTACTAACATGAAGGGTGGCGTCATTCGAATGGAACTTCCCCTTTATAGTGCCGTTGTACGTCACTGCGCTTTGCTCAGGCGTTTTTTTTCATGATCGTGTGTACGCAAGACAGGCTTGAGAGGAAACATGAAAAAAAAAATTGATGAGAAAAACATTGGTTTAAAAAATGGCATGAAAAACGATCGTGTGTACGCCGCATTAGGTTCCACAGCGAGTATAACATTCATGCATATACAGACGGATTTTACTGTTGTGGGATTAGTAAAACTTTAATTGAACAAGCTGTAGTTAGAAGCTGATTGGCTACCATGCACAGCTACACCAGATTTTACACACTCCAGTTTTTATAAATCAGTCCCAATGAATGAGTCTGGGTGGAAGTTTTCCTCCATCCAACAAATTTGCATGTATTATGCTATCTGTTAGTTTTTTCAAGGGCTAAGAGAAAAAAATAAGCTTGTATGACCCGCATTAGTAAAGCTCCGTTCACATTTAGTTGTTTTTGGGCATTTTTCTGCTGTAAAGCCTGCTGGGAGAGCTTTTTGCCGAGAAAACTGGTCGTGTGTATGGTTTGGTTTCTCGTCGGGAAAACTACCGGGAATCTCGACGAGAAAAATAGAGAACCTGCTCTCTATTTTCTCGTTGGGATTCTTGTCGGCCTGTTTCCCGACGAGAAAACCGTGCATGTGTATGCTTACCTGTCTCCAGGTAAACCCGCGCATGCTCGATGAGACTTGGACACATGCGCGGTAGCTAACAAGGGTAGTGTAGGGTGAAGCAAGATGGCGGTGACGGCATCGAATGTGACGGGCGCATGCTCGTCATAGTCGATGACGTCACCGCGTTCTTGCCATTCAAAAGAACGGCGGTTCTTTTGAATGTGCCGTGTGTACACTCGGCGAGCAAGAAAAGCTTGCCAGGAATCCTGTCAGGAAAACGGATGTTTTTTTCCTGATGGGATTCCCGGCCGTGTGTACAGGGCTTCAGCCTTGGCTCTAGAAACGCCCAACAAGACAAATCCCATTCATTTTAATGGCCCCTGTTCACATCTGAGCGTTCTGTTGACCAAAGTACAGCGCCCGTCACTCAAAAAAGTACAGGAGCGTCTTTGTTTGGCAGATTACAGGTGTTTTACTGCTTTTACATGGGTGACCTTTTCAGCTTGAAACCGCCTGTACAAAAACGCTGCAAAACTCTGAAATAATGTCCGAAAAAAAACGCCTCAAAAAAACACCCGGAAATTGCATTTAAAGAGCAATGCCTAGATGTGAACAGAGTCTTACAGTTTGGTTAAAAAATAGGAAAAAATGGGAAGGGGCTCTGTTTGAAAGAGGGATGCCACCTATAGAGGAAGGAACCCAGTGTGTCTACAATAGCGCATATAATTGTTTAAGTTCTTTATTGACGGGACACAAACGGTACTGAAGACACTACTATGTGTCCAGTACTGGTTATACTACCCTCTGCCTTTCTGTAGGTGATAATAGAACATCACAAAGGTCTAGATAACTGTAACTTTTGCAGCTGAAATCAGGAATAGTGCATGGATCTGCTCATTTGAGAAAGCACTTAATTGCATAGTGGCTGTTTGCCATTTAAGCATTGTCTAGTGTAATTAACATAGGAAATGAACGAGACTTTTTTTTTTTCTTCACCTTGTCCCTTTAGTGACACTGCTGGTGTATTTTTTTAGTGCCTGTGAAATTGGAGATTAGTTTATTCAGCCTTCTTTTTAATTATTCTATCCAAAACTCGACATCAAAGCAGAACAGTTCATTGGCTCGGAGGGGCAGAGGCCTCTCGGCTGGCTCTGAAGCCTGTAGCCTCTCCGCTCAATAAGTATCCACTTTATGTGTTAACCTTTGTGCCACATCAAAGCCGGCATGTTCAGAAAAGGCATGAGCTTTGCATTTTGATGTGATGATAGATTTATTTGTTCTTCTCTTGCTCCTTATTTCCTGGCATTTCCTCTATTGAAAGTGGCAGTGGAGGTTCTAAGACTTCAGACACTTGTAGTACTTTGCAAACATCTTCACAATGTTGTTTTTTTTTTTCAAATTAAATTGCCTGGAGTTACAGTTTTGCAAGTTAAGTTGTGACGAAACACAGTCAGAATTTAATTCAGCTATATATTCATTAAACCAAAAATTGTTATGTATTTTTCCATGCATCTATAATAAGTATCAGAATTTAGGCTCAGTTCACAAAGCTTTAACACAAGGATAAGGATCCTTATTTTTGACCATGTTAATGTATTTTTCCTAATGTCATTGGCTGAAAAAAAAGTTCCCTTTATTCTGGTGTGTTCACTTTTTGATATTATTATTATTATTATTATTATACAGGATTTATATAGTGCCAACAGTTTGTGCAGCGCTTTAAAATATAATGGGTGACAGTACAGCCTCAGTACAGTTCAAAACAAGAGGGTTAGGAGGACCCTCCTCCTGTGAGCTTACAATCTAAGAGGGAGGGGTTGGTGAAACAAAAGCTAGGGACTGTGAGGGATGAACTGATGAGGGGAGTGGAAGATTCGGTTGTTGGCTGTTTTCAGGGATCGCCTAAATGTGGACAGAGTAAGAGATAACCGGACAGATTGGGGTAGTGAGTTTCAGAGGATGGGAGAAGTCCTGGAGACGAGCATGGGAGGAGGAGACAAGGGAGCTAGAGAGCTGAAGGTCTTGGGAGGAGCGGAAACGACGGTTTGGGTGATATTTTGGAGAGAAGATTGGTGATGTAGCGCGGGGGATAATTGTAAATAGCCTTGTATGTTATTGTTTTGAATTGTATTTGTTGGGCAATGGGAAGCCAGTGGAGGAATTGACAGAGAGGAGTGGCGGACACTGAACGATTGGTAAGGTGGATGAGTCTGGCAGCGGTATTCATGATAGACTGAGGAGGAAGTTACAATAGTCAAGGCGAGAGATAACAAGAGAGTAAATACGTTGCTTAGTGGTGTCATCGGTTAGAAAGGGGCATATTTTGGAGATGTTTCGGAGGTGAAGTCTGCACGATTTGGACAGTAATTGGATTTAGGGCTGAAAGGACTGGTCAGAGTCTAATGTCCTAATATAAGCCTCTTGAACAATAAGGGCATAGGCGTGCAGACTGGGCACACCCTAATCACTGCATGCGGCACAGCAGATTTCCCGTGCTACACAGCTGCCCCCCGCCCCAACAAGAGCTTCCGGATTCTCTCCTTTCCTCCCCCCACCGGCTACTGCGGCCAGTAAATAGGAGGATGTTTCAGGATGGGGAGTGGGGGACAAGGCTGGTAAACTTGTAATTTACTGGCCCTTTCCTTTTCTGATTTAACACAGTGAGTGATCAGGACCCATTCCTCACAGTGTTCATTAAATAAATGAGTCATAGTAACCTGTGTTTACTATGCTTCAGTTTGTGAATGAACAGGAAACTGCTCAGCACAGAGCACGTGCCATTCATTCACTGTACAGTGCAGCTGAGGCTGCAGAAAAAGGGACTGGGGAATCTGTCTTAATGTTCTTTCTCTGTCTCATAAGTTGACATCAGGGGTCTGTTTAGACCCCTGATATTTCACTAAAAAATATTGTAAAAAATAATGAAAAAGAAACGACTGTCACCGCCCTCTGCTTTACCGTCACTGCCCTCTGCTTTACCGTCACCGCCCTCTGCTTTACCGTCACCGCCCTCTGCTTTACCGTCACCGCCCTCTGCTTTACCGTCACCCCCCCCTGCTTTACCGACAGTCCGACACCATCCATGTTTTAAAATGTTTGTTTATATATATATATATATATATATATATATATATATATATATATATACACACATACACATACACACACACACACACACACACACACACCACTGCATTCGGAAATTCCACATTTTGTTATGTTACAGCTATATTCCAAAATGGATTAAATTCATTGTTTTCCTTAAAATTTTAAAAACAAATACCCCATAATGACAAGATGAAGGCAGTTTGTTTGAAATCTTTGCAAATTTATTAAAAATAGTAGGATTTTTAAAACAGCTTACCTGTAAAATCCTTTTCTTGGAGTACATCACGGGACACAGAGCAGCATAGTCATTACTATGTGGGTTATATAGTGCTGGCACTGGCAACTTCCAAAACAGGAAGTACCCTCCCCTATATAAGCCCCTCCCATCCGGGAGTACCTCAGTTTTGTAGCAAAGCAATACGTGTCCCCAAAAGAGGGGTGGGAGCTCTGTGTCCCGTGATGTACTCCAAGAAAAGGATTTTACAGGTAAGCTGTTATAAAAATCCTATTTTCTTTCTCGTACATCACGGGACACAGAGCAGCATAGTCATTACTATGTGGGACGTCCCAAAGCAATGCCAAATGAGGGGGGGGATACACCATACATAAGCTGGGCGCCATCAGGCATGAGGATCTTTTGCGGCCTGCAACACACTGCGCCCAAAGGCGACATCCTCCTGACTTCTAACGTCCACCTGGTAGAACCTAGTAAACGTGTGTACTGAAGACCATGTTGCGGCCTTACAAATTTGAGCCAGGGAGGCCTGGTGATGCACTGCCCATGAAGTTCCAACTGCTCTCGTGGAGTGCGCCCTAACTTTGAACGGAGGCGGTCTACTTCTCAAGCCATAGGCTTGTATTATGACCTGTCGAATCCACTTGGCTAAAGTAGATTTTGATGCTGCCTGACCCTTTCTGGGGCCTTCCGGCAGAACAAACAAAGAATCCGTTCTACGAATCTGAGCAGTGGCTTTTAGATAAGCTTTAACTGCTCTTACTACATCCAAAGAATGCAATAACTTTTCCTCTACCGAGCTTGGTTTGGGGAAAAAGGAAGGAAGAACCACATCCTGGTTCAAGTGAAACCTCGATACCACCTTAGGAAGAAAGGCTGGGTGAGGGCGTAATACTACTCTGTCCTTATGAATAACCAGATATGGCTCCTTACAGGACATGGCGGCTAATTCCGACACTCTTCTAGCCGAGCATATGGCTACTAAAAATATCAATTTTCTGGTGAGTAGAACCAAGGAAATGTGCCGCAAAGGTTCAAACGGCTGCTTCTGCAGAACCGACAGAACCAAATTTAGATCCCATGGGCATATGGGAGCTTTAATCGGAGGAATAATACGAGTCACCCCTTGCATAAAGGATTTGACAAGTGAATGCATAGCCAGGGGCCTTTGAAATAGTATTGATAAGGCCGAAACCTGGCCCTTGATAGTACTTAAGGCAAACTTCCTGTCTACAGCCCACTGCAGGAAGTCCAGAATTCTGCCTATAACGTACTTACGTGGATGCCATTTTCTGGCCTCGCACCAAGTGATGTACGCCTTCCAAACTCTATAGTTGATCTGCCTGGATACAGGCTTCCTGGCATTGATTATAGTTGATACCACAGAGTTAGAGAGACCTCTCTTCTTTAGGATGTGGGATTCAATAGCCAGGCCGTTAAACTTAGAGTTAGTAAGGAAGGGTGGTATATCGGTCCTTGCGAAAGCAGGTCCGGACGACGTGGAAGGGTCCAAGGACTCCCCACAGACATTTTGATGATCTCCGCGTACCAGGCCCTTCGGGGCCACGCTGGAGCCACCAGGATCACCGGCTTCTTTTCCAACCTGACTCTGCGAAGGAGTCGAGGCAACAATTGTAGCGGAGGGAATGCATATATCAGTCTGAACTGATCCCAAGGGAACACCAGAGCATCCGAGCCGCAAGCGAGGGGATCCCTTGTCCGGGAGACAAATCTGTCCACCTTTGCGTTGAATCTGGATGCTAGCAGATCTACATCCGGTGTTCCCCACCGCTGACATATTGCTCGGAAGACCTCGGGATGAAGGGACCATTCCCCTGGGCATAACTGTTGGCGACTCAGAAAGTCCGCCTTCCAATTCTCCACCCCTGGAATGAAGACAGCTGATATACATGGGACATGCTT
The DNA here is from genome assembly GCA_029206835.1 of Rana muscosa. Classification (NCBI taxonomy): domain Eukaryota; kingdom Metazoa; phylum Chordata; class Amphibia; order Anura; family Ranidae; genus Rana; species Rana muscosa. The sequence continues at coordinate 785,135,092 of CM055118.1, forward strand.
TTCTGCCCATTCCAGGATGTGACTTACTTCCCTCTGGGCTGCACGACTCCTGGTGCCTCCCTGATGATTGATATATGCCACTGCTGTGGCATTGTCTGATTGAATTCTGACAGGGGATCCTTGGAGTCTGGATGTCCAGGCTACTAGGGCATACCGGGCTGCTCGTATCTCTAAGAGATTGATGGGCAGGGTTTTTACTACATTTGACCATCTGCCCTGGAGAGACCATTGCTCCAGTACTGCCCCCCAGCCTATAAGGCTGGCATCTGTAGTGACCACCTTCCACGATATCGGACTGAAGGGTTTTCCCTTCTGGAGATTCTGGGGGATCAACCACCAGCAGAGACTCTTCCGAACGGAAGGGGACAAAGCCATCGGGAAGTCTAGAGCCTGAATTTTTCCGTTCCAGGCTGACAATATGGCCCTCTGTAAATTCCTTGAGTGGAATTGGGCGTATGGCACAGCTTCGAATGATGCTACCATCTTTCCTAGCAGCCTCATGCACAGGCGTATGGACGGCTGTCTTTTTGCACAAAGCAGACGGACCAAGCCCCTCAAAGAGGATACCTTGTCTAGAGGTAAGAAAATCTTCCTCTGGTCTGAATCCAGCCATAGCCCTAGATATACCAGGTTTTTCACTGGCTGTAGGGCTGACTTGTCCAGGTTGATGACCCAACCGTGAGATTCTAGATACTTGATTGTATCGACAATTACCACTTCTAGCTTGGCAACTGAGTGGTCCATCAACAACAGGTCGTCTAGGTATGCCATTATCGTTACACCTCGTGTTCTTAGATCGGCCAACAGTGGGGCCAGAATTTTTGTGGCGCCCTTCTACTGCAAAGCGTAGAAATTTTTGATGACCTGGAAAGATGGGAACATGCAAGTAAGCATCTTTGATGTCGATCGAGGCTAACCATTCCTCCCCCTGTAGGGCAGCGGTGACCGATCGGATCGACTCCATCCGGAAAGACCGGACGTTTAGAAATTTGTTTAGACTCTTTAGGTCCAATATGGGTCTTATGTCCCCGTTTGGCTTCGGGACTGTGAAAAGGTTTGAGTAGAAACCCAACCCCCACTCTTCCATAGGAACCTCCATAATTACTCCTTGGAGCAATAGTTGTTCTAACGCCAATAGGAGAGATCCTCTTTTCAGAGGGTCTCTTGGCATGCCTGACCACATAAAATGGAAAGGAGGAGACTCTTTACTCCAACTTGTATCCCAGAGTTACTGCGGAGAGCACCCATCTGTCTTTGATCGTCTCCCGCCAGGTCTCTGCGAACAACTGAAGTCTTCCCCCACCCGTTTGAGTGGGGGCAGCCCTTCATAGGCTTGACTTGGAGGCTGGTTTAGTACCCCTTCGGATCCAGGGTTTCTTATTACCCTGTGACTGTCCCTGATTTTTACCCCCTGAGTTTGACCGAGGAGGCCGTCGGAACTGCTTAGTAGCAGACGTCGCAGGGATAGGAGAGGTAGTCCTCTTAAAAGATGGACCCCTAGACCTCTTCTTACTCGGTAAGAGAGTACTTTTACCACTGGAAATCTTCTGGATATACTTATCCAGGTCCTCGCCAAAAAGGCGTTCCCCATGAAATGGGAAGCTAACTAAGAGCTTCTTACAGGGAGCTTCAGCAGACCAGTTTTTGAGCCACAGAAGCCTACGCATATGTACCAAAAACAGCGTGAGGCGTGAGGCGGGAGGCCTGATGGATAGAATCCTTGATGGCGTCAACCGCAAAGCATAATGCTCTAGGCAGATCAGCCAGAGCCTGGGCCTGCTGGTCTGGCAAATCCCTCAGGACCATTTTCATCTGATCCTTTAAAGCTTGGCAGACCCCAATAGCTGCCACTGCTGGCTGTGTAACAGCCCCTGCTGTGGAAAAAGCAGATTTTAATAAAGATTCCAATTTTTTATCTACTGGATCTTTGAACATTTGAACATTATCTACTGGACATGTCAGTGATTTGTTCACAGAAGAGATGGCTGCATCCACCGTAGGAACATTCCATCTCTGGGTGAACTTTTCCTCCATGGGATAGATCACCGGAAATTTCTTAGGCGGAACAAATAGTTTATCAGGATGTTCCCAGTCCTGGTATATAAGTCCTTCCAATAATGGATGTATTGGAAAGGAGCAATTAACCTGGGGAGCTTTTAGCGACCCCAATGAGGAGACAGCAGTAGTTGATGGTTCAACAAGAGGCATTTTAAATGCAGATCGAACCATGTCAGTTAGGGTCTGGACCCACAATCTTTCAGTCTGTGATGCTGAAAATGGTTCATCTACTGTCGATTCCTCAAAAACAGAGTTAACCTCCTCCTGATCCCCTTCAGGTAGGTCGGTCCCTTCCTGGGACTGTTGCTCTGCCAACAGGCACTCTAATGGAGGTGATGGAGATCTGGCGCGCTTTCTTTCCTGCAGAGAAGAAGCGATCAATGCTGCCAATCTCTGCTCCAATCCCTCCAGAGTTGAGGCAAAAACCTCCTCTGTTATATATGCAGGAGCAGGTGGACTGAGGACAGCCGCAGTACCTGGCACTCCCGGGGGTTCCTTATGGGTATTAACCTCTGATTTCTCAGGGGAGGAGGGTGCAGATGACTGCTCCAGATCCTCAGAGCCCGATGGAGACCCCCTACACTTCCTGAGAGGTATATCTCTGAGTTTTTTAGGCGGCATATTCCTTAGTTCAAAGCTGAGGTATTCCAGCCGCAATACACCCCTTTACTGAAATAGTCTAATGCAATTTGCTGCTATGTACATCAGTGGGTGTCTACTAATGCGTCTTTCTGGGGATGCCTGTATCAACCGCCCGCTGTAAGCCCCTATACCATGCTACCAGCTCCTTTTCATGCTCTGTGTCCATAGCAAGCAGCGTGGACTGAGTCCTTTTATCTTGCTGGGACGCCCGCACATGCGCAGAAGCGCTGGGCGCACAGAGCGCGTCATCCGCCAGGCTCCGCCCACTTTTTTGAAGCTAAATCTATAAAAAGAAAGCGTGTGTGCGCGCGTGCGCGCTCTTGGCGCCCTGTAGGGAGAGGAGCCAGGGTCCCTGTTTCACCAGGACTCGGGGATGGAAGGAAACTACTTGGCAGCATGACAGAGGAATGCAGCTTCCCTGATAGAGAGCTCATTCATCTGCCTGGACTTTCACCATGGAAGGAATAGTCCCAAGAAAAAAAGACGTTCCACAGCGGCCTCTAGTGGACAAACACAGGTACCGCCCTTTTGTCTTTTTTTTTTTTTTTTTTAAAACCTCCTTTATGAAAAACATTTCCAGGTTTACAGTTTTTAAAACTTCCTTTATGAAAAGACATTTCTAGGATTTCTTAGGCATATACAGCTATTAGCGGGAATACCTTTAGGTAACAGGCAGAAAGACATATTAGGCTTGGGGGTCCCCTCAATAGAACCAAGTTCCTGAGGGGCTCCCACTTACCTTTTCCCCGCCGCAGGACTTTGTTTGGTCCACAGAAGCCCAAACTTCACCTCTCACGGCAGGCATTGTACTAGACCTTCAGGGACCGGGTTCCCAAGGATTCCACTCCCCTGGACCTGTATAGCACCCTGCACAGATAGCCTCTTGGTTTTGGGTATGACCAGAGCTCTGGATCCCAGGGTCCAGCCCTCCTAAGAGAGGCATTACAGGCAAAACCCTGCTCTTCTCTGCAAGGCCCGGGTACCGACCGTTTAGCTATGAAGCTTTTTTGGTCGGATCCGGAATAGCTTGCTAAGGCCCAGAGAACCTGTACACAAGCCCAGATGAATACATGTTAACCTTGGCCAACACCTTAGACACTGGCAAAAAACTGAGGTACTCCCGGATGGGAGGGGCTTATATAGGGGAGGGTACTTCCTGTTTTGGAAGTTGCCAGTGCCAGCACCTGAAGGTAATTCTATATAACCCACATAGTAATGACTATGCTGCTCTGTGTCCCGTGATGTATGAACAAGAAAAAAAAAGTATATAATTCCATGTACATAAATATTTACAGCCTTTGCTCAATACTTTGTTGAAGCACATTTAGCACCAATTACAGCCTCAAGTCTTTTTTTGAGTATGATGCTACAAGCTCATCACACCTATTTTTGGGCAGTTTCACCCATTCTTCTTTGCAGGACCTCTCAAGCTCCATCAGGTTAGATGTTGAGCGTTGGTGCACAGCCATTTTTAGATCTTTCCAGAGATGTTCAATCGGGTTCAAGTCTGGGCTCTGGCTGGGCCACTTGGGGATATTCACAGAGTTGTCCCGTAGCCACTACTTTGTTATCTTGGCTGTGTGTTTAGGGTTGTTGTCCTGTTGGAAGATGAACCTTCGCTCTAGTCTGAGGTCCAGAGCACTCTGGAGCAGGTTTTTATCAAGGATATCTCTGTACATTGCTGCATTCATCTTTCCCTCAATCCTGACTAGTCTCCCAGTTCCTGCCGCTGAAAAACATCCCCACAGCATAATGATGGATGGTAGTGGCCAGGTGATGACTAGTGCTTGGTTTCCTCCAGACAAGACGCTTGCCATTCAGGCCAAAGAGTTCAATCTTTGTTTCATCAGACCAGAGAATTTTGTTTCTCACGGTCTGAGAGTCCTTCAGGTGCCCTTTTGCAAACTCCAGGCAGGCTGTCATGTGCCTTTTACTGAGGAGCGGCTTCTGTCTGGCCACTCTACCATACAGACCTGATTGGTGGAGTGCTGCAGAGATGGTTGTTTTTCTGGAAGGTTCTCTTCTCCCCACAGAGAAATGTTGGAGCTCTCTGAGTGACCATCTGGTTCTTGATCACCTCCCTGACTAAGGCCCTTCTCCCCCCGATCGCTCAGTTTGGCCAGGCGGCCCACTCTAGGAAGAGTCCTGGTGGTTCCAAACTTCTTCCATTTACGGATGATGGAACCACTGTGCTCATTGCGACCTTCAATGCTGTAGAAATGTTTCTGTACCCTTTCCCAGATCTGTGCCTCCATACAATCCTGTCTCAGAGGTCTACAGACAATTCCTTGGACTTCATGGCTTGGTTTGTGCTCTGACATGCACTGTTAGCTGTGGGACCTTATATAGACAGGTGTGTGCCTTTCCATATCATGTCCAATCAACTGAATTTACCACAGGTGGACTCCAATCAAGTTGTAGAAACATCTGAAGGATGATCAGTGGAAACAGGATGCATCTGAGCTCAATTTTTTTTTACAAAACAAATTGTTCCTTTATCGTGGCATAAAAAGAAATACAAGCATGATACAACATTCGTCCAAAATGGACCAAATCATAGGGAAAAAAAAAAAATTAGGGGAAGTACAATACATGAGGATAGGCATAAAAACCAGCGTTCAAAAAGCAACTTACACATCAGACATGTAATAGGAGCATCAACACAACATATCTGAGCTAAATTTTTAGTGTCATGATGAAATGCTGTCAATACTTTCCGGATGCACTGTATGTATGTACGTGTGTGTGTGTGTGTGTGTGTGTGTGTGTGTATATATATATATATATATATGTGTGTGTGTGTGTTTGTGTGGGCTTTGGGGTGCACAATCTAATGCGATAGGCTTTGCACACTCATAATTAAGGCCCCTTTCACACTTGTATGACTTGGGACTACAAAGTAGCATGACAAGTCGTTTTCCATGATTTCCAATGACAACCATTCATATTAGTACGACTTCAAGACGTGCCGACTTCAAAGTAGTCCCTACACTACTTTGGTCCGACTTTGATGCGAGTTCAGGTTCATAGACCTCAAGTCTCCCTGAAATCGCGGTAAAATCACGTGACTTTGAAGTCGCAGTAGTGTGAAAGGGGCCTAAGCCCTGGTTCACACTGGTGCATTTTGACATGTTGACATGTCAAATCGCATGTCAAAACGGCGGCATTTGCCGGTAATGGCACCGTCGTAATCTACGGCGCTGCACCGATTTCAAAAAGTAGTTTCTTTCTCGTACATCACGGGACACAGAGCGACATAGTCATTACTAATGGGTTATATAGATACCGTCAGGTGCTGGCACTGGCAACTTCCAAAACCGGAAGTACCCTCCCCTATATAAGCCCCTCCCATCCGGGAGCACCTCAGTTTTTTGCCAGTGTCTAAGGTGTTGGCCAAGAAGAAACATGTGTTTTTCACTGAGCTTGCGTACAGGTTCTTTTGGGCCTCAGTAAGCTATTCCGGATCCGACCAAAAAAGCTTCATAGCTAAACGGTCGGTACTCGGGCCTTGCAGAGAAGAGCAAGGTTTTGCCTGTAATGCTTCTCTTAGGAGAGCTGGACCCTGGGATCCAGAGCTCTGGTCATACCCACGACCAAGATGTTTTCTGTGCAGGGTGCTATACAGGTCCAGGGGAGTGGAATCCTTGGGAACCCGGTCCCTGAAGGTTTGATTACAATGCCTGCCGTGATAGGTGAAGTTTGGGCTTTTGTGGACCAAACAAAGTCCTGCGGCGGGGAACAGGTAAGTGGGGGCCCCCAGGAACTTGGTTCTATTGGGGGACCCCCAAGCCTAATTTGTCTTTCTGTCTGTTACCTAATGGTATTCCCGCAAAATTCTGTGCATGCCTGTAACTACTAAAAAAATGTAATAATTTTTAATGGTGGTCAAGAAATAAATTTTTTTTTTATATATATTTAATATATTACACTGCGGTACCTGTGTTTGTCCACTAGAGGCCGCTGTGGAATGTTTTCTTGTCATGTGGACTAGTTTCTTCTCAGCAGAGCAAGTCCAGGCAGATGGTGAGTTCTCTTATGGGAAACTGCTTCCTCTGCCATGTTGCAATGCTCGTCCATCCCCCGGCCTGCGGCAAAGAGGGGCCCTGGCTCTTGTCCCTAGTTTCCATTTTTCAAAATTAGCGCCGAAGGCGCACGTGGCCGCGCGCGTGCGCATGCACGCGCCTCTATGTATAGAGGTGAGCCGGGAAAGGAGGCGGAGCCTGGGGGATGACGCTCTGTGCGCGCCGCAGCGCTTCTGCGCATGTGCGGGCGTCCCAGCATGTTAAAAACCACATTTTTGTGTGGTGAGCTGGCTATGAAGTACAGAGACAGAGCTGGCAACATTTAAAAAAGGGCATACAGCAAGCGGTTGATACAGGCATCCCCTAGAAAGGCACATTAGTAGACACCAACTGTTTCTTATAGCAGCATTTATGCTAGACTATTATCAGTAACTGGTGTATTTCGGCTGGAATACCTCAGCTTTGTGGCTTAGGAATATGCCGTCTAAAAACTCCGGGACTAGAAATTCCAGGAGGAATAGGGGGTCTCCATCGGGCTCTGAGGATCTTGGGCATGCTTTGGCTGCACCAGTCTCCCCTGAAGAATCAGAGGTTAGTGACCGTAGAGCACCCTCAGGAGTACCTGGTACTGTGGCTGTCCTCAGTTCACCTGCTCCTGTGTATGTAACAGAGGAGGTTTTTTCCTCAGCTCTGGGAGGGCTGGAAGAGAGATTGTCAGCATTGATCGCGGCTTCCCTGTCACAGGAGAAAAGCGCCCGATCTCCGTCTCCTCCCTCAGAGTGCCTGTTAACAGAGCAACAGTCCCATACAGGGATCGACCTACCTGAAGGGGATCAGGATGAGGTCGATTCGGTTGTAGAGGAATCAACAGTGGAAGAGCCGTTCTCAGCATCACATGCTGAAAGGTTATGGGTTCAGTCCCTGACTAATATGGTCCGATCAGCATTTAAAATGCCACTTGCGGAGCCATCATCCACTTCTGTCTCCTCGTTGGGGTCGCTAAAAGCTCCCCAGACTGTTTGTTCCTTTCCGATCCATCCTTTACTGGAAGGGCTCATTTACCAGGATTGGGAGCATCCTGACAAAATATTTACTCCCCCTAAGAGATTTCCGGTGGTCTATCCCATGGAGGATAAGTTCATCAGAAAATGGAGGGTCCCTACAGTGGATGCAGCCATCTCTTGTGTGAATAAATCACTGACATGTCCGGTGGATAATGTCCAAATGTTCAAGGACCCAATAGATAAAAAATTGGAGTCCTTATTAAAATCTGCTTTTTCTACAGCAGGATTGGTGACACAACCAGCAGTGGCAGCTATTGGGGTCTGCCAAGCAGTGAAGGATCAGTTGAAACAGGTCTTAAGGGACTTGCCAGATCAGCAGGCTCTTGCCCTAGCTGATCTACCTAGAGCCTTATGCTTTGCGGTGGACGCCATAAAGGATTCAATCCATCAGGCCTCCCGCCTTACGCTGTCTGTAGTACATATGCGCAGGCTTCTATGGCTCAAAAACTGGTCTGCTGAAGCTCCCTGTAAAAAATTGCTGGTCAGCTTCCCATTTCATGGTGAGCGCTTATTCGGGGAAGACCTGGACAAGTATATCCAGAGAATTTCCAGCGGTAAAAGTACACTTTTGCCGGTTAAAAATAGGGTTAGAGGTCCCTCTTTTAAGAGGCCGGCTTCTCCAGTCCCTAGGACATCGGCTGTGAAACAGTTCCGACGGCCTCCTCGGTCAAATCCCGGAGGTAAAAATCAGGGACAGTTGCAGGGTAACAAGAAGCCCTGGAGCAGGAGAGGTACAAAACCTCCCCCAAAGTCAAATGCATGAAGGGTTGCCCCCACCCAATCGGGTGGGGGGAAGACTTCAGTTGTTCACAGAAACCTGGCGGGACACGATCCGAGACAGATGGGTGCTCTCCGCAGTAAATCTGGGATACAAATTGGAGTTAAAAAACTCCCCTCCTTCCCGCTTTATAAGGTCAAGCGTGCCAAGGGATCCCCAGAAGAGAGGATCCCTCCTGTTGGCACTGGAACAATTATTGCTCCAAGCAGTAATTATAGAGGTTCCCCTGGAAGAATGGGGGTTCGGGTTTTACTCAAACCTCTTTATAGTTCCGAAGCCAAACGGGGACGTGAGGCCCATATTAAATCTAAAAGGGCTAAACAAATTCCTACATATCAGGACTTTCCGGATGGAGTCGATCCGATCGGTAGCCACTGCCCTACAAGGGGAGGAATGGTTAGCCTCGATCGACATCAAAGATGCTTATTTGCACATTCCCATCTTTCCAGCCCACCAAAAATGTCTACGCTTTGCGGTAGAAGGGCGCCATTTTCAGTTCAGAGCCTTACCCTTCGGTCTGGCCACAGCACCAAGAGTGTTCACAAAAATTCTGGCCCCATTATTGGCCAATCTAAGAACACGAGGTGTAACGATAATGGCATATCTAGACGACTTGTTGCTGATAGACCACTCAGTGGAAAAACTAGAAGTGGTTGTTCACGAGACAATCAAGTTTCTGGAATATCACGGTTGGATTATCAACCGAGACAAGTCAGCCCTAAAACCAGTCAAAAGTCTGGAATACTTGGGGCTAAGGCTGGATTCAGACCAGAGAAAAATTTTCTTGCCTCAAGAAAAGGGGTCGTCTTTGAGAGATTTGATCCACTTAGTGGGTTCAAAAAGACAGCCATCCATACGCCTGTGCATGAGGCTGCTGGGAAAAATGGTGGCATCATTCGAAGCAGTACCCTACGGTCAATTCCATTCAAGGAAGTTGCAAAGGGCCATACTGTCAGCCTGGAACAAAAAAGTTCAGGCTCTGGACTTACCAATGTCCTTGTCCCCTTCCGTTCGCAAGAGCCTCCGCTGGTGGTTGGTTCCCCAGAATCTGGAAAGAGGGAAATCCTTCAGTCCGATTTCCTGGAAGGTGGTCACTACAGATGCCAGCCTTATAGGCTGGGGAGCAGTACTGGAGCAATGGTCTCTCCAGGGCAAGTGGTCAGAAGCAGAAAAGGCCCTGCCCATCAATCTCTTAGAGATACGAGCAGCCCGGTATGCCCTAGTAGCATGGACATCCAAACTCCAAGGGTCCCCTGTCAGAGTTCAATCAGACAATGCCACAGCAGTGGCATATATCAATCGTCAGGGGGGCACCAGGAGTCGTGCAGCCCAAAGGGAAGTAAATTACATCCTGAGATGGGCAGAAAGATATGTCCCAGCCATATCTGCGGTATTCATTCCAGGAGTGGAGAATTGGAAGGCGGACTTTCTAAGTCGCCAACAATTATGCCCAGGGGAATGGTCCCTTCATCCCGAGGTTTTCCGGACAATATGTCAGCGGTGGGGAACACCGGATGTAGATCTGCTAGCATCCAGATTCAACACAAAAGTGGACAGGTTTGTCTCTTGGACAAGGGATCCCCTAGCGTGCGGCTCGGATGCCCTAGTGTTCCCTTGGGATCAGTTCAAGCTGATATATGCATTCCCACCGCCACAATTGTTACCTCGATTACTCCGCAGAATCAGGGTAGAAAAGAAACCAGTGATTCTGGTGGCTCCAGCGTGGCCCCGAAGAGCATGGTACGCGGAGATTGTAAAAATGTCTGTGGGGAGTCCTTGGACCCTCCCACATCGTCCGGACCTGCTTTCGCAAGGACCGATATACCACCCTTCCTTACCAGCCCTAGGTTTGACGGCCTGGCTATTGAAGCCCACATTCTAAAAAAGAGAGGGCTCTCTAATGCTGTGGTATCTACCATGATCAATGCCAGGAAGCCGGTATCCAGGCAGATCTACTATAGAATCTGGAAGGCGTACATCGCCTGGTGTGAGGCCAAGAAATGGCATCCACGTAAATACGTAATAGGTAGGATTCTGGACTTCCTACAATGGGCTGTAGATAGGAAGCTTGCCTTGAGTACTATCAAGGGTCAGATTTCGGCCCTGTCAATATTTTTTCAAAGGCCCTTGGCTTCGCATTCACTAGTTAAAGCCTTTATACAAGGAGTGATGCGTATTAGTCCTCCGGTTAATATTCCCATATGTCCATGGGATCTAAACTTGGTTCTGTCGGTTCTACAGAAACAACCATTTGAACCATTACAGCATATTTCCTTGGTGCTTCTCACCAGGAAATTGATTTTTCTAGTAGCCATTTGTTCGGCTAAAAGAGTATCGGAATTAGCAGCTATGTCCTGTAAGGAGCCATATCTGGTTATCCATAAGGACAGAGTAGTGTTACGCCCTCATCCAGCCTTTCTTCCTAAGGTGGTATCGAGGTTTCATTTGAACCAAGATGTGGTTCTTCCTTCTTTTTTCCCCAAACCTACTTCGGTAGAGGAAAAGTTATTGCATTCTTTGGATGTAGTAAGAGCAGTTAAAGCTTATCTAAAAGCCACTGCTCAGATTCGCAGAACGGATACTTTGTTTATTCTGCCGGAAGGCCCCAGAAAGGGTCAGGCAGCGTCAAAATCTACTTTAGCCAAGTGGATTTGACAGGTCATTATGCAAGCTTATGGCTTGAGAAGGAGACCGCCTCCGTTCAAAGTTAGAGCGCACTCCACGAGAGCAGTTGGAACTTCATGGGCAGTGCATCACCAGGCCTCCCTGGCTCAAATCTGTAAGGCCGCAACATGGTCTTCAGTACACACGTTTACTAGGTTCTACCAGGTGGACGTTAGAAGTCAGGAGGATGTCGCCTTTGGGCGCAGTGTGTTGCAGGCCGCAAAAGATCCTCATGTCTGATAGCGCTCAGCTTATATATGGTGTATCCCCCCCCTCATTTGGCATTGCTTTAGGACATCCCATTAGTAATGACTATGTCGCTCTGTGTCCCGTGATGTACGAGAAAGAAAATAGGATTTTTATAACAGCTTACCTGTAAAATCCTTTTCTTGGAGTACATCACGGGACACAGAGCTCCCACCCCTCTTTGGGGACACTTATTGCTTTGCTACAAAACTGAGGTGCTCCCGGATGGGAGGGGCTTATATAGGGGAGGGTACTTCCGGTTTTGGAAGTTGCCAGTGCCAGCACCTGACGGTATCTATATAACCCATTAGTAATGACTATGTCGCTCTGTGTCCCGTGATGTACTCCAAGAAAAGGATTTTACAGGTAAGCTGTTATAAAAATCCTATTTTCTGTACTACTTTTTGCGATTTCGGCCCGCGATTTACATTGACATCTGTGCAGAAACCTGCACAGATGTCTCTGTAATCGCAGCTGAAATCGGGACTAACAAGCAGGAGTGAAATCGTGAGAATTCAGCTGAACTCGCACGGCTTCACTCCCGCAGCCCAGTGTGAACCTCGGCTTAGGGGTCTATTTATAAAAGATGCGTATATTTATTTGTGCCTCAAATCTGCTTGTGTGATGGTTACATTTGTAACTCCCCTCTAATGTTCTCTAGAATTGTTACATTGTATCTCTTCTTGCAAAGCTGTATGTATTTACTATGCTCCTCTGTGCCATCTAGTGGCCATAATGTGGTATTTTACTACTGCTCACAATGAAAGAACATTTGTTCAGAGGAGAAAATAGCATAAGAAACATTTTTGCTTTTGCCAAATTCATACAGAATAAATGTACAGGACATGTAGATTTAGTAGAAGGATGGCTAATGTAATTTTGTTAGTATAAATAAACCCCTAAGAATCACTCTTCAAGTGTTAATAAGATAAAATGTGTGGAAGCAGGAATACTCGTTTTGAATTGTATACCTTTTTCCCCAAACTTGGTCGGATGTCCTTATAAGATAGTAAAGAAGAAAGGACACAACTTCAGAGTGTGCCAAGCTAAGAAAATATTTATTTACAAATTTATCAGTCATGAAAAATCCTGCAATACAAAACACACCCTCTCTTACGTTAAAAAGGGACAACGTTGTCCAAGCTGTACTAACCATGTCCCAAACTTGTTTTAGGGAGTACCATCTCTCTCCTTTTCTGAGCATGACTACAGATGGGTAATGTTGAGGGTAATAACTTCAATGCTCAGCTGATCCTTCATTGTTCAACCAACAGGGGTGGATTGTTGTTCAAGTTGTATTGCTTAACTGCAAAGGGATGTCACAGACTTATTGTGGATCTAAACCCAGTCTCTAAAATCTCATATGACCTTAAACTTAAATGTCATGAAGAATATAAACATTAAAGGGCCAGTTCTTACCACATGCAGTCCAGTGCGTTTTTTTCTGCATCAAAAATGCATGGAAAGTAAGTTATATGGTTTTCAATGGCATAGTTCAAACACTAGTGCTTGCAGTTCCAGTGCATTCCAGAAAAAAAAAGTAGAACATGCTGCATTTTACCTGCACTGGACTGTACTGGAACGCTGTAAAACGCATCAAAAATGCACCGGAACGCACCTAAATGCACCCAAAAACGCACTGCAACACTTGCCCTTATCCAAGGTTAATAAAAAAGAGGGGTGAAAAAAAGCACTGGACTGCATTAAAAACGCATCAAAAAAGCGTCAAAAACGCGCATGCAAAAAAGCACCTGGAACGCATCCGGATTGCGTTTCTATGGTGTGAACTGGCCCTTAACGTCATTACATAAAGTCATGTCCAGCCTTTTTTTTTTTTTTCCCCCGGCTTTAATTAGTATAGTGTTTGGTGATACTACCATGAAGGTCCTTAATTGGGTCCTTCCTGTTATAGGGGAAAAATGCTCTGTCCATCTCCCAAACTCTCTGCTACATTGTCACCATGTCACAGGCACTTGCAATGTGGAAATTAGAAGTGTCTGTGACCATGTTAATTGCACAAGCATGTTCTGCCATTGTCACAACAGGAAGCCCGCCTGAGCGAAGACATACAGCAACCACTGCAGAAAAAAAAATCTAGAAAAATTGTGAAAACAGGTATTTTTAAAAAGGAAAACAAAAAAAATGGTGGCAGTTTGATTGATATAAGGTGCTTTAGAAAGATAAATGTGCAGTAAAGGTTTAGACCTGCTTTAATTCTGCTGCATGGTAGGAATGTCTAGATTCCAAGACTGGCTGACCAGAAATATAGATATTTTGAAAAGCAAAATTGTTCTTGGATTTTGATTTCAGGCGTGCATTTATCTTTTTACCAAATGAAAGTTATTTTAAACCCATTAATAATAAACATGTCATACTTGCCTGCTCTGCGCAATGGTTTCGCACAGAGCAGCCCCGATCCTCCTCTTCTTGGGGCCCCCGCTGGTACTCTAGGGTCCCCCGGGGCACTTGTGCAGGTTTGCTTCTGAGCCAGCTCAGTGTGTTTCAATTGATGTTTGTTAAGCTGGGTGATGCTGCAGGGCCACCCACAGCTCGAATTATTCCTGCTTTCAGCCGTGTATGGCCAGCTTAAGAAACAAGGGTTTTTGGTCTGGATATACAGTTTAAGGTTAGTTAGAATATACTTTAATTTTTTTGAAAAGTGGAATTACGCCAAAGTGTTTTTTTTTTTTATCAATAACTCTTTTTATTGAAAGCCACATCGGACACAAATCAAATGCAATAGTTTTACAACCAACAGGATAATCGTTAACACGTCTGGGTATAGGGTCGTAACAGTTCCTGAGCATGTAATCACTGTATCTCTGCTATGTGCTGTATTATCCAATCCTATCTAGTTATCACAACAGGGACATGGTATGTCGTCAACCAAGTTTTCGAGCCAATGTAGTTATTATGTACATTAGTGCGAGGATCCCAAAGGGGCTCCCATGAAGAGGATAATATAACAAGAGAAGAAAGAAAAGAAATAGAAGAATGAAAAAAAATGGGGGGGGGGGGAGGGGGCGAAAAGACAATAGAAGGGTGGGGGGTAGAGGGGGTGTGGGGGGGGGGGTGTCGTCAAGTTATACCTGGCTCCAAGTCACCGCGTTCCTCCCTTCGGTGCCAGAGCTCCCAAACCATGTTATGCGCGTCCAGGCGATCCTGAATTCTTGCGGTCATCCTCTCCATTACTTCTACATCTCTAATCCTGGCATACAGCGCTCCCTCCGGAGGAGGGGAGCTGCGTTTCCAGTTCAGTGCCACTAAGCAGCGGGCTGCCGTAAGGACATGACTAGCTAGCTTCTTATGTGGGCGTGGGGCCTTCAGAGACATCAGTCCTAGTATGAAAAATTTAGGGGTCATGGGGACCTCCGTTTCAAGGAGTCGAATTAGTAGTTGGTGTACAGAAGCCCAGAAGGGGGCTATCAGTGGGCACTCCCAGTAGATATGATATAGAGTCCCCTTCGCCCCCATGCATCGCCAGCAGCGATCTGAGCTGGCCGGGTGAATGGCATGGAGAACATCAGGGGTCATGTACCAGAAGTACATTATTTTGTAAATATTTTCTTTATAGAGTGTACATAGCGATGTCTTGGACGCCTGGGTCCAAATGGCCCGCCATTGGTCCACGGGTATCTCCTCACCCAAAGCCTTTTCCCATTTAATCATATATCTGTGTTTGCCCATTGAATCAAGGGGCCTCTCATTCAGTATTTTGTATATATCTGAGATCAGGCCTTTCTGAGCTGAGCCTGCCAGAATTAGGCGCTCAAAAGGGGTAGGTGGGGAGAAATGCAGGTTTGGAGCAAACGTTAGGGCATAGTGGCGGATTTGGAGATACCCGTAGAAAGCTTGTTTAGGGAGGTCATAGTGTGATTGCAAGTCCTCAAAAGAGCATAGTTTACGGGTGCATGGGTCTATCACGCCAAAGTGTTTTTAATGAAAAGGCTTCATTTTTTTTTTGATGCTCGTCTTAGTAAAATGCACTGAATATGTCAACAGAAAGCTATTTTATAGTCATGGCCATGGCTATGCTTCAGTTTCTGCTTTGATCGTCTGTTTGATTTAGGGCTGTCTTATTTAAACAACATAGTGTTATTTTTCATTAAGTTTATAGATTGGGAGGGAAGGTTTTTACTCCCTGACGGATCACAGTCAACGATGTAATGCCAAGTGTGTGATCTTTCTGCTGTGCTAAGAAATGCTGGAGGAGATCTGCAGAGCTTGTAGTGTAGAGCCAGCAGAAGCAACCCCTTGCTAGTATTGCCCTCTAGTGGTCGAAAAGTAAATTTATGCTATTTTGGAACATTCATTTGTGCAGCCATTGTAGGCATATATAGTAGGTGTACTTGCAACACGATACTGCTTGAATTGGAAGAATGGGCTGCATCTCTCGAAACCTCGCCCTGACAAACGATCAGAACTAATAAAGTAGAACGTACAATGCTCAACTGTGTTTTTATTTTAAAGGCCCCTTGCACATGGGACCGCCTAACTTCAGTGAGTTGTTAGTTTCTGGCATTTTTGTGCAAACGGGAAGGACAGGTGCAGCATCCAACTCCACTGCCTGCAGCCTGTCAAAATCTGCGGCTGGAGGGTGCTGAATGCTGTACTGAGTGGTAACTGTGTTCAGGGCCCCATGTGTTCAGTTTTAAAGACTGTTACTCAGGGCATTCGTCCCTGAATGCATAAGGTCCTAAACATGGGTACCACTCGGTACAGCATAGATGTTTTCCAGGCTACAGGCAGGACTGCTCCCGTCCCTCCCGGACACTCTAATGCCGCGTACACACTACCATTTTTCTTGTCGGGGAAAAATTTAATTTTTTCTCTGACGAGAAAAACGATTGTGTGTGGGCTTTTAGGCATTTTTCCTGACGAGAAAAACGGCAGGAATCACGACGAGAAAAATTAGAACATGCTCTAATTTTTCTCGTCGTGATTCACGGCATTTTTTTCCGCTGCAGTTTTCCCATAGGGAAACCCTGCCAGGAAGCCTACACACGGCCGTTTTTTTTGACCAAGAAAAAAAATGACATGAAAACCGGCCATGTGTAGGGGACCAAGCCGGTCCTCGTTTTTCATGTCGGGTTTCACGGCAGTGTTTTCACCGCCGTGAAACTCGATCGTGAGTACGCGGCATTATACCCCAGGAGAGACAGACTGCAGCTAAATGGCGCCGCTTGCAAGGGGCCTAATACTTGTATAGGCAGTGATTTAATGTTTGTGGACTTTAGAAATATTGTATGTAAAAAATATTGATAAGTCCATAATTTGTTAAAGTGTTGGTGTTTTTAAAATATCTCTACATCCATAAATATCCCCAATTGGTATTGGTACCCGGTTATTTTATCCCATCAAACACTATAATCCCTTTTACTTTAAAACAATTAAAAGTGATTTCCACTCATCAAATCCAGCATATTGTAGTTTACATAATTTTCTTATATATAAATATATCCACTTTTCACCCAGAATTATCAACAAGATTGTAACATTGATCTGGGGGAACAGATCATTCCAAAGAAACAAAGTCCAGCTGATGGACCGCACCTACTGGATGTTCTTTTGAACAATTGTATTTTTTATATGTGGATATCTCTTGTAAGGGATATACAATAAAATAATGTAAAATATTTTAACCTGGTGTTTATTGAGATGAATGGGTACCGATAAAGTCCTAATTAGGGGTATTTTATGGATGTACATATAATTTTTGTATAGGAAGGTACATACTTGGGATTACACCATGCTTCCTGTATATATCTCCACTTTATTCAGTTTAGCATTATTAAATTGCCATTGTTCGTTCTAAGACCACTATTTTTTCCCATGCATTTTTCATCTACAGATTATCTAAAGAATCTTTCAGAAGAATCATCAGACTACAGTGACACACAAGGTAAACACACCATCACATTTATGAAATATTACGTGCATTTTTGTAATAGGGGATATTAGAAGCCTGTCTTGTGGTTGTACAGGAACACCACTTCCTTTATGGTCTGTGACAGCTATTTAAAGCTTGAAGAAAAGCTGTTTTTTTTTTCTTTGTAGAGCCTTATGGTTTGATACAACAGACCTGCTATTTGCATGTTGTTAGGGACCAACTGTCGGTGATCTTATTTGAATGCATTATTTGTGAATATAAAATAAAGCCTCTTAAGTGTTTCAAATTATTGTTTTTTCAATCAAAAAAGGACATAATGCAACACCATCAAAAAACCCAGATAATAATATTCCTGAAATACTGTAAGCAAGAGAAAACGCGCACCACAATATACAGTCATGGCCGAAATTGTTGGCACCCCAGTATTTTTTCCAGAAAATCAAGTATTTCTCACAGAAAAGTATTGCAGTAACACATGTTTTGCTATACACATGTTTATTCCCTTTGTGTGTATTGGAACAAAACAAAAAAAGGGAGGAAAAAAAGCAAATTGGACTTAATGTCACACAAAACTCCAAAAATGGGCTGCTCAAAATTCTTGGCACCCATAACTTAATATTTGGTTGCACACCTTTTGGAAAAAATAACTGAAATCAGTCGCTTCCTATAACCATCAATAAGCTTCTTACACCTCTCACCCGGAAGTTTGGACCACTCTTCCTTTGCAAACTGCTCCAGGTCTCTCCTATTGGAAGGGGGCCTTTTCCCAACAGCAATTTTAAGATCTCTCCACAGGTGTTCAATGGGATTTAGATCTGGACTCATTGCTGGCCACTTTAGAACTCTCCAGCGCTTTGTTGCCATCCATTTCTGGGTGCTTTTTGACGTATGTTTGGGGTCATTGTCCTGCTGGAAGACACAAGATCTCGGACGCAAACCCAGCTTTCTGACACTGGGCTCTACAGTGCGACCCAAAATCCTTTGGTAATCCTCAGATTTCATGATGCCTTGCACACATTCAAGGCATCCAGTGCCAGAGGCAGCAAAACAACCCCAAAACATCATTGAACCTCCACCATATTTCTCAGTAGGTACTGTTCTTTTCTTTGTAGGCCTCATTCCATTTTCGGTAAACAGTAGAATGATGTGCTTTACCAAAAAGCTCTCTCTTGGTCTCATCTGTCCACAAGACGTTTTCCCAGAAGGATTTTGGCTTACTCAAGTACGTTTTGGCAAACTGTAGTCTTGCTTTTTTATGTCTCTGTCAGCAGTGGGGTCCTCCTGGGTCTCCTGCCATAGCGTTTCATTTCATTTAAATGTCAACGAATAGTTTGCGCTGACACTGATGTTCCCTGAGCCTGCAGGACAGCTTGAACTTCTTTGGAACTTGTTTGGGGCTGTTTATCCACCATCCAGACTATCCTGCGTTGCAACCTTTCATCAATTTTTCTCTTCCGTCCACGCCCAGAGAGATTAGCTACAGTGCCATGGGTTGCAAACTTCTTGATAATGTTGCGCACTGTGGACAAAGGCAAATCTAGATCTCTGGAGATGGACTTGTACCCTTGAGATTGTTGATATTTTTCCACAATTTTGGTTCTCAAGTCCTCAGACAGTTCTCTTCTCCTCTTTCTGTTGTCCATGCTTAGTGTGGCACACACAGACACACAATGCAAAGAATAAGTGAACTTCTCTCCCTTTTATCTGCTTTCAGGTGTTTTTTTTTATATTGCCCACACCTGTTACTTGCCCCAGGTGAGTTTAAAGGAGCATCACATGCTTGAAACAATCTTATTTATCCACAATTTTGAAAGGGTGCCAAGAATTTTGACCAGCCCATTTTTTAAGTTTTGTGTGACATTATGTCCAATTTGCTTTTTTTCCTCCCTTTTTTTGTTTTGTTCCAATACACACAAAGGGAATAAATATGTGTATAGCAAAACATGTGTTACTGCAATACTTTTCTGGGAGAAATACTAAATTTCTGCCAACAATTTCGGCCATGACTGTATAAATAGTTACAAACATATAATAGATATAAAATATAAGGTGTATCTTCTTGGAGCATATCCTTACATCCATATATATAACATTTCTGCACTGAAAAAGGAGGCAAGAGACCAGGGAGAAATAGGGGAAACCTTCTTCAAAGAGTAGGTACCCTTTCTGATCTGCCTCCCAACTATTGTCTAGGGCAGTGATGGCAAACCTTGGCGCCCCAGATGTTTTGGAACTAAGTTTCCCATTATGCTCAACTACACTGCAAAGTGCATGAGCATCATGGGAAATGTAGTTCCAAAACATCTGGGGTGCCAAGGTTCGCCA
This sequence comes from Rana muscosa, assembly GCA_029206835.1. NCBI lineage: Eukaryota > Metazoa > Chordata > Amphibia > Anura > Ranidae > Rana > Rana muscosa. The sequence continues at coordinate 785,154,781 of CM055118.1, forward strand.
TCACTGGTCTAGGGTCTACCTGGCCACTTTGCTTAGTCCCCGGGGAGCTCCCCAGGTCCCTCCGCCCCCCCCCCCCCCTCCACCCAACCACCCACTGCTTCCTATGTTGGTGGGAAAGATATATGGAAAGAATAACCAAAAGCCCCCAAAAAACTACGACAAAACCAGAGCCAAACCGAAAAAAAATTATAAACTATTTATACTTATTTAGGGGGAAGAACCATAGCTACCTCCCCCCTGATTCTACCCTTTCCTTCTTACACCTTGCTCCCATATCCATCCCCCCCTTTTCACCCTCCCTCCCACCTATTTCCCCATTTGGGCCCAAAAAACAAGAACAAAGCAAAAGCTAAACCAAAAATGATGTGAACTATTTATAAAGGTTTTAGGGGGAACACCCAGGGGGAGCTACTCTTGGCTACCTCCCCGATTCTACCCATTCCCACCCTCCCTCCCACATATTTACCTATTCAGGCCCAATATGGGCATTCTATCTCGGTGAGCATATTTACTCTTCCAAATTTCTGTGAGTACAAAGAGATTAAGGCTGGGTTCATATGAGCTGCATGCGGCTCACAGCAGGGGTCCGGTGTGTCCTGGTTTACTGTTTCAGGTCCAATTTCAGCCCGAATTTTGGGCTGAATTCGGACCTGAAACAGACCAAAAGATGCACAGTGTTTTTGTGCGTATCGCACCGGACCCGCTGCAGGGATATGTGAACCGGCTCCATAGAGAGCCGGTCAAAATCTCCTGCTATTGCGAATTGGATGCGGGGGAAAACCAAATCCAATTTGCAATGGTGTGAACCCAGCCTAAAACTTCCATCAATTGACCCAGAAAAAATAAAATAAAGGAGGAGGGGGCATCTAAGTGGAATCACAATTTGATACTATTTAGCAGAATGAAGTCTGCTTTTAATGCTAACAACCAAGAAAGGATAACTTTAACAAACTGGAATCTTATATCAGCTTGATTATATAAAAACCACCACCTCACATAAATATGCAGATCTTTTTGATGCCTGTTGGTTTCTGGTAGGAGGAGTTGATGGCCTTTTAACTTTCTTCTTCAGCTGCCCTGAGTGTCGTGACTGAGGTTGCTAATCATGCCAATGACATCTTGAAGCAAGGGGTAGGTGGTGCCAAAAATGTATATGAATGTCATTTTTATTAAAACAATTGATCCATTACCCTGACAATAACAAAGAAACATTGTACACCTGTATATTGTGACCGCAAATCAAAAACTATTGAGCAAGCAAATAACACATACTTCGATTTGACTTGAAATTTTAAAAATAAAATCCATCTCATTTGATAATATCCCATTCAACCTGATTGGAAATTCTCATTACATCTGATTTAAAACAACCCGGTTCATGTGCTGATTTTGATTGTTTGCTTTTTTTTGCACTTTTTAAGCACCTGACACTTTATACTACCAGAACAGCGCCATAACTACACCTCTTCCCTTTTCAACTTCTTGCTCTACATCGTGGTAGTAATAAGTAAGGGCAGCAGTTCTACCTGCTGTGCAGTATTTGGTTTCCTTTGCGCAGAGTCACCCCCCATTTTTCTGACTTTAAACAACGTCACACCAGTTCAGATTAAAAATCGCAATTCAAAGGCCCCTTTCACACTGGGGCGGTTTGCAGGCGCTATTGTGCTAAAAATAGCTCCTGCAAACCAAGCCTAAACAGCAGCTGCTGTCTCTCCAATGTGAAAGCCCCGAGGGCTTTCACACTGGAGCGGTGCGCTAACAGGACGTGAAAAAAAGTCCTGCTAGCCGCATCTTTGGAGCGGTGAGAGGAGCGGTGTGTTTACCGCTCCTTCCCATTGAAAGCAATAGGAAACCGCGGTAATACCGCCGGCAATGCGCTTCTGCAGAGGCGCATTGCCGGCGGTATTAACCCTTTTTCGGCCGCTAGTGGGGGTTAAAACCGCACCGCTAGTGGCCGAATACCTCAGCAATCCCGACGGTATAGCGCCGCTAAAAATGGCGGCGCTATACCGCCACCGCACCCACCGCCCCAGTGTGAAAGGGGCCTTACTGTCAGATTGAAACGTGTGATGATGTCTGAGTGATATGGGTGGCTGCCCTTTTTGCCATTGTACTGGACCCTGTTTTACTGAATAAGCCAGATTTTTTTATTTATTTTTTATTGCAATGGTAAAATAATAAAGGGGAAATCTTCCAATGGGGACACTAGTTCTGGTGACCCTGGTAACAACCAGGTATTCTCTCACTTTGCTGGGCTTTCCTCTAACCTCCTGTTTTGGCTAACGGACAATGGGGCACAGATGGCAAAAATACAGCAGGGGTAATAACCCGCCCTTACTCTGCCCAAAATGAAAAAACATGTTTGCCTTTAGGTCTGCTTTAATAACCAGTACAGATGTTACCATGAACTACTGTATTTAAATGATGCGTTCATATACAGCATAGGCGTGTAATGTATCCTGAAGTCTTTAAGTCCATTGTTCAAGTATGATATCATATTTACACACTGGGAGCTCCTAATGCATATGAAGGCATGTTGTACATTTTCTGGATTAATGGTAAGCAGCGGAAGACTCTTTTTATACAGCAACCATAAGAACAAGTTGGTGTGCTTCTCATGACAGCAGGAAAAGGCGCACAGGACTCGTCTATATTTCTAAGGCTAATATGCAACAGAGTCTGCTACAACACTTTTACAGCTGGCCAAATTGTCATCCATTTCTGCACAGAATATATTTGTTTTGCTAATTCTCTCCATAGTGAGGGTTTTACTGTTGTTCGCCTACAGTTGATATTTGCTATATTCTTTTTAGGACAACTTTCAAAAGTTGATGCAGATCCAGTATAGTTTAAATGGCCATCATGAGATTGTGCAGCCTGGAAGGGTATGTATAGAAAATAAGTTGGTACAATATAAACTATGCTTCCCTATATTGCTTAGTATTAGGCCTCATGCACATTGGATGTAATAAAAAAGCCAGTAGCTTTAGTTGTAAAAGGCAGTTTTAAAAACTCAAGTTTTTGCATGTTTTGCAGCGTTTTTGCATTAGCATTTTTTTAGCAAAGCTTTACTTCCACAAAAGCTTATGGCTCAAAAACACTCTGACATCAAATAGCCACATTTTCCAGCGTTTTTCAGAGTAGGAACATTTTTACAGCTCAAAAACTCCTCTGAAACCCCACTAGTTTTGGGGTTTTTTTCCAGCCAAAAAACACTGATAAAAGCCTATGTGTGCATGGATACATAGGATAACATGCTGGGGCGTTTACTGACTGCAGAACAAAAACGTCTGAAGCCAAAACCAGCTGTAAAAACGCCCAGTGTGCATGAGGCCTAAGAGCCGGTTCACACAGGGGCGACTCGGGATCCGACTTCAAGTCGCCCCAAGTCGCGCTGTTTTTAAAACTAATGGAAGTGAATGGAGTCATCTTAATGTACAGGACTGCAGTCGCTCCGACTTCAAAAAAGGTTCCTGTACGACTTCAAGGCGACTTGTACCCATTGATTTCAATGGAAGTCGCCTCCAAGTCGGATCCCCGTTCATAGAGAGGCAACTTTACAGGAAGTCGCCCCTCTGTGAACCGGCTCTAAGGCAAACCCCTCCCACGGAGCTGGTATTTGGTATGAATCATGAGGGGGGAACTTCATGCCAAATTTTAAATAAAAAACCGGCATGGGTTCCCCTCCAAGAGCATACCAGGCCCTTAGGTCTGGTATGGATTTTAAGGGGAACCCCCTACGCCGAAAAAACGGCGTGGGGGTCCCCCCAAAATCCATACCAGACCCTTATCCGAGCACGCAGCCCAGCCGGTCAGGAAAGGGGGTGGGGATGAGCGAGTGCCCCCCCTCCTGAACCGTACCAGGCCACATGCCCTCAACATGGGGGGGTGGGTGCTTTGGGGCAGGGGGGCACCCTGCGGCCCCCCCACCCCAAAGCACTCTGCCCCCATGTTGATGGGGAGAAGGGCCTCTTCCCGACAACCCTGGCCGTTGGTTGTCGGGGTCTGCGGGTGGGGGGCTTATCGGAATCCGGGAGCCCCCTTTAATAAGGGGGCCCCCAGATCCCGGCCCCCCACCTTATGTGAATGAGTATGGGGTACATCGTACCCCTACCCATTCACCTGTGGGATAAGAGTCAATAAAAAAAACACACTAGACCGCTTTTTAAAGTAATTTATTAGGCAGCTCTGGGGGTCTTCTTCCGACTTTAAATGTAAAATTTGGCGTGGAGTTCCCCCTCATGATTCATACCAAACAGGGGGCAGCCTGTCCTAGAGGCGACTCAAGTCGCTCCAGGTCGCGCTGTGGTTCAGGCTCAAGTCGTGTCCAAGTTGCCTCGCAGAGTCGCGCTCAAAGTCGTGTTGCCCCTGTGTGAACCGGCTCCGAATGTGATGCACCTACAGAAGATGTCCTGTATAGTAAACAAATCCTTTGTCACGTTGTGGTGTACTACATGAAGTATATTATGCAAGTAATCAGGTCAAGCTCCACACACTGTGTTTCATTATTCATTCTGCTTGCTCAGGTCTTTCTAAAAGAGGGGACTTTGATGAAGCTTTCCCGGAAGGTTATGCAGCCACGAATGTTTTTCTTGGTAAGTTGCCAAATTAGTGTAAACATGTTTGAGGAAACCTCTAGTGACCATAACCGTCTATTTGTGCAGTCGACTGCCTACCAAGAGCAGGAAGCAGTGTGTCTTGTTGTGTAGTTTTATGTAACTCTTTCAGTACCTCTTTTAAATGTAGAAAATTGCCTCCTATAGAAATCCTGTATTGATAAAAATATGGAGGCTGCCATCTTCTAAAAAAAAAAAAATTCTAGTTCCTTGGCTGTGTCTGGTTTCATTTATGTCAGATGTCTTAAGCCCCATACACACGGTAGGACTTTTTGACAACAAACTTCAAAATGAGCACGTTTTTCAAAAAAATCCTACCGTGTGTACGCTCCATCGGACAACCTTTTTCGGTTTTCATCGGACAAAAGTTCGCTCTGCAAACGGACAAACTTTTCGGCAACAAAAGTCCTACGGTGCAAAGTCCTATCGTGTGTACAGAACTCCATCAGACTTTAGTCCAAAGTACAAACACGCATGCCCAGAACCAATGTTAAAATCAACCAACAATAGCAGAAGTTGACCAAAGGGTGGCGGTAAAGAGCAGAAAAAACACGTAGTACGTCAATTACGTCACTACGTTCATGTTTGTTGGCTGAAAAAGTCCTGCCATGTGTATGCTATGGGTGTTCCCGGCCAACGCCCTTCAAACAAAAATCCACGGAAAAGTTTGTTTGAAGTCCGATCGTGTGTATGAGGCTTTAGTCAGCCTCAGTAAAGCATGCAGCAAGTGAAATTCAAACTCCTGATCTGCAAACTTGTTTGGATATCAGTGACTCATGAAATGCAGAAGTCAGCGGAATAACATTACAGCCATGCAGTTAGCACTGTTAAAAAGAAGAGCACACTGTAGGCAGCCTACATATTTCTCAAAGTACAGGCTTCCATGAATTCAAAGATAATCCTTTATTGACACGTCATAAATACAAAATGGAAGAAGCTTATGTGTCAGTTTTGGATAGTGGTAGAACAGAAGCGAATTGTTCCATAAGGGCCCTATCACACTGATCAGTTTTTCTTCCGTTTGCCTTACCAAAAGTAGAAGAAAAATAAATAATAAATAAATCCTCTTGAACTCTTCACACCAGTCAGTTGCATTTTAAAAAGTCCTAAATGCTGCATGTTTGGTGCGGTAAAAAAAAAAAAAATCCCCAAAAACGCATCTCCTTATTAAAATGCATCAAAAACATTTAAAAAAAAAAAGCATCAGAAACGCACCTGTGGTTGTATTTTTGGTGGATTTTTTGAGTCACATGTCCTCAGGTGCTGAACGCACTGGATATGTGGCAAAAACGCATATATGTTTTTACCGTGCTCTGGAGCAGTGTGAAAGCAGCCTTGGGCACTTTTCGCCAACTGTCAGTTTGGTGATTAGATTAGTAACTCACAAATGAATGTTTTCACAGATATACATGTAGAAAAGTGAACATGGGAAACAAAAAAAAAGACCTCAATTGTGTTTTTTTTTTTCTTTAGGCTCGGTTCACATTGGTGCGATGCAGAAACTAGCTAGATTCCTGTGCGGGTTCCTGCATCTCACCTGAATCACAGGCGGTTCACACTGACATCTGAGAACCACTGCGGGTGTCATGGTAAAGTTAATGACACCCCCAAATTGGTTCTCAGATTGCAGTGCCAACTGTGAAATGGTACAGGAATCGGATCACATGGGTGTGAACACCCATGCAATCCGATTCCAGTGCGGACCAATAAAAAGGGTCCTGCACCATTTTGGTGCGAATTCGATTCGATTTCAGCCATATAGTTTGTATGACTGAATTTGCATTGCACAGACATCGCATGTAATGTGCACAGCAATGCGGTGCGAATCACATGCAATGTCTGGCATCGCACTAGTGTGAACCCAGCCTTGGTGCTGCACAATATCTGCACATTGAAGAAAACCATTGCTGACTTTCTGGAAATGGTAGCTTCCTGGCTGTCTGATTTCAGTATGAAGAAGTCAGGATTGAAATAACAACTGCTAATCTGCATAATTGTTTAAGGATTTAAGAAAAGGGTACTGGGTCACCATGACCGCTTGAAGATTAGCATTACCACATGCCTTAGAACATTTTATATTTTCATACATTTTATCAGATTAGTGAGATTAACATATTTGTAATAAACAATAACTCTGTTGTTCTTTTTCCTTTAGTTCAATGATGCCTTGTTGTATACGACCCTAGTTCAGTCAGGGATGTTTAAACTTAACAACATGCTCTCTTTGGCTGGAATGAAGGTGGGAACTTATCACTTGTCAATGATGTCAACATTGTTAGACTTCCTGTTTTAATGTAGATATCCAGACAAACAGCTAAATACATAATACATATACTGTATTATTTGTAATTATGTTCAGCCAGTTTGGTGATTAAAGTGACACAAAATTCTGGTTAAAAAAAAAAAAAAAAGTTCAAATATGTACTGTATTTGTAAGTCAAAAATTACCTTCTACTGCTCTCGCCCTCCTCCTCCAAACACCTTTTTTTTTTGCTGCTGTGATCCAACTTCCTGTTAGAGCAGTGGTCTCCAAATACTGGCCCGGGGGCCAGATGTGGCCCTTTGCTTATTTTTAACAGGTCCTTGGGGCACCTATTTCATCCACTGATGACGACGATGGGTCATAATTCCCACCCCCCCACTGATACCAGTAAGGGGGCACAATTCCTCCCAATTACACCAACGATGGGGCACAATTCCTCCCAATTACACCAACGATGGGGCACAATTCCTCCCAATTACACCAACGATGGGGCACAATTCCTCCCAATTACACCAACGATGGGGCACAATTCTTCCCAATGACACTGTGACAGAACCCACTGTCACTGTGTGTTTTGGAAGGGACTGTGGGCTGGACTCTTACCCACAGATTATGGCCCAGAAGAGACTTGGGGACAAGCTGGCATTGAGATAATGTAATGCTACATCCCTTCTCCTCCACCCCCCCTCCTCTTGTTGCTGTGTTTAACTGTGTTGGTTCATGGCACGTAGACAATGGTCTGGACTGGAAACATCTCTCCGCAAGAGATGTGTATTGAGGGGCTGCCTGCTTACCATAATCCCTTTATGTTTAACTGTAGTCTCTGTTTCAATGTACAAGTGTTCAGCTCCCATTGGTTCTTCCTTGTCCCCTCCCCCCTCTATGACAAGGCTAAGGGGAGTGTCCCTAACTGTGTGGGCACAACTGCTCACACCGACACCAACAAAGTTGCACAATTCCTCCTAATAACACCAATAATTGGACCTAATGACACAAATGATGGAGCACAATTCCTCCCAATGACACCAACGATGGGCCACAATTCCTCCCACTGACACTAAAGATGGGACATTGTTTATTCTCACTGATGTCGGGACCTTTTCTACTTCCAGAGGCCACAGTCCGACCCCTTAAAGTCCAAGGGACAGTAAATTGGCCCCCTGTTTAGAAACTTTGGAGACATCGGTGTTAGAGGCTGGCTATGTTCATTCTCTATGGTCCCGCTGTAAGTAAGAACGTAGCCACCCTCACTTCAACGCTCCCGAGATGGACTAGGGATTTTGAACTATGAGATTTGTAGTGTGTATAGAGCATGACCACAACTAATGCTCACTGCTTACTCCTAAAAAAAAAAAAAGTGAAGAGTAAAAGAAGAGGTTTGGGAGCTCACAGAGGATGTTACAAGGAGGCAGGGGAACTGGGCAAGAGACCATTGCATGAAAAATAGATGACAGGACCATGGATGTATATTTATTATTTTCGGAGAATAAGGATATTTCTTGGTGCCACTTTAACTTGCTCCTGGTATATTACGTTCTTAAATTACCAACATGCTATTAGTATTATAAATAGGCACCATCACAGGAATAAGGCCTATGTAGTAGGCTGAAACGCATTACTCTTTATAGGAGTTGATTCCATTTTATGTTTCGATGGATGAAATTAAGTAACAGTTTTTATGTTGAGATGTCCTGGTGCTGGACTTTTACTTTTTCTATTGGATTATTCCTGTGCTTGTCTCCTCCTGTAAACTGCCTAACATCTCTCCTCCAGTCTCCAGTGGTAGAGCTCTGATTGGCTCCTAGTCCATAAAACCTCTGATTTCTACAATGCTGAGGACTTCAGGCAGATACATTTGATGAGATACATTTGATGACTTCATGATTTTTGATTATTACATGGCTGGACTAAAGGATGATAGTTTGGTCTTTTAAGAGTGTTATTTTATTATTGAACATATTTATTTTAAAATGTCATTGTACTTTGTATTTCTAGGTGAGAAAACCAACGCAAGAGGCCTATCAGAATGAGCTAAACATAGAAAGTGTGGAGAGGTCCTTCATTTTGTCAGCCAGGTATTGAACTATGCATGCAGTTCTAGGGCTTTTCATGTGGAGTTCTGTTTCTGAAGTTTGTACATTTATTTGCATTTTAATGAGTGAAATAATAAGTACGGTATTGGATCCCCTATCAGTTTGCAAGATTTCCGGTTACCAGGTGTCTTCTATACAGGTAACGAGCTGAGATTAGGAGCACTCTCTTAAAGGGAGTGCTCCTAATCTCAGCTTGTTACCTGTATAAGAGACACCTGTCTACAGAAGCAATCATTTAGATTACAATCTCTCCACCATGGCCAAGACCAAAAAAACTGTCCAAGGATGTCGAGGACAAGATTGTAGACGTACACAAGGCTGGAATGGGTTACAAGTCCATCGCTAAGCAGCTTGGTTAGAGGGTGACAATAGTTGGTGCGATTATTCGCAAATGGAAGAAACACAAAATAACTGCCAATCTGTACAAAATCAGCAGGGGATCAAATACTTTTTTCCCTCCATATAGCGCTCACAGCAGATGCATCTGTTAGTGAAGGTAATAGTTCATTTGGACCAACACGCACCCTAACTTTAAGAGGTAAGTTTCAGGTAAAAAACTTTCCACGGCCCCCTGCGTATAACACGCAGGCACAGTTTACCCACTTTTTTCAGGGTAAAAAAGTGAGTGTTATACGCCAATAAATACAGTATCTTTTTGATTTCCCCCTGAAAAGTAACAGTGCACTTGGTTTTGTCAGGATGCTCAGACACCCCTATAGCCTCATAGCTTTACAGTGTAAAATAAAATGACTCTAACTGCTAGTCCTAGGAGATATCTCTACTGTACTGCTCACTGCTCTCCTGTCTGGAGGATCTGAGAGGAGGAAGCAAAGCCCTGACTCTACCAGAATGGCCACCTACAAGCAAAGACACAGTGCAGAACAAGGCATAGTAAAGATCAGCTGCAGGGAGACCACGGGCAATACTGGTGAATTGTCGTTCATCCACTGCCTTTTTTTTTGGACACAGCTTCCAAAGTTTTTAGTTCCTCTTTAGACGTCTTTTTTATTTTTTAAAGTAATCAATGACTATCAACTTTGAGACTTTGACACCCTTGGCACCTTTTATTTTTGTATCTGCATTTTGCTATGACATTTGATGCTTACTGAATTAAGTATTTATAGTTTTGCTGCATAGAATGAATGTTACCAGTCAGGTCTTTTTCTGCAGAAATGTTTTATATTTAGATCATGGTGGATGGAATGTGCAGGTAAAGCATTGATTTCTTTCATTACAGTTCTGCTACTGAAAGGGATGATTGGCTTGAAGCAATTTCCACGGCAATTGAAGAATATGCCAAAAAGAAAACAACCTTTAACCCAACAAAGAGTCAAGAAGAGGTAAGTCCTAAATATATGTTAAGGTTTAGTGACAGTTTTGCTTGAAGTGGTTGTAAAGAACAGACGTGAAATATGAACAAAGCATATCTTTCTAGTGTGTACTTGTCCCAATTACGAGCACTAAGTGTAATTTCTGTCTACTGCTGCTTTTCTCTGCGATCAGCATGAATTACTTCTGACAAGTTTTGCTGACACCAAGAGAAAAATGGTGACAGGGAAGGGACCTCCTGCAGAATGACAACCTCAGGCCTGTTCTATGTGCTGTGTGAATGGGGGCCTGTCCCTTTCCTCCAATCAGCTGTTAGAGCATTCCTCACTGAGCTCTGTAGAGTGTAATTTCAGCTCTCAGCCCTCTTTTCTCTGACAGCTCAGAATTTTTTTTTTTTAATTCGTTCTTTGAATGAATGTAGAGAAGAGAAAGCTTCAGGTAATTAGATACAACTTATGTAGGAGGATTTGTTTTATCTCTGTATATCACCTGAGGCCAGTCACTTCACTCAATATATGTAAGGCCCCTTTCACAATGACAGACCGATCATGTCCGCCTGTCAGTTTTTCAGGTGGACCCAATCGAACTATCAATTGCTCTCTCTAGACCAGTTGACACATGCCGACATGTGATCCGATCTTGTCCGCTAAAAACATCCGTTCCCCATCCATCCGGTGGATCGGATGATAGTCGGATGGAAACAGACAGATGGTTCATTTCCATCTGACAGCCCATAGAAGACAGCAGGCTGTGTCTGCTCTGCACCAGCAGAGCAGACATGTACCAGTCATCCAGCTGCTCAGCGAGCAGGCGGTTCTGTTGGCGGACTGTGCCAGTGTGAAAGGGACCTTCGGGTTTACAACCACTTTAAATGAAAATAGCATCCTGGAATGCAACACTGTGAGGTAGTAAAGGATAAGGAAAAAAGGTATAAAGAGCATCAGTGTGGTTATTGTTGATGGTGGGCCATTAAGTAGTTTTATATAGATATACAGTTGAAATCGATATAGCTTCCTGAAAGAGTTAAAGAGGACCAATACTACTAATCATAAAACACACTCTAACCTAGTAAGGTTAACATATGGTGCATTAAAGTGGTAGTAAAGTCTTTTTTTTACTTGTACCTACGGGTAAGCCTATAATAAGGCTTACCTGTTAGTACAGTGAATATCGCCTAAACTTGCACTGTTTAGGAGATATTCACACTACATGCAGATGGTGACATCACCGGCGCATGCGCTCTGAAGGGACGGCATACCCGTGCCATCCCTTCAGAGCTCAGTGCTGCTCCATGCACGGGAGTGATGTAATCGCGGCTCGGCCAATCACACGGGCAGAGCACATGAACCCAGAAGGAAGACAGGGTGAAGATGGAAGCCCTGTCAGTGGTCACCGCTGGAGGGCTTTGTTCCAAGGTGAGTATTTCATAACGTGCTTGTATATAATGTATACTAGCACATTATGCCATTGTCTTGCAGGTTTTTTTTTTTTTTTTTTAAAGTCTGAGGTTTATTACCACTTTAGCGATAATGGTGAAATGCCCACAACTTGTGGGAAAAGATGATCTGATATGTCTGGCCCACATCATCGTACATGCAATAGTGTAGGTCCGTAGGTATACATACTGTATGTACGTGTGTGTGTGAGCTCTGTCACTTTGTAAAGAGATGGATTTTGCAGCATGCAAAGAGTTCCTGAGCAGTCAGGGGACTGAATGTCGAAACGATATAGACCCACAAAAGGCACTCAGTCTGGCCAGGCAGGGCCTCCCGAGGAGACGGTCATATGCAGCAAGAGAGCAGTGTTTGTACAGGCACACTAGGAGAGTGTATGTCCTGGCCTGTCTGACCTCAAAGACAGGCAGACACCTTGGCCAGACCAACGTCTGAGAGAAATTGAGCGGGTTACTGTTAAGCTCTGAGCGACGGTGCTTGAATGGGCTGAAAGCCTATACAGCCCAAATGTAGAAAAGAGGGAGTTTGGGACTTTGAATGAAGTTTCAAGACATGGTAGGGGTATATTGAAGGAAACACATGTTTATTGACATGTAATTGGAAATGGTACAGTATCTGGATGGTGGGGTTGCACACAAAGATACACATATGTCGTGGACACTGAGGACATGGATTCATATCAACTTGGAAACTCATGACAATATGGCAATACATATAAAACATGGACATCAAGGATACAAAATAATATCAACTGAAAATACACGACAGTGTGGAAAATAGATGAGCAGCTCCCATTAACATACACATACATATACATGAATCCTTTGGGCGGCACAGTGCAATGAAATGGCATGATGTAAAAAGTTGTAAACGTGATTGCTAGTAAAACAGTAGATGAATCAGTTGCTGATATGGGAGTGTAGTAGCATCCTATAATGCCCGACGCGTTTCGTGTTAATACACTCATCGGGGGCGGATGCTCCCAACCAGAAGATCTATAAAGATTAAACATATTTAGTCTAACATGGCACTAGACATAACAGGAAAGGACATATGCCAGTCCTGAAGGCTTACATACCCGGAGTGAATGATGGGGGTGTGTGGAGTGTTGGACCGGGGCCAAAAGGAGAGTGTCCATCCCGGAAGCTGAGGTGAGGAATCAGGTGCGGCTGGGGCGTGAGCATATAATTTCCCAAGGTAGGAGCTGACCAATCTTGGTACTGTACCACAGTGATAGCAGAATGGAGGAGGACGCCATAGGATCCATTTTACATAGATAAAGTAAGTATATGGTATACAGGTAACACCAGACATAGTCTAGTGGCATGATCGAATAATGAAAATTACCTGGAAGTTTGTGCAACAAAGGATAGAAGACCCATGTGCAGTATGGCGTGCTCCACATTAGCACAGTGAACACTGTGTGCAGGCGGCATAATATACCCCCCAACGCACACCGCCGCACGTTGGCTCCCACCAACGGCACAGCCCCCCCATTTTTTTGTGGTAAAATTAGGTGCCTCGGCTTATATTCAGATCGGCTTATACTCGAGTATATATGGTACCTGGCTTCTCTCACTGATCTCCCATCCACAGTGCCGCTGCTCCCTCTTCCTGGTCTTACAGGAGACTCTCTGAGAAAGGGGAGCCATAGCCTCCTGCTGCTGTTAGTCAAATCCTGTAAGGAGGGCGCGGGGGGATGTGGCTGAGCCACGCTGTGCGTGTTTATGGATGCACACAGCCCGGCTTGGGAGCACGCTTGCACAGGTGCCCACAGCTTTCTGAGGGGGCACTTGAAATAAGAAGGAGCTAACAGCAGTGGTGGGGGACTCAAGGAAACTGGGTAAGGGACTGCTCTGTGCAATACCATTGCACAGGAGAGGTAAATATAATCTTTTTATATTATAACTAAAATAATAACATTTAATATCACTTTAATTCCAATGATTGTCAGCTCAATCTAGTGGCCAAAATGCTATATATTTTCTCATTGAGGTATTTCAGAAAACTGAATTTTGGCCATTAGATGGAGCTGGCGATCAAAGAAATGAATGTATTACAGAAAATATGTAAAAATTTGTGCAGACTGCATGAATGCTTGTGACATTTGTCCAATGAATGTTTTATAAATAGACCCCTAAAACTCTTAGTAATGAGGGGCCATATAAATATACTTTGTATTTTAATAAATACACTTTGCATTTTAATAAATACCTACAAAATATGACAGAAACACCAGTATTAATATTAAGTAATATGTCTTTCAGACTGACCCAGAAGAGGAAGGAGATAATACACTTGGCACAAAAGCACCCATTTGGATTCCTGATGGCAGAGCTACCATGTGCATGATTTGTACTAGTGAATTTACACTGACCTACAGAAGACATCACTGCAGAGCATGTGGCAAGGTTTGTTAATACTGGATTTTTACTGTTGCTTACAAATTGGATATACTGATAAGAAAAAGCGGAAGTAAAGGAAATGATGCAAAAAAAAAATAAATAGGATTTTTATAACGGCTTACCTGTAAAATCCTTTTCTTGGAGTACATCACGGGACACAGAGCGGCATAGTCATTACTATGTGGGTTATATAGATACCTTCAGGTGCTGGCACTGGCAACTTCCAAAACCGGAAGTACCCTCCCCTATATAAGCCCCTCCCATCCGGGAGCACCTCAGTTTTGTAGCAAAGCAATAAGTGTCCCCAAAGAGGGGTGGGAGCTCTGTGTCCCGTGATGTACTCCAAGAAAAGGATTTTACAGGTAAGCTGTTATAAAAATCCTATTTTCTTTCTCGTACATCACGGGACACAGAGCGGCATAGTCATTACTATGTGGGATGTCCTAAAGCAATGCCCAATGAGGGGGGGGGGTACACCATACATAAGCTGAGCGCCATCAGACATGAGGATCTTTTGCGGCCTGCAACACACTGCGCCCAAAGGCGACATCCTCCTAACTTCTAACGTCCACCTGGTAGAACCTAGTAAACGTGTGTACTGAAGACCATGTTGCGGCCTTACAGATTTGAGCCAGGGAGGCCTGGTGATGCACTGCCCATGAAGTTCCAACTGCTCTCGTGGAGTGCGCCCTAACTTTGAACGGAGGCGGTCTCCTTCTCAAGCCATAGGCTTGCATTATGACCTGTCGAATCCACTTGGCTAAAGTAGATTTTGACGCTGCCTGACCCCTTCTGGGGCCTTCCGGCAGAATAAACAAAGTATCCGTTCTGCGAATCTGAGCAGTGGCTTTTAGATAAGCTTTAACTGCTCTTACTACATCCAAAGAATGCAATAACTTTTCCTCTACCGAACTAGGTTTGGGGAAAAAAGAAGGAAGAACCACATCTTGGTTCAAATGAAACCTCGATACCACCTTAGGAAGAAAGGCTGGATGAGGACGTAACACTACTCTGTCCTTATGGATAACCAGATATGGCTCCCTACAGGACATAGCGGCTAATTCCGACACTCTTTTAGCCGAACAAATGGCTACTAGAAAAATCAATTTCCTGGTGAGAAGAACCAGGGAAATATGCTGTAATGGTTCAAATGGTTGTTTCTGTAGAACCGACAGAACCAGGTTTAAGTCCCATGGACATATGGGAATATTAACCGGAGGGCTAATACGCATCACTCCTTGTATAAAGGCTTTGACTAGTGAATGCGAAGCCAAGGGCCTTTGAAAAAATATTGACAAGGCCGAAATCTGACCCTTGATAGTACTCAAGGCAAGCTTCCTATCTACAGCCCATTGTAGGAAGTCCAGAATCCTACCTATTACGTATTTACGTGGATGCCATTTCTTGGCCTCACACCAGGCGATGTACGCCTTCCAGATTCTATAGTAGATCTGCCTGGATACCGGCTTCCTGGCATTGATCATGGTAGATACCACAGAATTAGAGAGCCCTCTCTTTTTTAGAATGTGGGCTTCAATAGCCAGGCCGTCAAACCTAGGGCTGGTAAGGAAGGGTGGTATATCGGTCCTTGCGAAAGCAGGTCCGGACGATGTGGGAGGGTCCAAGGACTCCCCACAGACATCTTTACAATCTCCGCGTACCATGCTCTTCGGGGCCACGCTGGAGCCACCAGAATCACTGGTTTCTTTTCTACCCTGATTCTGCGGAGTAATCGAGGTAACAATTGTGGCGGTGGGAATGCATATATCAGCTTGAACTGATCCCAAGGGAACACTAGGGCATCCGAGCCGCAAGCTAGGGGATCCCTTGTCCAAGAGACAAACCTGTCCACTTTTGCTTTGAATCTGGATGCTAGCAGATCTACATCCGGTGTTCCCCACCGCTGACATATTGTCCGAAAAACCTCGGGATGAAGGGACCATTCCCCTGGGCATAATTGTTGGCGACTTAGAAAGTCCGCCTTCCAATTCTCCACTCCTGGAATGAATACCGCAGATATGGCTGGGACATATCTTTCTGCCCATTTCAGGATGCAATTTACTTCCCTCTGGGCTGCACGACTCCTGGTGCCACCCTGATGATTGATATATGCCACTGCCGTGGCATTGTCCGATTGAATTCTGACAGGGGACCCTTGGAGTTTGGATGTCCATGCTACTAGGGCATACCGGGCTGCTCGTATCTCTAAGAGATTGATGGGCAGGGCCTTTTCTGCATCCGACCATCTGCCCTGGAGAGACCATTGCTCCAGTACTGCTCCCCAGCCTATAAGGCTGGCATCTGTAGTGACCACCTTCCAAGAAATCGGACTGAAGGATTTCCCTCTTTCCAGATTCTGGGGAACCAACCACCAACGGAAGCTCTTGCGAACGGAAGGGGACAAGGACATTAGTAAGTCTAGGGCCTGAACTTTTTTGTTCCAGGCTGACAGTATGGCCCTTTGCAAATTCCTTGAATGGAATTGACCGTAGGGTACTGCTTCGAATGATGCCACCATTTTTCCCAGCAGCCTCATGCACAGGCGTATGGATGGCTGTCTTTTTGTACCCACTAGGTGGATCAAATCTCTCAAAGACGACCCCTTTTCTTGAGGCAAGAAAATTTTTCTCTGGTCTGAATCCAGCCTTAGCCCCAAGTATTCCAGACTTTTGACTGGTTTTAGGGCTGACTTGTCTCGGTTGATAATCCAACCGTGATATTCCAGATACTCGATTGTCTCGTGAACAACCACTTCTAGTTTTTCCACGGAGTGGTCTATCAGCAACAAGTCGTCTAGATATGCCATTATCGTTACGCCTCGTGTTCTTAGATTGGCCAATAATGGGGCCAGAATTTTTGTGAACACTCGTGGTGCTGTGGCCAGACCGAAGGGTAAGGCTCTGAACTGAAAATGGCGCCCTTCTACCGCAAAGCGTAGAAATTTTTGGTGGGCTGGAAAGATGGGAATGTGCAAATAAGCATCTTTGATGTCGATCGAGGCTAACCATTCCTCCCCTTGTAGGGCAGTGGCCACCGATCGGATCGACTCCATCCGGAAAGTCCTGATATGTAGGAATTTGTTTAGCCCTTTTAGATTTAATATGGGCCTCACGTCCCCGTTTGGCTTCGGGACTGTAAAGAGGTTTGAGTAAAACCCGAACCCCCATTCTTCCAGGGGAACCTCTATAATTACTGCTTGGAGCAATAATTGTTCTAGTGCCAACAGGAGGGATCCTCTCTTCTGGGGATCCCTTGGCACGTTTGACCTTATAAAGTGGGAAGGAGGGGAGTCTTTTAACTCCAATTTGTATCCCAGACTTACTGCGGAGAGCACCCATCTGTCTCTGATCGTGTCCCGCCAGGTCTCTGTGAACAACTGAAGTCTTCCCCCCACCTGATTGAGTGGGGGCAACCCTTCATGCATTTGACTTTGGGGGAGGTTTTGTACCTCTCCTGATCCAGGGCTTCTTGTTACCCTGCAATTGTCCCTGATTTTTACCTCCGGGATTTGACCGAGGAGGCCGTCGGAACTGTTTCACAGCCGATGTCCTAGGGACTGGAGAAGCAGGCCTCTTAAAAGAGGGACCTCTAACTCTGTTTTTAACCGGCAAAAGTGTACTTTTACCGCTGGAAATTTTCTGGATATATTTGTCCAGGTCTTCCCCAAATAAGCGTTCACCATGAAATGGGAAGCTGACCAGCAATTTTTTACAGGGAGCTTCAGCAGACCAGTTTTTGAGCCATAGAAGCCTGTGCATATGTACTACAGACAGCGTAAGGCGGGAGGCCTGATGGATTGAATCCTTTATAGCGTCCACCGCAAAGCATAAGGCTCTAGGTAGATCAGCTAGGGCAAGAGCCTGCTGATCTGCCAAGTCCCTTAAGACCTGTTTCAACTGATCCTTCACTGCTTGGCAGACCCCAATAGCTGCCACTGCTGGTTGTGTCACCAAGCCTGCTGAGCAAAAGCAGATTTTAATAAGGACTCTAATTTTTTATCTATTGGGTCCTTAAACATTTGGACATTATCCACTGGACATGTCAGTGATTTATTCACACAAAAGATGGCTGCGTCAACTGTAGGGACCCTCCATTTTTTGACGAACTTATCCTCCATGGGATAGATCACCTGAAATCTCTTGGGAGGAGTAAATATTTTATCAGGATGCTCCCAATCCTGGTAAATGAGCCCTTCCAGTAAAGGATGGATCGGAAAGGAACAAACAGTCTGGGGAGCTTTTAGCGACCCCAACGAGGAGACAGAAGTGGATGATGGCTCCGCAAGGGGCATTTTAAATGCTGATCGGACCATGTTAGTCAGGGACTGAACCCATAATCTTTCAGCATGTGATGCTGAGAATGGCTCTTCCACTGTTGATTCCTCTACAACAGAATCGACCTCATCCTGATCCCCCTCAGGTAGGTCGATCCCTGTATGGGACTGTTGCTCCGCTAACAGGCACTCTGAGGGAGGAGATGGAGATCGAGCGCTTTTTTCGTGTGACAGGGAAGCAGCGATCAATGCTGACAATCTCTCTTCCAGCCCTCCCAGAGCTGAGGAAAAAACCTCCTCTGTTACATACACAGGAGCAGGTGAACTGAGGACAGCCACAGTACCAGGTACTCCTGAGGGTGCTCTACGGTCACTAACCTCTGATTCTTCAGGGGAGATTGGTGCAGCCGAAGCATGCCCAAGATCCTCAGAGCCCGATGGAGACCCCCTATGCTTCCTGGGATTTTTAGTCCCGGAGTTTTTAGACGGCATATTCCTAAGCCCAAAGCTGAGGTATTCCAGCCGAAATACACCACTTACTGACAATAGTCTAGCACAAATGCTGCTATAAAAACAGTTGGTGTCTACTAATGTGCCTTTCTATGGGGATGCCTGCATCAACCGCTTGCTGTATGCCTTTTTTAAATGTTGCCAGCTCTGTCTCTGCACTCCATAGCCAGCTCACAACACATAATTGTGTTTTTTAACATGCTGGGACGCCCGCACATGCGCAGAAGCGCTGCGGCGCGCACAGAGCGTCATCCCACAAGCTCCGCCCCCTTTCCCAGCTCACCTCTATATATAGAGGCACGTGCACGGCCACGTGCGCCTTCGGCGCTCTTTTTTGAAAAGGGAAACTAGGGACAAGAGCCAGGGCCCCTTTTGCCGCAGGCCGGGGGATGGACGAGCATTGCAACATGGCAGAGGAAGCAGTTTCCCACAAGAGAACTCACCATCTGCCTGGACTTGCTCTGATGAAAAGAAACTAGTCCACATGACAAGAAACGTTCCACAGCGGCCTCTAGTGGATTAACACAGGTACCACAGTCTATATATATATATATATATATATATATATATATATATATATATATATATATATATATATATATATATTTATATTTTTTTCTTGACCACTATTAAAATTATTAAATTTTTTAGTAGTTACAGGCATGCATAAATATGTAGCGGGAATACCGTTAGGTAACAGGCAGAAAGACATATTAGGCTTGGGGGTCCCCTCAATAGAACCAAGTTCCTGAGGGGCCCCCACTTACCTTTTCCCCGCCGCAGGACTCTGTTTGGTCCACAGAAGCCCAAACTTCACCTATCACGGCAGGCATTGTAATTAAACCTTCAGGGACCGGGTTCCCAAGGATTCCACTCCCCTGAACCTGTATAGCACCCTGCACAGAAAACATCTTGGTCGTGGGTATGACCAGAGCTCTGCATCCCAGGGTCCAGCTCTCCTAAGAGAAGCATTACAGGCAAAACCTTGCTCTTCTCTGCAAGGCCCGGGTACCGACCGTTTAGCTATGAAGCTTTTTTGGTCGGATCCGGAATAGCTTACTGAGGCCCAAAAGAACCTGTACGCAAGCTCAGTGAAAAACACATGTTACTTCTTGGCCAACACCTTAGACACTGGCAAAAAACTGAGGTGCTCCCGGATGGGAGGGGCTTATATAGGGGAGGGTACTTCCGGTTTTGGAAGTTGCCAGTGCCAGCACCTGAAGGTATCTATATAACCCACATAGTAATGACTATGCCGCTCTGTGTCCCGTGATGTACGAGAAAGAAAGACTTGCTGTGCTGTAATGCAGAATATTGCAGGTATTTGCATTCCAATATGAAGAGTTTCAACGAACAATACCATTATTTGTGAAAATAATTTAGGAAGTGTGCCATAGTTTGGTAAAAACATGTACTACAATCACCTTTTCAAAGATGGAGAAGTTATACTATTTTAATTTTAGAATGTCTAAAATAAATTTTGGCTTAGTTTGCCATCTGTTGTGTTCGTAAGGCAAGGATTATGCAAATTCAGTACGAAATCGGCCAAATTGTGCACCAATAAGGAATGTTTGAAATTTGATGGATTCGCTGAGTATTTTTGTTGTGCTTTTCTAAAGATACATGTTCTAAACTTGTTTTCAGATTGTATGTCAAGCATGTTCAACTAACAAGTACAGCTTGGAGTATCTCAAGTATCATTTAGCCCGAGTATGTGACCTGTGTTTTCAGGAACTGCAGAAACAAGGTATTTTAATTCTTACCATGGTTTTGCAAAACCTTTTTTGATATGTTATTTATCACCTAAAATTGTAAAAGGCAGAATTTTTTTTATCGTATAGCATTTAATGCAGTTAAAAAAACCTTCTGCGGGATTATGACAATTACATTTGAAGGGTTACGGATAGGAATGTGACTCTCCTTGCACAGCCTGCGTGCTTGTAATATGGTCTACTGTGACCACAGTTGTTCTATACTTTTTCTGTGTTTCCTTTATGAAAACTTGAAAACGAATAAAAATTTATATTTGAAAAAAAAAAAAAAAAAAACCTTCTGCATGCAGCCTCCCCGAGTCCTCCCATATATTTACCTGAGCCCCCCCCCCCCTTATACTTACCTGAGCCCAATCTCAATCCAGCGGTGTGCACGAGAGAAGAGGCTCTCTCTCTCTCTTCAGTGGCTCAGATACAGCAGCAGGAGCCATTACCTCCTGCTGCTGTCAATTACAGCCATTGGTTGTGTCGTATGGACACTGAGAGCAGTTTTTGGGAGCCAGCATGCCCAAGTGCCCCATAGTAAGTGGCTTGCTATGAGGGCACCTGGAAGGGAGAAAGAAACCAGGAGCGCTAGTGGGGACCCAAGAAGAGGAGGACTGGGGCTGCTCTCTGCAAAGCCTATTCACAAAGCAGGTAAGTATAACATATTTGTTATTTAAAAAAAAAAAAAATCTAGCATTTACAATTACTTTAGTTAGATGGAGATGTTTCTAGATTTACTCAAGTACAAGGACTTAAACAAATATGCACATTCTAAGTTGCATTTCCTTGTGAGTAGAGTGAAAGTTTACAATGAAAATGTTACTATTAATTTTATTCAAACTGAATGTAAATATCGAAGAGGATTCTCAATAAACTAGAAAATGGCTGTCTGGTTGAGACTTCTTTGTTTGGTATAATAGTTCATGACTATAAAATGTCATCAAGCCAAATACCTGACTGGGAAGCTTCTCGTATTGTTTGCCTTGTCTGCACCACAAACCCTATGGCCATCAGAAGCAATCGCCCATTCCATAAAAAAAAAAAACTTCCAGACCGAAAGCTAGCTTGATCCACTACAGATTTTTAATGTTCTGAATAGGGCTGCAACTAAAAAATATTTTCATAATCGATTAGTTGGCCGATTATTGTTTCGATTAATCGGTTAATAACCTTGAAAAAAGTGGGGTGTAACATTTAGTTAATATGTAAAGTTAAAAAAAAAAAGGCAATTTATTCTTAAAGCGGAAGTAAACCCAAGGATTTAAAAGTTTAAAAAAACAGTTACATTCCCGGGAAGCCGGAAATGCTAACTGTCACATTGGCTGTGCTCTCAACCAAACTGTCACACCATCCAATGGCTGGTGTCATAACTGATCACATGTGCAGCATCATGGCAGTTGAAGATTAAACAGAGGCCAAGATGGCAGCTTCCTTGGCTGAAAATGATAGGAGGGTTTACTTCCACTTTAAATATCTCTATGCAGTGGTAAATATAAATAACTACCGTATTTTTCGGACTATAAGACGCACCTGACCATAAGACACACCTAGGTTTTAGAGGAGGAAAACAAGAAAAAAAAAATTCTGAACCAAATGGTGTACTAAAATATTTTCCAGTGCCCATTAAATGCAGAGTGACCATTGCCATAGAAATGCAGAGTGACCATTGCCATAGAAATGCAGAGTGACCATTGCCATAAAAAGAGTTACCTGCATGTTACACAGCCACCCCCTCCCCTCTCTGCCCCTTTGTACCTTACTCACGCACAGCGGCACAGGAAGAGACACACCAATGCTGAACAGAGGGCGGGAACTGCTGGAGTTAGATTTTCGTATTTACAATGCTAATGATTGGTTGCTAGGACCACCTAGTAACCAATCACCTGCTAGTTGACTCCAGCATTTCCCGTCTTCTATTCAGTGTGGCGCTGGCCCACTGTCTCTCTCTCACTCCCCTGCTGTACAGGAGAGAGACAGTGTTTTCTACTGTGTTATTCTGGCGGTGTGTCACCCGGGTAGCGTTACAGTCCGCACCCGGCCCGGGCACCCCGCACATCCTGTCCCAGCCATCGCCTGCCCTCTGCCCGCCTGACCATTGCCTGCAACAGCTTTACTTACGGGGGAGGAGGGGGGGCGCCGGCCTGACACCCCCCAGTGAGTGGCACCCACGGAGGGTTTGGAAGTCTGTCTCCTGCCTCTCTTCTGGTGGTGGCGGCAGGAGGCAATGCGAACGGTGGCGGGGGGGCGGTTCCAGCGGTGGCGGGGGGCGGGGTCTGTCGTATATTCGCACTATAAGACGCAGGGACATTTTCCCCCATGATTCTGGGGGGAAAAAGTGCGTCTTATAGTCCGAAAAATACTGTAACTATATGGCTAGGGAGCAAAATCTCTAATCCACTCTGAGAATAACAGACAGAGGAGATCTACTGTATATACGATTAGAGATCTACTGTATATACTATTAGAGGAGATATACTGTACCATATATACTCAAGTATAAGCTGACCCAATAAACTGGGATAACTTATTGACTCAAGTATAGGGGGGGGAAATGTACCCATTGCCACCTCACTGTGCCAATTGCCCAACCTTACTGAGCCCATTGCCACCTCACTGTGCCCATTGCAACATCACTGTGCCCATTGCCACCTCACTGTGCCACCTTACTATGCCCAACCTCACTGTGTCCATTGCAGCCTCCTTGTGCTCGAGTGTACCTGAAAATCTTATACTGCGGCCAGCGTCCATTGTTTAAATATCGCGGCTTTCTCCTGGTCCCTTCCGTGATAGGCGTTTCCAGCAAACACTGTGTTGAGTGTTCCGCCTATCACGGGGGTCCTCTCATTCTCGGACTCCGTTTCCCAGCAGGCACTGTGTTTAGTGTTTCGCCAATCACGGACGTCTTTTCATCCTTGGACAAGAGAACGTCCATGATAGGCGGAACACTGAGCACAGTGTCTGCTGGGAAATGGAGTCCGAGAATGAGAGGACCTCCGTGATAGGCGGAACACTCAACACAGAGTTTGCTGGAAACGCCTATCACGGAAGGGACCAGGAGAAAGCCGCGATATTTAAACAATGGACGCCACCCGCAGTCTAAGAAGATTTTCAGGTACTGACTCGAGTATAAGCTGAGGGGTGTACTTTCAGCCTTAAAAAAAGGGCTGAAAAACTCGGCTTATACTCGAGTATATACGGTATATACTATTAGAGGTTGAATCTGGTAAATATCATCGGACTCAGAGATCACATTTTTTTATTTTAAGAAAAGAAAAAAAAAGTTAGACTGTTTTGCAGATTTTCAAACAGAACTGTAATTTATTATATGCTGGCCATACAAAAACAATGTCTTCCTTCAAAAAAAAATTAATTTTAAGAAACGTTTGTTCGATTTTCTAATCGTTAGTTGGGTCAAATAGACGGGAAAATTTAGAAATGGAAACCATCTTGGTCAAAGGAATTTTCAGACAGTGTATGTGGTTTTCGTTCAAAAATTACATTCATTTTAAAACAGAATGTTAAAAGCAAGTGAAAATTTCAAGCAACCTTCTTTCATTCGGCGAATGTACAAAGATTTTTCGTGTGAATATTCTCATCTGAAAATTGATTGGTGTGGCCAGCATAAGGCCTGGTACACATCTATGCAGTTTGCTTTTGATCTGTTTCTGCAGTGCTTTTTGCTGTGCATTTTTGCGCATGTGATGTTGCTGCGATTTGCGTTTTTGCATTTTTTTTTATGCTTTTTTTGGCCACTTTGTTGTTGGGCAGATTAAAAAACACAAATTGCTGCAAAAACGCATTACATGCTTTTCTGCAGCTTCTCCATTGAAGTATATTGAACCAAAAAAGCAACGTTTTGCGTTGGAAAAAAGTCCTTGCCCCTTTCCAAATTTGCAGCAGCTGAAAAAAGCATAGATGTGAACGTGCCCCATAGGAAACCATATTAAATGAATTGTAGTGCGTCTCTGCAAAAAGCACCAAAAAACTGAGGTGTGAACCAGGCCTAAGATGTTTAGTAACATAATGGGGGTTAAAAAAAAAAAAAAATGAGCCCTTTATAGTACAAAAAGAGCAAATAATCGCTACTGAAGGGGTTCATTTTTTTTTACTGTGGAACAGTGAAAGTAATATTTACAGTAGCGATTATTTGTCATTTTTGTACTATAATAATTTGTTTTTTTTTTAACCCTAGTATGTTACTGACAGATTAATCGATTATGAAATTAATTGTTTCGGCCCTAGTTCTGAATACATTTCTGTGTGTCCTGTGTACTGCCTTTCAGTTAATCTCTTTCCATATGATTACCTTTTTCCAAACAGATAGTCCAAGCACAGCCAAATCAAGTTCTCCTGCAAACCATAAGTCCCCCTCCAGTGCCCTTTCTTCTGTGCTACATAGCATTCCATCTGGAAGGAAACACAAGAAAATCCCAGCAGCTCTTAAAGTAAGTTTGGATGTTAGCAGGACTGTCAATGATTTTAGTCGTCATTATCATTTATGGATTGGCAAAAGTATATTTGTTTAAAAATGCTAACGTTTTGGAAATGTATATGAACTATCCCACTTACTATCCTCTAGTAAATGAATTAATAAACCTGTTTGAATTCGTTTTTCTTTTTCGTACATCACGGGACACAGAGCGACATAGTCATTACTAATGGGTTATATAGTTACCGTCAGGTGCTGGCACTGGCAACTTCCAAAACCGGAAGTACCCTCCCCTATATAAGCCCCTCCCATCCGGGAGCACCTCAGTTTTTTGCCAGTGTCTAAGGTGTTGGCCAAGAAGAAACATGTGTTTTTCACTGAGCTTGCGTACAGGTTCTTTTGGGCCTCAGTAAGCTATTCCGGATCCGACCAAAAAAGCTTCATAGCTAAACGGTCGGTACCCGGGCCTTGCAGAGAAGAGCAAGGTTCTGCCTGTAATGCTTCTCTTAGGAGAGCTGGACCCTGGGATCCAGAGCTCTGGTCATACCCACGACCAAGATGTTTTCTGTGCAGGGTGCTATACAGGTCCAGGGGAGTGGAATCCTTGGGAACCCGGTCCCTGAAGGTTTGATTACAATGCCTGCCGTGATAGGTGAAGTTTGGGCTTTTGTGGACCAAACAAAGTCCTGCGGCGGGGAACAGGTAAGTGGGGGCCCCCAGGAACTTGGTTCTATTGGGGGACCCCCAAGCCTAATTTGTCTTTCTGTCTGTTACCTAACGGTATTCCCGCTAATATCTGTGCATGCCTGTAACTACTAAAAAAATGTAATAATTTTTAATGGTGGTCAAGAAAAAAAAAAAAAAAAAAAAAGGAATGTTTTTTTATATATGTTTAGTATATTAAACTGCGGTACCTGTGTTTGTCCACTAGAGGCCGCTGTGGAATGTTTTTCTTGTCATATGGACTAGTTTCTTCTCAGAGAACAAAGTCCAGGCAGCTGGTGAGTTCTCCTACAGGAAACTGTTTCCTCTGCCATGTTGCAGTGTTCGTCTATCCCCCGGCCTGCGGCAAAGGGGGCCCTGGCTCCTGTCCCTGGTTTCCATGTTTGAAAATTAGCGCCGAGGCGCACGTGGCCGCGCGCGTGCGCGTGCACGCGCCTCTATATATAGAGGTGGCCGGAAAAAGGGGCGGGGCCTGGGGGATGACGCTCTGTGCGCGCCGCAGCGCTTCTGCGCATGTGCGGGCGTCCCAGCAGGTTTTTAAAAAGCCACATTATTGCAGTAAGCTGGCTATGAAGTACAGAGACAGAGCTGGCAACATTTAAAGGCATACAGCAAGCGGTTGATACAGGCATCCCCTAGAAAGGCACATTAGTAGACACCAACTGTTATATAGCAGCAATTGTGCTAGACTATTCTCAGTAAAAGTGGTGTATTACGGCTGGAATACCTCAGCTTTAGGCTTAGGAATATGCCGTCCAGTAGCTCCGGAACTGAATCTTCCAGGAAGCGAAGGGGGTCTCATCGGGCTCTGAGGATCTTGGGCATACTCCTGCTGCACCAGTCTCCCCTGAAGTTCAGAGGTAAGTGACCGTAGAGACCCCGCAGGGGTACTTGGTACTGTGGCTGTCCTCAGTCACCTGCTCCTGTGTATGTAACAGAGGAGGTTTTTTCCTCAGCTCTGGGAGGATTAGAGAGAGATTGTCAAAATTTATCGCTGCCTCCCTGTCAGGGAAAGCACGCCCGATCTCCGTCTCCTCCTTCAGAGTGCCTGTTAGCAGAGCAACAGTCCCATACAGGGATCGACCTGCCTGAAGGGGATCAGGATAAGGTTGATTCTGTTATAGAGGAATCAACAGTGGGGGAACCTTTTCTCAGCATCTCAAGCTGAAAGATTATGGGTTCAGTCTCTGACTAACATGGTCCGGTCAGCATTTAAAAATGCACCTTGCGGAACCATCAACCACTACTGTATCCTCGTTGGGGTCGCTAGAAGCCCCCAGACTGTTTGTTCTTTTCCACTTCACCCTTTACTGAAAGGGCTCATTTACCAGGATTGGGAACGTCCTGAGAAAATATTTATTCCCCCAAGAGATTTCCGGTGGTCTATCCCATGGAGGATAAGTTCATCAAAAAAAAAAAAAAAAAAAAAAAAAAAAATGGAAGGTCCCTACAGTGGACGCAGCCATCTCTTGTATGTATAAATCACTGACATGTCCAGTGGATAATGTCCAAATGTTCAAGAACCCAATAGATAAAAGATTGGAGTCCTTATGAAAATCTGCTTGGTGATACAACCAGCAGTAGCAGCTATTGGGGTCTGCTAAGCAGTGAAGGATCAGTTGAAACAGGTCTTGAGGGACTTGACAGATCAGCAGGCTTTGCCCTAGCTGATCTACCTAGAGCCTTAGGCTTTGCGGTTGACGCCATAGAGGATTCAGTCCATCAGGCCTCCCGCCTTACGCTGTCTATAGTACATATGCGTAGGCTCCTATGGCTCAAAAACTGGTCTGCTGAAGCTCCCTGTAAAGAATGGCTGGTTAGCGTCCCATTTCATGGTGAACGCTTGCTTATTCAGGGAAAACCTGGACAAATATATCCAGAAAATTTCCAGCGGTAAAAATACGCTCTTGCCGGTTAAAAGCAGAGTTAGAGGTCCCTCTTTAAGAGGCCTGCTTCTCCAGTCCCTGGGGCATCGGCTGTGTAACAGTTCCGACGGCCTCCTCGGTTAAATCCCGGGGGTAAAAAACAGGGACAGTAGCAGGGTAATGAGAAACCCTGGGTCAGGGGAGGTACAAAACCTCCCCCAAAGTTAAATTCATTGAAGCCCCCACTCAGTCGGGTGGGGGGAGGACTCCAGTTGTTCGCAAGAGACCTGGCGGGACACGATCAAGACAGATAGGTGCTCTCCGCAGTAGGTTTGGGATACAGTTTGGAGTTAAAAGACTCCCCTCCTTCCCATTTTGAGGTCAAACGTGCCAAGGGATCCCCGGAAGAGAGAGTCCCTCCTGTTGGCACTAGAACAACTATTGCTCCAAGGAGTAATTATGGAGGTTCCCCTGGAAGAATGAGGGTTCGGGTTTTACTCAAACCTCTTTTACAGTCCCGAAGCAAACGCGGACGGGAGGCCCATATTAATTCTAAAAAGGGCTATACAAATTCCTGTATATCAGGACTTTCCGATGGAGTCGATCCGATCGGTGGCCACTGCCCTACAAGGGGAGGATTGGTTAGCCACGATCGACATCAAAAATGCTTATTTGCACATTCCCATCTTTCCAGTCCACCAAAAATGTCTACGCTTTGCAGTAGAAGGGCGCCATTTTCAGTTCAGAGCCTTACCCTTCGGTTTGGCCACAGCACCAAGAGTGTTCACAAAAATTCTGGCCCTTTATTGGCCAATCTAAGAACACAAGGTGTAATGATAATGGCATATCTGGATGACTTGTTGCTGATAGACCACTCAGTGAAAAAACTAGACGTGGTCGTTCACAAGACGATCAAGTATCTGGAATCTCACGGTTGGATTATCAACCGAGACAAGTCAGCCCTAAAAACCAGTCAAAAGTCTGGAATACTTGGGGCTAAGGTTGGATTCAGGCCAGAGAAAAATATTCTTGCCTCGAGGAAAGGTGTTGTCTTTGAAAGATTTGATCCACTTAGTGGGTACAAAAAAGACAGCCGTCCATACGCCTGTATATGAGGCTGCTGGGAAAAATGGTGGCATCATTCGAAGCAGTACCCTACGGTCAATTCCATTCAAGGAATTTGCAAGGGGCCATACTGTCAGCCTGGAACAAAAAAAGTTCAGGCCCTAGACTTACAATGTCCTTGTCCCCTTCCGTTCGCAAGAGCCTCCGTTGGTGGTTGGTTCCCCAGAATCTGGAAAAAAGGAAATCCTTCAGTCCGGTTTCTTGGAAGGTGGTCACTACAGATGCCAGCCTTATAGGCTGGGGAGCAGTACTGGAGCAATAGTCTCTCCAGGGCAGATGGTCGGATGCAGAAAAGGCCCTGCCCATCAATCTCCTAGAGATACGAGCAGCCCGGTATGCCCTAGTAGCATGGACATCCAAACTCCAAGGGTCCCCTGTCAGATTTCAATCAGACAATGCCACAGCAGTGGCATATATCAATCATCAGGGGGGCACCAGGAGTCGTGCAGCCCAGAGGGAAGTAAATTACATCCTGAAATGGGCAGAAGAATATGTCCCAGCCATATCTGCGGTATTCATTCCAGGAGTGGAGAATTGGAAGGCGGACTTTCTAAGTCGCCAGCAATTAGGCCCAGAGGAAGGGTCCCTTCACCCCGAGGTTTTCTGGACAATATGTCAGCGGTGGGGAACATCGGATGTAGATCTTCTAGCATCCAGATTCAACGCAAAGGGGGACAGGGTTGTCTCTCGGACAAGGGATCCCCTAGCTTGCGGCTCGGATGCCCTAGTGTTCCCTTGGGATCAGTTCAAGCTGATATATGCATTCACACCGCCAATGGTTACCTCGATTACTCCGCAGAATCAGGGTAGAAAAGAAACCAGTGATTCCGGTGGCTCCAGCGTGGCCCCGAAGAGCGTGGTACGCGGAGATTGTAAAATTTCAGTGGGGAGTCCTTGGACTCTCCCACGTCGTCCGGCTTTCGCAAGGACCGATGTGCCACCCTTCCTTACCAGCCCTAGGTTTGACGGCCTGGCTATTGAAGCCCACATTCTAAAAAAGAGAGGGCTCTCTAATGCTGTGGTATCTACCATGATCAATGCCAGGACGCCGGTATCCAGGCAGATCTACTATAGAATCTGGAAGGCGTACATCGCGTGGTGTGAGGCCAAGAAATGGCATCCACATAAGTACGTAATAGGTAGGATTCTGGACTTCCTACAGTGGGCTGTAGATAGGAAGCTTGCCTTGAGTACTATCAAGGGTCAGATTTCGGCCTTGTCAATATTTTTTCAAAGGCCCTTGGCTTCGCATTCACTAGTCAAAGCCTTTATACAAGGAGTGATGCGTATTAGTCCTCCGGTTAATATTCCCATATGTCCATGGGATCTAAACTTGGTTCTGTCGGTTCTACAGAAACAACCACTTGAACCATTACAGCATATTTCCTTGGTGCTTCTCACTAGGAAATTGATTTTTCTAGTAGCCATTTGTTCGGCTAAAAGAGTATCGGAATTAGCAGCTATGTCCTGTAGGGAGCCATATCTGGTTATCCATAAGGACAGAGTAGTGTTACGTCCTCATCCAGCCTTTCTTCCTAAGGTGGTATCGAGGTTTCATTTGAACCAAGATGTGGTTCTTCCTTCTTTTTTCCCCAAACCTACTTCGGTGGAGGAAAAGTTATTGCATTCTTTGGATGTAGTAAGAGCAGTTAAAGCTTATCTAAAAGCCACTGCTCAGATTCGCAGAACGGATACTTTGTTTATTCTGCCGGAAGGCCCCAGAAAGGGTCAGGCAGCGTCAAAATCTACTTTAGCCAAGTGGATTCGACAGGTCATTATGCAAGCTTATGGCTTGAGAAGGAGACCGCCTCCGTTCAAAGTTAGAGCGCACTCCACGAGAGCAGTTGGAACTTCATGGGCAGTGCATCACCAGGCCTCCCTGGCTCAAATCTGTAAGGCCGCAACGTGGTCTTCAGTTCACACGTTTACTAGGTTCTACCAGGTGGACGTTAGAAGTCAGGAGGATGTCGCCTTTGGGCGCAGTGTGTTGCAGGCCGCAAAAGATCCTCATGTCTGATAGCGCTCAGCTTATATATGGTGTATCCCCCCCCTCATTTGGCATTGCTTTAGGACATCCCATTAGTAATGACTATGTCGCTCTGTGTCCCGTGATGTACGAAAAAGAAAATAGGATTTTTATAACAGCTTACCTGTAAAATCCTTTTCTTGGAGTACATCACGGGACACAGAGCTCCCACCCCTCTTTTGGGGACACTTATTGCTTTGCTACAAAACTGAGGTGCTCCCGGATGGGAGGGGCTTATATAGGGGAGGGTACTTCCGGTTTTGGAAGTTGCCAGTGCCAGCACCTGACGGTAACTATATAACCCATTAGTAATGACTATGTCGCTCTGTGTCCCGTGATGTACTCCAAGAAAAGGATTTTACAGGTAAGCTGTTATAAAAATCCTATTTTTCTTTCCTGTGTCCGACAGACTTTAAGAACCTGCACCCTATAGCAGTGGTCATCAACCTTGTCCTCAGGACCCACTAACAGGCCAGGTTTTATGTATTACCTAGAATGCAGACTAGAATACTACAATCACCAAGCAGCAAATGATATCACCTGTGATGTATTTCAGTTATCTTGCAAACCTGGCCTGTTAGTGGGTCCTGAGGACAAGGTTGATGACCACTGCTCTATAGGCTTCATCTCAATGAAATAAAGTCTAATGTAGGGACTGTTATAATTTTGTTGTGGTTTGCTTTCAGGTATGTGCCAGTACAGAAGACTCATCAATGAGTGGTTACTTACAAAGATCAAAGGGTAGCAAAAAGCCCTGGAAGCAGATGTGGTTTGTAATAAAGAACAAAGTCCTATATACATATGCTGCTAGCGAGGTAAGAAATGTTTCTGTAGTGCATGTACATATATAAGCAACTGTAAACCAAACGGGTGCTTTTAATTTTGTGCTACTAGGAGATGCCACAGGCAGCCAGGCCCACCTTTAGGAGAGACATCTGCTTGTCATTTGTAGTGCTGAGACTCATCTTGTACCATTTTCTCAGTGCACTAAGGCCTCTTGCACATGATGCTTCTGTTTGAGCATCTACTTTTTCAGACGTTCTTTTTTGTATGTATTTGCGCACATTTTCGTGTATATGCGTTTGCGCATTTTCTCGTGCAAGTGCGCAGAAACCTTTTTCCTCTCGCTCTGCACAATATGTAAATTTGTCGCATTTGCGCACATGAGGTGTAAATTACTGACCAAGAAAGCGGATTTTTTTTCTTACTCAAGAATGCACGGCGCTTGTTTACGCACCTGTGTGCATAGGCACATTACGGTCAATGGACTGTATTTCTTTATCGTACACCACGGGACACAGAGCTAGTCATTACATAATGGGTTAAGGGTCACCAGCGGTGATTGGACACTGGCACAACCAATGGAAGACAGTTCCCCTCCATATAACCCCTCCCATCAGGGAAGTACCTCAGTTTTTTCGCCAGTGTCGAAAGGTGTTGGACGCGTTAGGAGGTGCTAAAGGCTGGGGGTAAAAGAGCTATGCTTTCGGATCCATCCAAGACGCCTACAAATGAGCTGAATCTGGATGGGATCCGGGCCTCATCCATGAGGCGTCGCCTGTAATGTCTCTCTTCGGAGGACTGGGCTCTAAGATCCAGCACTTTCGCTATTTCGCTATAAAGTCCTGGTAAGAGTCTTGTACAAGGCCCAGGGGAGAGGTATCCTTTAAATAGGAACCCATATCCCTGAAGGTTGGCACACATAGCCCACCGTGAAGGGTGAAGTTTGGTATCTGTCTGAAATCTTTCAGCAGAAAAACCTGCGGCGTGGATAAGGTGAGATTAGAAGGTCCATAACTAGGTTGGGACCTTTTTCAAAAAATGGATGTCTTCTTTTTTTCCACCACTGGGGGGAGTAAAGAGCTGAATATACTCACCTCACTCTGTTCAGTGTCGGCTTCGGCGAAGTACACTGCTCGTCACCTCCGCTGCTGAGCTTGCTGGGGCACCCCGATCCTCCTTTCGGTGGCCGACCAGACACCTGCAGATGCAGGTAAGTGGGAACAAGGGCTGATGAGAGTCCTCTCTCACTATGGCCACCGCCATAGCGCTAAGGGCCGCGCGCGCGGGAGCGCGCTTTATCGGAGGGGGGGGCGAAGGCGTGCGCGGGCACGTGGCGCGCGCAGGCACAGAAACGGCGCCAAATTTAAAAGACTGTCAGTGTGAGAAGCACTGCAGCAGCAAGCAAGCTCGTTAGTTCTCTTGTTCCTGGCAGAGAAACACAGCAGCTATACAGGGACGTAAGACTCCATGTGGTTGGATTGGGTACTTCCTAGAAGACATCCATGTTATGCATAGTTATGTGTTAAAAGTTGCATACTTAATGTATTTGCTAAACTGAACACGGTAGTATATGCATTTAGGTACCTTGTATTTTGTCTAAACAGTAAGCCTTCCAGGGGAAGTAATACGGACAAAAAGAGATAAGAAAGCACCACCGCCTGAGAGGAGGCTCTAGCTGTGCTGACTCGGTACCTTCCTCTCCTGTGTTGCCAAATGCACCTGTACAGGATGAGCCATTACCTCTGTCAGGTATGGCGGCTTCCCCAGTGAAGCCTGGGCCTGTATATGTCACTGAGGACACTTTATCAGCTGCCCTAAATAATCTGGAGGAAAAAATTGCTACCTTAATCGCTAAGTCCTCTAAAAAAGGACAATAAGCGAAGCAGGTCTCTTCCAGTATTGGACCTCCCTTCAGAAGTACCTGAGGGAGGAGGATGAGGAGGAGGAGGCTACATCAGCAGAGGATGAGGAGCCAGATTTTAAGGTCACAGGTACAATGCTATAGCAGTGCATTTAAGTTAACCTCTGCGGAGGTAACGGAATTACCTGTCTCCTCCCTAGGGTCATTAAGATCCCTGCAAGGTGCATGCTCCTTCCCGGTTCATCAGTTACTAGAGGATCTAATATACGCAAACTGGCAACATCCAGATAAGCGTTTCTCACCTCCAAAAAGGTTTAACATTCTTTATCCTATGGGGGAATTTTTTTTAAAGAAATGGAGCCTGCCTGCGGTAGTTGCGGCTATTTCTTGTGTAAATAAAAACCTGACATGTCCGGTGGATAATGTACAAGGGTTTAAAAGATCCTTCTGAGAGGAAGTTGAAATCCTCCTTCCTTTTGGCCGGCTCAATTACCCAACCTGCAGTAGCAGCAGTCGGTATGTGTCAGGTCATCAGCCAACAGGTAAAGCAGGGGCTGAAGGAACTGCCTTCAGAGCAGGCTAGAAATTGGGAAAATTTGCCTAAAGCCTTATGCTTCACAGTGGATGCCATGAGAGATTCTATCATACAGGCATCACGCCTTACACTCCAGCTGGTACAGATGTGCAGAGTACTTTGGCTTAAGCATTGGTCAGCGGAAACCCCATGCAAAAAGCTGTTGGCAAGTTCCCGTACCATGGCGAACGCCTATTTGGGGAAGATTTAGAAAAATATATACAGAAGATATCAAGTGGTAAAACGACTTTTACCTGAGAGAAAGAAAAACAAGAGATCTTGTTTTAAACGCTCTCTCTCCCCAGCTCCCGGGAAATCTGACTCCAACCAGTGGCGGCGGCCTGTTTTAGCCGCCCACAAAAGCCAAGGGGCAAGCTCAGAAGAACAAGAAGCCGTGGGGTGCAAGAGCTAATAAGCAAGCCCCCAAAGCCTCTCAGTGAAGGGGCGCCCCCGCTCGGCCGAGTGGGAGGAAAGCTTTATCAGTTCTGAGCGACTTGGGGGTCAGAAATCCAGGACAATTGGGTAGTATCCACAATATCCTCAGGGTACAAACTGGAATTTCGAGAGATCCCACCTTCTCAATTCCGAGGTTCAAGACTCTCCAAGGATCCACAAAAAAGAGAATCCTTCTTCAAAGGTTTGAATCACTTAATGGCTCAAGGGGTAGTTACAGACGTACCCCAAAAAGAGCGAGGTGCAGGTTTTTACTCAAACCTCTTTGTGATTCCAAAGCCAAATGGAGATGTCAGACCCATCCTGGATCTAAAATCCCTAAATCGGTTCCTGAACGATCGCCATTTTCGAATGGAAACGATCCGATCCGTGGCCGCCACTTTAAAGGGCGGAAAATTCATGGCGCCCATAGATATCAAGGACGCACATTTACACATACCCATCCTCCCCGCTCACCAAAGATTCCTAAGGTTTGCGGTAGAAGATCGCCACTTTCAATTTGTGGCTCTGCCGTTTGGTGTAGCCACCGCGCCCATAGTATTCACAAAGGTGCTAGCTCCTCTGTTAGCAAACCTAAGAACACGGGGCATTGCGGTAACAGCCTATCTGGACGATCTACTAGTAATAGATCAGTCAAAGGAGGGATTGGGTCACGCTGTACACACTACAGTAGGATACCTGGAGCATTTAGGATGGATTATAAATTTACAAAAATCCTCTCTCCAGGCCCAAAGAAGGATAGTGTACCTGGGCATGATCATAGATACAGCCCAAAACGGGGTATACCTGCCAGAACCGAAGATACAGTCTCTGAAAGACCTGATCCACAAGGTCAAAGCAAACAAGAGGCCGTCTATTCGCCTTTGCATGAGACTATTGGGAAAGATGGTAGCCTCCTTCGAGGCGGTCCCTTACGCCCAGTTTCATTCAAGACTACTTCAAGGCAATATTTTAGCTTCCTGGAACAGGAAGAGCCAAGCTCTGGATATACCCATGCGCCTGTCCTCACAAGTACGCCACAGCTTCGATTGGTGGCTAGAAGCCAGGAATTTACGGAAGGGAAAGTCCTTCCTCCCAGTGGCCTGGAAGGTGGTATCTAGGGATGCCAGCCTATCGGGCTGGGGTGCAGTATTCGAGGAGGCTTCTACCCAGGGAACCTGGGCCAAGACTCAGGGGATCCTGCCCATCAATGTGCTAGAGATCCGGGCGGTATATCTAGCCCTCAAAACCTGGACATACAGGTTACAGGGCTACCCAGTTTGGGTTCAATCCGACAATGCTACTGCAGTAGCTTACATCAATCACCAAGGAGGCACCCGCAGTCGGGCAGCCCAAAGAGAGGTGAACCGGATCCTGGCATGGGCAGAAGAGCATGTACCTTGCCTTTCTGCAATCTTCATTCCAGGGATAGAAAATTGGCAAGCAGACTACCTGAGTCGTCAGCAGCTGCTACCAGGAGTGTGGTCTCTTCACCCCGAGATCTTTCAGGCCATATGTCTGAGATGGGGAAACCCAGATGTAGACCTGCTAGCTGCCAGGTTCAACAAGAAATTGGACAACTTTGTGTCCAGAACGAGAGATCCTCTAGCCTACGGGACAGACGCTCTAATAATACAGACGCTCTAATAACTCCATGGAATCAGTTCTCACTGATCTATGCATTCCCTCCGATCCCTCTTCTACAAAGACTGCTTCGCAGGATCAAGGAGGAGGGAATACCAGTAATCCTAGTGGCCCCAAACTGGCCCAGGAGGCCTTGGTACGCCGAGATTGTAAAAATGGCGATAGGAAGGCCCTGGAAGTTTCCACTTCGACACGACCTGCTGTCACAGGGTCCAGTATTCCACCCTTCCTTACAAAGGCTAAAGTTGACGGCCTGGCTGCTGAGACCCACATTTTGAAAAAGAGAGGGGTCTCTGGTCCGGCTCTTTCTACGCTCATTAATGCTAGAAAGCCAGCCTCCAGACTCATCTATCAGAGAGTCTGGAGAGCATACGTTTCCTGGTGTGAATCCAGATGTTGGAATCCTCAGAAATATGAAATAAGTAGGATTCTTGCTTTTTGCCAGTTAGGAGTGGATATGAATTTAGCCCTTAGCACCATCAAAGGGCAAATATCGGCTCTATCAGTCTTCTTTCAGAGACCATTGGCATCTCACTCCCTAGTTCAGACATTCATTAAGGGGGTACTGAGGATAAATCCTCCAGTTAGGACTCCCTTGTGTCCATGGGATTTGAATTTGGTATTGTCAGTGTTGCAAAAGCAACCTTTTGAACCTATTCGCCATATTCCTTTAATTATATTGAGTAGGAAGTTGGCCTTTCTGATTGCTATAGCTTCTGCTAGGAGAGTATCAGAGCTAGCAGCTCTTTCTTGTAAAGAGCCTTATCTAATTTGTCACAAGGACAAAATCGTACTACGACCCCATCCGGCTTTTCTACCTAAGGTGGTGTCGGCTTTTCACTTGAA
This sequence comes from Rana muscosa, assembly GCA_029206835.1. NCBI lineage: Eukaryota > Metazoa > Chordata > Amphibia > Anura > Ranidae > Rana > Rana muscosa. The sequence continues at coordinate 785,191,789 of CM055118.1, forward strand.
TCAAGACATTGTTCTGCCTTCCTTTTTTCCAAACCCGCGGACGGGGGGGAAAAATTATTACACTCTCTAGATCTAGTGAGAGCGGTAAGGGTGTATCTGCAAGCAACCGCTCAGATACGTAAAACAGATGTTTTGTTTATTTTACCAGATGGGCCCAAGAAGGGCCAAGCGGTATCAAAATCCACCATTTCCAGGTGGATTAGACAAGTAATTGTTCAAGCTTATGGTTTAAAGAACAGGACTCCTCCTTTTCCTGTTAAGGCACACTCTACCAGGGCGATAAGTGCTTCATGGGCAGTGCACCACCAGGCTTCGATGGCTCAGATCTGTAAAGCTGCAACTTGGTCTTCAGTCCATACATTTTCCAAATTCTATCAAATAGATGTGAAAGGACATGAGGATTCCGCCTTTGGGCGAAGTGTGCTGCAGGCAGCAGTATAGGGCTTCTGGTCCGCAAGCGGCCTGTTTTGATCTGTGTCTCCCCCCCTTCATATGAGCATTGCTCTGGGACGTCCCATTATGTAATGACTAGCTCTGTGTCCCGTGGTGTACGATAAAGAAAATAGGATTTTTATAACAGCTTACCTGTAAAATCCTTTTCTTGGAGTACACCACGGGACACAGAGGTCCCCCCCTTCTTATGGGAACCTTACTGCTTTGCTACAAAACTGAGGTACTTCCCTGATGGGAGGGGTTATATGGAGGGGAACTGTCTTCCATTGGTTGTGCCAGTGTCCAATCACCGCTGGTGACCCTTAACCCATTATGTAATGACTAGCTCTGTGTCCCGTGGTGTACTCCAAGAAAAGGATTTTACAGGTAAGCTGTTATAAAAATCCTATTTTTAGCTCCGTAAAAAAAAAAGCTGTATTGAGCGTTTTTAAGCTGTGCAAGACGCCTAAAACATATGCAGCTGACACTTCCTTTCCCCTTCACCTTGAGAAGAGAATTGGCCAAGACACACACAGGTTTTCCAACAAGTAAGAAGTGATTCTGACGTTAGCCTTGTTAGTGCACCCCTGAGTCTAAGGCAGAGTCCATACATTATGCAGTAGTCTTTCCTTCAACCACAGGTTGAAGGAAAGTAAAATACTCCATTCCCTGATCATCAACACAGTCATTGCTGATGGGGGCATCCCTCCTTCTGCGCTGTTGTATTCTGACAGTGGGAGGTTTCTCAGCTGTCAGAATACTATGATTACTGCTGGTCGGCTATAACCGCTGTCAGTAAACGGAAAAAAAAAACAGGCTGGTTGTACTGAAGTTCATTGATAGATTCACTACAGTAAATCCAGCCTGCCTATAGAAGGATTGAAATTTCAGCCAGTTCCGTCTATGGCCAGCTTACAAGATCTGACCACATGATGGCAAACATCTCAGTTCCAGTACACTGGTTTCAGTATGATGAAGAGGTGGTTGGAATTTTAGATGAATTATTAAAGAGAACATTTCAAAAACAATTTGTACCTAATTTGCATTTTGTATATGGGCTAAATTGGATAACTGTAAATATTTCTGGTATTTGTAATTTTGCCACAGAAAAGGCTAATACAGAATGATTAGGCCCGGTTCACACAGGGGCGACTCGTCAGGCGACTTGGTCGCCTGACGAGTCGCGTCCCACGCTGTTCAATGGAACCGTTCTAATAGGAGCGACTCAGGTCGCCTAGACTTAGAAAAAGGTTCCTGTACTACTTTTGGGGGCGACCCAAGGGGACCTGCATTGACTTCTATACAGAAGTCTTTATGCAAATCGCCTCAGCGGGCATCTCAAGTCGTCTTGAGATCGCGCCTCCGAGGTCGCCCCCAGAAGTCGTGCCACGTCGTGCCACCCCTGTGTGAATGGGGCCTTATACTGGTGTTTATAAGGGAAAGTTAAATTTAGAAAAGTATGCAACACCTCAGGTTCCCTGATAGGGTGATATCGGATAAGCCTTGGAGGGAAAATGATACACTTGACAGTCAGAGAGCATTACAGTAGCCCCCCTGTTCAGTATTCGGTTGTTTGAACAGTCATATTGAGTGATGTGAAGTTATGTGCCATAAACTGTAATTGTGTTGTTGCCCTACCGTATATATTCTCTGTATTGTGTCGGCCTGTGTAGACCTTGTCTAAAAAATTATAAAATATGGTCTGACACTTAAATTTTCTTAGATGTTTTTGGATGAATGATTCTTTTTTTTATATGGGGTAAACTTTTTCACTCTCTAAACTCATATGTAGAGGAATATTAGTGCTGGGGAATATAGTGCTGGTGCAACAGAATTCTTATAGTTTACTATAATGTGGATAATACATAAAGATTATTATGCATTGAGCTTGTGTTATTCCTACCCTATGATCATGTGTATAAATCTAATAACCTCTATAATAAATCTTTATTAAAAAAAAATAAGCGATGGCTGCTGTTAAAATGTAAGGTGTGGTTTACCCCTGAAGTCAAAATCAATCCAATCTATTTTGGACCTGAAGACAGCACCACCTCCCCATTGTAAAAAAAATCTCTACAAATTATTTCTGTAAAGACTTAACACAATTGTTTGTCTACAAACTTTATAAAACTGACACTAAACTTGTGTTTTCGTATATCCTTTCAGGATATTGCAGCCTTGGAAAGTCAGCCTCTACTGGGATTCACGGTCAAAGTTGTACAGGATGAGAGCACCGAACTGAAAGCCATTCATCTGCTGCACAAAAACACTTTATTTTACATCTTCAGAGCTGATGATTTCAACACAACAGAAAGGTAAGTTCTACCTATGGGTCAGTTAGGCTAGGATAGGTGGGAAAGTCATCTTTGTATTAAAGTGCACTTACCCTTTAGGGTAACCCCACCCCCAGGCTGTGGACGGGTACAGGTCCGTGGCCTGTTGTTGAGCGGGCCACCATCACAGCAGGAAGTGAGTCCTGTCACAAACTGGTCCATTTAGCAGCCTGTGTGTATTCTCTCAGTCTCCCGACTGGCCCGCCTATTAGCAAGGCAGGGGAGGGGGTTGCAGAAAATGATAGAGAGCAGGAGACTTTCATAACAATCGGGTGATCGCCCGCTTATTAATATAAGTTTGGCAGTTCCCGCTCTCTGTCCTGATCTGCAGCCGCCCATCTGCCGGCCCCGCCCCTGCCTTGCTAATAGGCTGACATGAGAGAATACACACAGCCTGCTAAATGCCTCTGCCCTGCCAAAGGTGAGGCAGAGATTAAAATGAGCACTGTGCAGGGAGGACTGTGATTAGGGGGGCCATGACTGCAGGGAGGACTGTGATGGGGGGCCACAACTGCAGGCAGGACTGTGATGGGGAGGGGCATGACTGCAGGCAGGACTGTGATGGGGAGGGGCATGACTGCAGGCAGGACTGTGATGGGGAGGGGCATGACTGCAGGCAGGACTGTGATGGGGAGGGGCATGACTGCAGGCAGGACTGTGATGGGGAGGGGCATGACTGCAGGCAGGACTGTGATGGGGAGGGGCATGACTGCAGGCAGGACTGTGATGGGGGGGGCATGACTGCAGGCAGGACTGTGATGGGGGGGGGCATGACTGCAGGCAGGACTGTGATGGGGAGGGGCATGACTGCAGGCAGGACTGTGATGGGGAGGGGCATGACTGCAGGCAGGACTGTGATGGGGAGGGGCATGACTGCAGGCAGGACTGTGATGGGGAGGGGCATGACTGCAGGCAGGACTGTGATGGGGGGGGCATGATTGCAGGCAGGACTGTGATAGGGGGGGCATGATTGCAGGCAGGACTGTGATAGGGGGGGCATGATTGCAGGCAGGACTGTGATAGGGGGGGCATGATTGCAGGCAGGACTGTGATAGGGGGGGCATGATTGCAGGCAGGACTGTGATAGGGGGGGCATGATTGCAGGCAGGACTGTGATAGGGGGGGCATGATTGCAGGCAGGACTGTGATAGGGGGGGCATGATTGCAGGCAGGACTGTGATAGGGGGGGCATGACTGCAGGCAGGACTGTGATAGGGGGGGCATGACTGCAGGCAGGGCTGCGATGGGGGGGCATGACTGCACAGAGCACTGTGATGGGGGGCCATGATTGCAGGGAGGGAAGACTGTGATGGGGGGGGGGCAATAATGCAGGGAGGACTGTGATGGGGGGCCATGACTGCAGGCGGGACTGTGATGGGGGGGCCATGACTGCAGGTGGGACTGTGATGGGGGGCCATGACTGCAAGGAGGAATGTGAAAGGAGGGTCATGACTGCAAGGACGACTGTGATGGGGGGGGGCAATAATGCAGGGACGACTGTGATGGGGGGCCATGACTGCAGGCGGGACTGTGATGGGGGGCCATGACTGCAGGCGGGACTGTGATGGGGGGCCATGACTGCAGGCGGGACTGTGATGGGGGGCCATGACTGCAGGCGGGACTGTGATGGGGGGCCATGACTGCAGGCGGGACTGTGATGGGAGGCCATGACTGCAGGTGGGACTGTGATGGGGGGCCATGACTGCAAGGAGGAATGTGAAAGGAGGGTCATGACTGCAAGGACGACTGTGATGGGGGGGGCGATTGGCTGCAAGGAGGACTGTGATGGGGGGGGGGGGCGCGCATGACTGCAAGGAAGACTGTGATGGGGGGGCCATGAAAAAAATGCCCAACTTCTTCTAAACGTCCGTTTATCAGCTGCAGTGTACATGAGGCCTTAAAGCAATCAAACTTCACTTTGAATGTTGATGTGTTGGCTGCATATACAGCAGGGTAATGGGAAAGCGGGAGCCAGCTGGGAGAACGTGATCTTTTTGGGGGTTGCACAACCAGGCAATATAACAATGAGTGTGCCCAAATAACTGGTCATCACTGCTATGCTATTGTGACTGGTCTGGGTATTTAAAGGAAACACCAAGAGCCAACCTTATAAATGTAATTAAAATTTTTTTGTAAGTCTAACATATGCTAACTTGATGTTGGTAAATACAAATGCACTCGTTCGTTTGACCAATGTATGAACTAGGGATGCACCGAAATATTGGCGGCCGAAAATGTCTCTTTCGGCAAAAAGCCGAAAGAGAAAATAGGCCGAAACTGGACACGAAAATGGGGCGGGGCCTGGGCTCCGCCCCTGGTGCTGCCCATTACGGGGGTGTCGGTGTTGGAGAGGAGAGCCGCTGCCGCCTGGTGATTAGAGCACAGGGAACATAACAGCTTTTATTTCAATAACTGTGTGTTCCCTGCGGCGCGCCATCACATACAGCCCCTCCTCTTTGTCCGGGCACTTTGATAGACAGATCACCCGTCCAATCCTGGGACGGGTGATCTGTCTATCAAAGTTCCCCGGACAAGGGGGAGGGGCTGTATGTGATAGCTCGCCACGGGGAACACACAGCTATTGAAATGAAAGCTGTTATGTTCCCGGCGCTCTAATCACCAGGTGGCAGCGGCTTTCCTCTCTCTTCCCCTGCACAGGCTGGCTGCATCTGACGGGCACTGGTGAGGCTGCATTCATCTCCTGTACACCGTCTGCAGTCTCTGGCCATCTCCTGTACACCGTCTGCAGTCTCTGGCCATCTCCTGTACCGTGTCCCCCCCAGTCTCTGGCCATCTCCTGTGCCGTGTCCCCCCAGTCTCTGGCCATCTCCTGTGCCGTGTCCCCCCAGTCTCTGGCCATCTCCTGTGCCGTGTCCCCCCAGTCTCTGGCCATCTCCTGTGCCGTGTCCCCCCAGTCTCTGGCCATCTCCTGTGCCGTGTCCCCCCAGTCTCTGGCCATCTCCTGTGCCGTGTCCCCCCAGTCTCTGGCCATCTCCTGTACCGTGTCCCCCCCAGTCTCTGGCCATCTCCTGTGCCGTGTCCCCCCAGTCTCTGGCCATCTCCTGTGCCGTGTCCCCCCAGTCTCTGGCCATCTCCTGTGCCGTGTCCCCCCAGTCTCTGGCCATCTCCTGTGCCGTGTCCCCCCAGTCTCTGGCCATCTCCTGTGCCGTGTCCCCCCCAGTCTCTGGCCATCTCCTGTGCCGTGTCCCCCCCAGTCTCTGGCCATCTCCTGTGCCGTGTCCCCCCCAGTCTCTGGCCATCTCCTGTGCCGTGTCCCCCCCAGTCTCTGGCCATCTCCTGTGCCGTGTCCCCCCCAGTCTCTGGCCATCTCCTGTGCCGTGTCCCCCCCAGTCTCTGGCCATCTCCTGTGCCGTGTCCCCCCCAGTCTCTGGCCATCTCCTGTGCCGTGTCCCCCCCAGTCTCTGGCCATCTCCTGTGCCGTGTCCCCCCCAGTCTCTGGCCATCTCCTGTGCCGTGTCCCCCCCAGTCTCTGGCCATCTCCTGTGCCGTGTCCCCCCAGTCTCTGGCCATCTCCTGTGCCGTGTCCCCCCCAGTCTCTGGCCATCTCCTGTGCCGTGTCCCCCCCAGTCTCTGGCCATCTCCTGTGCCGTGTCCCCCCCAGTCTCTGGCCATCTCCTGTGCCGTGTCCCCCCCAGTCTCTGGCCATCTCCTGTGCCGTGTCCCCCCAGTCTCTGGCCATCTCCTGTGCCGTGTCCCCCCCAGTCTCTGGCCATCTCCTGTGCCGTGTCCCCCCCAGTCTCTGGCCATCTCCTGTGCCGTGTCCCCCCCAGTCTCTGGCCATCTCCTGTGCCGTGTCCCCCCCCAGTCTCTGGCCATCTCCTGTGCCGTGTCCCCCCCCAGTCTCTGGCCATCTCCTGTGCCGTGTCCCCCCCCCAGTCTCTGGCCATCTCCTGTGCCGTGTCCCCCCCCAGTCTCTGGCCATCTCCTGTGCCGTGTCCCCCCCCAGTCTCTGGCCATCTCCTGTGCCGTGTCCCCCCCCAGTCTCTGGCCATCTCCTGTGCCGTGTCCCCCCCAGTCTCTGGCCATCTCCTGTGCCGTGTCCCCCCCAGTCTCTGGCCATCTCCTGTGCCGTGTCCCCCCCAGTCTCTGGCCATCTCCTGTGCCGTGTCCCCCCCAGTCTCTGGCCATCTCCTGGGCCGTGTCCCCCCCAGTCTCTGGCCATCTCCTGGGCCGTGTCCCCCCCAGTCTCTGGCCATCTCCTGTGCCGTGTCCCCCCCAGTCTCTGGCCATCTCCTGGGCCGTGTCCCCCCCAGTCTCTGGCCATCTCCTGGGCCGTGTCCCCCCCCAGTCTCTGGCCATCTCCTGGGCCGTGTCCCCCCCCCAGTCTCTGGCCATCTCCTGGGCCGTGTCCCCCCCCCAGTCTCTGGCCATCTCCTGGGCCGTGTCCCCCCCCCAGTCTCTGGCCATCTCCTGGGCCGTGTCCCCCCCAGTCTCTGGCCATCTCCTGGGCCGTGTCCCCCCCAGTCTCTGGCCATCTCCTGGGCCGTGTCCCCCCCAGTCTCTGGCCATCTCCTGGGCCGTGTCCCCCCCAGTCTCTGGCCATCTCCTGGGCCGTGTCCCCCCCAGTCTCTGGCCATCTCCTGGGCCGTGTCCCCCCCAGTCTCTGGCCATCTCCTGGGCCGTGTCCCCCCCAGTCTCTGGCCATCTCCTGGGCCGTGTCCCCCCCAGTCTCTGGCCATCTCCTGGGCCGTGTCCCCCCAGTCTCTGGCCATCTCCTGGGCCGTGTCCCCCCAGTCTCTGGCCATCTCCTGGGCCGTGTCCGCAGTCTCTGACCATCTCTATGTATAAAAATATTTTTTTAAAACAGTCACTTTCGGTATCGGTGCTGTTTCGGTTTTCGGGATCAAAGAAGATTTATTTTCGGTATTGGTTTTGGCACCAAAAACCCATTCGGTGCATTCCTAGTATGAACGTTTAAACTGTTATATGAATTTAGATCATGTTGGTGAGATGGTGCAGTGATAGGTCCATCATTTCCTCCTTGGTACTGTCTCAAATGGGCTCATGAAAAAGTCCTGCAACTGGCACATTTACTATAGTTGTTTGTGCACTAGCTTCATGACTAGTTTAAATGACAGCTTTTTTTTCCGGTTTCTTTTCTCCAAGGTGGATTGAAGCTTTTCAAGAAGGAACAGTATTGTAACAACACCTGGAGACCTGCTAGTTATATGGACACTACATACTGCCATAGCATTTTTATATATAATTTCATATTTTTGGATATTCTTTTTTTGATCTTTTATACATTTGTAAATTAGTTTGTTCCAACTTCTGTACAGATTATTTATTAAATACAGATTTCAACCTGGTTGAATATGTATTCAATGTGTTCAGACTTTTTGTGTTGAGTATCTGTATATTAATGATCTGGACTATTGAAATGTAAGTGCTATTATGTAGCGGACTGACAACTCATGGGGCCCCTGGACAATAGGAGTTAATGGGGCCCCCAGGCTTACAGAAGGCCGCCACCTTTTTGATGCAACATTAATGTGGGCATACCCATGTGGAGGGGATCCAAGCTCGGTGACATGCAGAGTGGCAGGAGACTTAAAGCTGGTGACCCAGTAAAGGCACGTGCCACCTTAACAGCATTATGGGTCCCTGGGCAAAATAATGCACTGGGACCCCTACCAGGGAGATAATGACCAACAATGGGCATAGCCAGTCTTAAAGGAGGATTGAACAGAATCTGCATCTGCTGTATACAATGCAAACATACCACAGTCCTTGTACCCATAAAATTATAATTACTGTCTCGCAACCGATAATCTCAGACACAAAAATCTCAGTCAAAGGATCATTTGTTTTTAAAATAAATGTTTCCATTATATATGTTTTTATGCACAAAAAAAATGATATTTTTGTCTTACTGAGGCTAGAACTTAATTAAAACCAGCAACTGTTGAGACAATGAACACCTTGGTCAGGTCTGTGTACAGTATAATGTATAGAGTACAGGGGTCAGGAGTAAGTAACAAACAAGATAACATTCAGAGTACAGCAGTGAGGATTTGCCCCACGCTTACATCAGAGTTCCTCCCTTACATCAAAGTCCTCAACATTCTCCCTATACATCAGTCTGCAGAGTCCCACCTTACGGCAGAGCCCCCAGAGTGGCACCCTACACACACACACCTTTTCACCTTGGTGTGGTAGGCAGCTGGCAGGAAAGGGTTTTTAAAAAATAGGATTTTTATAACAGCTTACCTGTAAAATCCTTTTCTTGGAGTACATCACGGGACACAGAGCGACATAGTCATTACTAATGGGTTATATAGATACCGTCAGGTGCTGGCACTGGCAACTTCCAAAACCGGAAGTACCCTCCCCTATATAAGCCCCTCCCACCCGGGAGCACCTCAGTTTTGTAGCAAAGCAATAAGTGTCCCCAAAGAGGGGCGGGAGCTCTGTGTCCCGTGATGTACTCCAAGAAAAGGATTTTACAGGTAAGCTGTTATAAAAATCCTATTTTCTTTCTCGTACATCACGGGACACAGAGCGACATAGTCATTACTAATGGGATGTCCTAAAGCAATGCCCAATGAGGGGGGGGATACACCATATATAAGCTGAGCGCTATCAGACATGAGGATCTTTTGCGGCCTGCAACACACTGCGCCCAAAGGCGACATCCTCCTGACTTCTAACGTCCACCTGGTAGAACCTAGTAAACGTGTGTACTGAAGACCATGTTGCGGCCTTACAGATTTGAGCCAGGGAGGCCTGGTGATGCACTGCCCATGAAGTTCCAACTGCTCTCGTGGAGTGCGCTCTAACTTTGAACGGAGGCGGTCTCCTTCTCAAGCCATAGGCTTGTATTATGACCTGTCGAATCCACTTGGCTAAAGTAGATTTTGACGCTGCCTGACCCTTTCTGGGGCCTTCCGGCAGAATAACCAAAGTATCCGTTCTGCGAATCTGAGCAGTGGCCTTTAGATAAGCTTTAACTGCTCTTACTACATCCAAAGAATGCAATAACTTTTCCTCTACCGAAGTAGGTTTGGGGAAAAAAGAAGGAAGAACCACATCTTGGTTCAAATGAAACCTCGATACCACCCTAGGAAGAAAGGCTGGATGAGGACGTAACACTACTCTATCCTTATGGATAACCAGATATGGCTCCTTACAGGACATAGCTGCTAATTCCGACACTCTTTTAGCCGAACAAATGGCTACTAGAAAAATCAATTTCCTGGTGAGAAGCACCAAAGAAATATGCTGTAATGGTTCAAATGGTTGTTTCTGTAGAACCGACAGAACCAAGTTTAGATCCCATGGACATATGGGAATATTAACCGGAGGACTAATACGCATCACTCCTTGTATAAAGGCTTTGACTAGTGAATGCGAAGCCAAGGGCCTTTGAAAAAATATTGACAAGGCCGAAATCTGACCCTTGATAGTACTCAAGGCAAGCTTCCTATCTACAGCCCATTGTAGGAAGTCCAGAATCCTACCTATTACGTACTTATGTGGATGCCATTTCTTGGCCTCACACCACGCGATGTACGCCTTCCAGATTCTATATTAGATCTGCCTGGATACCGGCTTCCTGGCATTGATCATGGTAGATACCACAGGATTAGAGAGCCCTCTCTTTTTTAGAATGTGGGCTTCCATAGCCAGGTCGTCAAACCTAGGGCTGGTAAGGAAGGGTGGTATATCGGTCCTTGCGAAAGCAGGTCCGGACGACGTGGGAGAGTCCAAGGACTCCCCACTGAAATTTTACAATCTCCGCGTACCACGCTCTTCGGGGCCACGCTGGAGCCACCGGAATCACTGGTTTCTTTTCTACCCTGATTCTGCGGAGTAATCGAGGTAACCATTGTGGCGGTGTGAATGCATATATCAGCTTGAACTGATCCCAAGGGAACACTAGGGCATCCGAGCCGCAAGCTAGGGGATCCCTTGTCCGAGAGACAAACCTGTCCCCCTTTGCGTTGAATCTGGATGCTAGAAGATCTACATCCGATGTTCCCCACCGCTGACATATTGTCCAGAAAACCTCGGGGTGAAGGGACCCTTCCTCTGGGCCTAATTGCTGGCGACTTAGAAAGTCCGCCTTCCAATTCTCCACTCCTGGAATGAATACCGCAGATATGGCTGGGACATATTTTTCTGCCCATTTCAGGATGTAATTTACTTCCCTCTGGGCTGCACGACTCCTGGTGCCCCCCTGATGATTGATATATGCCACTGCTGTGGCATTGTCTGATTGAATTCTGACAGGGGACCCTTGGAGTTTGGATGTCCATGCTACTAGGGCATACCGGGCTGCTCGTATCTCTAAGAGATTGATGGGCAGGGCCTTTTCTGCATCCGACCATCTGCCCTGGAGAGACTATTGCTCCAGTACTGCTCCCCAGCCTATAAGGCTGGCATCTGTAGTGACCACCTTCCAAGAAATCAGACTGAAGGATTTCCCTTTTTCCAGATTCTGGGGAACCAACCACTAACGGAGGCTCTTGCGAACGGAAGGGGACAAGGACATTGTAAGTCTAGGGCCTGAACTTTTTTGTTCCAGGCTGACAGTATGGCCCCCTGCAAATTCCTTGAATGGAATTGACCGTAGGGTACTGCTTCGAATGATGCCACCATTTTTCCCAGCAGCCTTATGCACAGGCGTATGGACGGCTGTCTTTTTTGTACCCACTAAGTGTATCAAATCTTTCAAAGACAACACCTTTCCTCGAGGCAAGAATATTTTTCTCTGGCCTGAATCCAACCTTAGCCCCAAGTATTCCAGACTTTTGACTGGTTTTTAGGGCTGACTTTTCTCGGTTGATAATCCAACCGTGAGATTCCAGATACTTGATTGTCTTGTGAACGACCACTTCTAGTTTTTTCACTGAGTGGTCTATCAGCAACAAGTCATCTAGATATGCCATTATCATTACACCTTGTGTTCTTAGATTGGCCAATAAAGGGCCAGAATTTTTGTAAACACTCGTGGTGCTGTGGCCAAACCGATGGGTAAGGCTCTGAACTGAAAATGGCGCCCTTCTACTGCAAAGCGTAGAAACTTTTGGTAGACTGGAAAGATGGGAATGTGCAGATAAGCATCTTTGATGTCGATCGCGGCTAACCAATCCTCCCCTTGTAGGGCAGTGGCCACCGATCGGATCGACTTCATCGGAAAGTCCTGATATACAGGAATTTGTATAGCCCTTTTAGAATTAATATGGGCCTCCCGTCCGCGTTTGCTTCGGGACTGTAGAGAGGTTTGAGTAAAACCCGAACCCTCATTCTTCCAGGGGAACCTCCATAATTACTCCTTGGAGCAATAGTTGTTCTAGTGCCAACAGGAGGGATCCTCTCTTCCGGGGATCCCTTGGCACGTTTGACCTCAAAAATGGGAAGGAGGAGAGTCTCTTAACTCCAATCTGTATCCCCAACATACTGCGGAGAGCACCTATCTGTCTTGATCGCGTCCCGCCAGGTCTCTTGTGAACAACTGGAGTCCTCCCCCCACCCGACTGAGTGGGGGCAACCCTTCAATGAATTTAACTTTGGGGGAGGTTTTGTACCTCCCCTGACCCAGGGTTTCTCATTACCCTGCTATTGTCCCTGTTTTTTACCCCCGGGAATTGACCGAGGAGGCCGTCGGAACTGTTACACAGCCGATGCCCCAGGGACTGGAGAAGCAGGCCTCTTAAAGAGGGACCTCTAACTCTGTTTTTAACCGGCAAGAGCGTATTTTTACCGCTGGAAATTTTCTGGATATATTTGTCCAGGTTTTCCCTGAATAAGCGTTCACCATGAAATGGGACGCTAACCAGCCATTCCTTACAGGGAGCTTCAGCAGACCAGTTTTTGAGCCATAGAAGCCTACGCATATGTACTCTAGACAGCGTAAGGCGGGAGGCCTGATGGACTGAATCCTTTATGGCGTCAACCGCAAAGCCTAAGGCTCTAGGTAGATCAGCTAGGGCAAGGCCTGCTGATCTGTCAAGTCCCTCAAGACCTGTTTTAACTGATCCTTCACTGCTTAGCAGACCCCAATAGCTGCTACTGCTGGTTGTGTCACCAAGCTTGCTGTAGAAAGAAGCAGACTTTCATAAGGACTCCAATCTTTTATCTATTGGGTTCTTGAACATTTGGACATTATCCACTGGACATGTCAGTGATTTATACATACAAGAGATGGCTGCGTCCACTGTAGGGACCTTCCATTTTTTTTTTTTTTGATGAACTTATCCTCCATGGGATAGACCACCGGAAATCTCTTGGGGGAATAATATTTTCTCAGGACGTTCCCAATCCTGGTAAATAAGCCCTTTCAGTAAAAGGGTGAAGTGGAAAAGAACAGACAGTCTGGGGGCTTCTAGCGACCCCAACGAGGATACAGTAGTGGTTGATGGTTCCGCAAGGTGCATTTTTAATGCCGATCGGACCATGTTAGTCAGAGACTGAACCCATAATCTTTCAGCTTGAGCTGCTGAGAAAGGTTCCTCCACTGTTGATTCCTCTATAACAGAATCAACCTCATCCTGATCCCCTTCAGGCAGGTCGATCCCTGTATGGGACTGTTGCTCTGCTAACAGGCACTCTGAAGGAGGAGACGGAGATCGGCGTGCTTTCCCTGACAGGGAGGCAGCGATCAATGTTGACAATCTCTCTCTAATCCTCCCAGAGCTGAGGAAAAAACCTCCTCTGTTACATACACAGGAGCAGGTGACTGAGGACAGCCACAGTACCAAGTACCCCTGCGGGGTCTCTATGGTCACTTACCTCTGAACTTCAGGGGAGACTGGTGCAGCAGAAGCATGCCCACCTCAGAGCCCGATGAGACCCCCTTCGCTTCCTGGAAGATTCAGTTCCGGAGCTTCTGGACGGCATATTCTTAAGCCTAAAGCTGAGGTATTCCAGCCGTAATACACCACTTTTACTGAGAATAGTCTAGCACAATTGCTGCTATATCACAGTTGGTGTCTACTAAAGTGCCTTTCTAGGGGATGCCTGCATCAACCGCCTCTGTGTGCCTTTATCTGTTGCTAGCTCTGTCTGTGCATTCAATAGCCAGCTATAATGTGCTTTAAAACACGCTGGACGCCCGCACATGCGCAGCAGCGCCGCGGCGCACACCTGAGCGTCATCCACCCGCTCCGCCCCTTTTTTCAGATCGCCTCTATGAATAGAGGCGCGTGCACGCGCACGCGCGCGGGCACGTGCGCCTTCGGCGCCCTTTTTTAAAAACAATAAGGAGCCAGGGCCCCCTTTGCCGCAGGGCCCGGGGATGGATGAGCGCAGCAACAGGGCAGAGGAGACAGCTTCCCAGCAGAGAACATACCAACTGCCTGGATTTGATTCTGGAAGAAAAAAAAAATCCACATTACAAGAAAAAGAACCATAGCGGCCTCTAGTGTCTAACACAGGTACCGCGGTCTTACATTTTTTTTTTTTTTTTTTTCTTGCCTACTATTAAAATTTTTACATTTTCTCAGTAGTAACAGGCATACACAGAATATTAGCGGGAATACCTTAGGTAACAGGCAGAAAGACAAAATAGGCTTGGGGGTCCCTCAATAGAACCAAGTTCCTGAGGGCCCCCACTTACCTTTTCCTCGCCGCAGGACTTTGTTTGGTCCACAGAAGCCCAAACTTCACCTATCACGGCAGGCATTGTAATCAAACCTTCAGGGACCGGGTTCCCAAGGATTCCACTCCCCTGGACCTGTATAGCACCCTGCACAGAAAACATCTTGGTCGTGGGTATGACCAGAGCTCTGGATCCCAGGGTCCAGCTCTCCTAAGAGAAGCATTACAGGCAAAACCTTGCTCTTCTCTGCAAGGCCCGGGTACCGACCGTTTAGCTATGAAGCTTTTTTGGTCGGATCCGGAATAGCTTACTGAGGCCCAAAAGAACCTGTACGCAAGCTCAGTGAAAAACACATGTTTCTTCTTGGCCAACACCTTAGACACTGGCAAAAAACTGAGGTGCTCCCGGATGGGAGGGGCTTATATAGGGGAGGGTACTTCCGGTTTTGGAAGTTGCCAGTGCCAGCACCTGACGGTATCTATATAACCCATTAGTAATGACTATGTCGCTCTGTGTCCCGTGATGTACGAGAAAGAAAAACTCCACTTGTTGCAGGCTCTGAACTGCACAGGTGCAATTATGGAGCCAGCGGAATAGTGAACTGCTGTGGTTGGCCTCAGATCGGGCAGTGGGGCATGTGAATAAAAGCAATGCTTGATGTGTGCCATGATGTCACTGCACAGGCACGCACCCAGACCTGCCCTGCTGCCTGATCCGAGGCCGAGCTCATCAGTGCACAATTTAGCTGGCTCCTAATGGCAACAAGTCACGGGCATTTTTCTCCTCTCTGTGGATGGTTGGCAACACAGCCGCTGATTGGCTTTTTTCCAACATGTTTGTTCAAGAGAAGTCGAATGTTAGATTGATTTCTGTTGAGCGGCAGTGGTTACACAAGTGTGTGTATGTGTTATATATATATATATATATATATATACACACACACACACACTTTTCATCTAGAAAATCAGCCTGAACACACTGCTGCTGCCCTTATCTCCTGACATGCTGGGACTTGTAGTGCACAGACATAGGAGGTGATAATGCAGGAGAGGTGAATGAGACTCTGCCTTTGTACTGGTGAGCAGGTAATGAGAAGGGAGGTGTAACAGAGATTGGAGAAGTTCAGAACATGTCCTTCCTCCAGAAGCAGTACATTTTCTCCTCGCATAGAAAATCGATTTAATGGCCTCAGAGACAGGAGGAGCCCTGCTTTAGGAAACACAGCATCTCCCCCCCCCCCTCCTCATCCGGCCCACCAGGGTAAGCACTGACAAAAATACATTTAGTTTAGCTCAGCCAGCTTACTTTCTTCTAGCAGGCCGTACACTCCTCCCTCTCCTGTCCTCCAGCAGTCGGCATCTCCTGCTCTGAAGTCAAATAGGGTGCACTGGGGAAGGGGGCATTTTTACAGCAAAAGGATGTCGGTAACAGACATTTCGGGGACAGATTTAAAAAAGCACAGATTTTTACAAACTGTTCCTGCGTTTACTGGCAACCCCGATGCCCCCCCCCCCCGAATGGTCAGTGCGCCCCTGATGTAATGTAATGTTTCTTGGGGGTTAAAATAGCATTATATTGTACCAGTTGGCATACAATATGGGGCTGTACAATTAACAAGAGAACACTCACAGGGGTGATTTATATTTACAGTGGGTATAGAAAAAATATATATATATTTTTCACATTTTGTTGATTTGTAGCCTGAAATGAAGAAAGACACATTTTTTGTTTTATTCAGCGGTATTTACCAGTGCAACTTATACGATCCAAGTGAAAGATATAACTCCAACATGTCAGGGAAAAAAAAAAAACCTTTTGCGCTGTGAAGAAAAAAAGACAAGCAATTTTGATAAAAAATTAGTTTTTTACTCTCTGCTAAAAAATATATTCAATAAAAAAAATTTGAATTTCTTCATCAATTTAGGCCAATGTGTATGCTTGCTACACACTTTTTGTAATAAATTCAATTTTAGTGTCATCTGACCGTAACACATTTTTCCATGTGGGCTCAAAATCTTCAAGGTGGTTAAGATGAGACTAAAATTAAATTTGGCCTCAACACCAAATTATATGTCTGGCGGAAATTCAGTACAGATCACCAAATAACATCATTCCTACAGTTAGGGCCCTTTCACACAGGCTTTCCGATCGGGTACGCCTGTCAGTTTTTCAGGCGGACCTGATCAGACACTCTATTCGGCCCTAAGGAGCGTGGATGGCAGCGGTGACATGCGCGCTGACATCCACTGATATCCGATCCTGTCTGTGAAATCCAGACGGAAACCCTATTTTCCATTCGTCTGCAGACTCGGATTGGATGAAAACGGACAAGCAGTCTGTTTTCATCCCATTTCCATAGAGGACAGCAGGGCTCTGACAAGTCTGTCTCCGCACAGTGAGCGAAGACGGACCTGTCATCCGCCTGCTCAGCGGAGCTATCCCTGCTGAGCAAAGCGGAGTCTGTACACAGACAAGCCTGTGTGAAAGAACCCTAAAGCATGGAGGTGGTATAATCCCATTATGGGGGTGTTTCTCTGCAGCAGGGAATGGAGCCCTTGTCAGTACAGAAAAAAAATGGATGGGGCAAAATGACATCAAATTCTTGAGGAAAATCTGCTGCCAATTGCTGTGAAGAAGATTTACCTTCAAACATGACAATGACCCAGTCATTACTGAATTGTTGTTCATTGTGGTTAGGCAGAGCTCTGGTACTTGTTAGTAGTGTTGGAGCTTGCCCACTCCCGCCCATCCTTTCATATATTCCGATTGTCTCATCATCATGGACTGCCTCACTGGTCAAAAGGAATGCATGGGGGCAGTTAGCTTGCCCCCTCTAATTTTATATTCCTATTGTCTCATCATCATGGTGAACTGCCTCACTGGTCAATACAAATGTATGCGGGCAGCCAGCAAGTTTACCACTACCAGGAAGTGTCAAAGCTTTGTCTAATGATCATTGCCTGGCATTCGGACAGAGAGTAGAGGTTCTGAAAGCTGCTTCGAGTAAGCATAATCACCTCATGTCTCTAGCTTTTCTTGTTAAGTGACTGTATAGTCATAGACTGTGTAGAAAACAGCCACAGCCTGATTAGAAAATTGTCCTCTGCCAGCACACGCTCTAGAGTAGTACCCTTGCTCTCTGTGTTAGAACTAGAGCTTCCCAATCAACAGGTAGAATGAGCTTTTCTGAATGCAGAGTAAAAAGTCTGACTTAACCCTTTCACTGCCAGAGGCGGTTTTGCATTTTTATTTTTTTTGCACATTTTTTTATTTATTTTTTGTACATATGTTGAAAAAGTAATTTTAACCCTGAATAAAACCCCCAACACATTATATATCACCTGAAAGCAGACACCCTAGAGCAGTGGTCTCCAAACTGTGGCCCAGATGCAAACCTTTTGCATGCCTTTATCTGGCCTTTGGGGCAATATTCCTCCCACTAATATGAGACACTATTCTGCCAACTGACACCAACAATGGGGCACCATTGCTTCCTATGATACCAATGATAGAGCACTATTCCTCATACTATGTAGCAACCACCACCGCACTCTCCGCTGCTACACACAGGATTCACATTGTATTGTCAATGAGAATCTAGTGTTTAATTACTTAGGGTCTGCAGCAAATACCTCCCACGAGTGGATTTACCAAAACCATATAATAGGAGGTCAAACCTTAAGAGTTTCAATTTGTATGTAATCAGGGAGGCCCTTGCACTACATGGTTAAATCTAAAGGAAATCAGACAACAAAAGTGTAATTTGATGCACCTAGAATAGCACAGAATGCTTTCCCCAGTCTAAAGTGGTTGTAAACCCATAAATGTTTATTTATTTTTTACCCCACCTGCAAGACAAAGCTATAATGAGCTAGTATGACTAGCATACTAGCTCATTATGTACCACTTACCTTTAGACAGGGGCCCCCGAAGCCGTCCATGTCCCTCTCTCCAGCCGCAGCCATCGCGGCGGCGATAGCCGGAATGTTACTTCCGGGTATCACAGCGCCGCTCCGGCGCTGTGATTGGCAGGAGCGGCGAAGACGTGACTCCGCGCATGCGTGCAGGAGCCGTCAAATTCGGCTAAGCCCAAGCATTGCTGGGACTTAGCCGAATTTGTGAATGGGATTAACCCCATGAATGCGCCGTAGACAGCGGCGCCTGTGATTTTAGTAAATATCTCCTAAACCGTGTAGGTTTAGGAGATATTTCTTGCACCTACAGGTAAGCCTTAATCTAGGCCAGTGTTTCTCAACTCCAGTCCTCAAGGCGCCCCAACAGGTCATGTTTTCAGGCTTTCCATTATTTTGTACAGGTGATTTGATCAGATTCACTGCCTTAGTAATTACCACAGCCGTTTCAACTGAGGGAAATCCTGAAAACATGACCTGTTGGTGCGCCTTGAGGACTGGAGTTGAGAAACACTGATCTAGGCTTACCTGTAGGTGCAAGTTGCAAAAGTGGGTTTACAACCACTTTAACGAATATTTCATCTGCTTAGCGTAGGTCACTGATGGTGAACCTTGGCATCGCAGATGTTTTAGAACTACATTTCCCATAATGCTCCACTACACTGCAGAGTGCATGAGCATCATGGAAAATGTAGTTCCAAAACATCTGGGGTGCCAAGGTTCGCCATCACTGGCATAGGTGGTCTGAAAGAAAACACTCTAACTGGTAGTACAAATGGGCACACTTCAGTGCTGACTCATCAATGTGAGAAAAGTTTGATCTGCTATGGACACATGGAATTTTCCCATGTAATTTTAACAACTTGACAAAGTTTTTTTTTTTTTTTTTCTTTCACGAGGTGATCATAGTGTTTGTGTATGAATAGTCAAAACCTTGTTTTTTTTACCATTTAAAAAAAAATCAATAAAAAAATCAATCAATCTTAAAGGAGTAGTAAAGGTAAATGTTTTTCTCTTGTCATCCATGGACTGACACAGCGTGTCTTATACACCTTTACACGTGGGTTATGTCCCTGCTTGCAGGAGAAGACCTAGGCAGAATGTGAGATGTTATACATACATTCTAAACAGCCAGAGCTGAACAGCCCCGCCCAGGGGGGCGGTCCCTCCGGGCATAACCCTCCCACT
Organism: Rana muscosa; assembly: GCA_029206835.1. Lineage (NCBI taxonomy): Eukaryota > Metazoa > Chordata > Amphibia > Anura > Ranidae > Rana > Rana muscosa. The sequence continues at coordinate 785,211,216 of CM055118.1, forward strand.
GCAGTCAGCAGACCTCAGTTTTTTTCTGCCTAGCAGAAGGAGAAGACGTGGCTCTCTCAGGAGCCAGTCTCCTGACCTATTTTTATTCTTTTGGGAATTTTTTTCCTATTTTTTTTTTTTTTTTTTTTTGAGATCTTCTATCAACTGTCGGCTGGGCAACAGGTTGGGTACAAGATATCCTCGTAGTCTTCCCTGTCCGACCATCGAGCGTGCTGATCCTCGCCTTGTGTGCGTGAGACTCAGTTCACGACATGCCCCACGACTCCAGGGGTGGCCGGTGGGCTTCCAGCTCCGCGGTCCTCTCAAGATAGAACAGTCCGGCTGTATCTTTCGCGGTGGACCGGGCCGACAGCTACTCAGTACCGCACTGTGATAGTTCTGTCAGAAACACACCAGCGGGTCCCTCAGGGGACGGGTAAGTAGTCTCTCCTGGCTGCAGGTGAGTACATGCTGTGTGTTTCTTGTGTGGGGGGATTTCCCTGTCTCCCCCTGTGTTTTTAATGTCACTCTCTGTTCACTAGTGCTGGCGCTGTACTATGGGGGGTGCCTGGGGGCCATACTGTCCTGGGGGGGGGGCTCATGCTGCTCTGCACTCGCTGGGGCTGTTTTGTTTTTGGAGGTGAGGGGCCTGGGCGCCGTTCGGCGCCATGTTTTGTGTGTGTGCTGATTTTTACATCGGAGGCCATCTTGCCGGGGCCCGCCGGAGCACATTGCGGCGGCCATTTTCTTGTAGCCGCACGTCTTTTCTGGCACTAGTTTGGCCTCTAGCGCCGCTGGAAACGGCGCGAATCTCCTCACACTCTCTCCTCTCAGTTCACTCACGCTGAGCAGCGCGGCGCAGTGAGACAGAGCGGCGGAACCGAGCGGTCCTGGTCAGGTTGGTGGGTTCCCTGGGCATTCCCCTACTTCAGTCTGCACGGCCTGTGGGTGGTCTGAGAGGGACATTATGGAGTCAGAGTCACCAGCTTCCCCTAACATGCCAGAGGCAGCAGCCAGTGCTCCAGCACCTGCGGTCCCTATGGACCAGTTGTCGGCAGTCCTGGAATCATTTCTGACCAGGATGGAAGCTGTGTGTGAGCACAAGGGAGCAAAAAAGCGCCCTCTCCCCACTTTATCTCCACAAGGGGAGTGCTCTGCTTCAGATATGGGCCTAGTTATTGCTGCTCAGGACCCTAGCTCTGAATATTTGGATGGTTTTGAACAGGACATTCCTTGTGAGGAAGACTCCAGTTCTGAGTCAGTAAATGACAGGGCGCTTGTTAGTGAACTCATTGATGCTGTGAGGGACACTCTCAAGCTAAATGCTGCGACCGCAGAACCTCAGGCGGATACAGTCTCCTTTGGTTCTTTTAAGACCAAGCCTTCTAAAAAGGTTTTTCCATATGTACCTTTCTTTGACCAGCTCATTGACCAGGTCTGGGAAAAGCCGCAGAAGACTTTTATGGTCCCGCGGCGTTTGTCTATTAGATACCCCTTTGAAGACGCCCTGCTTAAAAAGTGGGCTTCTCCCCCGGTGGTCGACCCTCCAGTCGCCCGTTTAAACAAGGCCACCACTCTCCCGATGGAGGGGACTCCTGCGTTTAAGGACCCCACTGACAGGAGGTCAGAAGTGGTGAGTAGAGCCATGTTCGCCTTGTTGGGATCCGCCCTACGGCCCGTAGTAGCGGCGACCCTTGTGTCTCAGACACTCACGGAATGGGCAAAAATTTTGCACCAAACTGTGCAGGAGTATAACCTTCCTCCAGACACTATTGCTCTGGCCCACCAGATGGTGCAGGGTCTGATATATGTGTGCGACGCCACGTTGGACGCGGCCCCTTTAATATCCAGGGCCTCTGTCTCGGCGGTGGTATTGCGTCGTCTCATCTGGTTGAAATGCTGGTCTGCTGACCTAGCCTCTAAGAAGCTCCTGACGGATCTACCTTTTAAGGGTGGTAGACTTTTTGGTGCTGCTCTGGATGACATCATCAAGGATGTCACGGGAGGTAAAAGCACTCTCCTTCCTCAAACTATCAAGGGTAAGGAGGCCCGACGTAAACCGGGTCCTTCCTTTCCAGCAAAAAAGGTTTTTTTTCGTCCGTCAGAGTCCACGGGTAAGCCATCCCAGACTGACAACAGTGCGGCTGGCGGGCACAAGCGCCCCTGGGTGCGTAAGCCGAACAAGCCGGCTCCCAAGCCCGCCTCCGCGTGAAGTCTTGCCCCCGCCCGTCTCTGGGGTGGGGGGACGACTTCGCAGGTTCACGGATCGGTGGACCTCCCGGATCTCCGACCGGTGGGTGTGCGAGGTGGTCACCTCAGGATACAGAATAGAGTTCTGCTCCTGGCCCCCAGACAGATTCTTCCCCTCAAATCTCCCTCTCCTTCCTGCCCGTCGGGCAGCCCTCTTGGGGGCTGTACAGGATTTGATCGGGTCCGGAGTAATTGTGCCGGTTCCGTCCCAGGAGAGGTTTCAGGGGTTCTACTCGAATCTGTTTGTTGTTCCAAAAAAGGACGGGGTTCGGCCGATCCTGGACCTCAAGGCCCTGAATGCCTTCGTGAAGGTGCAAAAATTCCGCATGGAATCCATTCGCACGGTGGTCGGTACACTCCGTCAAGGGGATTTTCTGGCATCCTTGGACATCAAGGACGCCTACTTGCATGTTCCGATCTGCGCAAGCCACCAGAAGTTTCTGCGCTTTGCGGTCGGCGAAGTCCACTATCAATTTGTGGCTCTTCCCTTCGGCCTGGCCTCGGCACCGAGGGTGTTCACCAAGGTGCTTGCTCCGGTCCTGGCTTTGCTGAGACAGCGAGGCATTGCTATCGTGGGCTATCTGGACGATTTCCTTCTAAGAGCAGACAGTGGCTCAGAATTGGAAGAAAGTGACTATCGTCAGTCAGACCCTCAGGGAGTTTGGGTGGCTCCTGAACGTTCAGAAGTCGGTTCTAGTCCCTACTCAGCGTCTGGAGTATCTAGGTCTGATTCTGGACTCCTTGGAAGCAAGAGTCTTCCTACCTCCAGACAAACTACTGACTCTTCAGTCTGCAGTACGGGTGCTGACGTCCCAAAAATGGTCGTCAATCCGCTTTTGCATGAGAGTCCTGGGACTCATGGTGGCCTCCTTCGAGGCCGTTCCTTATGCCCAAGCGCACACCAGGGCCTTACAGAAAGAGATCTTGTCCACTTGGGACAAATCCCAGTTGTCCTTGGATCTTCAGATCCAGGTGAGTCACCTGGTCAGGGCGTCCCTGACGTGGTGGTTGAGGTCCCCGGCTCTTCGGTCCGGGAAGTCGTTCCTCCCCATCCAATGGACGGTGATCACGACGGACGCCAGCCTGACGGGCTGGGGGGGAGTCTGGGGAGTCCTGTCGGCCCAAGGGCTTTGGACTCCGGACGAAGCCCTCTTACCGATCAATGTGCTGGAGATACGGGCAATCAGACTGTGCCTCTCCTCATGGTCGGAGAAACTACAGGGTCACTCCATCAGGATACAATCGGACAACGCCACAGCAGTGGCGTATGTCAACCATCAAGGGGGGACTCGGAGCTCAGCTGCGGCTTCCGAGGTCGCCCGCATCCTGAGGTGGGCCGAAAGAAGCGTGCCGGCTCTGTCGGCCGTCTACATTCCGGGCGTAGACAATTGGCAGGCGGACTATCTAAGTCGCCAGACGCTGGACCAGGGGGAGTGGTCCTTGCACCCGGAGGTCTTTCAACTCCTTTGCAGACGGTGGGGCACGCCGGATGTGGACCTGATGGCTTCTCGACTCAATCGCAAGGTGTCGAGGTTTGTGGCCAGATCCAGGGATCCCTGGGCGGATGCCTCGGATGCGTTGGTGGCCCCATGGGGTCAGTATCGCCTGATATACGTTTATCCTCCGCTGCAGTTGCTCCCTCCCCTGCTCCGCAGGGTAGCGACCGAGGGAATTCCGGTGATCCTCATTGCTCCGGATTGGCCTCGGCGTCACTGGTACGCCGATCTGGTACGTCTCGTCGCAGACGTTCCCTGGCGGTTACCGATACGGGGGGACCTTCTGTCTCAAGGTCCTATATTTCATCCTGCTTTACAGTCTCTGGTTTTAATGGCATGGTTATTGAAAGCCAGGTGCTGAGAGACCGAGGTCTCTCGGATTCGGTCATTTCGACCATGTTAAGGGCACGGAAGTCTTCCTCCAGAAGGATCTATCACCGTACTTGGAGAGCTTACATCGCCATGTGCGAAGAGCTGGACTGGCGCCCACGAACGTATTCCGTTCCCAGAATCCTGCATTTTCTGCAGCGTGGCGTGACCCAAAAGCTCGCTTTGAGTACCATTAAGGGTCAGATTTCGGCCTTGGCCATCTTCTTTCAGCGACCGCTGGCGGGTCATCCCTTGGTTAGCACCTTTGTGCAGGGGGTTCGCCATGTGCTCCCCCCTGTCAAGCCTCCTCTCCCCCCGTGGGATCTGAATTTGGTGCTCTCGGTCCTCCAGGAACCTCCCTTTGAAAATATTAGAGATATTCCCCTCTTGACTTTGTCTCAGAAGGTGGCCTTCTTGGTGGCCATTACTTCCATTAGACGAGTGTCTGAGTTGGCGGCCTTGTCCTGCAAGTCGCCCTTTTTGATCATCCATAAGGATAAGGCGGTGTTACGTCCGCGACCTTCCTTTCTGCCAAAGGTGGTCTCGGCCTTCCACTTAAACGAGGACATTGTCCTCCCGTCCTTGTGTCCTCACCCATCGCATCCCAGAGAGTTTGCGCTACACACTTTGGATGTGGTACGAGCCTTGCGGGTGTACCTGTCTGCTACTGCTTCTATTCGGAAGTCTGACTCACTATTTGTGGCTGTCTCTGGGCCAAAACAGGGCCAAGCGGTTTCGTCTGCCACCATTTCTAGGTGGATCAGACAAACCGTCATTCAAGCTTATGCTCTCAAGGGGCGGGCGCCTCCCTTTCCGGTTACGGCACATTCCACCAGGGCAATTGGTGCTTCCTGGGCTTTCCGACATCAAGCGTCGGTTGCACAAGTGTGCAAGGCGGCGACCTGGTCGTCTGTTCATACCTTTTCTAAGTTTTATAAGGTTGATGTGGCTGCATCTTCGGATGCTTCCTTCGGCCGCAAGGTGTTGCAGGCCGCTGTTTGATGTTGCAACTCCTCCGTTGAGGAGCTCTGCCTTGTTTGGAGTGAAGTTTTTGGTTTTCCATTTATACTGCTCCCATCCCTCTTGACACTGCTTTGGGACATCCCACGTGTAAAGGTGTATAAGACACGCTGTGTCAGTCCATGGATGACAAGAGAAAATAGGATTTTTGTACTCACCGTAAAATCCGTTTCTCTGGCATCCATGGACTGACACAGCACCCACCCTTCTTTTTAAGTTTGTACTGCTTTGTTACGAACTGAGGTCTGCTGACTGCAGTGGGAGGGTTATGCCCAGAGGGACCGCCCCCCTGGGCGGGGCTGTTCAGCTCTGGCTGTTTAGAATGTATGTATAACATCTCACATTCTGCCTAGGTCTTCTCCTGCAAGCAGGGACATAACCCACGTGTAAAGGTGTATAAGACACGCTGTGTCAGTCCATGGATGCCAGAGAAACGGATTTTACGGTGAGTACAAAAATCCTATTTTTCACCTTAATGCATCCTATGCATTAAGGTGAAAAAACATTTAACAATACCGCCCGCCCCCCCCCCCCCCCCGATTTACTTACCTGGCCCCTCGAAAGTCCCGCGCTCGCGTCATCCTCCGAGTTCCTGTGCCTGGCCGTTGATTGGCTACTGTGGATGGATTGAAAGCAGTGCAGCCATTGGCTGGCGCTGCTGTCAATCACATCCAATGACGCGGCACGTCAGGGCCAAGTGATACAGTCGGCGGCTATGGCTGCCGCTGTATCACGGGAGCGCGCCCGCAGTAACTCCACACCATGCGAGCTCGCTCGCATTATGGTGTGGAGTCCTTGCGGGGAGGAGCCGAGACAGCCGCCGAGGGACCCCAGAAGCGGAGGATCGGGGCCACTGTGTGCAAAATGAGCTGCACAGTGGAGGTAAGTATAATATGTTTGTTATTTAAAAAAAAAAAAACGGGAACCTGTAGTGTTCCTTTAATATAGCTGTTCCGGCCTGAACTTTTAATTCCTGCCCTAGGTAAACAGTGTATAGAATCCCTTCTACACTTCCCAGAATCTAGCGGGTGACTTTGTAGGCTTTCCTGCTTACATCGCCAGGTACAGCAACTATATTAGTTAAGGTACCATTTATGTTAATGCACGCATCAACCCCTCCAATATAACTGCAAATATGAATTGTAGTCAGTCAATGAAAGGTCTCTGTCACAGCAGAGAGATTGATTTGTAGCTCAGCCACTGAGCTTTCGACCTTTTACAGCATTTGGAGCTATCTACGGAATTCTCAGCTTCTGTAGCTACTATTGTTATCCAGCACAGCTGCTGAAAATCATAGAAATGTAGGCAGCTACAAGTATCCAAAGAAATAATGATAGCTGCTTCATTCTCTGTGGGAAAATTAAAATCAGTACTGCATTTAAAACATTCCACGTTGCATTTTTTACCTGTACATACACTATATTGCCAAAAGTATTGGGACCCCTCCAAATCATTGAATTCAGGTGTTCCAATCACCTCCATGGCCACAGGTGTATAAAATAAAGCACCTGGGCATGCAGATTGCTTCTACAAACATTTGTGAAAGAATGAGTCGCCCCCAGGAGCTCAGCGAATTCAAGCGTGGTTCCGCGATAGGTTGCCATCTGTGCAATAAGTCCATCTGTGAAATTATCTTGCTACTAAATATTCCACGGTCAACTGTTGGTGGTATTATAACAAAGTGGGAACAACAGCAACTCAGGCATGAGGCCACGCAAAATTATAAAGCGGGTCAGCACATTCTGAAGCGCACAGTGCCCAGAAGTCAGCAAATGTCTGTAGAGTCAATAGCCATAGACCTTCAAATTTCATGTGGACTTCAGATTAGCACAACAGTGCATAGAGAGCTTCATGGAATGGGTTTCCATGGCCGAGCAACTGCATCCATGCCTTACATTACCAAGTGCAATGCAAAGCATCCGATGTAGTGGTGTAAAGCACGCCACCACTGGATTCTAGAGCAGTGGAGATGTGTTCTCTGGAGTGACAAATCACGCTTTTCTGTCTGGCAATCCGATGAACGTGTCTGGCGGTTGCCAGAACGGTAATTGCCTGACTGCATTGTGCCAAGTGTAATGTTGGGGGGGGGGGGGATTATGGTGTGGGGTTGTTTTTCAGGAGTTGGGCTTGGCTCCTTAGTTCTAGTGATGGGTACTCTTAAGGTGTCAGCATGCCAAGACATTTTGAACAATTTCATGCTCCCAACTTTGTAGGAACAGTTTGTGTATGGCTCCTTCCTGTTCCAACATGACTGTGCACCAGTGCACAAAGCAAGGTCCAAATTCCAAGAAATTGGATAAGAGCCAGGGGCTGTCCGGAGGGTCGCAGCGCTCGAACCTCTCCTCCCCTCTTTCCACCGATAATGTACAGGTGGGGTATAAGTACCATAAGCCGTTGTGGTTATTCCCACAAGTGGTGCTCTGATCACGTTGCTTGCCCGCCATGCTGTATGTATGCTCGCTCACCGTACCCAGCATGTCTGCAAGGATCACAAATCCAGATTCACTGGGTCGTCCTGACGAAGCATACCTGGGCGTATGCAAAACACGTTAACGTAGGCAGCGCAGGGGGGCCCTGCGTTCCCTCATGCGGTTCAACGACCCCGTGAATCTGGATTTGTGATCCGTGCAGACAAACATGAATACATGCTGGGTGCGGTGAGAGCATACATACAGCATGGCATGCACCACAAGGCAAACAATGTGACCAGAGCACCACGGCTTATGGTACTTATACCCCACCTATCCACTATCGGAGGAGAGGTTTGAGTGATGCAGAGTGGCGAGAGCCTCCGGGCAGCCCCTGACTCAGGCACACCCAGATTCCTTGCAATTTAAATTGCTTCTGAATATACAGTGCCTTCAAAAAGTGTTCATACCCCTTGTCCACATTTTGTCTTGTTACAACCAAAAACTTAAATGTAATTTATTGAGATTTGATGTGATATACCAACACAAAGTGGCACATAATTGTGAAGTGGAAGTAAAATGATAAATGATTTCCAACATTTTTTACAAATATCTGAAAAGTGTGGCGTGCATTTGTAGTCAGCCCACTTTACTCTGATACCCCTAACTAAAATCCAGTGGAACCAATTGTCTTCAGAAATCACCTAATTAGTAGATAAAGTCCACCTGTGTGTACTTTAATCTCAGTATAAATACAGCTGTTCTGTGAAGCCCTCAGGAGGTTTGTTAGAGAACCTTAGTGAACAAACAGCATTACGAAGGCCAAGGAACACACCAGACAGGTCAGGGATAAAGTTGTGGAGAAGTGTAAAGCAGGGTTAGGTTATAAAAAAAAATATCCTAAGCTTTGAACATCTCATGGAGCACTGTTCAATCCATCATCCAAAAATAGAAAGAGTATGGCACAACTGCAAACCTACCAAGACATGGCTGTCCACCTAAACTGACAGGCTGGGCAAAGAGAGCATTAATGAGTGAAGCAGCCAAGAGGCCCATGGTAACTCTGGAGGAGATCCACAGCTCAGGTGGGAGAATCTGTCCACAGGGCAACGATTAGCTGTGCATTTCACAAATCTGGCCTTCATGAAAGAGTGGCAAAAGAAAGCCACAAGAAGTCCCGTTTGCGAGAAGCCATGTGGGGGACACAGCAAATATGTGGAAGAAGCTGCTCTGGTCAGATGAGACCAAAATTGAACTTTTTGTTCTAAAAGCAAAATGCTATGTGTGGCGGAAAACAAACACTGCACATCAGCCTGAACATACCATCCCCACAGTGAAACATAGTGGTGTCAACATCATGTTGTGGAGATGCTTTTCTTCAGCAGGGACAGAGTTGATGGGAAGATGGATGGAACCAAATACAGGGCAATCTTAAAAGAAATCCTGTCTGCAAAAGACTTGAGACTGAGGTGGAGATTCACCTTCCAGCAGGACAACAACTCTAAACAGCCAGAGCTACAATGGAATGGTTTACTGTAGATCAAAGCATTTTCATGTGTTAGAATGACCCAGTCAAAGTCCAGACCTAAATCCAATTGAGAATCTGTGGCAAGACTTGAAAACTGCTGTTCAGACACTCTCCATCCAATCTGACAGAGCTTGAGCTATTTTGCAAAAAAAGAATGGGCAAAAATTTCACTCTAGATGTGAAAAGCTGGTAGAGACATCCCCAAAAAAAACTTGCAGCTGTTATTGCAGCGAAAAGTGGTTCTACAAAGTATTGACTTAGGGGGGCTCAATACAAATGCACGCCACACTTTTCACATATTAAAAAAAAAAAAAAAAACATTATTTTACTTCCACTTCACAATTATGTGCCACTTTGTGTTGGTTTATCACATTAAATGCCAATAAAATATATTTACATTTTTGGTTGTAACATGACAAAATGTGGAAAATTTCAACGGGTATGAATACACTTTTTTGTCAAAAAATAGGAGGTTTGTATGAAACACATCTGTTGTGATGTAGCCAACATCCCTAACTGAATTGTATAGGAGAGTTTCCTCTCAAAGGCGGGACTTTTCAGGCATAGATTATAACAACCACTTTGGGGTATAGTATAATAAAATTATTTTATTATAAAAAAGAAAATAACACATAATATGATTTAGCTTGGTATCACAGGCTTAGACAGAAACTCCTAAAATGGAATTGTCAATGGATCATACAAGGTACATGACATGCAGGGACTTGATAACCATACAGGTGATGTTAACAATGTAAACATGTATATAAAGCACGCAATTGTGTATATATTAGGTCCTAATACTCACCGTAAAATCAGTTTCTCTGACGTCCATGGACTGACACAGCTGGATACTGTAAACGTGTGGGTATATGTCCCTGCTCGCAGGAGAAGATCTAGGCAGAATGTTAGAAACATACATTCTAGAACAAACCAGAGCTCAACAGCCCCGCCCAGGGGGGCGGTCCCTCCTGACATTACCCTCCCACCTGCAGCTAGCAGCCTCAGTTCGTAACAAAGCAGTACAAACCTTAAAAGGAAGGGTGGGTGCTTTGTCAGTCCATGGGCGTCAGAGAAATGGATTTTACGGTGCGTACAAAAATCCTATTTTCTCTTATCGTCCATGGACGGACACAGCTGGATACTGTAAATGTGTGGGACGTCCCAAAAGCAGTATAAGAAAAGGGTGTGAGCAGTAGTAAAGGAACAACCAAAACTTCACTCCAAACAAGCAGAGCTCCTCAACGGAGGAGTTGGAACATTAAACAGCGGCCTGCAATGCTTTGGAAGCATCCGAAGATGCAGCCACATCAACCTTATAAAATTTTGAAAAGGTATGAACGGACGACCAGGTTGCCGCCTTGCACACTTGTGCAACCGACGCTTGATGTCGGTAAGCCCAGGAAGCACCAATTGCCTTGGTGGAATGCGCCGCAACCGGAAAGGGAGGCGCTCGCCCCTTAAGGGCATAGGCCTGTATGACGGTCTGCCTGATCCACCTAAAGACAGTGGCAGACGACACCGCTTGGCTCTGTTTTGGACCAGAGACAGACACAAACAGTGAGTCAGACTTCCGAATGGAAACAGTAGCAGACAGGTACACCCGTAAGGCTTGTACCCATCTTAATGTATGAAGCGCAAACTCTCAGGGTTGCGATGGGTGAGGACACAAAGACGGAAGAACAATGTCCTCCTTAAGGTGAAAGGCTGAGACCATCTTTTGAAAAGAAGGACGGTTGTGGGCTCAACACCGCCATATCCTTATGGAGGACCAAGTAAGGCGACTTGCAGGACAAGGCCACCAACTCAGACACCCGTCTAACCGAAGTAATGCACACTAAAAAGGCCACCACCTGGGACAAGTTCAAGAAAAAAAAATATGACATTTGTACCACCTCCCCCTCCCTTTGGATTGTACATTCCATGAGCAGGGCCCTCCTATTCCTTCTGTATTGAACTGTATTGTAATTGTACCACAGACCCCCCCCCCCCCCCCTATATTGTAAAGCACTAGGCAAACTGTTGGTGCTATATAAATCCTGTATAATAATAATAAACCATAGTTTGAAGACTCTAGAACTTTCACACAGACTAAATAATATACACTGATTTGAGGGGGGTTTTTTTTACCAAAGATTTGTAACAAATAAAATTTATTTGCAAAATTGTATAACAAAAATTAAGAAAAACTTTTGTTTTTTAATTTTCAGTCTTTATTGCTTTTTATAGCAAAAAATAAAAAACCCAGTGGTGATTAAAGCGGAGTTCCACCAATATAAAAGTCAGCCGCTACAAAAAGTGTAGCTGCTGACTTATTAACCGGACACTCACCTGTCCCAGCGATGCAGGCGTACGAAGCCTCGCTCATCTCCCCCTCCTCTCTGCGGCGCCGGCATCGTGACTGTGGGCGCCCGGCTGTGGCTTCACAGCCGGGCATGCATCGCGATTGCCCGGAAAACCCTAAAAAGAGGGTTTCTGCTCCCCCCCCCCCAAAAATAAATAAAAAAATTACATGAAAAATGTGGCATGTCAGGGGGTCAACTTCACTTAAAGTGGAAGTTCCATTTTTGGGTAGAACTCCGCTTTAACCACTTCCATACAGGGCTTTTTATACCACTTCCATACCGGGCCTATTCTGGCACTTCTCTCCTACATGTACAAATCATCATTCTTTTGCTAGAAAATTACTCAGAACCCCCAAACATTATATATGTTTTTTTAGCAGACACCCTAGGGAATAAAATGACGGTCATTGCAACTTTTTATCTTGCACGTTATTTGTGCAATAATTTTTCAAATGCCTTTTTTTGGGGAAAAAAAATGGTTTCATAATTTATAAAACAAAACAGTAAAAGTTAGCCCAATTTTTTTGTAAAATATGAAAGATGATGTTACGCCGAGTAAATAGATACCTAACATGTCACAGTTTAAAATTGCGCACACTCATGGAATGGCGCCAAACTTTGGTACTTAAAAATCTCCATAGGCGACCCTTTGAAAATTTTTCCAGGTTACCAGTTTAGAGTTACAGAGGAGGTCTAGTGCTAGAATTGTTGCACGCGCTCTAACGCACGCAGCGATACCTCACATATGTGGTTTGAACGTCGTTGTGGGTGGGACTTACGTGTGCGTTCCCTTCTGAGCGTGAGCTACCGGGGACAGGGGGGGGGGTTTAAAAAATGTTTCTATTATTATTTTTTTTACAGTTAAATTTTTTTGATCACTTTTATTCCCATTACAAGGAATGTAAACATTCCTTGTAATAGGAATGGTGTGCGACAGGAATTCTTTATGGAGAGATGCAGGGTCAATAAGACCCCACATCTCTCCTCCAGGCTGGAAAGCATGAGATCGGGAAAAATAAATCACTGATCTCATGCTTACTAGCCGCAATCGCGGCTTTGTTTACTTTCCGGGGAACCCGGACGTGACATCATAACATCGCGCCCGGGCCTCCGACGGTCAAAGAGATGACTGGTGACCATCTGGTCACTGGAAATCTCAATGCTCGTCATCCGACGCCAGAAGATTCTTTCTTCGGGCCCCCGATGGCACGGGAGAGCCCAGAGAAGCACCGGGCGGCGGGATGTCCCCTCCCGTCGCCTATAAGAACGATCAAGGTGCGGAACTGCCGCTATGATCATTCTTATCGTGCACAGAATCGCTGGCATGAAAATAGGATTTTTATAACAGCTTACCTGTAAAATCCTTTTCTTGGAGTACATCACGGGACACAGAGCGACATAGTCATTACTAATGGGTTATATAGTTACCGTCAGGTGCTGGCACTGGCAACTTCCAAAACCGGAAGTACCCTCCCCTATATAAGCCCCTCCCATCCGGGAGCACCTCAGTTTTGTAGCAAAGCAATAAGTGTCCCCAAAGAGGGGCGGGAGCTCTGTGTCCCGTGATGTACTCCAAGAAAAGGATTTTACAGGTAAGCTGTTATAAAAATCCTATTTTCTTTCTCGTACATCACGGGACACAGAGCGACATAGTCATTACTAATGGGATGTCCTAAAGCAATGCCAAATGAGGGGGGGGATACACCATATATAAGCTGAGCGCTATCAGACATGAGGATCTTTTGCGGCCTGCAACACACTGCGCCCAAAGGCGACATCCTCCTGACTTCTAACGTCCACCTGGTAGAACCTAGTAAACGTGTGTACTGAAGACCCTGTTGCGGCCTTACAGATTTGAGCCAGGGAGGCCTGGTGATGCACTGCCCATGAAGTTCCAACTGCTCTCGTGGAGTGCGCTCTAACTTTGAACGGAGGCGGTCTCCTTCTCAAGCCATAGGCTTGTATTATGACCTGTCGAATCCACTTGGCTAAAGTAGATTTTGACGCTGCCTGACCCTTTCTGGGGCCTTCCGGCAGAATAACCAAAGTATCCGTTCTGCGAATCTGAGCAGTGGCTTTTAGATAAGCTTTAACTGCTCTTACTACATCCAAAGAATGCAATAACTTTTCCTCTACCGAAGTAGGTTTGGGGAAAAAAGAAGGAAGAACCACATCTTGGTTCAAATGAAACCTCGATACCACCTTAGGAAGAAAGGCTGGATGAGGACGTAACACTACTCTGTCCTTATGGATAACCAGATATGGCTCCTTACAGGACATAGCTGCTAATCCCGATACTCTTTTAGCCGAACAAATGGCTACTAGAAAAATCAATTTCCTGGTGAGAAGCACCAAGGAAATATGCTGTAATGGTTCAAATGGTTGTTTCTGTAGAACCGACAGAACCAAGTTTAGATCCCATGAACATATGGGAATATTAACCGGAGGCCTAATACGCATCACTCCTTGTATAAAGGCTTTGACTAGTGAATGCGAAGCCAAGGGCCTTTGAAAAAATATTGACAAGGCCGAAATCTGACCCTTGATAGTACTCAAGGCAAGCTTCCTATCTACAGCCCACTGTAGGAAGTCCAGAATCCTACCTATTACGTACTTATGTGGATGCCATTTCTTGGCCTCACACCACGCGATGTACGCCTTCCAGATTTTATAGTAGATCTGCCTGGATACCGGCTTCCTGGCATTGATCATGGTAGATACCACAGCATTAGAGAGCCCTCTCTTTTTTAGAATGTGGGCTTCAATAGCCAGGCCGTCAAACCTAGGGCTGGTAAGGAAGGGTGGTATATCGGTCCTTGCGAAAGCCGGACGACGTGGGAGAGTCCAAGGACTCCCCACTGAAATTTTACAATCTCCGCGTACCACGCTCTTCGGGGCCACGCTGGAGCCACCGGAATCACTGGTTTCTTTTCTACCCTGATTCTGCGGAGTAATCGAGGTAACCATTGTGGCGGTGTGAATGCATATATCAGCTTGAACTGATCCCCAGGGAACACTAGGGCATCCGAGCCGCAAGCTAGGGGATCCCTTGTCCGAGAGACAAACCTATCCCCCTTTGCGTTGAATCTGGATGCTAGAAGATCTACATCCGATGTTCCCCACCGCTGACATATTGTCCAGAAAACCTCGGGGTGAAGGGACCCTTCCTCTGGGCCTAATTGCTGGCGACTTAGAAAGTCCGCCTTCCAATTCTCCACTCCTGGAATGAATACCGCAGATATGGCTGGGACATATTTTTCCTGCCCATTTCAGGATGTAATTTACTTCCCTCTGGGCTGCACGACTCCTGGTGCCCCCCTGATGATTGATATATGCCACTGCTGTGGCATTGTCTGATTGAATTCTGACAGGGGACCCTTGGAGTTTGGATGTCCATGCTACTAGGGCATACCGGGCTGCTCGTATCTCTAAGAGATTGATGGGCAGGGCCTTTTCTGCATCCGACCATCTGCCCTGGAGAGACTATTGCTCCAGTACTGCTCCCCAGCCTATAAGGCTGGCATCTGTAGTGACCACCTTCCAAGAAATCGGACTGAAGGATTTCCTTTTTTCCAGATTCTGGGGAACCCACCACCAACGGAGGCTCTTGCGAACGGAAGGGGACAAGGACATTGTAAGTCTAGGGCCTGAACTTTTTTGTTCCAGGCTGACAGTATGGCCCCTTGCAAATTCCTTGAATGGAATTGACCGTAGGGTACTGCTTCGAATGATGCCACCATTTTTCCCAGCAGCCTCATATACAGGCGTATGGACGGCTGTCTTTTTTGTACCCACTAAGTGGATCAAATCTTTCAAAGACAACACCTTTCCTCGAGGCAAGAATATTTTTCTCTGGCCTGAATCCAACCTTAGCCCCAAGTATTCCAGACTTTTGACTGGTTTTTAGGGCTGACTTGTCTCGGTTGATAATCCAACCGTGAGATTCCAGATACTTGATCGTCTTGTGAACGACCACGTCTAGTTTTTTCACTGAGTGGTCTATCAGCAACAAGTCATCCAGATATGCCATTATCATTACACCTTGTGTTCTTAGATTGGCCAATAAAGGGCCAGAATTTTTGTGAACACTCTTGGTGCTGTGGCCAAACCGAAGGGTAAGGCTCTGAACTGAAAATGGCGCCCTTCTACTGCAAAGCGTAGAAATTTTTGGTGGACTGGAAAGATGGGAATGTGCAAATAAGCATCTTTGATGTCGATCGTGGCTAACCAATCCTCCCCTTGTAGGGCAGTGGCCACCGATCGGATCGACTCCATCGGAAAGTCCTGATATACAGGAATTTGTATAGCCCTTTTAGAATTAATATGGGCCTCCCGTCCGCGTTTGCTTCGGGACTGTAAAGAGGTTTGAGTAAGACCCGAACCCTCATTCTTCCAGGGGAACCTCCATAATTACTCCTTGGAGCAATAGTTGTTCTAGTGCCAACAGGAGGGACTCTCTCTTCCGGGGATCCCTTGGCACGTTTGACCTCAAAATGGGAAGGAGGAGAGTCTTTTAACTCCAAACTGTATCCCAAACCTACTGCGGAGAGCACCTATCTGTCTTGATCGTGTCCCGCCAGGTCTCTTTGCGAACAACTGGAGTCCTCCCCCCACCCGACTGAGTGGGGGCTTCAATGAATTTAACTTTGGGGGAGGTTTTGTACCTCCCCTGACCCAGGGTTTCTCATTACCCTGCTACTGTCCCTGTTTTTTACCCCCGGGATTTGACCGAGGAGGCCGTCGGAACTGTTACACAGCCGATGCCCCAGGGACTGGAGAAGCAGGCCTCTTAAAGAGGGACCTCTAACTCTGCTTTTAACCGGCAAGAGCGTATTTTTACCGCTGGAAATTTTCTGGATATATTTGTCCAGGTTTTCCCTGAATAAGCGTTCACCATGAAATGGGACGCTAACCAGCCATTCTTTACAGGGAGCTTCAGCAGACCAGTTTCTGAGCCATAGGAGCCTACGCATATGTACTATAGACAGCGTAAGGCGGGAGGCCTGATGGACTGAATCCTCTATGGCGTCAACCGCAAAGCCTAAGGCTCTAGGTAGATCAGCTAGGGCAAAGCCTGCTGATCTGTCAAGTCCCTCAAGACCTGTTTCAACTGATCCTTCACTGCTTAGCAGACCCCAATAGCTGCTACTGCTGGTTGTATCACCAAGCAGATTTTCATAAGGACTCCAATCTTTTATCTATTGGGTTCTTGAACATTTGGACATTATCCACTGGACATGTCAGTGATTTATACATACAAGAGATGGCTGCGTCCACTGTAGGGACCTTCCATTTTTTTTTTTTTTTGATGAACTTATCCTCCATGGGATAGACCACCGGAAATCTCTTGGGGGAATAAATATTTTCTCAGGACGTTCCCAATCCTGGTAAATGAGCCCTTTCAGTAAAGGGTGAAGTGGAAAAGAACAAACAGTCTGGGGGCTTCTAGCGACCCCAACGAGGATACAGTAGTGGTTGATGGTTCCGCAAGGTGCATTTTTAAATGCTGATCGGACCATGTTAGTCAGAGACTGAACCCATAATCTTTCAGCTTGAGATGCTGAGAAAAGGTTCCCCCACTGTTGATTCCTCTATAACAGAATCAACCTTATCCTGATCCCCTTCAGGCAGGTCGATCCCTGTATGGGACTGTTGCTCTGCTAACAGGCACTCTGAAGGAGGAGACGGAGATCGGGCGTGCTTTCCCTGACAGGGAGGCAGCGATAAATTTTGACAATCTCTCTCTAATCCTCCCAGAGCTGAGGAAAAAACCTCCTCTGTTACATACACAGGAGCAGGTGACTGAGGACAGCCACAGTACCAAGTACCCCTGCGGGGTCTCTACGGTCACTTACCTCTGAACTTCAGGGGAGACTGGTGCAGCAGGAGTATGCCCAAGATCCTCAGAGCCCGATGAGACCCCCTTCGCTTCCTGGAAGATTCAGTTCCGGAGCTACTGGACGGCATATTCCTAAGCCTAAAGCTGAGGTATTCCAGCCGTAATACACCACTTTTACTGAGAATAGTCTAGCACAATTGCTGCTATATCACAGTTGGTGTCTACTAATGTGCCTTTCTAGGGGATGCCTGTATCAACCGCTTGCTGTATGCCTTTAAATGTTGCCAGCTCTGTCTCTGTACTTCATAGCCAGCTTACTGCAATAATGTGGCTTTTTTAAAAACCTGCTGGGACGCCCGCACATGCGCAGAAGCGCTGCGGCGCGCACAGAGCGTCATCCCCCAGGCCCCGCCCCTTTTTCCGGCCACCTCTATATATAGAGGCGCGTGCACGCGCACGCGCGCGGCCACGTGCGCCTCGGCGCTAATTTTCAAACATGGAAACCAGGGACAGGAGCCAGGGCCCCCTTTGCCGCAGGCCGGGGGATAGACGAACACTGCAACATGGCAGAGGAAACAGTTTCCTGTAGGAGAACTCACCAGCTGCCTGGACTTTGTTCTCTGAGAAGAAACTAGTCCATATGACAAGAAAAACATTCCACAGCGGCCTCTAGTGGACAAACACAGGTACCGCAGTTTAATATACTAAACATATATATAAAAAAATTCTTTTTTTTTTTTTTTTTTTCTTGACCACCATTAAAAATTATTACATTTTTTTAGTAGTTACAGGCATGCACAGATATTAGCGGGAATACCGTTAGGTAACAGACAGAAAGACAAATTAGGCTTGGGGGTCCCCCAATAGAACCAAGTTCCTGGGGGCCCCCACTTACCTGTTCCCCGCCGCAGGACTTTGTTTGGTCCACAAAAGCCCAAACTTCACCTATCACGGCAGGCATTGTAATCAAACCTTCAGGGACCGGGTTCCCAAGGATTCCACTCCCCTGGACCTGTATAGCACCCTGCACAGAAAACATCTTGGTCGTGGGTATGACCAGAGCTCTGGATCCCAGGGTCCAGCTCTCCTAAGAGAAGCATTACAGGCAGAACCTTGCTCTTCTCTGCAAGGCCCGGGTACCGACCGTTTAGCTATGAAGCTTTTTTGGTCGGATCCGGAATAGCTTACTGAGGCCCAAAAGAACCTGTACGCAAGCTCAGTGAAAAACACATGTTTCTTCTTGGCCAACACCTTAGACACTGGCAAAAAACTGAGGTGCTCCCGGATGGGAGGGGCTTATATAGGGGAGGGTACTTCCGGTTTTGGAAGTTGCCAGTGCCAGCACCTGACGGTAACTATATAACCCATTAGTAATGACTATGTCGCTCTGTGTCCCGTGATGTACGAGAAAGAAAGAATGATATCTGAATGATGCCTATAGCTGCAGGCATCATTCAGATATCCCCCCCCAAAGTCAAGGACGTCATATGACATCCACCCAGGATAGGAGATCCCATCTGTGGACATCATATGACTATGGCTGGGTAATGAAGTGGTTAAGTACCAACCAAAGAAAACTATCTTTCTAATTAAGATGAGTACAGTGTTGCATGCCTAAGTACTTGTCATTCAAAGTGTGGCAGAGCTGAAAAATGGCCTGGGCACGAAGGGGGTGATATAGGGAGTGAAGTCGTTATAGCCAAAAACATAAATGTAATAAATTGCAGCTTACCAATTCTTCGTTGTGTTGGCTGCATCAGTTTTCTTTTTTTTAGGCTTTTTTTCCCCCGGGGAATCAGGCCAGTATGTCTTATTTTTCAAACTCATTTAACAGACCAAGTTGTCCAAAGTGGCAGTTAGAAGTTTGAGACAAACTATTAAAAGCAGAACTAAACTCATCGATTTAACAGTTTCAAAAAAGTTACATTCCCGGCATTGCCAACTGTCACATTTGCTAGTGATCTCAACCAAACGGCTGGTGTCACATGTACAGCACCATGGCAGTTACAGAGCCAACAGAGGCTTATGCTGGCCATGCACTATACGAAAAATCGGCCAAACCCATTTTCGAAAAACGAACATTCGGCCGTGAGTGCAAATGATGGCGCCATCATGTAATGATCGATAAATCGTTCACAGGACATAAATAAAAAAAAATTTTTTTTTTTTACATATACCTAGTGCAGACAGTTCGGACGGGAAACACATCGTTCCTTCGGGAGAAAATTTCCAAACTTGTCCTTCGTTTTTTCGGCTCAAAAACGTCCCAACGATTATCGATTTTGTGCCCATTAACTGTCCAAAAACAAACGAACCAACTGTCTAAATGATCGAATTTCTGCCGATTTTTCGTAGTGTATGGCCAGCATAAGATTACAGATTGCTTGGCTGAAAAGGATTAGGAGGGTTTAGTTCCACTTTAAGACAGAACTAAACCCATCAATTGAACGGTTTCCCAAAACAAGCATTTCTGCACAGATGTCTATTGAAATCACCCCTGAAGTCGCCAAAAGTAGTGCAAGAACTACTTTCGGGAATTGGTGCGGCGTCGCACCGATTCGGACGGTGCTATTGCAATACCCTCTGACTTGACATGTCAAATCGGCCTGATGTGAATGTGGGCTCACACAGTTGCTTGTGCTCAAGACCGAATTGTCAAGCTAAAAGATGGCTGGTGTCATAACTGATCACAGCACTATGGCAACTGCAGATCAAACAGAGGCTAAAGCCTCGTACACACAGAGTTTTCTTCCGTTGAACCAAGCCGTTTAAAGAAAAAAAAAAAAACAGTCAGCTCTGATCGAAGTCTTCTGAGCTGTTGTGTTCTGACAGGATGCCTCCCCCCAGAACATTCCAATCAGTGCTCTCTGCTATTGGCTGAGAGCACTGATAGGGAGTTGGTTGGCTGCTGGTTTTCCAGAAGTTTTTTTTCTGAACCGGTCAATGTCTTCCGACATTCGACCTGTGTGTACAAGGCTTAAGACGGCAGCTTCCATGGCTATAAAAAAGAGACGTTTAAACTCCGTTATAACAGTGACCTAAAGTAGTCATCCTTTATTGTAAAACCTTTAGTCCTGGTTCACATCAGTATGACTTAACAGTTCAAATTTGCATGACAAGTTTTTTTTTTTTAAAGATTTTGACGGTTTCATTGCCACAAAGTTCCTGCACTATTTCAGTGTGATGTGAGTGACTTGCATTGACATCTGTTAAATGAAGTTGAACAATGTCAGCAAGCCGTACATGAAATTGCACTGATAGGTGGCTTTGAAATCGCATGACTTCAAAGCCGCACTGGTGTGAACAAGGGCTTATACGATAGGGGAAAACTGCTTATAAAGTGTTACATAGTTAGTTGGGTTGAAAAAAAAGACACAAATCCATCTAGTTCAACCATAAAAATAAAAAAAAATAAAAAAAAATCGTACAATCCCATATACCCAATTCTATACCCACAGTTGATCCAGAAGAAGGCGAAAAACCCCAGCAGAGCACGATCCAATTTGCTACAGCAGGGGAAAAAATCCTTCCTGATCCCCCGAGAGGCAATCAGATTTTCCCTGGATCAACTTTACCTATAAAATGTCAGTACCCAGTTATATTATGTACATTTAGGAAAGAATCCAGGTCTTTCTTAAAGCAATCTACTGAGCTGGCCAGAACCACCTCTGGAGGGAGTCTATTCCACATTTTCACAGCTCTTACTGTGAAGAAACCTTTCCATATTAGGAGGGGAAATCTCTTTTCCTCAACACCAAGTTCACTATATGGACCCCTTATGTTACCTGTGGTTCCGCTTTATTTTGTAAGCCAAGTCCACCTAAATCTGTTACTACACTATTATTTCCTCCAAGGCTGACAATGCTGTAATCATAAATCTATCTGGAAGCATGACAGGGTCACCGTAAAAAAAAAAACAAGCTTATGCCGCGCACACACAACCGTTTTTCATGACGAGAAAAATGCCATTTTCAAAAATGGTCGTGTGTATGCTCCAGAGCATTTTTCTCAACGAGAAAAATGCCCGAAAAAAAAATTAGAACCTGCTCTATTTTTTCTCGTTTTTTTTCACGTCGTTCTTTTTAACGTAGTGAAAAACAGTGGTGTGTACAGTATGCTTTTACCTGGGGAAAAAAAAACGTGCATGCTCAGAATCAAGTATGAGACTGAAGCGCTCGTTCTGGTAAAACTAGCGTTCGTAATGGAGATAGCACATTCATCACGCTTAAATGGACTGAAAAGCATGAAGACTGAAAAGCACGAATCGTCTCTCAAACTTTATTAACACGAAGATCATCAAAAGCGTCCCAAAGGGTGGCGCCATTCTAATGGAACTTCCCCTTTATAGTGCCGTCGTATGTCACCATGCTTTGCTCAAGCGTTTTTTCTCATGAACGTGTGTATGCAAGGCAGGCTTGAGAGGAAACACGAAAAATTACGTCGAAAAAAACATTGTTTTTTTCCATGACATGAATAACGGTCGTGTGTACGCGGCATAAGGCTCGGTTTCCACTTGTGCAACTTGGGACTTCAAGTCGCATGACACGTCGTACCCCATGATTTCCAATGAGTACCGTTCATATCTGTGCGACTTCAAAAGTAGTCCCTGCACTACTTTTGTCCCACTTTGATGCAACTTGAGGTCCATAGACCTCAAGAATACACAGGCATTGCTTCAAATCGTGGCAAAATCATGCAACTTTGGGGTTGCAATAGTGGAAACAGAGCTTTAAAGAAATCATGCATCCATCAACTTTAAAGCAGACAAAGTTAAAAAAAAGTCAACAGGTAGGTTCTTTATTGCAGAAGAAACATGCATGGTCTCTTCTGCAATAAAATACACACCTGCCTGTTGCAATAGCCTGCAGAATGTACACTAAGTCGCACATATGCAGTTCAGTTTTCATTTCCAGTGTGTCTGTAGGCCAAAATGAAGGACTCCTGGATGTGCATAGGAGGGATGTCATCATACGCTTGCCAATCAAGACAGCCACAGACTGGCACCTGGAAGAAGCCAATAAGATCATTTTTACTTTAGTTCTGCTTTATGAATTAGCAAGTTGCACTATTTAACATTTTTGTTTGAAGCCTTACAAAGCATGCAGCAGCACTGCACAGGAGCATTTCTACTCTCCCAAAGTTCAGGTGTCATACATGACTCGCATCATTTACAGTCACTACACCTTGAAGTTGCTTTCATGGATTGCAATGGAGCCACCTTGGTGTAACTAAGCCCACGAAGGCTCCTTCATACATCTCCCCCCTTCCAGGAAAGGCTGGAATGATCTCACATAAGGACCCATGTAAGAAATAAAACCTCTTTATCCATAGCACATTGTTCCTTCCATTCACTACACAGAGCCCCCACTCTGCAGCCATTCCCTCAACCCTCTTCCTTAGTGCGTCATCCCGCACAGGGCGCCCGCCGACGTCAGCGCGCCTTCAGCTACGCACCGGTCACGGGGAGGAGCTGCGCATTCGGCGGAGCTGAGGGAGGGTCACGAACTCTGACCCGCCGGGAACCGGGTGCGGTAGTTTACCGAGAACACGTCCTCTACCAGCTGTGCGGGCTACCGCAGAGGCCAGGCCTGTTTCCCGGGACGCAGGTAAGAGACGGGCGAGCGCCTGAGGATACTACAAAGGAGGGGACTGCGGCTGTGTGTGTGTGTACGCGCGCCAATATGTACCGGGGACTCTAGAGCAACGCGGAGCGCCCCTTATCTTCGCACTGCCTCACTCGTGACTGCGTCCGGAGCGTCGTGCCCGAGTGACGCTTTAACCCTGTCACTGTGACCTCTGACCTCCACCCGACAGGAACAGCTTCCCGGACACGCAGTTTCCTCCCCCCTCGCGCCTATGCACGCTCTGTGTGCCCTCCCTCTGTGCGCGCGCCTTAGGCGGGAGGGGAAGCGAGCATGGCGGAGTGTGGATCTATGACAGGCTCGTGTACGGCGGCGGCACATGGTGCCTATACCTGGACAGAGCCAGGCCTTCCCTCCGCATTACACACCATAATCACCGTCTGGGGCTGTGTGTGTAGAGCCCAGACTTCCCCTCTCATGTGTCCTGACACTGAGCTGTATGAGGCTTCCCTCCCCCACCTTATATTTGTATCTTCATAACCACTGATTTTATTACACAATTGGCCTTAGATTGAGAGTAAAACAAGGCATACACTAGTAGGATTTCCTTAGAAAATTTCACTTCATTCATTCAAGTTTCTAATTGTTAGTGGGGTCAAATCGACTTCTGTTTTGACTGTGGTGATGTTATAAAGCAGGCCGTTAGCCCTCGGTCACGTTCAGCCCTGGTTCACACTATTGCGATGCACAAGATTCGCTGCGTTTTCCGCCGCGCACTCCGAAGCAATCGCATGGCATACATGTGATCTGCTGCGGGTGGCAATGTTATCTTAAAGGCGGAGTTCCGTCAAAAAAAATAAAAGTCAGCAGCTACAAATACTGCAGCTGCTGACTTTTAATATTAGGAAACGTACCTGTCCAGGGCATCCGCGATGCCCTCACCCGAAGCCGTCCCGTCCCTCGGCTCCAGGTGGAGGCGCCGGCATCTTCAGTAAGTGAAGCCTTGCGACTTCACAGCCTGGTTTCCTACTGCGCATGCGCGAGTCGCGCCGTGCGTCCTCACTGGTCACTGCTGTTTTCTGGGACCTGTGTGTCTCCCAGAAGACAGCGAGGGCGGACATGGCATAGATCGCTGTGGATACTGCAGTGATCTATGCCCATAATTGGGAGCAAATACCTGGATTAGACAGGTATCTGCTCCCCCCCCCCCCCCGAAAGGTGACACTGGAGGGGGGGGGGAATCTGAAAAGCAGAAGTTCCATTTTTGGGTGGAACTCAGTTTTAAAGAGGAGGTCCAGCCTGGGTAAAAATAATTAAGTCATCAGCTACAAATACTGTAGTTGCTGACTTTTAATATTAGGACACTTACCTGTCCAGGGCATCCGCGATGTCCTCACCCGAAGCCGATCTGTCCCTCGGCTTCTGGGTGGAGATGCCGGCATCTTCAGTAAGAGAATTAGTAAGTGAAGCCTTGCAACTTCACAGCCTGGTTCCCTACTGCGCATGCGCGAGTCATGCTGCGCATCCTCACTCGTCCCTGCTGTCTCCTGGGACCAGTGTGTCTCCCAGAAGACAGCGGGGGGCGGACATGGTGTGGATACTGCAGCGATCTATGCCCAGAAGTGGGAGCAAATACCTGCATTAGACAGGTATCTGCTCCCCCCCCCCCTGAAAGGTGCCAAATGGGACACTGGAGGGGGGAGGAATCCGAAAAGCGGAAGTTCCATTTTTGGGTGGAACTCCGCTTTAAAGAGGAGGTCCAGCCTGGGTAAAAATAATTAAGTCAGCGGCTACAAGTACTGTAGTTGCTGACTTTTAATATTAGGGCACTTACCTGTCCAAGGAGCCAGTGATGTCTGCACCCGAGCTGATCTTCAGATCGACAACCAGGTGCTGCTGCCGCCGCCATTCCAGGTAAGGGAACCCGGAAGGGGAAGCCTTTTGGCTTCACAGCGGGTTCCCTATTGCGTGAAGCACTCTCTAATTGGCCTGGCAGCTGGGGAAGAAGGAATGGGGCCGAGATTCCGGGAGATCGGGCCTCGGCCCGTCTCCAGAAGTGAGGAAGGTGACCTGTCAAAAACAGTTCCCCTCCCCCTAAAAGGTGCCAAATGTGGCACCGGAGGGCGGGAGGAAGTGTATAAGCGAGAGTCCCACTTATGGGTGGAACTCTGCTTTAACGATACCCCAAAACAGATCGCAAAAGTGTGAACACCCATGTGAATCGGTTGCAGGGGAAAAAAAGGGTCCTGCACTATTTTGGAGCAGACACAATTTCAGGCATACAAAATGTATGGCTGAAATCGCACCACACAGACATAGCATGTGATGTGCACAGGAATGCAGTGCGATTTATTTATTTATTTGCGAACCACATGCAAAGTTTTCACTGCACCAATGTGAACCTAGGATGACTGCAACTTGGAAATCGTGCAACTTCATCTGAAATCGCCACATGCCTCACAAAAAGGGGTCCTGCGTGGCTCCAAAACATTGCACTTATTTTGTCGAGATGTGATCTCTGCAATAAAAGTTTTTGACTGCAATTGAAGATCCATTGTGTGTATCCAGCTGGTAATCGCTACAGAGGAGCCTGTAATCCAGGAATGTGTGCAATGGGAATATAGACAAGACTTCATCTGAAATCGCGCAATTTTAATGCTGCATGTCAGTGCGACTTGGAAGACACCTGTGCAGCTTAATGCACAGATGCCTATGCAAGTCACACCTCAAATTGCTAAAAGTAGTGCAGGAACTAGTTTATCAAATCGATGCTGATTTGAACAGTGCGATTCCTGTCAAATCGCATGACATGTCGCTCCAATGTGAGCGGGGGCGAAGCAGTGTTCTTTCATGCAACCACAATTTGCAGCAAATACATTTTCTTGAATCCCCCCGCTGATCACTGCTGGCTGCCATACTTGGCAGTAGTGATTGAAAAAACAAACAAAAAAAAAAACGGTAAGCTGGATGTACTGATTTTGATCCATGGATCAACATCAGCATAAAGAGCCTGCCCATACATGGAGCAAAATTCAGCCGGTCCCTGCGGAACCAGTTGAATTTCAATTAATCTTTGGCCGGCTTAAGGGTTTATTCACACTGGTGATGGTAAAAGCAGGTGGTTGAGCCACAGTTTTACTGTCCACCTAAGCACTTAGTTCACGTAAACCAGTCAATCTTTGCTTTTTGTGATTTTTTTTTTTTTTTTTTTGCCAAAACCGTAGCAGAATACATATTGGCCTAAATTTGGGAAGAAATCAGATTAAAAAAAAAATGTAGATTTTTTTTACAGCAGAAAGTAAAAAAAAAAATTTTTTTTTTTCTAAATTTTCAGGCTTTTTTTTATAGCGCAAAAAATAAAAAAAGAGGTGATCAAATACCACCAAAAGAAAGCTCTATTTGTGGGGGTGGGGGAAAGGACATACATTTTATTTGGTTGCATGACCGCGCAATTGTCATTTAATGTAACGCAGTGCTGCATCGCAAAGAATGGCCTGGTCATGAAGAGGGTAAATCAGTTGCTAAACAAAGACAGGCAGCTGCCTAAGCCTGGTATACACAATGAGACTATAGGATGAACGATCATGTGTTTTTTTTTGCATGCTAGTCTCATATTGAAAACCAATAGATTACTAGAGTTGCGACAACTTTGGAAATGATGTGATGTATTGTATTGTAATGCATTCTTTCATATCCGAGCATGCGTGATTTTTTTTTTTTTGTTACCATACTACAGTAGTACCTTGGATTACGAGCATAATCCGTTTTAGAAGCATGCTTCTAATCTAAAGCACTCGTATATCAAAGCGAGTTTCCCCATAAAACAGGGCTCGACAAACCCCGGGCGCCAGGTCGCCATTGCGACCAGAATTAGCGACCTGGCGCCTGGGGCAGCACATCTGGGGTATCCTGTGTCTCCGTATCCCCCCCCCTCCGTGCCGCGGGATCTTGTCGGGCCGCGCCGGCAGGTAATTGAGGCCTCGGCTTTGCGGCCTTCTGCAGGCCTATGCATCCTTCTGTGATCTAGCGCCATCTTGTGGTGGCCGTTGGTATGACAGGACAAGCAGCAATGCTAATGGAGTTTCCCTGTCTGTTTTCACTGCCATCTCCTTCCCTCTAATTATAACCCCCAAACATTATATATATTTTTTATTCTAACACCCTAGAGAATAAAATGGTGGTCGTTGCAATACTTTCTGTCACACCGTATTTGCGCAGCGGTCTTACAAGCGCACTTTTTTGGGAAAAAATACACCTTTTTTTAATAATAAATAAGACAACAGTAAAGTTAGCCCAATTTTTTTTTATATTGTGAAAGATAATGTTACGCTGAGTAAATTGATACCAAACATGTCGCGCTTCAAAATTGCGTCCGCTCGTGGAATGGCGACTAACTTTTACCCTTTAAAATCTCCATAGGCGACGTTTAAAAAATTCTAAAGGTTGCATGTTTTGAGTTACAGAGGAGGTCTAGGGCTAGAATTATTGCTCTCGATCTACCGATACTTCACATGTGTGGTTTGAACACCGTGTTCATATGCAGGCGCTACTCACGTATGCGTTCGCTTCTGCGCGCGAGCTCGGCGGGACAGGGCGCGTTCCTGGCTGCTAACTTTTTTAGCTGGCTCCCAGATTCCAAGCAAATTTGTCAAGCCCTGCCATAAAATATTAAGGTAAACTAAGATAATCCGTTCTACAGCCATTGCTGGTCTATGCAGTACTGTATGTGGCCAGAGGTGCGGGGGCACCGTTGTATGCAGTACCGCATGTGGCCAGAGGTGCGGGGGTGCCGTTGTATGCAGTACCGCATGTGGCCAGAGGTGCGGGGGTGCCGTTGTATGCAGTACCGCATGTGGCCAGAGGTGCGGGGGTGCCGGAGACGCTCAGGAAACGAATGTCTCCAGTGCCCCCGCACCTCTGGCCAAATGCGGTACTGCAAACCCCAGCGGCTTGAATCCTGCTCATCTTGCGAGACAACACTCGCAAAGCGAGTCAGTATGAAAAAAAAAAAATAGCTTGTATTGCGAAAACGCTCGTAAACCACATTACTCGCAATCCGAGGTTCCACTGTAATTACATGAAGATCATTTGTTCTGTTATTGTATGAGGATAATTTTTGTGTTCGTCCCTTTGGATATTTTAGCATGAACTGTTGTGATCGGTTCTCGAAAGTTGTGAAATTAATGATCAGATTATCGGACGAGCGCTTTGAAAGCCGTATTTTCTGTCCACTTTTCTCATCGTGTGTACTAGGAATTAGGTCTGTACATTTGCCACACTGCATCAAGGACCAGTCCACACCATGAATTACACAGAAACATGCTGTGTGTTCCTGTGCAATTCACATGTAGTGCGTGCTGGACTGCACCAAAAGTAATGCATGCACTTATAAAACGCACAGCAACCGCATCTCATAGTACTTCTCTACCATGTAATCCGGTGCAGACAAACTCACTGCGTTTTGAGGTGTCGTTAAAGAATAAGTTCACCTTTTGGAACATGCTACATGTTCCACCTGTCTTTAGGGTGTAACATTTTCCAGCAGCTTCAGCCTAAGTCTAAAAAAATTAAAACATCATGTCTAAGAATTGTTAAGCTGCAATGTAATATTTCCTTTTAGGTATAATACCACTTTAAAGCTAATGCCTCGTTTCCACTGAGCGGAACGGTTCGGGTCGGTACAGTTTGGAACGGTCTATTCTGGTGAGCGTTTCCACTGCAAGATGGACCGTCGGGGGCCATACAGGGTTTAGAAAAAATGCCTCGCGTGTCCACCAATCAGTGGAATGTATTGTAGCTCCGCCCTAACCGAACCGTTCCATTTTCTATGGCTCCACATCTGAAGCAGGACCCAGAATGGTGCGGTATGGTTCGGTTTTATGGCACGCTTTCATAATGGAAACACCCAAAATAGCGTACCGTACCGAACCGATCCGCTCAGTGGAAACGAGGCATAATGGGGCCGTGCTGAAACCATGAGCAGTGCAATGAGTTGCAGCGCAGTTATTATGCCTTTTTACGGTTAAAACAGGCAGTGAGATGACCTATCACCTCCCAGATGCCTGTCAACCTCCCTTTAAAAAGTGATCTGCTTATGTTTGCTTTTTAGAGGGGTAGCAATGGCCACCACACATGACATCAAGCCCTAGCAGTGAATGTGATTTTCGTTCAGGAAGGTTCATTTGATCCAAAATCGAATGTTGGAGCAATCAAAATTTTGAAGTGTACTGAGCAGATTTTGTAAAAATGTTTGAAAATCTTGTGTGTGGTCAGCTTTAGATTCCATTATCACAATGATCATTTAAAAAACTGAACTCCAGTTTTACCTTCAGTCTTGATCCATTGTACAGGCTCTTCTGTAAAGAAATAGCTTACCATATATACTCGAGTATAAGCCGAGTTTTTCAGCACATTTTTTGTGTGCTGAAAATGCCCCCCCTCGGCTTATACTCAAGTCACCTTTTTGCGCCTGATCTCCCGGACTTTGGGGACCCGGCCGGCCGTAGGTCTCCTTGTCCCCAACCTTGGCAAACATGTAGCCCCACTCTTCCTTTACAAGTGTGCAAAGTTTGTTGTCCGGGGGACCTACGGCCGGGGAGGCACCCCTTCCATAGACTCCCATGTTAAACGGTAATTTCTCTGGTGACTTTGGGGAACCGGTACTGGCCGGCCGTAGGTCCCCTGGACCTGGATCTTGGCACACATGTAGCCACATTTCTACTCTACAAGTGTGTAAAGTTTGTTGTCTGAGGGACCTATGGCCGGGGTGCACAGATTTTTCAAAGCCGGGCACCCCTTTCATAGACTCCCATGTTAAACGTCAGTCTAGTCATAAACACAGTGAGGCATGGGCACAGTGAGGCATGCACATGGGCACAGTGAGGCATGCACATGGACACAGTGAGGCATGCACATGGACACAGTGAGGCATGCACATGGACACAGTGAGGCATGCAGATGGACACCCTAGGCTTATACTCAAGTCAATACGTTTTCCCAGTTTTTTTGTAGTAAAATTAGGTGCCTCGGCTTATATTCGGGTCGGCTTATACTCGAGTATATACGGTACTCTGATTTCACTGCAGACTATGAGCTTCTCAAAATGTGCATTAGATGCTGCAGCAAGTCGGAGTCTACCACTTTTCCTGGCTGGATAATGTCCAGAAGCATCTAGCGTCTTCTTTCCAGCTTTACTGGTCTGCCTCTTTCATTTATTGTATTTCAGTTCTTTCAATTACAGAGGCTCAATATCAATAAGCATTAATTGGGGCAGTGTGCATGCAAATACAGCCTGCCTAGGAACTCCCACTTCTCTAAACTGACATTTTGATAATTGCATAACTCCTCCCTAGAGTCAGTCCACTGCTTTCTTAAAGGGGAGTTCCAGCCTTTTTTTATGTTTATTAAAAGTCAGCCGCTACAAAAAGTGTAGCTGCTGGCTTTTAATAAACAGACACTTACCTGCTTCACTGTCCAGCGACGCTCCGCTCCTCTCCCCCCCCCTTCTTCGCCGGCGCCTCCATTCATTGTGTGGGCACCCGGCCGTGACAGCTTTCAGGTTCACGGCCGGGCACTCACTGCGCATGCGCGAACGGCGCAGCGCTCTGTAAGTGGACAGGCGATCGCCTGGGACCTGTCACGTCCCAGGTGATCGCCTACAGGGAGGAGCCGCCACAAGGCGATATGACGTATCGCCTAGGCAGCTCCAGGGCGGAAGGAGGACAGGAAGTCCCACTCCTACTGAAGCCCCCACTCCCCCCCCCCCCCCAAAAAAAAAATTACATGCCAAATGTGGCATGTAAGGGGGCGAGGAGTGGTTTAAGCGGAAGTTCCAAATCTGGGTGGAACTCCGCTTTAAGGGCTAAGGATTCTTGAGAGGAGTACAGACGTAGAATGCTAATATATTTTAAGAAAGTTATGCATAGAACCCTGCTAGCTTCTCCCAGCAGCCATGATCTGCCTGTATTGGATAGAGATTCATTGATGAAATTAAGTAATTTTGTTCCCAGGTGGATGAATTGCACTGCACACTGGGGGAGTGTAGAAAAGTTCAAGGGGTACTAAACTCCCACCACCCTTATGTTTTTTTTTTTTTTTTTAACACTTACCTGTAAGTGCCCTTCAGACCCACACAGCAACTCTTGTGTTATCCAGCTGCAATCTGCTTTTTAGGTACTCTTCAGCTGGCTGCATCTTCCAGGTGAGGGCATTTAGCTCCAATGATCAGACCAGACCCGCCCTCTGAACCGCCCCTCGCAGCTTCATATGCTAATCTTTCAGCCTTCTGGGATATGTGATCTAAGTTTAGGTTCACATCTATGCGGCTGCGCTGGATGCGTTCTTCAGGCACGTTTTGCAGTGCATATTGTTTTTTTGCATATTTGCATGCAGTTTTCATACATTTTACGCGTGTTTTTTTTCTCTTTTAAACACACTGTATATAGCTGGTTGCTAAGGGGGGGGGGCAGGAAGCCGGCCGCCACGTCCTTAACAACCAATAAGTCATCAGCTGTTAGCGGGATTTCCCACTGACCGCTGAATGTAAAAAAAAAAAAGTAGAAAAAATGGCGTGCCCCCCCCCCCCATGTCCATACCAGGCCCTTCGGGTCTAGTATGGATTCAGAGGGGGACCCCCCAAAATCCATCCAGACCCTTATCTGAGCATGCCGCCTGGCATGTCAGGAAAGGGAGGGGATGAGCGAACCCCCCCTGAACCATACCAGGCCGCATGCCCTCCAACATGGGGGGGATGGGTGCGATCTTCTCCCTTCAGCAACAGTAAATCATAAAACTGACCTGCCTCTAGTCTAGTGGCTCTGATTTTAGGCACAGTGCCAAGAAAAGACAGCATCTGAGCAAACTATGCAGAGTGAGACAGTGCCTTACTGGATTTAAAACAGTATAGGCACTTATTTTTAATGTTTTACATAGCTATACCTGCAAAAGGGGTCAGCCTGAAGTGATCTAGTGGCATAACATCATCTTTCACATTCTACAAAAAAATTGGGCTAACTTTACTGTTTTGTTTTTTTATAATTCATTGAAGTGTATTTTTTCCCCAAAAATTGTGTTTGAAAGACCCCTGCGCAAATACAGTGCGACATAAAATATTGCGAAGATCGTCATTTTATTCTCTAGGGTCTGTGCTAATATATATATATATATATATATATATATATATATGTATATGTATATGTTTGGGGTTTTATAAGTAATTTTCTAAGAAAAAATTGATTTTAACTTGTAAGCAACAAGTGTCAATTTTTTTTTTAGTCTTTAAGTGCTGGTTCACATAGCGGGATGCGGGAACACTGTGAATCCACTGTGGGCTTCCGCATCACACCCGACTCGCACAGCAGTTCACACGGCCATATGCGAACTGCTGGGAGTGTCAATACATTGTTAATGACACCCCAATTTCAGCTCGCATATCGTTCTGCGAACTGACAGTTCGGTATGAACCCCCAATGCGATCCGAGTCTGGTGCACAAACTTTTACCAGTATTGTGCATTATATGTAAAATTATCATATCCATGGAAAAAAAAAGTCTCAGCTTTTAGTACTACTTTAATAATAAAAAAAGGTATATCTCCCTTCCACACTTCATATAGCTTCATGTCTGACTCCCAGTTAAATTGCCCATATAGCCTTCTTCTGGGTGTATTTATTATTATATATATGATAAGTAATATGTATTATCACTTTCACTGTTTCACAGTATAAATGAACCCCTTATAGTAGTGATTATCTGCTCTTTTTGTACTATAAAGGTCTAATTTTAGTTTTGTTTGCAAAAAGCACCAAAAAACGCATAGGTGTGAACCAGGCCTAAGACGTTTAGTAGCAGCAGCATGCTTTTTTTTTAAAATCACCTGTCATCATGAAAAAATAGCGCCGCTATACCGCCAGCGCACCTCCCCCGCCCCAGTGTGAAAGGGGCCTTATTCTCCCTCCCAGCCTACTCCTTTAGTACAGACTCCCTGTCCAGCCTAGACAAAACAGGTTTACAACACCGAAACAGTGCAGACCTTTGTTTCTGAATATGCTAGTTGCCTGGCCGGTATGCTTATCTCTTAGCTTCAGTATTTCCCAGGTAACCTGTCAGAGAAATTTAAGCAAATAAGAAGTTCTGACTTCATTGGCTACATGCGTGTTCAATGTCAGTAACTCAGAAAGTACTGCAGTTAGAGGATTAGGGAAGACTCCCAGGCTTTCTTCATGGGGTCCGCAATGTAAATCTCTATATTTCTATCATCACCGGTTTCTTTTATTGTTCAGCACTGCTCCAAATCCCTTCTTGTCATTTTTTTTTTTTTCATGTCTTGATTTTTCATTTTATAAACAAATAAAGCATACACAACCATATGTTATCTTTCAATGATTAGGTAAATCAAAACAAAATCTCAAAGTTTAATACATAAAGAAGGCCTCAATATACCCTCTATTCATGTACAAACCCCTACAAAAAAAAAACTCTCTCCCTTTTCATCTTTTTATACCTCAACATGGTAGGCATTTTCTCCATGCAAGCATATCAGAAATATGGACAACAACTGTACTGATTAAACGAAAACCGTACAATTTGGTATCGTGCGAGAAATTTTTTCGTGCTTGTCCCATTGGATAATTTTGCATGAATTGTCGTGATCAGCTCTCGGAAGCTGTGTACTAACAATCAGATTATCGTACAATTGCTTCGAGAGCGGTATTTTGTGTATGATTTTCTGATCATGTGTATGGGCCTTTAGATTGCTTTGATCTGTGTTGTAGCACACATAAAAAGCAATGATGTCAACCTGCCATAATAGCCGGCATAAAAATTTAAAGGAAGCACAGAAATTGCATGCTCTTCACTATTTGCAGATACATAATCAGATGTAATAAAATGGAACTGCGTTTTGATTTCTGTTAAATACCTTTGAAATATCAGGAAGTAATGGATGTTGTTTTTATTCCTTTATTATAATAGGCTTCAGTTAGGCCAAAAACTGGACTCCTTAAACAACATCCTTCCAACCAGGGATACCATTCTAAAGACCGGTCATGGCA
This sequence comes from Rana muscosa, assembly GCA_029206835.1. NCBI lineage: Eukaryota > Metazoa > Chordata > Amphibia > Anura > Ranidae > Rana > Rana muscosa. The sequence continues at coordinate 785,245,082 of CM055118.1, forward strand.
TCTATAGAAGAAATAGCCCACCAGATTATTGAACAACAAATGGGAGAGGTAAGTTAAAAGCTACAGTACTGTACAAAGTTAACCACTTGAGAACCTAGGCCTTTTACTTTCTAAACCGCCTTGAGTCCCAGAGCATTGTTTTATTGACAATATCTCCCGTTCTGCATGTTGTGCCAAGTTGGAGATCATAACATCATCTGTCACCTCTGCCAATTCATAGAATACCACGCTCACTGTTATTGGCTGAGCGCTTAGCCCTACTCCGTTTTTGTTCTGGGATTGGGCTGGGAAATTTCCATCCCAGTGCAGGAACACAGTGATGTACCGTACTTGTATACTGTACTGTATGTAGCTTAAGCTACATACAGTTTCTACAGCACTTTCAGCTGCTGCATCTCTTAGTAAAGGTAATAGATTTCTTGGACCAGCTTTGTCTAAATGAAATATTTAAGCTTCACTAACAGCTGGAGATCAGTTTTAAGTGTGCCCAAAGAGCTACAAGGCCACCTTTTGATCTAATAAGTATGGCTACCTTCACTTTGAAGTGTTGCTTAACATGTGGGGTATTTAGTATTGAAGGAGGTTACCTTTCCTTGATAATGGGATAATATACGGCATATTAGAGTAGGGCAATACATAGGAGTATATTTCAGATGATTCAGTGAAATGCCAACATGCCAAGCAGCGATGATCATTTTCTTAAATTAATAAATACAAACAATTGTTTAGTACACAGTTATTTGTTTTACTATTAAATTGTACTGTGCCCCAAAATAGGCAAAGGAGAAATGACTAGTCACCAGTATTTCTTGTAGACTTCCAGCAGCTGATTGTTTGTTTTTCTCATTACTGACCTTTTTTTCCAAAATCATGTCTATTTAAAAATTATTTTGTAAAGATTTACATTTAAATTACTTTGTTTTTTGCAGTTGCACTCTTCACTGAGCAAAGCTTTTATAATTGCATCTTAATTGTAATTGCTTATTCTTTAACTAATATAAAATAATTAAACATGAGCCTGCTTTATGAAGCACTATGGTGTGCATTTATCATTGTTTCTACGGCAAGGCAGTTGTAAATAAACACAATATTAATGCAGTGTCTCACACACAAGCTTTAGGAGGAGGTAAACCCTCTTTCTCTTACCATCCATGGACTGACACGGTGTCTCTTTACACTTTACACGTGGGTTATGTCCCTGCTTGCAGGAGAAGACCTAGGCAGAATGTGAAATGTTATACATACATTCCAAAAGCCAGAGCTGAACAGCCCCACCCAGGGGGCGGTCCCTCCGTACATAACCCTCCCACTACAGTCAGCAGACTTCAGTTTTTTTCTGCCTAGCAGAAGGAGAAGACGTGGCTCCCTCAGGAGCCAGTCTCCTGACCTATTTTATTCCTTTTTGGAAATTCTTTTTTATTTTATTTTTGAGAATCTTCTATCAACTGTCGGCTGGGCAACAGGTTGGGTACAAGATATCCTCGTAGTCTTCCCTGTCCGACCATCGAGCGTGCTGATCCTCGCCTTGTGTGCGTGAGACTCAGTTCACGACAGGCCCCATGACTCCAGGGGTGGCCGGGTTTGCTTTCATGCTCCCACGGTCCTCTCAAGACTGAACAGCTCCTGACTGACTGTATCTTTCACGGTGGACCAGGCCGACAGCTACTCAGTACTGCACTGTGATAGTCCTGTCAGAAACACCAGTGTGTCCCTCAGGGGACGGGTAAGTAGTCTCTCCTGCCTGCAGGTGAGTACAAAAGGCTGTGTGTTTCTCTGTGGGGGATTTTCCCTGTCTCCCCCTGTATTTTATTGTCGCTCTCTGTCACCATTACTGGCGCTGGCTGTGTGGGGTGCTTGGGGGTCACACTGTTCTTGGGGGGCTCATGCTGGTCTGCAATGTATGCTTTGGGGCTTTTTTGTGTGGTTTTTTTTGGGGCCTGAGCGCCGAGTGGCGCTGTGCGCGTGTGCTGTTTCATTTTAACTGCGTCATGGCGGCCATCTTGCCGCGGATCGCCTCAGTGAAGTGCGGCTGCCATTTTCTTGTAGCCCGCGCGCTTTTCAGCACTAGTTTGGCCTCTAGCGCTGCTGTAGCAGCGCGAATCTCCTCACAGTCTCCTCACAGCTCACCAGCGCTGACACAGCGCGGTACAGACAGCGGAACTAAGCGGTCCCTGGTCCGGTTTGGTGAGTCCCCTGGGCGCCCCCTCCTCAGTCAGCACAGCCTGTGGGTGGACTTTTTATCTGAGAGAGTCTCAGAGGGGGACAATATGGAGTCTGTGTCACCAGCTTCCCCTAAAAATGTCAGTGGCAACAGGCAGTGCTTCAGCACCTGCGGTCCCTATGGACCTGTTGTGGGCAGCCCTGGAATCAATTTTTGACCAGGATGGGAGCTGTGTGCAAGCGCAAGGTACAAAAAAGGCGCCCTCTCCCCACTTTATCTACTCGAGGGCAGTGCGCTGATTCAGATATGGGCCTAGCCACTATCGCTCAGGACCCTAGTTCTGGATGTATGGATGGTTTTGAACGGGACATTCCTAATGAGGGAAACTCCAGTTCTGAGTCAGTAAATGACAGGGCGCTTGTTAGTGTGCTCATGACTGCGGTGAGGGACACTCTCAAGCTCAAATGCTGCGGATGCAGAACCTCAGGCAGATACTGTCTCCTTTGCTTCTTTTAAGGCCAGACCTTCTAAAGGGGTTTTTTCCATTGTACTTTCTTTGACAAGCTCATTGATAAGGTCTGGAAAAAGCCGCAGAAGAATTTTTTATGGTCCCGCGGCGTTTGTCTAACAGATACCCCTTTGAAGATGCCCTACTTAAAAAGTGGGCTTCTCCCCCAGTGGTCGACCCTCCACTCGCCCTGTTGAACAAGGCCACCACTCTCCCGATGGAGGGGACTCCTGCATTAAGGACCCCACTGACAGGAGGTCAGAAGTGGTGCGCATAGCCATGTTTGCCTTGTTGGGATCCGCCCTACGGCCTGTGGTAGCGGCGACCCTTGTGTTTTAAAACACTTACAGGTTGGGCAAAAAATGTTGCACCTAGCTGTACAGGAGCATAATCTTCCTCCAGACACAGTTACTCTGGCCCACCAACTGTGCAGGGCCTGGTTTATGTGTGCGACACCACGTTGGACGCGGGCCCTTTAACATCCAGGGCCTCTGTCCCGACGGTGGTATGGCGTCGTCTTATCTGGTTGAAATGCTGGTCTGCTGACCTAGCCTCTAAGAAGCTCCTGACGTATCTACCTTTTTATAGGTGGTAGACTTTTCGGTGCTGCTCTGGATGTCATCGTCAAGGATGTCATGGGAGGTAAAAGCACTCTTCTTCCTTAGACTGGCAAGGGTAAGGGGGCCCGCCGCAAACAGGGCCTTTTCCTTTCCAGCAAACAAGGGGTTTTTTCGTCAGTCGGGTCCACAGGTAGGTCCTCCCAGACTGACGGAGTGCGGCTGGTGGGCACAAGCGCCCCTGGGTGCGTAAGCCAAACAAGCGGCTCCCGAGCCCGCCTCCGCGTGAAGTCTTGCCTCCGCCCGACTCTGGGGTGGGGGGACGACTTCGCAGGTCACGAATCGGTGGTCCTCCCGAATCTCCGACTGGTGGGTGTGCGAGGAGGTCACCTCAGGATACAGGATAGTATTCCGATCCTGGCCCTCAGACAGATTCTTTCCCTCAAATCTTCCTCTCCTTCCTACCTGTCGGGCAGCCCTCTTGGGGGCTGTACAGGATTTGATCAGGTCCGGAGTGATTGTGCCGGTTCCGTCACAGGAGAGTTTTCAGGGATTCTACTCAAATCTGTTTGTCGTCCCAAAGGTAGGACGTGGTTCGACCTGTCCTGGACCTCAAGGCCCTGAATGCCTTCGAGAAGGTGCAGAAATTCCGCATGGAATCCATTCGCACGGTGATCGCTACACTCCACCAAAGGGATTTTCTTCTGGCGTCCTTGGACTTCAAGGACGCCTACTTGCATGTTCCGATCTGCGCAAGTCACCGGAAGTTTCTGCGCTTTGCGATCAGCGAAGTCCACTATCGATTGTGGCTCTTCCTTTCGGCCTAGCCTCGGCACCAAGGGTGTTCACCAAGGTGCTTGCTCCGGTTCTAGCCTTCTGTTACAGCGAGGTATTGCTGTCGTGGGCTATCTGGACGATCTTCTGCTAAGAGCAGAAAGTGGATCAGACTTAGAGGAAAGGTGACTATCATCAATTAGACCCTCAGGGACTCGGGTGGTTCCTGAACATTCAGGAGTCAGTCCTGGTCCCGACTCAGTGTCTGGAGTATCTAGTTCTGATTCTGGACTCCTTGGAGGCAAAGGTATCCTACCTCTGGAGAAGTTGCTGACACTTCAGTCTGCGGTGCGGGTGCTGACATCCCAAAAATGGTTGTCAATCCGTTTTTTGCATGAGAGTCCAGAGACTCGTGGTGGCCTCCTTCGCGGCCGTTCCGTATGCCCAATCACACACCAGGGCATTGCAGAAGGAGATCTTGTCCACCTGGGACAAATCCCCGTTGTCCTTGGATCTTCAGATCCAGGTGATTCACCTGGTCAGGGCGCCCCTGACATGGTGGTTGAGATCCTCGGCTCTTCGGTCCGGAAAGGCGTTCTCCTCCCATCCACTGGACGGTACTCATGACGGACACCAGCCTGACGGGCTGGGGTGAAGTCTGGGGAGTCCTGTCGGCTCATTCCTTGGACTCCGGGCGAGCCCGTTTACCAATCACTGTTCTGGTAATACGGGCCATCGGACTGTGTCTCTCCTCAGGTCAGAGAGAGTACGGGGTCGCTCCATCAGGAGCCAGTCGGACACCGCCACGGCGGTGGCGTATGTAAACCATCAAGGGGGAACTCGGAGCTCAGCTGCGGCTTCCGAGGTAGTCCGTATCCTGAAGTGGGCCGGAAGAAACGTGCCGGCTCTGTAGGCCATTTTACATTCTGGGCATAGACAATGGGCAGGCGGACTATCTGAGTCGCCAATCGCCAGACACCGGACCAAGAAGAGTGGTCCTTGCATATTTCAACTCCTTTACCGACGGTGGGGCACGCCGGATGTGGACCTGCTGGCCTTTCGACTCAATCGCAAGGGTCGAGGTTGTGGCCAGATCCAGGGATCCTTGGGCGATGCCTCGGATGCGTTGGTGGCCCCATAGGGTCCTTATCGCCTGATATAAACTACGGCGATCCTAATTGTTCCGGATTGGCCGCAGCATCACTGGTACGCTGATCTGGTACGTCTCGTCGCGGACGTTCCCTGGCGATTGCCGATGGGGGAGGACCTTCAGTCTCAAGGTCCTATGCTTCATCCGGCTTACAGTCTCTGGCTTTAACGGCAGGGCTGTTAAAAGCCAGGTGTTGAGGGACCAAGGTCTCTCGGACTCGGTCATTTTGACCATGTTAAGGACACGGAAGTCTTCCTCCAGGCAGATCTATCACCGTACCTGGAAAGCTTATATCGCCATGTGCGAAGCGCTGGACTGGCGTCCTCGGACGTATTCCGTCCCCAGAATCCTGCGTCCTCTGCAGTGTGGAGTGACCCAAAAGCTTGCTTTGAGTACCATCAAGGATCAGATTTCGGCCTTGGCCGTCTTCTTTCAGCGACCTCTAGCGGGTCATTTTCTTGGTTAGCACCTTGTGTTGGGTTCGCCATGTGCTCCCTCCTGTCAAGCCTCCTCTCCCACCGTGGGATCTGAATTTGGTGCTCTCGGTCCTCCAGGAACCTGCTTTTGGGAATATCCGGGATAGTCCCTTCTTGTCTTGTCTCAGAAGGTGGCCTTTTTAGTGGCAATCACTTCTGTTTGACGAGTGTCTGAGTTGGCGGCTTTGTCCTGCAAGTCGCCATGTTTAGTCATCCATAAGGATAAGGCGGTGTTGCATCCGTGACCTTCCTTTTTTGCCAAAGGTGGTGTCGACCTTTCACCTACATGAGGACATTACCCTCCTGTCCTTGTGTCCTCACCCATAGCATCCCAGAGAGTTTGCGCTGCACATATTGGAGGTGGTACGAGCCTTACGGGTGTACCTGTCTGCTACTGCTTCTATTCGGAAGTCCGACTCACTATTTGTGACTGTCTCTGGTCCATAACAGGGCCAAGCGGTTTCGTCTGCCATCATTTTTAGGGGAATCAGACAAACCGTCATTCAAGCCTATGCTCTCAAAGGGCGGGTGCCTCCCTTTCCGGTTACGGCGCATTCCACCAGGACAATTGGTGCTTCCTGGGTTTCCCGACATCAAGCGTCGGTTGCACAAGTGTGCAAGGCGGCGACCTGGTCGTCTGTTCCTGCCTTTTAAGTTTTATAAGGTTAATGTGGCTGCATCTTCGGATGCTTCCTTCGGCCGCAGGGTGCTGCAGGCCGCTGTTTAAAGTTGCTACTCCTCCGTTGAGGAGCTCTGCCTTATTGGAGTGAAGTTTTGGTTTTTCCATTTATACTGCTCCCATCCCTCTTGACACTGCTTTGGGACATCCCACGTGTAAAGTGTAAAGAGACACCGTGTCAGTCCATGGATGGTAAGAGAAAATAGGATTTTTTGTACTCACCGTAAAATCCTTTTCTCTGACATCCATGGACTGACACAGCACCCACCCTTCCTTTTTAAAGTTTGTACTGCTTTGTTACGAACTGAAGTCTGCTGACTGTAGTGGGAGGGTTATGTACGGAGGGACCGCCCCCTGGGTGGGGCTGTTCAGCTCTGGCTTTTGGAATGTATGTATAACATTTCACATTCTGCCTAGGTCTTCTCCTGCAAGCAGGGACATAACCCACGTGTAAAGTGTAAAGAGACACCGTGTCAGTCCATGGATGTCAGAGAAAAGGATTTTACGGTGAGTACAAAAAATCCTATTTTTCTCTTATCGTTCATGGACTGACACAGTTCTAATACTGAAACACGTGGGTATATGTCCCTGCTCGCAGGAGAAGATCTAGGCAGAATGTTAGATGTTAGAAACATACATTCTAGAAAAAAACAGAGCTGAACAGCCCCGCCCAGGGGGGGCGGTCCCTCCAGACATAACCCTCCTACCTGCAGCTAGCAGCCTAAGTTTGTTTCTGCCTAGCAGAAGGAGAAGACATGGCTCTCTCAGGAGCCAGTCTCCTGGAAGATTTTATTTTTATTCCTTTGGGAATTTTATTATTTTATTTTTGAGACCTTCAATCAACTGTCTGGGCAACAGGTTGGGTACACTGGTATCCTCGTAGTCTTCCCTGTCTGACCATCAAGCCTGCTGATCCTCACCTTTTGTGCGTGAGACTTAGTTCACGACATGCCCCATGACTCCAGGGGTGGCTTTCATGCTCCCACGGTCCTCTCAAGATTGAACAGTACCATGCTGTATCTTTCGCGGTGGACCGGCCGACAGCTACTTAGTACTACTCTGTGATAGGTCTGTCTGAAACAAGCCAGTGGGTCCCTCTGGGACGGGTAAGTAGTCTCTCCTGCTGCAGGTGAGTACATGCTGGCTGTGTTTCTCTATATGGGGGGTTTCTCCCTGTCTCCCCCCTGTTATGCTGCGCTGTGCTGTGTGGGGGGAATTGGGGGTCACTCTGGCCTGGCGGGGGGGGCGCTCTTGTCTGTACTGCCCTGTGTGAGTGTTTGGAGACACCGTGTGTGTGTGTTTGGAGATGCCATTAGCGTTGTGTGGTGTTTTAAACTGCGCTCGGCGGGCATCTTGCCGTGGTTCAATGGCACAGTAATACATGCGGCCGGTGGCCATTTTCTTGGAGCCGCGGCACTTTCGGTTTCGGCCTCTATCGCCGCTGCTGCGGCGCGAATCTCCTCACACTCTCCACAGGCTTCACTCGCGCTGCAGCGCGGTTACATACAGCAGAACTGAGCGGTCCTTATATGGGTTGGTGCGTCCTCCTGGGTATCCCCTCCTCAGCCTGAGCGCAGCCAGTGGGTGGACTGTATTATTCACTATAATTGTGTATAAGGTCTCAGAGGGTGGCAGTATGGAGTCTGGTTCACCTGCTTCCCCACACTTGTCAGAGGCAACTGGCAGTGCTCCTGCACCTGCGGTCCCTATGGACCAGTTGTCGGCAGTCCTGGGAAAAAATTTATTGTCAGGATGGAAGCAGTGTGCGAGCAAGGGAGCTATAAAGCGCCCTCTCCCCACACAATCTCACACATGGAGTGCTCTGATTCAGATATGGGCCTAGCTGCTGCTGCTGCTGCTAGCTCTGAATATTTTAATGTTTTTGAACAGGACATTCCTTGTGAGGAAGAAGACTCCAGTTCTGAGTCAGTAAATGTGGCAGGGTGCTTGTAAGTGGATGATACAGTGGTACACAGTAAGCCCCCCCCCCCCCCGGTCGGTGCAGCATGGTGGGGGGGCACTTTATTCATTTATTTCTATAATACCTGTGAGTCTTCTGTGTGATGTCTCTGAGGCAACAACAGGGTCTCTGCACCTGTGTTTTCCCGCCATTTCCTGGGGAACGCTCTGAGCTCTGACAGGACCACGGTCTGCGGTGTCAGAGGTTACCTTTTACCTGCATGCTGCTTCGGCAGCACATGTAAGCAGGTTGGAATGATAACAGAGAAGATAATGCGCCATAATTAAAACGTATTCTATAACTCTACACTGGATACATTCACAGTGTAGGTATGTGTTATTGATCTCTGTGTCTGCGTGGGTTTCCTCCCACGTTCCAATGCTGTGTCTTCAGTGCCATACACGATATAAACATACACAATATGTTTATACACGACTCTAAATACATTCACAGTATATGTATGTATTATACTCTCTGGGTCAGCGTGGGTTTCCTCCGGGTGCTCCGGTTTCCTCCCTCGCTTCAAGGGTAATGCACAGCATAACCATGTGCAATATGTTTATTCACATGCTATCATTCCTACATGGTATCTGTGTGCTGTCTGCGTGGGTTGCTTCTGGGTGTTCGAGTTTCCTCCCTCGCTTTGACGGTATGTGCGCCTTTGGCTCTCTGCACAGTTTTAACATGTTCCATATGTTTATCACGCATACTATAATACCTATGCGGTTTGTGTATGCAGTCTGAATCTTGTGCGATTTGATTATCCACGTGCTAACATACTTACACAGTATGTGTGTGCAGTCTGCGTGGGTTTCCTCCGGGTCCTCCGGCTTCCGCCCAAGCTGCATGACATGCGCGCCTTCGGTGCCATACACCGTATAAACATACACATTATGTTTATGCACAACACTAAATACATTCACAGTAGATGTATGTATTGTATTCTCTGGGTCTGCGTGGGGTTCCTCCGGGTACTCCGGTTTTCTCCCACGCGCCTTCGGCACTTTGCACACATAGACATGTTCAAAATATTATCACACATACTATAGTACCTACACTGTATGCGTATGCGGTCTGCGTGGGTTTCATCCGGGTTCTTCGTTTTTTTTCCCCCGCGCTCCAATGGTGTGTGCATTTTCAGCGCTATGCACAGCATGAACATGTGCAATTTGTTTATTTGCATGCTAACATGCCTACACGGTTGTGTACGCAGTCTGTGTGGCTGGTTTCCGCCTACGCCCCAATGATGTGCGCGCCTTCGCACATCATTGGAGCAGTATAAACGTGTTTAATATGTTTATCCACACATACTAAACTACATACGCCGTATGTGGTTGTACTATGCTTTTTGGGGCTGAGGGGGTTTCCTCCCACACTCTAATTGCGCGTTTTGATGCAATACACAGTATAAACGATGTGTTTGTACAATCAGCACTTGTCAATGGAGCAGAAGCGCTGGCTTGGACTGCGTTCGCCATGCTGAGGTTAGCGTTACGCCAGGTAGTGGCTGCGTCTCTGGCGTTCCTGAAGCTCAATGACTGGGCAAAAGCCTCTGCTTCATTTATCAGTCGACCAGCAGGTGCACTGCAACTGCTTTAGCCTCTAGGGTCTCTGTGTCCGGGGTGGGTCTGCGCCACCTGTAGAGGCTGAGTTACTGGTCCTCTGACTGAGTTTCTATGGAAGCTCTGTCAGGTTGCCTTTCTTGGCCAACAATTGAGGCACCCCGTAAGCCGGGGCCACCATTCATCGTTACATTGCGGGGTCTCCTTGGGTTTATCATACCTATCCCGCTGCAGGACGGTCCTGTCGGCCGTGTGCATTCCAGGGGAAGGGTCCTTACGTCCAGGGGTGTTTTTACCTCCTTTACCGGAGATGGGGCACCGGATGTGGACCTTTTGGCCTCTCAACTCACTTGCAAGATGTAGAGATTCGTGGCCAGGTTCAGGGATCCCTGGGCAGACGCGTCAGACGCGTTGGTTACCCGTGGGGGCAGTATCGCCTGATGTATGCTTACCCTCTGCTACTGTTGTTGCCTCGCCTGTTTCGCAGAGTAGTGGTCGAGGCCATTCCGGTGACCCTCATTGCTCCGGAACGGCGACATTGGTACGCCGATCTAGTTCGGCTAGTCGCAGACGTTCCTTGGTGACTGCCTATTTGGTTGGACCTTCTGTCTCATGGTCCCATACCTCATCCTGCTTTACAGTCCTTGGCTTTGGCACGGCTGTTAAAGCCAGGTGCTGAGGGACCAAGGTCTCTCGGATTCGGTCATCTCACCTATGTTGTGGCACGGACATCTTCCTCCAGAAAGATGTATCACCGTACCTGGAAGGCTTGCATAGCTATGTGCGAGGAGCTTGATGGCGTCCACGGACGTATTCCGTTCCCAAGATTTTGCTGTTTTTACATCGTGGTGTGACCCAAAAGCTGGCCTTGCGTACTCCCTTGGGATCTGAATTTGGTGCTCTCGGTCCTCCAAGAACATCCCTTTGAAAATATCAGGGAAATTCCTCTCTTGACCTTGCCCCAAAAGGTGGCTTTCTTAGTGGCCATTACTTCTGTTCGACGGGTGTCTGAGTTGGCGGCCTTGTCCCGGAAGTCGCCTTACTTGGTCCTTCATAAGGATAAGGCGGTGTTGCGCCCACGACTGTCTTTCCTTTCAAAGGTGGTCTCGGCCTTTCACCTTAATGAGGACATTGTTCTTCCGTCCTTGTGTCCTCACCCATCGCATCCCTGAGAGTTTGCGCTTCATACATTGGATGTGGTACGAGCCTTACGGGTGTACCTGTCTGCTACTGTTTCCATTCAGAAGTCTGACTCTCTGTTTGTATCTGTCTCTGGTCCAAAACAGGGCCAAGCGGTGTCGTCTGCCACCTTTTCTAGGTGGATCAGACAGACCGTTATACAGGCCTATGACCTTAGGGGTGGGCGCCTCCCTTTCCCGTTATGGCGCATTCCACCAGGGCAATTGGTGCTTCCTGGGCTTTCCGACATCAAGCGTCGGTTGCACATATGTGCAAGGCTACGACCTGGTCGTCCGTTCATGCCTTTTCTAAGTTCTATAAGGTTGATGTGGCTGCATCTTCGGATGCTTCCTTCGGCCGCAAGGGTTGCAGGCCGCTGTTTAAAGTTGCAACTCCTCCATTTAGGAGTTCTGCTTGTTTGGAGTGGAGTTTGGTTTTTCCTTTACTACGGCTTCCATCCTTTTCTGATACTGCTTTGGAACGTCTCATGTGTTTCAGTATTAGAGCTGTGTCAGTCCATGAACGATAAGAGAAAATGGGATTTTTGTACTCACCGTAAAATCATTTTCTCTGACGTCCATGGACTGACACAGCACCCACCCTTCTTTAAGGTTTGTACTGCTTTGTTACAAACTGAGACTGCTAGCTGCAGGTAGGAGGGTTATATCTGGAGGGACCGCCCCCCTAGGCGGAGCTGTTCAGCTCTGGTTTTTTCTAGAATGTATGTTTCTAACATTCTGCCTAGATCTTCTCCTGCGAGCAGGGACATATACACACGTGTTTCAGTATTAGAGCTGTGTCAGTCCATGGACGTCAGAGAAATGGATTTTACGGTGATTACAAAAATCCCATAAAAAAAATTAAAAAAAAAGACACACTGCAAGGCAAAGGCATAATGAGCTAGTATGCATAGAATACTAGCTCATTTTGAAGTACTTACCTGAGATCAAAGCCTCCGCAGCGATGCTCAGACACCTCCTCCCTCTGCACCATCTTTTCAGGACTCACTTCCGCATATTGCGGCTCCGGCGCTGTGACTGGCCAGAGCCGCGATGACGTCACGCATGCGCGTGGGTGCCAACACTTGCGGCTTCCCATCACGGCTTCTTCACTCTCTCAGTGCACCTGCGCGCCGTTGTAGTGCCTTTCCTTTGCAAATATCTCCTTGTAGGTTTTAGGAGATATTTGTTGCACCTACAGGTAAGCCTTAATCTAGGCTTACCTGTAGGTGAAAGTGTGTTTGTAAGGGTTTACAACCACTTTAAAGTGGAAGTCCAGGCTTTATCTAACCATTCATATACCTGCTCCCAACCCCATTCTAACTCCTTTCCTAACTTCAGAAAAATAAAATAATGAACACCCACAGGCTTACTCTCAAAATTAGTTTATTAAAGAAACCGTGATGTGCATGTGGTGCATTATGGCTGTCTAAATAAAGTGCAGTGTCCCTCAATCTTGCCATACCCTTCTAGATTGCCGGATTTATCCCACCTCTAAAAACCGTACCACCCAAAAATAAGAGCCCATCTTCACCAATACCTAACCCCCAGTGATCCTACCTAAAACCTCCCATAGGAGCTGGGACAGCATGGCTGAGACCACTACCATGGAACAAACTCCCAAGATGTTGCTCCTGTGTGTGATGGACCTGCACTAAACAACTTAGACCAGCTAAATTATTGGACTTGAACCAAGTATGCCTATGAACTGATCCCTGAGAGCTCTATATCCTGAACCTCAATGGCAGATATAATGAGCACCTCCGTACTAAGTCTTCCAGGGGAAAGACAGTCCGCAATATGAGCAATTGTAGACCTTCCCAAAATATGTACATCAGTGGAAGTCCAGGGCATAAATTTATTCCATTATGGAGGTATCAGATATCTACACACTGCTATTTGGGTAGCTTGGTTCAAACATTGGCTAAATCAACACTGATATTAAGTCATTAAGGCATAGTACTTCAAGTCACACAGTCACTGAAAAGCTGAAGCTGAAAACTCACAGTGAGTAAAATACTTTACTCACTTTACTATTAAAGATGTTTAAAGAAGCATCCGATCGGGCCGGTACACAGCTGCAGTACAACGATCACCAGGTACCTCAAACGTTTCTGCCAATATGATCGATCTGCAATTAATATAGTACTCACAGTGCCGCTTCCTCCGATAAGAGCTAAATGGGATTTGGAGTCCTCCAGTCCCAGGATTGTGCATCTACTGGCTGGATAGCAGTATCAGCACAGTGCTGTGTGTTTGAATCAGCTAATGCAGTACAGATGGCTCCTCTTGCAGTTGCAAGGGGTATTTCACAATCCCGCTTCCCCTAAAAAGGGCTTGATGTAAATTGGAGTTTTTTTAGGTCCAAAGTCGTGGTCTGCTGGTTAGATAGCAGTAGCCGTGCGGTATTGTGATTTTAAACAGCTGATGCAGTGCGGCTGACTCCGCTATAGGTATCAAATGGACAGACTGCTGTATTAGCACACACTCCCATCACGGAAAGAGGATATGGCTAGCAAGTCCAGCAGAAGAGTCTTAAAAAGCCTTTCAAAGTAAAAGCAGGGTAGATCAGAATTGTAGATCAGAGTTGTAGCCAAGCGGTGGAGAGATAATGATGAATTTCCACAGCATTAGACTGATTGCAGGTTATCATGGTTCTTTAAGGATCTCCATGTCCAGCTTATGACCAAGGTGTGCGGTGCTATGGGGGATTAGGAGAGAACCGTCTGTTCCTAGGTCTGGTCGATCGACATATGTTTCGTTCCACTACCGGAACGTCGTCAGTATATAACTGTCCTATCCTAACTGCTTTGTGAAATGAATATGTGTATACTTACCTATTCTGAGTGGTCCAGTCACGTGACCAGTTCAGGGCGGCTGGTGTCAGGGGAGAGAAGGGACAGCCGACAATGGATGCCCCATAGCAAGCCTATGGATGACATCGCTGCACAGGCATTTCATAAGTTGTCGGTGTTCTTTCCTCTCCCCTGAAGCTGGCCGCTGGGGAGATCACGTAACCTGACCGGAGCACCCTCAGAAAAGATAAGAATACACATCTTCCTTTCACAGGGTTGTTAGAATTGGGGTGGAAGCAGATTAAAGCATAGTTAGGACTTTAATTTGCATTTGTTTTATGGCAAGTGTGTATATTTTATGTCCTATTTAAATGGAACAATTAAAGTAACCTGCGTATCAAAAATATTCACAAAAAAATTATTTGTGCCTGTATTAAAAGGAAACCTGTCATGAAAAGCATAGAGGCAATCAATGCTGACCTCCATTAAAATGCTACATGTTGATATTCTGGCTTCGGTACCCCCTGAGACACTGCCCAGAAACAAAGAAGTATGCATATCAAAAATGTTGGCTTCTGGTTGTTGCATACAGGTCAGTAATTTAGAAAGTAACAATGGTTAGCAGTCCCCTTCCTATTTTTCTCTGTGGTATGGTCTGTCTCACATTGTCAATAAGATACAAAGATACAGTCTCTGGAAGGGTGTTGTACCAGTACATGAAGACATTAAAGTTTGATTAAAGGATTTTTTTTATCCCACCTAAAATAAGACATGTTATACTGAGCCGCCCTATACCTGCTCTTCTTCCACCACCGGCGCTCTTTGCTCCTCCCCTGCTGTGTGTGCCCCCATAGCAAGTTGTGTGCTATGATGACACACATGCAGTTGCACGCTTGAGTCGGGCTGTGTGCATCCATTAGAGACACATAGCATGGCCCAGCCACGCCCCCCGCTCTCTCCTCATAGGTTTAATTTGACAACAGCAGGAACTGATTGCTCCCGCTGCTACCTCCTGTGTCCTGTGAGACCAGGAAGTGGAAGCAGTGCTGCTGCAACTGGGAACAGCGCTGGATCTAGAGAGGACTCGGGTAAGTGTTTTGGGTGAGAAGAGGGGTGATACAAATACTGGGACATTATTTTTTATCTTAAAGCAGGGACTCCATTAAGGTAAAAAATGTTTTGATTTTAGAACCACTTTAAGGTTAAACTTGTCATTAACCTGGGAAATGTAAACTGACCATATGACAATCTTATAAGCATAGGGCTCCTTTAGTTTTTGTGTTTATTTTGTTTGATTAAGAGCCCTTTCACACTGCTAGCGCAGCCCCGTTAGCGGTAAAGCGCCGCTAGTTTTAGTGGTGCTGTGCGGGCGGGAGCGGGGCGTTTTTAACCCCAAAGAAGAAGAAACAGAGGGGTTAAAATCGCCACTGCCCATTGATTTCAATGGGAGAAGCAGTTTAGGACACCGCTCCCGCACCGCCCCAAAGACGCTGCTTGCAGGACTTTTTGTTCGGTCCTGCAAGGCTTGAGAGGCGCTTTTCAGACGCTTTACAGGCGCTATTTTTTGCGATAAAACACTTGAAAAAAAGCGCCTTCAGTGTGAAAGGGGTCTAAAAGAAACTATATTTTTAAAATGTGGATACAGCATAAATGTTAACATAATACAGAAAATGGCAGAACTAGTTATACATAAGATTTGGTTGTACTTTCAGCTTTCTCGCACTCAGACAGAAGTGACCCATACAGCCCTGATGGATGGAAGTACCCAGAGAATACAGCTTATTCCGTCAGATTCCAGCGTTACCTTACCTCAGCGAATACAGGTGTGTCTAAAGAACACTTTACATACTATATCACTTTCTTTCTCGTACATCACGGGACACAGAGCGACATAGTCATTACTAATGGGTTATATAGATACCTTCAGGTGCTGGCACTGGCAACTTCCAAAACCGGAAGTACCCTCCCCTATATAAGCCCCTCCCATCCGGGAGCACCTCAGTTTTTTGCCAGTGTCTAAGGTGTTGGCCAAGAAGTAACATGTGTTTTTCACTGAGCTTGCGTACAGGTTCTTTTGGGCCTCAGTAAGCTATTCCGGATCCGACCAAAAAAGCTTCATAGCTAAACGTTCGGTACCCGGGCCTTGCAAGAGAAGAGCAAGGTTTTACCTGTAATGCCTCTCTTAGGAGGGCTGGACCCTGGGATCCAGAGCTCTGGTCATACCCACGACCAAGATGTTTTCTGTGCAGGGTGCTATACAGGTCCAGGGGAGTGGAATCCTTGGGAACCCGGTCCCTGAAGGTTTGATTACAATGCCTGCCGTGATAGGTGAAGTTTGGGCTTCTGTGGACCAAACAGAGTCCTGCGGCGAGGAAAAGGTAAGTGGGGGCCCTCGGGAACTTGGTTCTATTGAGGGACCCCCAAGCCTATTTTGTCTTTCTGCCTGTTACCTAAGGTATTCCCGCTAATATTCTGTGTATGCCTGTTACTACTGAGAAAATGTAAAAATTTTAATAGTAGGCAAGAAAAAAAAAAAAAATGTAAGACCGCGGTACCTGTGTTAGACACTAGAGGCCGCTATGGTTCTTTTTCTTGTAATGTGGATTTTTTTCTTCCAAAATCAAATCCAGGCAGTTGGTAAGTTCTCTGCTGGGAAGCTGTCTCCTCTGCCCTGTTGCTGCGCTCATCCATCCCCGGGCCCTGCGGCAGGGACCCTGGCTCCCATCTAGCTCCTTATTTTTTTCAAAAAAGCGCCGAAGGCGCACGTGCCCGCGCGCGTGCACGCGCCTCTATATATAGAGGCGATCTGGAAAAAGGAGCGGGTGGATGACGCTCGGTGTGCGCCGCGGCGCTACTGCGCATGTGCGGGCGTCCAGCGTGTTTTAAAGCACAATCATAGCTGGCTATTGAAGTGCACAGACAGAGCTAGCAACAGTATAAAGGCACACAGAGGCGGTTGATGCAGGCATCCCCTAGAAAGGCACTTTAGTAGACACCAACTGTTATATAGCAGCAATTGTGCTAGACTATTCTCAGTAAAAGTGGTGTATTACGGCTGGAATACCTCAGCTTTAGGCTTAGGAATATGCCGTCCAGAAGCTCCGGAACTGAATCTTCCAGGAAGCGAAGGGGGTCTCATCGGGCTCTGAGGATCTTGGGCATGCTTCTGCTGCACCAGTCTCCCCTGAAGTTCAGAGGTAAGTGACCGTAGAGACCCCGCAGGGGTACTTGGTACTGTGGCTGTCCTCAGTTCACCTGCTCCTGTGTATGTAACAGAGGAGGTTTTTTCCTCAGCTCTGGGAGGATTAGAAGAGAGATTGTCAACATTGATCGCTGCCTCCCTGTCAGGGAAAGCATGCCCGATCTCCGTCTCCTCCTACAGAGTGCCTGTTAGCAGAGCAACAGTCCCATACAGGGATCGACCTGCCTGAAGGGGATCAGGATGAGGTTGATTCTGTTATAGAGTAATCAACAGTGGGGGAACCTTTTCTCAGCATCTCAAGCTGAAAGATTATGGGTTCAGTCTCTGACTAACATGGTCCGATCAGCATTTAAAAATGCAGCTTGCGGAACCATCAACCACTACTGTATCCTCGTTGGGGTCGCTAGAAGCCCCCAGACTGTCTGTTCTTTTCCACTTCACCCTTTACTGAAAGGGCTCATTTACCAGGATTGGGAACATCCTGAGAAAATATTTATTTCCCCAAGAGATTTCCGGTGGTCTATCCCATGGAGGATAAGTTCATCAAAAAATGGAAGGTCCCTACAGTGGACGCAGCCATCTCTTGTGTGTATAAATCACTGACATGTCCAGTGGATAATGTGCAAATGTTCAAGAACCCAATAGATAAAAGATTGGAGTCCTTATGAAAGTCTGCTTCTTTCTACAGCAAGCTTGGTGACACAACCAGCAGTGGGGTCTGCTAAGCAGTGAAGGATCAGTTGAAACAGGTCTTGAGGGACTTGACAGATCAGCAGGCCCTTGCCCTAGCTGATCTACCTAGAGCCTTAGGCTTTGCGGTTGACGCCATAAAGGATTCAGTCCATCAGGCCTTACGCTGTCTATAGTACATATGCGTAGGCTTCTATGTCTCAAAAACTGGTCTGCTGAAGCTCCCTGTAAAGAATGGCTGGTTAGCGTCCCATTTCATGGTGAACGCTTGCTTATTCAGGGAAAACCTGGACAAATATATCCAGAAAATTTCCAGCGGTAAAAATACGCTCTTGCCGGTTAAAAACAGAGTTAGAGGTCCCTCTTTAAGAGGCCTGCTTCTCCAGTCCCTGGGGCATCGGCTGTGTAACAGTTCCGACGGCCTCCTCGGTCAATTCCCGGGGGTAAAAAACAGGGACAATCGCAGGGTAATGAGAAACCCTGGGTCAGGGGAGGTACAAAACCTCCCCCAAAGTTAAATTCATTGAAGGGTTGCCCCCACTCAGTCGGGTGGGGGGAGGACTCCAGGTGTTCGCAAGAGACCTGGCGGGACACGATCAAAACAGATAGGTGCTCTCCGCAGTATGTTTGGGATACAGTTTGGAGTTAAAAGACTCTCCTCCTTCCCATTTTTGAGGTCAAACGTGCCAAGGGATCCCCGGAAGAGAGAGTCCCTCCTGTTGGCACTAGAACAACTATTGCTCCAAGGAGTAATTATGGAGGTTCCCCTGGAAGAATGAGGGTTTGGGTTCTACTCAAACCTCTTTACAGTCCCGAAGCAAACAGGGACGGGAGGCCCATATTAATTCTAAAAGGGCTAGACAAATTCCTGTATATCAGGACTTTCCGATGGAGTCGATCCGATCGGTGGCCACTGCCCTACAAGGGGAGGATTGGTTAGCCGCGATCGACATCAAAGATGCTTATTTGCACATTCCCATCTTTCCAGTCCACCAAAAATTTCTACGCTTTGCAGTAGAAGGGCGCCATTTTCAGTTCAGAGCCTTACCCTTCGGTCTGGCCACAGCACCACGAGTGTTCACAAAAATTCTGGCCCTTTATTGGCCAATCTAAGAACACAAGGTGTAATGATAATGGCATATCTAGATGACTTGTTGCTGATAGACCACTCAGTGAAAAAACTAGACGTGGTCGTTCACAAGACAATCAAGTATCTGGAATCTCACGGTTGGATTATCAACCGAGACAAGTCAGCCCTAAAAACCAGTCAAAAGTCTGGAATGCTTGGGGCTAAGGTTGGATTCAGGCCAGAGAAAAATATTCTTGCCTCGAGGAAAGGTGTTGTCTTTGAAAGAGTTGATCCACTTAGTGGGTACAAAAAAGACAGCCGTCCATACGCCTGTGCATGAGGCTGCTGGGAAAAATGGTGGCATCATTCGAAGCAGTACCCTACGGTCAATTCCATTCAAGGAATTTGCAAGGGGCCATACTGTCAGCCTGGAACAAAAAAAGTTCAGGCCCTAGACTTACAATGTCCTTGTCCCCTTCCGTTCGCAAGAGCCTCCGTTGGTGGTTGGTTCCCCAGAATCTGGAAAAAGGGAAATCCTTCAGTCCGATTTCTTGGAAGGTGGTCACTACAGATGCCAGCCTTATAGGCTGGGGAGCAGTACTGGAGCAATGGTCTCTCCAGGGCAGATGGTCGGATGCAGAAAAGGCCCTGCCCATCAATCTCTTAGAGATACGAGCAGCCCGGTATGCCCTAGTAGCATGGACATCCAAACTCCAAGGGTCCCCTGTCAGAATTCAATCAGACAATGCCACAGCAGTGGCATATATCAATCATCAGGGGGGCACCAGGAGTCGTGCAGCCCAGAGGGAAGTAAATTACATCCTGAAATGGGCAGAAAGATATGTCCCAGCCATATCCGCGGTATTCATTCCAGGAGTGGAGAATTGGAAGGCGGACTTTCTAAGTCGCCAACAATTATGCCCAGGGGAATGGTCCCTTCACCCCGAGGTTTTCTGGACAATATGTCAGCGGTGGGGAACACCGGATGTAGATCTTCTAGCATCCAGATTCAACGCAAAGGTGGACAGGTTTGTCTCTCGGACAAGGGATCCCCTAGCTTGCGGCTCGGATGCCCTAGTGTTCCCTTGGGATCAGTTCAAGCTGATATATGCATTCCCACCGCCACAATTGTTACCTCGATTACTCCGCAGAATCAGGGTAGAAAAGAAACCAGTGATTCTGGTGGCTCCAGCGTGGCCCCGAAGAGCATGGTACGCGGAGATTGTAAAATGTCAGTGGGGAGTCCTTGGACTCTCCCACGTCGTCCGGACCTGCTTTCGCAAGGACCGATATACCACCCTTCCTTACCAGCCCTAGGTTTGACGGCCTGGCTATAGAAGCCCACATTCTAAAAAAGAGAGGGCTCTCTAATCCTGTGGTATCTACCATGATCAATGCCAGGAAGCCGGTATCCAGGCAGATCTACTATAGAATCTGGAAGGCGTACATCGCGTGGTGTGAGGCCAAGAAATGGCATCCACATAAGTACGTAATAGATAGGAGTCTGGACTTCCTACAGTGGGCTGTAGATAGGAAGCTTGCCTTGAGTACTATCAAAGGTCAGTTTTCGGCCTTGTCAATATTTTTTCAAAGGCCCTTGGCTTCGCATTCACTAGTCAAAGCCTTTAGATAAGGAGTGATGCTTATTAGTCCTCCGGTTAATATTCCCATATGTCCATGGGATCTAAACCTGGTTCTGTCGGTTCTACAGAAACAACCATTTGAACCATTACAGCATATTTCTTTGGTTCTTCTCACCAGGAAATTGTTTTTTCTAGTAGCCATTTGTTCGGCTAAAAGAGTGTCGGAATTAGCAGCTATGTCCTGTAAAGAGCCATATCTGGTTATCCATAAGGACAGAGTAGTATTACGTCCTCATCCAGCCTTTCTTCCTAAGGTGGTATCGAGGTTTCATTTGAACCAAGATGTGGTTCTTCCTTCTTTTTTCCCCAAACCTACTTCGGTAGAGGAAAAGTTATTGCATTCTTTGGATGTAGTAAGAGCAGTCAAAGCTTATCTAAAAGCCACTGCTCAGATTCGCAGAACGGATACTTTGTTTATTCTGCCGGAAGGCCCCAGAAAGGGTCAGGCAGCGTCAAAATCTACTTTAGCCAAGTGGATTCGACAGGTCATAATGCAAGCCTATGGCTTGAGAAGGAGACCGCCTCCGTTCAAAGTTAGAGCGCACTCCACGAGAGCAGTTGGAACTTCATGGGCAGTGCATCACCAGGCCTCCCTGGCTCAAATCTGTAAGGCCGCAACATGGTCTTCAGTACACACGTTTACTAGGTTCTACCAGGTGGACGTTAGAAGTCAGGAGGATGTCGCCTTTGGGCGCAGTGTGTTGCAGGCCGCAAAAGATCCTCATGTCTGATAGCGCTCAGCTTATGTATGGTGTATCCCCCCCCTCATTGGGCATTGCTTTAGGACATCCCATTAGTAATGACTATGTCGCTCTGTGTCCCGTGATGTACGAGAAAGAAAATAGGATTTTTATAACAGCTTACCTGTAAAATCCTTTTCTTGGAGTACATCACGGGACACAGAGCTCCCACCCCTCTTTAGGGACACTTATTGCTTTGCTACAAAACTGAGGTGCTCCCGGATGGGAGGGGCTTATATAGGGGAGGGTACTTCCGGTTTTGGAAGTTGCCAGTGCCAGCACCTGAAGGTATCTATATAACCCATTAGTAATGACTATGTCGCTCTGTGTCCCGTGATGTACTCCAAGAAAAGGATTTTACAGGTAAGCTGTTATAAAAATCCTATTTTTTTAGGCAGGGGTAGCCTTCAGACACCTTTTGCGGCTGTCCGGTGCAGAGATAGCTCCTTGTAATCTGACCATAAGACAGTCCATATAACAAAACACCATTCTCAACAAGCTACTCTAAATAAATTTATAATTTCAAGAGTAAAAAGTATTTTTTTTCTTTTTCCACACAATACTATCAATAAACCTGGCTTAAACCTTAAATCTCATATTTTAAAGGAAGGTGGAGTGGGTTCTAGTGTCTGGAGCTTATCAGAGGAATGTGACATCACATTTGCATGTTCTTTTCCATAAAAATGTGTTTTGCTATCTTATAACTCCACTCAAATATTTTGGCCCTCTTTACACTAATCGTGAGGAATTTACTTAAACTGGAGCAGATGGAATTTGCTCAAGCAGATGTGCATGGCAACCAGTCAGTTTTTAGCTTTCGTTTTCAAAGCTTAAAGTGGATGTAAACCCTCCATATAACCAGTGAAGTGAACAGCCTCAAATGATACACAGAGATGAAACAAATCTCCCTACATAAGTTTTACATGTATATATCCTTTAGGCCTCTTGCACACGATACTCCTGTTTTGAGCATCTATTTTTTCAGCGTTTTTTTTTGTATGTATTTTCGCGCATATGCGCTTGCGCAATTTTGCGCATTTCAGCACACATGCACGCAACTTATTCTCGCATTCACAATATGTGAATGCCCATTGTGTGCATGAGGCGTGAATTACTGACCAAAAATGCAGATTTCTCTTATCATCCATGGACCGACACGGCGTCTCTTACACTTTACACATGGGTATATGTCCCTGCTTGCAGGAGAAGACCTAGGCAGAATGTTAAATGTTAAAACATTCCAGAACAAACCAGAGCTGAACAGCCCCGCCCAGGGGGGCGGTCCCTCCGGACATTACCCTCACACCTGCAGCTAGCAGGCCTCAGTTTTTTTCTGCCTAGCAGAAGGAGAAGACGTGGCTCTCTCAGGAGCCAGTCTCCTGGAAGATTTTACTTTTAATTTTTATTCCTTTGGGAATTTTATTATTTTATTTTTGAGACCTTCAATCAACTGTCGGCTGGGCAACAGGTTGGGTACACTAGTATCCTCGTAGTCTTCCCTGTCCGACCATCGAGCGTGCTGATCCTCGCCTTGTGTGCGTGAGACTCAGTTCACGACATACCCCATGGCTCCAGGGGTGGCCGGGTTGCTTTCATGCTCCCGCGGTCCTCTCAAGATCGAACAGTACCTACTGTATCTTTCGCGGTGGACCGGGCCGACAGCTACGCAGTATGACTCTGTGATAGGCCTGTCTGAAACAAGCCAGTGAGTCCCTCTATTGGCACTGGGGGTGTTCTCCAAGGTGCTTGCGGGACGGGTAAGTAGTCTCTCCTGCTGCAAGGTGAGTACATGCTGGCTGTGTTTCTGTGTGTGGGGGGTTCTCCCTGTCTCCCCCCTGTATGCTGCTCTCTGCACCCTGTTGTGCTGTTGTGCTGTGTGGGGATACTTGGGGGGTCACTCTGCCTTGGGGGGGCCGCTCCATGACTGTTATTTTTATTGGGAAGTGTTCTGGGGGACTGGCTGTGGTGTTTTCTGTGCGCCATTGGCGCAGTGTTTTATTTTTAAAAAATGCGCCATTGGCGGCCATTTTGGCTGAGGCTTAATACATAGTTAAACTGGTGCCCGGCGGCCATTTTCTTGTAGCCGCGGCACTTGCACTTTCGTTTTCGGCCTCTAGCAGCGCTGCTGTACGGCGCGGAATACACACATCCCCACAGATTCTTCACCTCAGGCTGCACCAGCGCGACTCATACAGCGCTACAGCGCGACTCATACAGCGCTACAGCACGACTCATACAGCGCTACAGCACGACTCATACAGCGCTACAGCGCGGCTCATACAGCGGTCCCTAGGGGTGGTGAGTACTCCAGGTATCCCCTCCTCAGCCCCAGCACGGCCTGTGGGTGGGCTGTATTATTCACTATAATGGTGAATAAGGTCTCAGAGGGTGGCAATATTGGAGTCTGGTTCACCTGTTTTCTTCACATTGCTTCTGCACCTGCGGTCCTTAGGGACCAGTTGTCGGCATTCCTGGAATCATTAATCTGACCAGGAGAAAGCAGTGTGTGAGCGCAAGGGAGCAAAAAAGCCCCTATCCCCACCTTTTTTCCACAAAAAAAAAAAAAAGGGGGGGGTAATGCGCTGATTCAGATATGGGCCTAGCCACTACCGCTCAGGACCCTAGCTCTGAATATATATATTTGATGGTTTTGAACAGGACATTCCTTGCAAGGAAAACTCCAGTTCTGTGTCAGTAAATGACAGGGTGCTTGTTTTGTGAACTCATTGATGCAGTGAGGGACACTCGCAAGCTAAATGCTGCGGATGCAGAACCTCAGGCGGACGGTCTCCTCTGGTTCCTTGGGGCCGGGCCTTCTAAAAAGTGTTTTTTTCAATATGTACCTTTCTTTGACCAGCTCACTGACAAGGTCTGGGGAAAAAGCCGCAGAAGTCTTTTATGGTCCCGCGGCGTTTGTCTATCAGATACCCCTTTTAAGGATGCCCTACTAAAAATGTGGGCTTCTCCCCCAGTGGTCGACCCTCCAGTCGCCCGGTTGAACAAGGCCACCATTCTCCCGGTGGAGGGGACTCCTGCATTTAAGGACCCCACTCACAGGAGGTCAGAAGTGGTGAGTAGAGCCATGTTTGCCTTGTTGGGGTCCGCCCTACGGCTTGTGGTAGCGGCGACCCTTGTGTCTCCAACACTTGCGGGATGGGCAACTGTACAGGAGCATGTTCTTCCTCCAGACACTATTGCTCTGGCCCACAAATGGTGCAGGGCCTGGTTCATGTGGCGACACCACGTTTGACGCGGCCCCTTATAACTCGGGGTATTGCGTGGTCTGATCTGGTTGAAATGCTGGTCTGCTGACCTAGCTTCTAAAAAGCCTCGGAAGGGTTTACCATTAAAAGGTGGTAGGTTTTTTCGGTGCTGCGCTGGATGACATCATCAAGGATGTCACGGGAGGTAAAAGCACTGTTCTTCCTCAGGCTGGCAAGGAGGTCGCTATAAGCAGGGTCCTTCCTTTCCAGAAAAAAGGGGATATTTTCGTCAGTCAACGGGGAGGCCCCCCCAGACTTACAGCGGTACGGCTGGTGGACACGAGCGCCCCTGGGTGCGTATGCCGAACAAGCCGGCTCCCTAGCCCGCCTCCGCGTGAAGTCTTGCCCCCTCCCAACTCTGGGGTAGGGGGGACGACTTTGCAGGTCCACGGATCAATGGACCTCCCGGATCTCCTACTGGTGGGTGTGGTGTGCGAGGTGATCCCCTCAGGTTACAGGATAGGTTCCGTTCCTAATACCAGACAGATTCTTCCCTCGAATCTTCCTCTCCTTCCTGCCCGTCGGGTGGCCCTATGGGGCCTATTCAGGTTTGAGGTCCGGAGTGATTGTGCCAGTTCCGTCACAGGAGAGGTTTCAGGGATTCTACTGGCCTATCTTGGACCTCCAGGTCCTGAATGCCTTCGTGAAGGTGCAAAAGTTCCGCATGGAATCCATTCGCACGGTGGTCAGTGCACTCCGTCAAGGGGATTTTCTGGCGAACTTGGAATTCAAGGACGCCTACTTGTATGTTCCGATCTGCGCTTGCGATCGACGAAGTCCACTATCAATTTGTGGCTCTTCCTTTCGGCCTAGCCCCGGCGCCGAGGGTGTTCACTAAGGTGCTTGTGCCGGTTCTAGCTTGCTGAGACAGCAAGGCATTGCTGTCGTGGGCTATCTGGACGATCTTCTTCTCAGAGCAGGAAATGGCTCAGTATTAGAAGACAGTGTGACTATCGTCAGTCAGACCCTCAGGGACTTCGGGTGGCTCCTAAACATTCAGGAGTCAGTCCGGGTCCCGACTTGAGATTTGGAGTATCTCGGTCTGATTCTGGACTCCTTGGAGGCAAAAGGTATTCCTACCTCCGGGGAAGCTACTGACACTTCAGTCTGCAGTACGGATGCTGACATCCCAAAAAATGGTCGTCAATCCATTTTTGCATGGGAATCCTGGGACTCATGGTGACCTCTTTCGAGGCCATTCCGTATGCCCAATCACACACCAGGGCATTGCAGAAGGAGATCTTGTTCCCTTGGGACAAATCCCCGTTGTCTTTGGATTTTCCGATCCAGGTGAGCCACCTGGTCAGGGCGTCCCTGACATGGAGTTTGGGTCCCCGGCTCTTCGGTCCGGGAAGTCGTTCCTCCCCGTCCAATGGACGGTGTTCACTACAGACGCCAGCCTGAAGTGCTGGGGTGTAATTTGGGGAGTCCTGTTGGCCCAAGGGCTTGGACTCCGGACGAAGCCCGTTTGCCGATTAATGTTCTGGAAATACGGGCCATCAGACTGTGCCTCTCCTCGTGGTCTGAGAGATTGCAGGATCGTTCCATTAGGATCCTGTCGGACAAGTCACGGTGGTGGCGTATGTCGACCACCTCGAAGCTCAGTTGAGGCTTCCGAGGTCCCCCGTACACTGAAGTGGACTAAAGGAAGCGTGCCGGCTCTGTCAGCCGTTTACATTCCGGGCATAGAACTGGCGGACTATTGAGTTGCCAGACGTTGGACCGGGGAGAGTGGTCCTTGCACCCGGAGGTATTTCAACTCCTTTGCCACACAAACGGTGGGGCACGCCGGAGGTGGACCCGATGGCTTCTCGACTCAATTGTAAGTTGTCGATTTGTGGCCAGATCCAGGGATCCTTGGGCGGATGCATCAGAGGCGTCAGTGGCCCATGGGGTCATGATCACCTGATACACGTTTATCCTCCGCTGCAGTTGCTTCCTCGCCTGCTGCGCAGGGTGGCGACCGAGGGAATTCCGGTGATCCTCATTGCTCCGGATCGACCTCGGCTTCACTGGTACGCCGATCTGGTACGTCTCGTCGAGGCCGTTCCCTGATGGTTGCCAATAGGGAGGACTTTCTGTCTCAAAGTCATATATTTCATCCTGCCTTTACAGTCTCGGGCCTTAACGGCATGGCTGTTATAAGCCAGGTGTTGAGAGACCGAGGCTCTCGGACTCGGTCATTTCGTCCATATGAAGGACACGGAAGTCTTCCTCCAGAACTATCTCTGTACCTGGAATAGCTTACATCGCCATGTGCGAAGAGCTGGACTGACATCCTCGGACGTATTCCGTCCTTAGAATCCTGCGTTTCCTACAGCATGGCGTGGCCCAAAGGCTCGCTTTGAGTATCATTTAGGGTCAGTTTCGGCCTTGGCCGTCTTCTTTCGGTGACCACTAGCGGGTCATTCCTTGGTTGGCACCCTTGTACAGGGGGTTCGCCATGGGCTCCCTCCTGTCGTGTCTCCTTTCCCCCCGTGGGATCGGAATTGGTACTCTCGGTTCTCCAGGAACCTCCTTTTGAGAATATCAGGGATATTCCCCTCTTCGCTTTGTCTCAGTGGGTGGCTCTTTTTAGTGGCAATCACTTCTGTTAGACGAGTATCTGAATTGGCGACCTTGTACTGCAAGTCGCCATATTTAGTCATCCATAAGGATAAGGCGGTGTTGCATCCGCGACTTTCTCTTTTGTCAAAGGTGATCTTGACCTTTCACCTAAAATGAGGACATTGTCCTCCCGTCCTAGTGTCCTCGCCCGTCGCATCCCAGAGTGCGCGCGGCACACTTTGAATGTGGTACGTGCCTTGCAGGTGTGCCTGTCTGCTGCTTCTATTCGGAAGTCTACTCTCTGTTTGACTGTCTCTGGTCAGATACAGGGTCAAGCGGCTTCGTCTGCCACCTTTTTCTAGGTGGATCGGACAAACCGGCTTTCAAGCCTATACTCTCATGGGGCGGGCGCCTCCCTTCCCGGTTACGGCGCATTCCACCAGGGCAATTGGTGCTTCCTGGGTTTTCCGACATCAAGCGTCGGTTGCACAAGTGTGCAAGGCGGCGACCTGGTCGTCTGTTCATACTTTTTCTATGTTTTATAGGGTTGATGAGGCTGCATCTCCGGATGCTTCCTTCGGCCGCAAGGTGTTGCAGGCCGTTGTTTAAAGTGGCAACTCCTCCGTTGGGGAGCTCTGCCTTGTTTGGAGTGAAGTTTTTTGGTTTTTCCATTTATACTGCTCCCATCCCTCTTGACACTGCTTTGGGACATCCCACGTGTAAAGTGTAAGCGACGCCGTGTCGGTCCATGTATGATAAGAGAAAATGGGATTTTTGTACTCACCGTAAAATCCATTTCTCTGACATCCATGGACCGACACGGCACCCACCCTTCCTTTAAGTTTGTGGTGCTTTGTTACGAACTGAGGCCTGCTAGCTGCAGGTGTGAGGGTAATGTCCGGAGGGACCTCCCCCCTGGGCGGGGCTGTTCAGCTCTGGTTTGTTCTGGAATGTTTTAACATTTAACATTCTGCCTAGGTCTTCTCCTGCAAGCAGGGACATATACCCACGTGTGAAGTGTAAGAGACGCCGTGTCGGTCCATGGATGTCAGAGAAATGGATTTTACGGTGAGTACAAAAATCCCATTTTTTCTATGAATATTTTTTAACTAAAGAATACACCGTGCTTGTTTACGTGTGCATAGGCACGTTACAATTAATGGGCTGTATTTTAGCTCAGTAAAAAAAATAAGATGTACTGAGCTTTTTCAAGCTGCTGTGTGCAAGAGGCCTTAAAAAATGCTCTTCGTGTTAAAGTTTTTCTCTTCCTGGTTAGCACTGGGAGTGGATTATTGGCATACAGCTAAGACAGCTGATTGGAGGAAAGGCACACACCCCCTCTCCTCATACGCAAAGGAACAAAATAAATGTGCAGGGGTCGGCTCTTAGTGCTCGTTCACACCAGACGCAGTTCTGTTCAGTTCCGTGTGCTTTTTTTCTGCACTAAAAATGCATGCACAGTGTTTTCCATGTATTCCAATGGCTCTAGTTCACACCATGCAGTCAGTTTCCGGTCAGTTTCTGCACCAGAAACTGACCGGAACTGACTGTATTGGTGCAGGAAAAATGGAACTGCACAGAACTGCATCTGGTGTGAACTGGCCCTTAGACAACAAGCTGACTACTAATATATTTATAGCAACCTTCCCCAACACACACTTCTACATATCTCCTGTCTCTTTTCTCCTGACTACCTTCACTTTGCAGGGATAAAGGCACACCGTGCCACATGCCCGTATCCTCCCAGTATAAGAGGTTGAGCGGTGTTCTTACAATTTTGGGTCCTGCAGCGAGTTACCTCTCGTCCCCAGAATATAGGGAAAAGTCTGTTCTTTTCCCCAAAAAAAGGCCAATGTCCAGACAGTGTTTAACCACTTAAGCCCCGGACCATTTTGTAGCTAAAGGACCAGAGCTGTTTTCAGAATTTTGCACTGCGCTGCTTTAACTGTAAATTGTGCAGACATGCAATGTTGTACCGAAACAAAATTTGCGTCCTTTTATTCCCACAAATAGAGCTTTCTTTTAATGGTATTTGATTGCCTCTGCGATTTTTATTTTTTGCGATATAAACGGAAAAAGACCGAAAATGTTGAAAAAAAATGATATTTTCTACTTTTTGTTATAAGAAAAATCGAATAAACTCAATTTTAGTCATACATTTAGGCCAAAATGTATTCAGCCACATGTCTTTAGTAAAAAAAATGTCAATAAGCGTATATTTATTGGTTTGCGCAAAAGTTATAGCGTCTACAAACTAGGGTACATTTTCTGGAATTTACACAGCTTTTAATTTATGACTGCCTATCTCATTTCTTGAGGTACTAAAATGGCAGGGCAGTACAAAACCCCCCCAAATGACCCCATTTTGGAAAGTAGACACTCCAAGGAAATTGCTGAGAGGCATGTTGAGCCCATTGAATATTTTTATTTTTTTGTCTCAAGTGATTGAATAATGACTAAAAAAAAAAAAGATTACAAAAAGTTGTCACTAAATGATATATTGCTCACACATGCCATGGTTATATGTGGAATTGCACCTCCAAAATACATTCTGCTGCTTCTCCTGAGTACGGGGATACCACATGTGTGGGACTTTTTGGGAAAAAATACACTTTTTTTAATTTTAATGCACTAAAACACACTATATTGCCCAAATGTTTGATGAAATAAAAAAGATGATCTTAGGCCGAGTACATAGATACCAAACACGACATGCTTTAAAATTTCGCACAAACGCGCATTGGCGACAAACTACATACATTTTTAAAAGCCTTTACAGGTTACGCCGTTAGATTTACAGAGGAGGTCTACTGCTAAAATTACTGCCCTTGATCTGACCTTCGCGGTGATACCTCACATGCATGGTGCAATTGCTGTTTACATATGACGCCAGACCGACGCTTGCGTTCGCCATTGGGCAAGAGCAGGGCAGGATAGGGGTGCTTTTTTTTTTATTATTATTAATTTAGCTTTTTTATTTTATTTTTAAACTGTTGCTTCCATATATTTTTTTTTTTTATTGTTATCTCAGGGAATGTAAATATCCCCTATGATAACAATAGGTAGTGACAGGTACTCCCTTTTTTTGAAAAAACTGGGGTCTATTGGACCCTAGATCTTTCCTCTGCCCTCAAAGCATCTGACCACACCAAGATCGGTGTGATAAAATGCTTTCCCAATTTCCCAATGGCGCTTTTTATATCCGGGGGGGGGGGGGACATTCCCTCCCACTGCTTGTAAAAGCAGTCCAGAGGCTAATTGCTTGATTGCTTTTACATGAAAGCCGGCCGCTGACTGAAAAGAATGATACCAAAATGATACCTAAACCCGCAGGCATCATTCTGGTATAAACATTCAAAGTCCAGCAACATACCAGTACGTTGCTGGTCCTTGTTGGACATGTATTGTAATCTTTTTTTTTTCATGCAGCCTGTTGGCTGAACGAAAAAAAAAGATTGATCGGTGGGTATGCCCACCATTAGAATACCGCCCTTCATCCACCCGAAGCATGGGGGCATCTTCCCGCAAAAGTTATGCCGTGTACACATGGTCAGACTTTTCCACGGGCAAACCTCCGTCGGAATTTCGACCGTATGTATGCGGCATTAGGAGCAAAATCGCTCCTCCGCCCCTGCTGCCCCAATGCTTCGGCATATATGCTTTTTTTTTTTTAACTGTGGTGGTGAAATCACCTCCTACAGCACTGGAGTCGCAGGGATCAGGCCTGTCTCTGCGAACGCTGCAGTTATGTGTGTTGTGTTTTGCAAGTGACAGTGATCGATCGATACTGCACTTGGGTGGCCTGGGCTGGACGGAGGGGCAAAACGCAGGTGCTAGCAGGTATCTGGGCTGATCTCGCTAACACTGCGTTTTTGGGAACCCTAAATTGCTGGGGACGCTAGTATAGATCTGATCAGATCAGATATTGATCTGTTCAGATACTAAATCACTAAGGGAGGTGTATGCTTCACGCGTGGGTGTTAGCGCTACTGGCACTAACCTGACGCTGCCTGGGGTGTGACGCAGACCCTCTCTGACGCTAAAACCTAATTGATATCACCCGCCGGGCGATCAGGGGGGTTAAACCTTTATTGGGTTATATACGGCGGGTGCCCTGACACTATAAAAAGCAAACTAACTAACCAGCATCACCCGTAACACTTATATGGTGATTACTGGTGAAAGGGTTAACTAGGGGCAATTAGGGGGTTAAAACCGTTATTAGGTAATATATGGGGGTACCTGACACTATATAAAAACCTGACAGCGAACCTAAAAAAAATTACTGGCTACCTATCGTCATCACCGATACTAAGACAGCGATCAGAAAATTGATCGCTTAGCGACAGTGGTGATAGGGGGTGAAAGGGTTACCTGGGGGGCGATCAAGGGGGTTAAACCTTTATTAGATAATATATGGGGGTACCTGACGCTATAAAAACCTGCGGCAAACCTAAAAAAAATTACTGGCTGCCGATCGGCATCACCGACACTAAGACGGCGATCAGAAAAACGATCGCTTAGCGACAGTGGTGATAGGGGGTGAAAGGGTTACCTGGGGGCGATCAAGGGGGTTAAACCTTTATTAGATAATATATGGGGGTACCTGACGCTATAAAAACCTGCGGCGAACCTAAAAAAAATTACTGGCTACCGATCGGCATCACCGACACTAAGACAGCGATCAGAAAAACGATCGCTTAGCGACAGTGGTGATAGGGGGCGAAAGGGTTACCTGGGGGGCGATCAAGGGGGTTAAACCTTTATTAGGTAATATATGGGGGTACCTGACGCTATAAAAACCTGCGGCGAACCTAAAAAAAATAACTGGCTACCGATCGGCATCACTGACGCTAAGACAGCGATCAGAAAAATGATCGCTTAGCGACAGTGGTGATAGGGGTGAAAGGGTTATCTGGGGGGCGATCAGGGGGTTAAACCTTTTATTAGGGGGGGTTAGGGGGATACACTGGACCTAAAACTAACTTTAGTGACACTTTTACAGTCACAAATGTCACTGATTGCAGTGATCAGTAAATAAATGGTCACTGCAATCAGTGACACTGTGACTGGGGGGGGGGCCTGGGGGGGCGATTTATGTGCCTATGTGTCCTGGTGTCAGTGTGTGTTTTGTGCACTAACCTGCATCTTCTCTTGTGCGGCGCTCGGTATATGTGAGTGCCGCAGGAGAGATGACATCACTTCCTCTGCCTGTGTAAACATTACACAGGCAGGGAAGCTTTCTCATTCGACGGGAGCGATCGCGAGGGGGTGGCCGGAATCGACCGGCCGTCCCCTCTTCCTGGATCACTCCCGAAAACTTAACCACCACTCACTGTAAAGAAGGGGGGTCCGATCGGACCCCCCAACTATACAAAGGCGATCACGTAGATATACGTGATTCTGCCTGTCGGTGCCATTCTGCCGACGTATTTTTACAGTGGGCGGTCGTTAAGTGGTTAAACTCCAAACAGACGAGTTTATTTTATCTTGCTTGAAACAGATTTGGGAATAGGTTGAAGATAGCAACAAAAGCAGGTAGGGAGACAGGTTCCAGCACGCGGCACCCAGCTTCCCTATTCTTCACTCAAGCCTGAGTGAATTGCTCACCCGGATAGATCCCTCTCACAGTTCTAGCAGCCGGAGTGAAGCACGAACAGTTTCTTTAATTTAGTCCCCTTCACAGACAAGTCCAAGAGATCCTCTGCCACAGAATACTTTAGTTACTGAATTAGAACTTTGAAACCCCCATAGATTAGTAGAGACCATAGGTGTCAATGGGACACACTACAGGAGCTATACTGCAACTCACGAATCCTTCCCTCTGATAGGCAACCAGGCCTCTCCTTCACAGTGAATTCCTTCACAGATCCATCGGACAGTTCCTCCCCTGGTTTCCTCTGTCTCAGAGCGGGCCACCCTCACACAGGTTCCCTGGGACTCCAATGTGTTTCTTGTAGATCCAGTTGAAGGTACTAGGCCTACCTGGAACTCTGCAGCCTCAGGCTAAAGGTGCCCAAGACTCCTCTGCCAATTCACGCACCCCAGTCCAGCAAGGCCAACGGGCGCGACTTCACCACCAGGGGTTCTTCTTGGAATCCCCTGGCACACCACCCCAATGGGGCACACTCCTCCCAGATCATGGCGTCTGCCCCTTATATACCCTCTCCCGGCATGCACAGCAAGCCGAACGCGCCCACCGCACGGTAGCCGAGAGAGGACACCCAATCACACCACAATGCCACCCGTGGTTCAACCCGAGACCTGGGCAACAGCGCCACCACAGGCCCAGGAGAACTATACACCAGGCAACAACATGGCAGAGCAGAGTCCATATTAAACTGAATTGTAGAATCTGAGCCATACTATTGCTCAGGCTGCCCCTAAATTTACAGCACAGCGACCCCATTTTTGGGGGTCCCGCTACACGTTGTGACAGCAGGAAGGTAAAGTCACCTGGTTGCATCCAGGGGGGTAGATATATTTCGCCCAGATTCAGGCTTTACGCCGACTTATACAACTAGGTGGAGAGTTGTATAAGGCTAGTGGGCTCATGGATGACTCCTACCTCTAGGGAGAGTGTGGGGCGTCGTGCAGACAGAGATGAGGAGACCAGCTGAACCTTGTCAGCTCATTTAGGCCTCTATAAGAACTCCCAGCTTCATTAGATGTTAGCTCATGCCTGGAACCAGACCTGTGTGGACTGTCTAGGGAGAGTGAACCCCTGTGCGGTGAGGCAAAGCCTGTGTGGCTATTTGTTTGGACTTTTACTAAACCAGGGACTTAGGGACTAGGACAGCACTAGGCTGATCCCAGTTGTTAGTTAGGAAACCTGTATGTTTAGTCAGAGGTCAACTTGACCAGGATTTATTTTGGTTATGTTTCTTTTGCTTTGCTGTGTTTTGTCACTGTAAATAGAAAATAAACCGCACCTTTTTTGATTTTGAAAACCACAACCTCCGTTTGCTGGGTCTGTTTTGTGTGGGGAGCCCATCCCGGGGGTCACACACACCCGCTGCCGAGCTAACCCCCTCACAGTTGGTGGAGAACCAGTGGCAGTTTTTTTTAAGCCAGCATGGAGGAGATACTGAAGCAGCTGGCTCTAGCAAATGCCAATCAACAGCAGACAAATGCAGGTTTGCAAAGGAGCCTTGCAGCCCAGCAGCAGACAAACGCAACTTTGCAACAGAGTCTGGAGGCTCAGCAACGAGCCCAGCAGCAATCTGAGGCCCGCTTCATAGACCTGTTGCAGAAGCAAGAGCAGAGACTACAACAACAGATGGAAGCAGTAATGCAGCAACGTCCGCAGACCAGTGAGGAAAGCCGTCCCACTAATACCGCGTCCTTTGGGGTGAGTCGTTTATTGACAAAAATGACTGGAGAGGATGATCCAGAGGTATTTTGACCACATTTGAAAGGACCGCTGAAAGAGAAAAGTGGCCTGAGGAGCAGTGGGCTGGACTGGTGGCTCCTCTGTTAACTGGTGAATCGCAGAAAGCTTACTATGACCTAGAGCCTAACCAAGCAAAAGACTATGTGATGCTAAAAGCTGAAATATTGGCAAGGCTGGGTGTCACCCAGGCTGTCCGGGCTCAGCGTGTGCATAACTGGACTTTCCAGCTTGGAAAACCCCCCAGGTCTCAAATGTATGATCTCATTCACCTGAGCAGAAAGTGGCTACAGCCAGAGACTTTGTCCGCACCAAAGATTGTGGAACGTGTTGTAATGGATCGGTTTTTGAGAGCTCTTCCTACTGCCATCCAAAAGTGGGTAAGCCATGGAGACCCAGAGACGGCCGATGGTCTTGTGGATCGTGTGGAGAAATACTTGGCTACAGAGAACCTGACGGCCTCTTCCAGAGACACTCGGACTTTCCACCCTAAGACCAGACCATCCCCAGGGGCGGATAAGAGGATTCCAAGGGGTGAGGGTGGAGAGAGTGAGAGGGTGGGAGCTCTACCCCAAGTTTGGCGAGAACAGCCTGGGAAATCAGCGGCTCAAGAGGCGGCAAGAAGGATCGTTTGCTACCGCTGCCGGCAAGCGGGACATATTGCAGCCAATTGCCCGGTTGTGGAGGAACCCATGCAGTGTGACTTTCTGACGGGCAGACGTCAGTCGCTGTGTGCGACAGTCGCATGCACTGCCATTCGAGGAACTGAGAAACATTTATGCAAAATGTGTGTTAATGGTAGAAATGTTGTGGTATTGCTGGATTTGGTAGGTCCTATAATCAAGTCCGCTAGGGGGCACCAGTACATATTAGTTATAATGGACTATGCCACCCGTTATCCAGAAGCGATCCCTCTCCGAAATACCTCGGCCAAAACCATAGCCAAAGAGCTATCTCTTGTTTTTAGCCGGGTGGGTATTTGTAAAGAACTGCTTACGGACCAAGGTACACCCTTTATGTCCCGGGTTATGAAAGAGCTGTGTAAATTGTTCAAAGTGACGCAATTGCGTACGTCTGTGTATCACCCCCAAACCGATGGGCTGGTTGAAAGATTCAACAAAACCCTAAAACAAATGTTGAAGAAAGTGGTGGATAGAGATGGAAAGGATTGGGACTGTTTACTTCCTTATTTGATGTTTGCTATTAGGGAGGTGCCCCAATCCTCTACGGGATTCTCCCCCTTTGAGTTACTGTATGGGAGACACCCAAGAGGGCTGTTGGATATTGCCAAGGAAACTTGGGAAAGTGAGAGTTCTCCCCACAGGAGTGTGATTGAGCATGTCGCCCTGATGCAAGATCGAATTGCACAGGTAATGCCCATTGTGAAGGAACATTTGGCCCAAGCGCAGTTGGCACAGCAGAGAGTGTACAACCGTGGAGCCAAGACCCGTACCTTTTCCCCGGGGGATAGGATATTGGTACTTGTCCCTACGGTTGAAAGTAAATTCCTTGCCAAATGGCAAGGCCCCTACGAGATAATGGAAAAAGTGAGCGAAGTGAATTACAAGGTCAGACAACCAGGAAGGCGAAAGCCCGAACAGATCTATCACGTTAATCTGTTGAAAGCCTGGAGGGATAGAGAGTCCCTAGTCGCAGACACTTGGTCACCAGCTCAAACTGGTTGCGTGATTCCTGAGGTTGGAATAGCAGCCACCTTGTCACAACCCCAACAACAGGAGGTTAAGGAGTTTGTGCTTCGCAACAAGGAGGTATTCTCTGAGCTGCCGGGACAAACATCTGGGGTAGAGCATGACATCATTACCCCGCCCGGTGAAAGGGTGAAGTTAAAACCCTATCGGATCCCAGAGGCTCGACGGGAGGCAATACGGGAGGAAGTACAGAAAATGCTGAACTTAGGGGTGATAGAGGAGTCCCAAAGTGATTGGTCTAGTCCCATTGTGTTGGTGCCTAAACCGGATGGGAGCTGGCGATTTTGTAACGATTTTCGTCAGTTGAACAAAGTTACAAAATTTGACACCTACCCCATGCCACGTATAGATGAGTTGATCGACCGGCTGGGAACAGCCCGATACATGACGACTCTTGACCTCACAAAAGGGTATTGGCAAATCCCCCTGGCCAAGTCGGCCAAAGAGAAAACCGCATTTGTAACCCCAGACGGGGCGTTCCAATATAAAAGAATGCCGTTCGGGTTACAGAATGCGCCGGCCACATTCCAGCGGAAAATGGACCAGATGCTGAGGCCCCATCGGAAGTATGCTGCGGCTTACCTGGATGACGTAATTGTCCATAGCACAGATTGGGCCTCACATCTGCCAAAAGTGCAAGCAGTCCTGGACTCTGTTCGGGAAGCGGGGTTTACGGCTAACCCCAAGAAGTGTACCATTGGGCAGGAGGAGGCCAAATATCTTGGGTACACCATTGGGAGGGGAGTAATAAAACCCCTACTCAACAAAGTCGAGGCCATCCAGAGTTGGCCACGTCCCAACAGCAAGAAGCAGGTACGAGCCTTTCTGGGAATCGCTGGGTATTATCGGCGATTCATTCCCCACTTTGCTTCTAAGGCTGTGCCCCTAACCAACCTAACGAAGGGGAAAGGGTCGGTCATGATTAAATGGACCCCCGAGGCTGAGGCAGCATTCCAATTCTTGAAACAAGCCTTATGTAGCCAGCCAGTGTTGTACTCACCCGACTTCTCTAAAGACTTTGTCGTACAAAGTGATGCGTCAGATGTGGGGTTAGGAGCAGTATTGTCCCAGGTCTGGAACGGGGAAGAGCACCCAGTCATTTACCTCAGCAGGAAGTTGAAGTCCCATGAGGTAAATTACGCCACCGTTGAAAAGGAGTGTTTAGCGGTGAAGTGGGCTCTAGATTCCCTTCGGTACTACCTGCTAGGTAGGCACTTTGACATGGTTACGGATCACGCTCCGTTAAAGTGGATGGCTCAAAACAAGGAAACAAATAGAAGAGTGAATAGGTGGTTCCTGGCCCTCCAGGAATTCAACTTCACAGTAAAGCATCGCCCTGGCGTTCAAATGGGGAATGTGGATGCTTTGTCTCGAGTACATGAATGCCTGATTGCTGGTGTTCCAACCCCGAGGTTAAAACAAGAGGGGGGGGTATGTGAC
Organism: Rana muscosa; assembly: GCA_029206835.1. NCBI lineage: Eukaryota > Metazoa > Chordata > Amphibia > Anura > Ranidae > Rana > Rana muscosa. The sequence goes on from CM055118.1 coordinate 785,282,575, forward strand.
AGCAGGAAGGTAAAGTCACCTGGTTGCATCCAGGGGGGTAGATATATTTCGCCCAGATTCAGGCTTTACGCCGACTTATACAACTAGGTGGAGAGTTGTATAAGGCTAGTGGGCTCATGGATGACTCATACCTCTAGGGAGAGTGTGGGGCGTCGTGCAGACAGAGATGAGGAGACCAGCTGAACCTTGTCAGCTCATTTAGGCCTCTATAAAAACTCCCAGATTCATTAGGTGTTTGCTCATGCCTGGAACCAGACCTGTGTGGACTGTCTAGGGAGAGTGAACCCCTGTGCGGTGAGGCAAAGCCTGTGTGGCTATTTGTTTGGACTTTTACTAAACCAGGGACTTAGGGACTAGGACAGCACTAGGCTGATCCCAGTTGTTAGTTAGGAAACCTGTATGTTTAGTCAGAGGTCAACTTGACCAGGATTTATTTTGGTTATGTTTCTTTTGCTTTGCTGTGTTTTGTCACTGTAAATAGAAAATAAACCGCACCTTTTTTGATTTTGAAAACCACAACCTCCGTTTGCTGGGTCTGTTTTGTGTGGGGAGCCCATCCCGGGGGTCACACACACCCGCTGCCGAGCTAACCCCCTCACAACGTGTAAGAGGTTATCAGGCTGATTAACGGAGCTACTGAGCAAGAGACAGCTATGGGACATAGTGATTTAGAGAGAGATAAGAAAAAACTGCAGATATATGTGCCCAGCTCAAATTTCATGAATCAGGTTTACATCCTGAACAAACTGAAACTAGAACCTAATTGGTTGCCATGCAACCAGCTGCTCCAGATTCTGTCTTCTCCAGTTTTAGTAAATGTAGTAAATAGTATAAACTTTTCGGGCAGTGAGGTGACTTTCAATGAACAAGGGGAGGTAGCAGACACTCTAAGTAAAAAGTTGAAGATAAAACTTAGAAGTATGCCTATTGTATATGTTATAATGAGAGTTAATAGGTAGCTGAAAATGGTTATTAAGAATTTGAACATACAGTGCCTTGAAAAAGTATTCATACCCCTTTTCCAAAGTTTTGTCATGTTGCAACCAAAAACGTAAATGTATTTTTATTTGGATTTTATGTGATAGATTGTTCTGAGGTGAGGCAGAATGGCGGTCTGCCTATGTAAACAAGGAAGATCCCCATTCTGCCAGAGAGGAAAATGGAGTTTGCAGAAACACAGATCTCTGTTTTCCTTTCAGCACATCCCTCACAGTTAGAAAGCACTCATAGGGAACACATTAACACTTTGATCGCCCCTGATGTTAACCCCTTCTTCGCCAGTGTCATTAGTACGGTAACAGTGCATTATTTTAAGCACTCATCACTGTATTAGTGTCACTGGTCCCCAAAAAGTGTCAGGTGTCCAATCTGTCCGCTGCAATGTTGCCGTCCCGCTAAAATCTTTGATCGCCACCATTATTTGAAAAAAATATATATTTTTTAAATCCTATAGTTTGTAGACGCTATAACTTTTGCGCAAACCAATCAATATACGCTTATTGGGATGTTTTTTTACCATAAATATGTAGCAAAATGCATACTGACCTAAATTGATGAAGAAATTCGATTTTTAAAAAAAAAAAAAAATATTCGGTGTGTCTTATAGCGGAAAGTAAAAAAAAAAAAAAATATATATATATATATATATATATATATTTATTTTTTTATTGTAAATTTAAAGCACAAAAGAACAAACCACAGAGGTGATCAAATACCACCAAAATAAAGCTCTATTTGTGGGGAAAAAAAAGGACATAAATTTTATTATGAGTACATTGTCGCCACAACTGCGCACTCGTCGGTTAAAATAACGCAGTGCCGTATAGCAAAAAATGACCTGTCAGGAAGGGGGTAAAACCTTCTGAAGCTGAAGTGATTAACCGCTTGCCGACCGCCTCACACAGATATACTGTGGATGAATGGCATGGCTGCGCAAAACCCTGTACAGGTACATCAACCCCTTTATAAACCGCCAGAGGCAATCACCGCTGGCCACGTGCGATCGCGTGCACGAGAACCAGCATGGGGATTTGTGTGGTGTGTAAACACACAAATCCCTGTTCTGTCAGGGGAGAGGAGACCTATCGTTTGTTCCTACTAAGTAGGAACAATGATGGGTCTCCTCCCCTAGTCAGTCCTATCCCCATACAGTTAGAACACAGGAGGGAACACACATTTAACCTCTTGATTGCCCCCTAGTGTTAACCCCTTCCCTACCAGTGACATTTACACAGTAATCAGTGCATTTTTATAGCACCGACCGCCGTATAAATGTCAATGGTCCCAGAAAATGTGTCAAAAGTGTCCGATATGTCTGCCGCAATGTCACTGTACCGCTAAAAATCGCAGATTGCTGCCATTACTAGTAAAAAAATAAAAATGCCATAAAAATACCATTTAAATCTTTCCCATAGTTTGCAGACGCTATAACTTTTAATCAAACCAAACAATATACGCTTATTGCGTTTTTTTTTTAACCAAAAATATGTAGAAGAATATATATTGGCCTAAACTGATGAAGAAATTTTGTTTTTTAAAAACATTTTTGGGGATATTTATTATAGCAAAAAGTTAAAAATAATTTTTTTTTTCAAAATTTACGTTTTTTTTTTGTATATAGCGCAAAAAATTTAAACCGCAGAGGTGATCAAATACCACCAAAAGAAAGCTCTATTTGTGGGTAAAAAGGATGCAAATTGTTGCACGACCGCACAATTGTTGATTAAATCGACGCAGTGCCAAATTGTAAAAAGTGCTCTGGTCAGGAAGGGGGTAAAATCTTCTGGGGCTGAAGTGGTTAAAATACACCTATGATAAAAATGATAGACCCTTTATTTCTTTGTAAGGCTTCATGTACACGGGGTATTTTTACAGCCTCTCCTGAACAATTTAAAGTGGTGTTCCGCCCCCCCAAAAAAATAAAATAAAACCAGCAGCTACACATACATGCAGCTGCTGGCTTTTAATAAATGGACTCTTACCTGTCCTGGAGAAATGGACACTTACCTGTCCTGGAGTCCAGCGATGTCGGCACCTGCAGCTGATGTTTCCATCACCTGTCGGGTTCTGCCGCCGGTATTGCGGGTAAGGGTACCCGGCACGGCTTCACGCCAGAAACCCTACTGTGCATGCGCGAGGCACTGGCCCGGCGGCCGAGGGAGGAAGTAGGAGGGAGCCTCACACTGACGCCATGGGCCGCAGCCCGGACTTCCGAAAGTGGAAAAGGATACTTGTCCCCACTCCCCCCCCCGGAAGATGCCAATTGTGGCACCGGAGGGGGGAGGAATCCAATGATCGGAAGTTCCAATTTTGGGTGGAACTCCGCTTTAACTTGACAGATAGTAACCGACTTTTAAAACATCCGTTTTGCCGCGTTTACGTGCCGAGTTTGTGTTTAGAAGCATTTAATTTTTATATATGTGTGTGTGTGTGTATATATATATATATATATATTGTGACAGCAGGAAGGTAAAGTCACCTGGTTGCATCCAGGGGGGTAGATATATTTCGCCCAGATTCAGGCTTTACGCCGATTTATACAGCTAGGTGGAGAGTTGTATAAGCCCAGCTGAGACTAGTGGGCTCATTGATGACTCATACCTCTAGGGAGAGGGCTGGGCGTCGTGCAGACAGGGAGTTGATGAGTCCAGCTGAACCTTGTCAGCTCATTTAGGCCTCTATAAGAAAGCCCAGATTCATTAGATGTTGGCTCATGCCTGGAAGCAGACCTGTGTGGACTGTCTAGGGAGAGTGAACCCCTGTGCGGTGAGAGAAAGCCTGTGTGGCTATATTTTGCTTGGACATTTAAAACCAGGGACTAGGACAGCACTAGGCTGATCCCAGTCGTTAGTTAGGAAACCTGTAAGTTTAGTCAGAGGTCAAGTTGACCAGGATTTATTTTGTGTTTGTTTTTTTTGCCTTGCTGTGTTTTTGTCACTGTAAATAGAAAATAAACCGCACCTTTTTTGATTTTGAAAACCACAACCTCCGTCTGCTGGGCCTGTTTTTGGGTGGGGAGCCCATCCCGGGGGTCACACATACCCGCTGCCGAGCTAGCCCCCTCACAGTTGGTGGAGAACCAGTGGCAGTTTTTTTTTAAGCCAGCATGGAGGAGATACTGAAACAGCTGGCTCTAGCAAATGCCAATCAACAGCAGACAAATGCAGGTTTGCAAAGGAGCCTTGCAGCCCAGCAGCAAGCTCATCAACAGAGCCTTGCAACTTTACAACAGAGTCTGGAGGCTCAGCAACAAGCCCAACAGCAATCTGAGGCCCGCTTCATAGACCTGTTGCAGAAGCAAGAGCAGAGACTACAACAACAGATGGAAGCAGTAATGCAGCAACGTCCGCAGACCGGTGAGGAAAGCCGTCCCACTAATACCGCGTCCTTTGGGGTGAGTCGTTTATTGACAAAAATGACTGGAGAGGATGATCCAGAGGTATTTTTGACCACATTTGAAAGGACCGCTGAAAGAGAAAAGTGGCCTGAGGAGCAGTGGGCTGGACTGGTGGCTCCTCTGTTAACGGGTGAATCGCAGAAAGCTTACTATGACCTAGAGCCTGACCAAGCAAAAGACTATGTGATGCTAAAAGCTGAAATATTGGCAAGGCTGGGTGTCACCCTGGCTGTCCGGGCTCAGCGTGTGCATAACTGGACTTTCCAGCTTGGAAAACCCCCCAGGTCTCAAATGTATGATCTCATTCACCTGAGCAGAAAGTGGCTACAGCCAGAGACTTTGTCCGCACCAAAGATTGTGGAACGTGTTGTAATGGATCGGTTTTTGAGAGCTCTTCCTACTGCCATCCAAAAGTGGGTAAGCCATGGAGACCCAGAGACGGCCGATGGTCTTGTGGATCGTGTGGAGAAATACTTGGCTACAGAGAACCTGACGGCCTCTTCCAGAGACACTCGGACTTTCCACCCTAAGACCAGACCATCCCCAGGGGCGGATAAGATGATTCCAAGGGGTAAGGGTGGAGAGAGTGAGAGGGTGGGAGCTCTACCCCAAGTTTGGCGAGAACAGCCTGGGAAATCAGCGGCTCAAGAGGCGGCAAGAAGGATCATTTGCTACCGCTGCCGGCAAGCGGGACATATTGCAGCAAATTGCCCGGTTTTGGAGGAACCCATGCAGTGTGACTTTCTGACGGGCAGACGTCAGTCGCTGTGTGCGACAGTCGCATGCACTGCCATTCGGGGAACTGAGAAACATTTATGCAAAATGTGTATTAATGGTAGAAATGTTGTGGTATTGCTGGATTCAGGTAGCCTTGTGACCCTGATAAAGGCTGAGTTAGTTAAAACAGAGGTCTCTGGGAATAGCAAGGTAGCCGTTATTTGTGTGCATGGGGACACCCGAGAGTATCCAGTGACTACAGTGTGTTTCGAGACCCCCAAAGGTACCCTTTCTCATCCAGTGGGCTTAGTGTCTCAGTTACCGCATGACGCCATTGTGGGAAGGGATTTTCCGAAGTTCTGGGAACTGTGGGATGATCATGAGCCCCCCACTGGTGCCCCTATGTACCAGGAATATGATAGCCAGAACTCCTCTGAGAGTGGTGAGGACTCTCCCGAATTTCCCTTGTCAGTATTGGCAGGGGAGACTCAAGAAACTGGAGAGGAGCCCACCTCCTCAGACGAAAACCTACCGTCTGTGGAGTTTTCTGATCTTGAGGTTCACAGGGAAAACTTTGCCACAGAACAGTTGAAAGACCCCGCCCTAATAAAGGCACGGGAAAACGTAGTGAAAATAGATGGCGAGTTAGTGAACCCAGATAATACCTGCACTTACCCATACTTCAGCGTAGAGAAGGACCTACTGTATCGGGTGGCAAAAAGGGCAGAAGAAACCGTTGAGCAGCTGGTGGTGCCCAAACCTTACAGGAAGTTGGTGTTGGAGTTGGCCCATGGGCACATTCTTGGAGGTCATCTGGGGACAGAGAAAACCCGAGAGAGGGTATTACAGAGATTCTATTGGCCTGGGGTGATGAAGGACATAGAAAATTATTGTTCCTCCTGCCCTGTGTGTCAGAGGTCGGCCCCGATGCCACACTTCCGTAGCCCGCTGGTCCCTCTACCCATCATTGAGGTCCCGTTTGAGAGAATCGCAATGGATTTGGTAGGTCCTATAATCAAGTCCGCTAGGGGGCACCAGTACATATTGGTTATAATGGACTATGCCACCCGTTATCCAGAAGCGATCCCTCTCAGAAATACCTCGGCCAAAACCATAGCCAAAGAGCTATCTCTTGTTTTTAGCCGGGTGGGTATTTGTAAAGAACTGCTTACGGACCAAGGTACACCCTTTATGTCCCGGGTTATGAAGGAGCTGTGTAAATTGTTCAAAGTGACGCAATTACGTACATCTGTGTATCACCCCCAAACCGATGGGCTGGTTGAAAGATTCAACAAAACCCTAAAACAAATGTTGAAGAAAGTGGTGGATAGGGATGGAAAGGATTGGGACTGTCTACTTCCTTATTTGATGTTTGCTATTAGGGAGGTGCCCCAATCCTCTACGGGATTCTCCCCCTTTGAGTTACTGTATGGGAGACACCCAAGAGGGCTGTTGGATATTGCCAAGGAAACTTGGGAAAGTGAGAGTTCTCCCCACAGGAGTGTGATTGAGCATGTCGCCCTGATGCAAGATCGAATTGCACAGGTAATGCCCATCGTGAAGGAACATTTGGCCCAAGCGCAGTTGGCACAGCAGAGAGTGTACAACCGTGGAGCCAAGACCCGTACCTTTTCCCCGGGGGATAGGATATTGGTACTTGTCCCTACGGTTGAAAGTAAATTCCTTGCCAAATGGCAAGGCCCCTACGAGATAATGGAAAAAGTGAGCGAAGTGAATTACAAGGTCAGACAACCAGGAAGGCGAAAGCCCGAACAGATCTATCACGTTAATCTGTTGAAAGCCTGGAGGGATAGAGAGTCCCTAGTCGCAGACACTTGGTCACCAGCTCAAACTGGTTGCGTGATTCCTGAGGTTGGAATCGCAGCCACCTTGTCACAACCCCAACAACAGGAGGTTAAGGAGTTTGTGCTTCGCAACAAGGAGGTATTCTCTGAGCTGCCGGGACAAACATCTGGGGTAGAGCATGACATTATTACCCCGCCCGGTGAAAGGGTGAAGTTAAAACCCTATCGGATCCCAGAGGCCCGACGGGAGGCAATACGGGAGGAAGTACAGAAAATGCTGAACTTAGGGGTGATAGAGGAGTCCCAAAGTGATTGGTCTAGTCCCATTGTGTTGGTGCCTAAACCGGATGGGAGCTGGCGATTTTGTAACGATTTTCGTCAGTTGAACAAAGTTACAAAATTTGACACCTACCCCATGCCACGTATAGATGAGTTGATCGACCGGCTGGGAACAGCCCGATACATGACGACTCTTGACCTCACAAAAGGGTATTGGCAAATCCCCCTGGCCAAGTCAGCCAAAGAGAAAACCGCATTTGTAACCCCAGACGGGGCGTTCCAATATAAAAGAATGCCGTTCGGGTTACAGAATGCGCCGGCCACATTCCAGCGGAAAATGGACCAGATGCTGAGGCCCCATCGGAAGTATGCTGCGGCTTACCTGGATGACGTAATTGTCCATAGCACAGATTGGGCCTCACATCTGCCAAAAGTGCAAGCAGTCCTGGACTCTGTTCGGGAAGCAGGGTTTACGGCTAACCCCAAGAAGTGTACCATTGGGCAGGAGGAGGCCAAATATCTTGGGTACACCATTGGGAGGGGAGTAATAAAACCCCAACTCAACAAAGTCGAGGCCATCCAGAGTTGGCCACGTCCCAACAGCAAGAAGCAGGTACGAGCCTTTCTGGGAATCGCTGGGTATTATCGGCGATTCATTCCCCACTTTGCTTCTAAGGCTGTGCCCCTAACCAACCTGACGAAGGGGAAAGGGTCGGTCATGATTAAATGGACCCCCGAGGCTGAGGCAGCATTCCAATTCTTGAAACAAGCCTTATGTAGCCAGCCAGTGTTGTACTCACCCGACTTCTCTAAAGACTTTGTCGTACAAAGTGATGCGTCAGATGTGGGGTTAGGAGCAGTATTGTCCCAGGTCTGGAACGGGGAAGAGCACCCAGTCATTTACCTCAGCAGGAAGTTGAAGTCCCATGAGGTAAATTACGCCACCGTTGAAAAGGAGTGTTTAGCGGTGAAGTGGGCTCTAGATTCCCTTCGGTACTACCTGCTAGGTAGGCACTTTGACATGGTTACGGATCACGCTCCGTTAAAGTGGATGGCTCAAAACAAGGAAACAAATAGAAGAGTGAATAGGTGGTTCCTGGCCCTCCAGGAATTCAACTTCACAGTAAAGCATCGCCCTGGCGTTCAAATGGGGAATGTGGATGCTTTGTCTCGAGTACATGAATGCCTGATTGCTGGTGTTCCAACCCCGAGGTTAAAACAAGAGGGGGGGGTATGTGACAGCAGGAAGGTAAAGTCACCTGGTTGCATCCAGGGGGGTAGATATATTTCGCCCAGATTCAGGCTTTACGCCGATTTATACAGCTAGGTGGAGAGTTGTATAAGCCCAGCTGAGACTAGTGGGCTCATTGATGACTCATACCTCTAGGGAGAGGGCTGGGCGTCGTGCAGACAGGGAGTTGATGAGTCCAGCTGAACCTTGTCAGCTCATTTAGGCCTCTATAAGAAAGCCCAGATTCATTAGATGTTGGCTCATGCCTGGAAGCAGACCTGTGTGGACTGTCTAGGGAGAGTGAACCCCTGTGCGGTGAGAGAAAGCCTGTGTGGCTATATTTTGCTTGGACATTTAAAACCAGGGACTAGGACAGCACTAGGCTGATCCCAGTCGTTAGTTAGGAAACCTGTAAGTTTAGTCAGAGGTCAAGTTGACCAGGATTTATTTTGTTTATGTTTTTTTTGCCTTGCTGTGTTTTTGTCACTGTAAATAGAAAATAAACCGCACCTTTTTTGATTTTGAAAACCACAACCTCCGTCTGCTGGGCCTGTTTTTGGGTGGGGAGCCCATCCCGGGGGTCACACATACCCGCTGCCGAGCTAGCCCCCTCACAATATATATATATATATATATATATATATATATAATTTTTTTTTTTTTAATGGCCAAAAATGAAAAACGCCTGTAAACTAAAAGCGAGTTACTGCGTTTAGACGCGTTTGGCGCTTGAAATGCCTGTAAACGTAGCTTCTGAACGCATTTTCTTGCGTCCCAAAAAATGCCTCTAAACTCAACTGCCTAGAAACTACTATAAACGACCCTGTGTCTATGTACTGATAATATAACATAGAGGAGAGTTCAGGGGCAGTTGAAAAAAACGCCCAACTGCTCCTAAATGTCCGTTTAGCAGCAGCAGTGTACATGAGACCTTAGTGGGCAAACTTACAAATCTGCAGGGGATCAAATAATTACTGTATTTTCCCCACTGTAACCTATCCACTTCCAGATGGCATAGTAATGATATAATCAGTGTTAATTTGTCAGTGGTCATAATTTTATGACTGATCGGTGTGTATGTATATGGGAACTTGTTGCGTTGAATTTACTAAAACTGGAGTAGACAGAATCTGAATCACTTCTAACTTCAGCTTATTTAGTTAGGCTTTGAAGATGAAAGCTAGAAGTTGATTGCCATGCACAGCTACTCCCAAATGTAGTAAATTCTTCCTACTGTGGTCAATTTGTGCAGTGGATAAAAATGTGTAGTAATACCTCCCTAGTTTTCCTGTACCTCTTAACTTGTTTAGAAGAGTTTGTATTTTTCTGTGTATTTGTGATGATCTGTTTATCAACTGCTTTTAGTAAAAGTTGTGTTTTTTTTTTTTTTTTTACTGTATCAGTTTGTTACAGATCAACAGACCGGTCAGAAGATTCAAATTGTAACAGCACTTGATCAGAGTGGTACAAGTAAAAGGTTTATCTTGACTAATAATGATAGCTCATCCCCGAACAAGGTAATCCTTGCTAGGCAAGAACCCAGTCATGGTAAAGTGTATCTAACAACTCCTGATGCAGCTGGTGTCAATCAGTTCTTTTTCTCCAGCCCGGAAGTTTCTACACAGCACATTCAGGTGTGTACTTGTAAAATATGCTATACTACACATTTTATGCAAACATTACTAATAATATTATTATTCGAGGCTCCTGTGTAAACAAAAGAAAATATGTATGTTAGGAACCATTAAAGCGTGTCTAAACCCACAAGAAAAAATTTAATAAATTGCAGCTGGCCAATTCTTTAAATGTGGGGGCTGCATTGATTTTCTTTCTTTTTAGATTTCTTTCCCTTTTTTCACCTGGTGATCCTGCCAGTAAGTCTGTTATTTTTTATTCTCCTTTAACAGACCATATTCAGTATAGCCTCGGGTTGTTTTCTAACCTAGACTAGAAAACTGTCAGTGGAATGTGACTAATTGCTAGGGACCAGAGATGCTTTTCTCGGATTAAATACATTAAACCCAGCATATGGTTTAAAGGTAAATGTAGCCTTGAACTTTTAAATGTCCTGCTGTAATGCTTTACTGACCTGTTCGTATTTGTATCTATCGCTTAACTTTCTTTCTCGTACATCACGGGACACAGAGCGACATAGTCATTACTAATGGGTTATATAGTTACCGTCAGGTGCTGGCACTGGCAACTTCCAAAACCGGAAGTACCCTCCCCTATATAAGCCCCTCCCATCCGGGAGCACCTCAGTTTTTTGCCAGTGTCTAAGGTGTTGGCCAAGAAGAAACATGTGTTTTTCACTGAGCTTGCGTACAGGTTCTTTTGGGCCTCAGTAAGCTATTCCGGATCCGACCAAAAAAGCTTCATAGCTAAACGGTCGGTACCCGGGCCTTGCAGAGAAGAGCAAGGTTCTGCCTGTAATGCTTCTCTTAGGAGAGCTGGACCCTGGGATCCAGAGCTCTGGTCATACCCACGACCAAGATGTTTTCTGTGCAGGGTGCTATACAGGTCCAGGGGAGTGGAATCCTTGGGAACCCGGTCCCTGAAGGTTTGATTACAATGCCTGCCGTGATAGGTGAAGTTTGGGCTTTTGTGGACCAAACAAAGTCCTGCGGCGGGGAACAGGTAAGTGGGGGCCCCCAGGAACTTGGTTCTATTGGGGGACCCCCAAGCCTAATTTGTCTTTCTGTCTGTTACCTAACGGTATTCCCGCTAATATCTGTGCATGCCTGTAACTACTAAAAAAAAAAAATGTAATAATTTTTAATGGTGGTCAAGAAAAAAAAGAATGTTTTTTTATATATGTTTAGTATATTAAACTGCGGTACCTGTGTTTGTCCACTAGAGGCCGCTGTGGAATGTTTTTCTTGTCATATGGACTAGTTTCTTCTCAGAGAGCAAAGTCCAGGCAGCTGGTGAGTTCTCCTACAGGAAACTGTTTCCTCTGCCATGTTGCAGTGTTTGTCTATCCCCCGGCCTGCGGCAAAGGGGGCCCTGGCTCCTGTCCCTGGTTTCCATGTTTGAAAGTTAGCGCCGAGGCGCACGTGGCCGCGCGCGTGCGCATGCACGCGCCTCTATATATAGAGGTGGCCGGAAAAAGGGGCGGGGCCTGGGGGATGACGCTCTGTGCGCGCCGCAGCGCTTCTGCGCATGTGCGGGCGTCCCAGCAGGTTTTTAAAAAGCCACATTATTGCAGTAAGCTGGCTATGAAGTACAGAGACAGAGCTGGCAACATTTAAAGGCATACAGCAAGCGGTTGATACAGGCATCCCCTAGAAAGGCACATTAGTAGACACCAACTGTGATATAGCAGCAATTGTGCTAGACTATTCTCAGTAAAAGAGGTGTATTACGGCTGGAATACCTCAGCTTTAGGCTTAGGAATATGCCGTCCAGTAGCTCCGGAACTGAATCTTCCAGGAAGCGAAGGGGGTCTCATCGGGCTCTGAGGATCTTGGGCATACTCCTGCTGCACCAGTCTCCCCTGAAGTTCAGAGGTAAGTGACCGTAGAGACCCCGCAGGGGTACTTGGTACTGTGGCTGTCCTCAGTCACCTGCTCCTGTGTATGTAACAGAGGAGGTTTTTTCCTCAGCTCTGGGAGGATTAGAGAGAGATTGTCAAAATTTATCGCTGCCTCCCTGTCAGGGAAAGCACGCCCGATCTCCGTCTCCTCCTTCAGAGTGCCTGTTAGCAGAGCAACAGTCCCATACAGGGATCGACCTGCCTGAAGAGGATCAGGATAAGGTTGATTCTGTTATAGAGGAATCAACAGTGGGGGAACCCTTTCTCAGCATCTCAAGCTGAAAGATTATGGGTTCAGTCTCTGACTAACATGGTCCGATCAGCATTTAAAAATGCACCTTGCGGAACCATCAACCACTACTGTATCCTCGTTGGGGTCGCTAGAAGCCCCCAGACTGTTTGTTCTTTTCCACTTCACCCTTTACTGAAAGGGCTCATTTACCAGGATTGGGAACGTCCTGAGAAAATATTTATTCCCCCAAGAGATTTCCGGTGGTCTATCCCATGGAGGATAAGTTCATCAGAAAAAAAAAAAAAAAAAAATGGAAGGTCCCTACAGTGGACGCAGCCATCTCTTGTATGTATAAATCACTGACATGTCCAGTGGATAATGTCCAAATGTTCAAGAACCCAATAGATAAAAGATTGGAGTCCTTATGAAAATCTGCTTGGTGATACAACCAGCAGTAGCAGCTATTGGGGTCTGCTAAGCAGTGAAGGATCAGTTGAAACAGGTCTTGAGGGACTTGACAGATCAGCAGGCTTTGCCCTAGCTGATCTACCTAGAGCCTTAGGCTTTGCGGTTGACGCCATAGAGGATTCAGTCCATCAGGCCTCCCGCCTTACGCTGTCTATAGTACATATGCGTAGGCTCCTATGGCTCAAAAACTGGTCTGCTGAAGCTCCCTGTAAAGAATGGCTGGTTAGCGTCCCATTTCATGGTGAACGCTTATTCAGGGAAAACCTGGACAAATATCCAGAAAATTTCCAGCGGTAAAAATACGCTCTTGCCGGTTAAAAGCAGAGTTAGAGGTCCCTCTTTAAGAGGCCTGCTTCTCCAGTCCCTGGGGCATCGGCTGTGTAACAGTTCCGACGGCCTCCTCGGTCAAATCCCGGGGGTAAAAAACAGGGACAGTAGCAGGGTAATGAGAAACCCTGGGTCAGGGGAGGTACAAAACCTCCCCCAAAGTTAAATTCATGAAGCCCCCACTCAGTCGGGTGGGGGGAGGACTCCAGTTGTTCGCAAGAGACCTGGCGGGACACGATCAAGACAGATGGGTGCTCTCCGCAGTAGGTTTGGGATACAGTTTGGAGTTAAAAGACTCTCCTCCTTCCCATTTTTGAGGTCAAACGTGCCAAGGGATCCCCGGAAGAGAGAGTCCCTCCTGTTGGCACTAGAACAACTATTGCTCCAAGGAGTAATTATGGAGGTTCCCCTGGAAGAATGAGGGTTCGGGTTTTACTCAAACCTCTTTACAGTCCCGAAGCAAACGCGGACGGGAGGCCCATATTAATTCTAAAAGGGCTATACAAATTCCTGTATATCAGGACTTTCCGATGGAGTCGATCCGATCGGTGGCCACTGCCCTACAAGGGGAGGATTGGTTAGCCACGATCGACATCAAAGATGCTTATTTGCACATTCCCATCTTTCCAGTCCACCAAAAATTTCTACGCTTTGCAGTAGAAGGGCGCCATTTTCAGTTCAGAGCCTTACCCTTCGGTTTGGCCACAGCACCACGAGTGTTTACAAAAATTCTGGCCCTTTATTGGCCAATCTAAGAACACAAGGTGTAATGATAATGGCATATCTGGATGACTTGTTGCTGATAGACCACTCAGTGAAAAAACTAGACGTGGTCGTTCACAAGACGATCAAGTATCTGGAATCTCACGGTTGGATTATCAACCGAGACAAGTCAGCCCTAAAAACCAGTCAAAAGTCTGGAATACTTGGGGCTAAGGTTGGATTCAGGCCAGAGAAAAATATTCTTGCCTCGAGGAAAGGTGTTGTCTTTGAAAGATTTGATCCACTTAGTGGGTACAAAAAAGACAGCCGTCCATACGCCTGTATATGAGGCTGCTGGGAAAAATGGTGGCATCATTCGAAGCAGTACCCTACGGTCAATTCCATTCAAGGAATTTGCAAGGGGCCATACTGTCAGCCTGGAACAAAAAAAGTTCAGGCCCTAGACTTACAATGTCCTTGTCCCCTTCCGTTCGCAAGAGCCTCCGTTGGTGGTTGGTTCCCCAGAATCTGGAAAAAAGGAAATCCTTCAGTCCGATTTCTTGGAAGGTGGTCACTACAGATGCCAGCCTTATAGGCTGGGGAGCAGTACTGGAGCAATAGTCTCTCCAGGGCAGATGGTCGGATGCAGAAAAGGCCCTGCCCATCAATCTCTTAGAGATACGAGCAGCCCGGTATGCCCTAGTAGCATGGACATCCAAACTCCAAGGGTCCCCTGTCAGAATGCAATCAGACAATGCCACAGCAGTGGCATATATCAATCATCAGGGGGGCACCAGGAGTCGTGCAGCCCAGAGGGAAGTAAATTACATCCTGAAATGGGCAGAAAAATATGTCCCAGCCATATCTGCGGTATTCATTCCAGGAGTGGAGAATTGGAAGGCGGACTTTCTAAGTCGCCAGCAATTAGGCCCAGAGGAAGGGTCCCTTCACCCCGAGGTTTTCTGGACAATATGTCAGCGGTGGGGAACATCGGATGTAGATCTTCTAGCATCCAGATTCAACGCAAAGGGGGACAGGTTTGTCTCTCGGACAAGGGATCCCCTAGCTTGCAGCTCGGATGCCCTAGTGTTCCCTTGGGATCAGTTCAAGCTGATATATGCATTCACACCGCCACAATGGTTACCTCGATTACTCCGCAGAATCAGGGTAGAAAAGAAACCGGTGATTCCGGTGGCTCCAGCGTGGCCCCGAAGAGCGTGGTACGCGGAGATTGTAAAATTTCAGTGGGGAGTCCTTGGACTCTCCCACGTCGTCCGGCTTTCGCAAGGACCGATATACCACCCTTCCTTACCAGCCCTAGGTTTGACGGCCTGGCTATTGAAGCCCACATTCTAAAAAAGAGAGGGCTCTCTAATGCTGTGGTATCTACCATGATCAATGCCAGGAAGCCGGTATCCAGGCAGATCTACTATAGAATCTGGAAGGCGTACATCGCGTGGTGTGAGGCCAAGAAATGGCATCCACATAAGTACGTAATAGGTAGGATTCTGGACTTCCTACAGTGGGCTGTAGATAGGAAGCTTGCCTTGAGTACTATCAAGGGTCAGATTTCGGCCTTGTCAATATTTTTTCAAAGGCCCTTGGCTTCGCATTCACTAGTCAAAGCCTTTATACAAGGAGTGATGCGTATTAGTCCTCCGGTTAATATTCCCATATGTCCATGGGATCTAAACTTGGTTCTGTCGGTTCTACAGAAACAACCATTTGAACCATTACAGCATATTTCCTTGGTGCTTCTCACCAGGAAATTGATTTTTCTAGTAGCCATTTGTTCGGCTAAAAGAATATCGGAATTAGCAGCTATGTCCTGTAAGGAGCCATATCTGGTTATCCATAAGGACAGAGTGGTGTTACGTCCTCATCCAGCCTTTCTTCCTAAGGTGGTATCGAGTTTTCATTTGAACCAAGATGTGGTTCTTCCTTCTTTTTTCCCCAAGCCTACTTCGGTAGAGGAAAAGTTATTGCATTCTTTGGATGTAGTAAGAGCAGTTAAAGCTTATCTAAAAGCCACTGCTCAGATTCGCAGAACGGATACTTTGTTTATTCTGCCGGAAGGCCCCAGAAAGGGTCAGGCAGCGTCAAAATCTACTTTAGCCAAGTGGATTCGACAGGTCATAATACAAGCCTATAGCTTGAGAAGTAGACCGCCTCCGTTCAAAGTTAGGGCGCACTCCACGAGAGCAGTTGGAACTTCATGGGCAGTGCATCACCAGGCCTCCCTGGCTCAAGTCTGTAAGGCCGCAACATGGTCTTCAGTACACACGTTTACTAGGTTCTACCAGGTGGACGTTAGAAGTCAGGAGGATGTCGCCTTTGGGCGCAGTGTGTTGCAGGCCGCAAAAGATCCTCATGTCTGATAGCGCTCAGCTTATATATGGTGTATCCCCCCCCTCATTTGGCATTGCTTTAGGACATCCCATTAGTAATGACTATGTCGCTCTGTGTCCCGTGATGTACGAGAAAGAAAATAGGATTTTTATAACAGCTTACCTGTAAAATCCTTTTCTTGGAGTACATCACGGGACACAGAGCTCCCGCCCCTCTTTGGGGACACTTATTGCTTTGCTACAAAACTGAGGTGCTCCCGGATGGGAGGGGCTTATATAGGGGAGGGTACTTCCGGTTTTGGAAGTTGCCAGTGCCAGCACCTGACGGTAACTATATAACCCATTAGTAATGACTATGTCGCTCTGTGTCCCGTGATGTACTCCAAGAAAAGGATTTTACAGGTAAGCTGTTAAAAAAAATAGGATTTTTATAACTGGGGAAAAAATAAAACTAATAAATAGATATCATAAAGTTGAATGTACTATGCATGATTAGGGCATCCCATAACAACAATAAAAGAAACACTCCTGTAAAGGAGTTTAGCATATATTTGTCAAATGGAGGGCGCATTCTTCCAGTTTTAACCACTTCAATACGAGACACTTCTACACCTTCCTGCCCAGACCAGTTTTCAACTTTCAGCACCGTCACATTTTGAATGACAATTGCACAGTCACGCAACGCTGTACCCAAACAAAATCTTTATCACTTTTTCCCCACAAATAGAGCTTTCTTTTGGTGGTATTTGATCACCACTGGGGTTTTTATTTTTTGCGCTACAAATAAAAAAAGACTGAATTTTTTTAAAAACAAGTGTTTTTCTTAGTTACTGTTACAAAACTTTGTAAATAAGTACGTTTTCTCCTTCACTGATGGGCACAGATGAGGCTGCACTGACGGGCACTAATGAGGCAGTACTGATTGGCACTGATAATGAGGCACTTATATGCAGCACTGATGGGCACTCATAGGCGACACTGGGCACTCATAAGTGGCACTGATGGGCACTCATATGTGGCACTGGAGGGCACTTATGGGTGGCACTGATAGGCAGCACTGATCAGGAGGTACTGGCAGGCATCACTGATGGGCAAAGAGTGCCATCCCTAATGGGCATTGATTGGCATCCCTGGTGGGCTCTAGTGGGCTTACCTTGTGGTAATGGGTGGGCATCCCTCATGGCCACGGGTGGGCATCCCTGGTGATCCTTGGTGTG
The DNA here is from genome assembly GCA_029206835.1 of Rana muscosa. Lineage (NCBI taxonomy): Eukaryota > Metazoa > Chordata > Amphibia > Anura > Ranidae > Rana > Rana muscosa. Next base: position 785,299,832 of record CM055118.1, read on the forward strand.
CATCCTCGATAGGTCTGCACTGATAATCAATACACTGATTATCAGCGCCGACCCCCCACCCCCGTCGGGAGAGCAGCCGATCGGCTCTCCTCCACTCACGCCTGTCAGTGCAAATGGAGGAAAAGCTGACGCACAGCATTTCCTGTTTACACTGTGATCAGCTGTGATTGGACACAGCTGATCATGTGTAAAGAGCCTACGTCATAGGCTCTTTACCTTGATTGGAGATGCGGTGTGTCAGACTGACACGTGACACCATGATCGCCGCGCTGCGTGCCCCCGCGGGCGTGCAATCGCGGCTTATCCTGCTGGACATCATATGATGCATAGTCAGGATAACGGGACCACTTTCCGGCTGTCATTTTGCTTTATGGCGGGCGGGAAGAGGTAAAAAACACCTGTTGTGCTTGGGAGGCTTGCTAAAAGGGACAGTGCTGCTAAGGCAAAGGGAAGAACAATTTAATTCACTCTTTCCAAAGGAAATTCAGATCTTGGCTCCGGCAGGAGAAGACACCGGATATGGATGGCAAATCCTAAGTCCACTGTCTTCAAGCAATACAGTCTCAGCCAGATTCTTCAGCATTTAATACTTCTGGGATTGTCAAATGCCTTCAGTCAGTGGTTCCTCCTGCCAGCCCCTATTTCATTAAAAGACTTAGTAGGGATGTAGGGTCTGCTGGGACAAGCCACAGCATAGGGCAGGAGACGCAGAAGTTCAGTACTCCCAGGAGTGTGGAATGCTGGAATTGTATTGCTTGAAAAAAGTGGCATTGGAACCTCCTGTGCACCAGAGAGGTAAGTATTCCATGTCTGTCCTTGCAGGAGCCAAGATTTGTGGATATTTTGGAAAGTGAGAGAGTCATCTTAATGTAAACAGATTCAAAGCTGAACTCCCAAGAATTCTGATACTTTATACAATGTGCAGACCTACAATGAAGTGCATGCCACCTTGTGGACTTATCTCTTTAATTTACATCTGACAGTTTTAATGAGCTCCAGCGTTGGACCTTCTGGTCTCTGCTACTTCAGCTGATGTGACGCAAACAGATGCTTTGCCCAGCCCTCCCCTCCTTCTTTATTTTCAGAGTGGTTTATATTATGTGAATATTGTACATAGTATGTCTGCACATTTATCATAGTGGCTGAGTTCTTCGAATTCAAATGTAACTCTTAATTGTCAGTAATCTTGTATGTGACTTGCAATATGAAATTGAAAAGGAATTTATTTAAATCAGAGATGAACATATATATAAAAATGGTTGCAGTCAATAATCTTGTAATTTTGGAGCTCAAAAAATTTAAGAACAAAAAAGCTACAGGATATTACTTCATGTAGCAGAAAACAAGAGGCTGTGATATAAGGGGACTTGTGATTTCTTAGGGCGGGCCTCTGTGTGAAAGGAGTACAATAGTGAAGGCATAAACATGCTTGCGTTTGAGGAAGTTAAATAAGTAGAATATACAGTACCCAAATATATAGATTTTTTTATTTTTTTTATTTTTTTCAAAGAAATTTTCCACTTGTTTTGTTTTTCTTAATGTTTGTGTCATAGGAAACCTTTTTTTCCCATAACAGTTTGTCACTACGAAGCCTTATACATTTGCCAAAGCATTTGTGCTAATTAATATTTTTTTTTTCCAGATATTATCAGACTCCCAATGCATAGATCAGAATTTAAATAAGCCGATTATGGATCTTTGTGTGGTGTGTGGCGATAAAGCTTCAGGTATGTGTTATCAGACCACATATAAGGAAAACATTTTTTAGTGAGTTTAACGGATAAATTTTGTTTTGCCAATTTAAGAAGGCTATGAATCAGTTAAAGCATTCAGCTTAATAAATACCGTGTTTATCTTTTATTCCACACCAAGCCATTTTAGAATAAATTGACATGTACAGTGCCTTTCCTGTTATTACATGATGAGGCTCTGTGTCTTGGTCACTTCAGACCATCTCTAGTCTGCTACAGAGAGGTTAGCTTTATGTGGTGCTACAATACATTGGAATGATAGAGCTGGAAAGGACTCTATTTTATCTTTGCATGGAATGGATTGCAGTAGTGATAGTAAAGTTTTGTCCTGTTAGCTATTTTTGACTACAAACAAATTTAGCTCTTGCCTTCATGTTGTGTTTTTTCAGGGCGACATTATGGGGCAGTAACATGTGAGGGCTGCAAAGGTTTCTTTAAAAGAAGTATTAGAAAAAGTTTGGTGTATGCATGCAGAGGATCAAAAGATTGTGTTATCAATAAGCACTACCGAAACAGATGTCAGTACTGCCGATTACAAAGGTGTATTGCACTTGGAATGAAGCAAGATTGTAAGTATTTCACGTGGTCTATTTCTAATCTATAACTCTTAACTAGTGAACAGCAGATAATAAACCTATTAAAGTATCTGCACGTTTTTTTTTTTAAGATGTTTTAGCTGGCTTTGTTGTCACAAATGATGCTCCATTTTCCAGAAGTTGCAAGCACATGATGAAGTCTATACTGATTTTGGCTGAGCACATTCTAACCAAACCTGTTTGCTGATGTGTACAGGAAAAAAAACCTGTATGCAGCATTTTTGATGTCCTGTTTTACATTTTTCGTTATATTTAAACCTCAAGACACAATGAACTGAGCATTTATTCATGCATTTTTAAGCACATCTAGTGGGAATGAACTCCTAATGTTTACTTTAAAATGAACCACTTCTGATTATGTTTTCTAGCTGTTCAGTGTGAGAGAAAGCCCATTGAGGTCTCCAGAGAAAAGTCCTCCAATTGTGCTGCATCCACAGAAAAGATCTACATTAGAAAAGATTTACGCAGCCCTCTTGCTGCAACGGCTACTTTTGTAACTGAAAATAAAACGGCAAGGTGCGTTCTTTAATAGCATGTATTTACATGTAAGGCCTTTTGTACACGGTATTGATGTTTGAATGTCTGCATTTTTAGACGTAATCTCAGGCGTTTATGTTGGACGTATGTGCACCCACTTGTGCGTATTCGCATGTGCTCAATGGTATTATCATGTTTTAGCTCCCAGAATGTTGTTGTATTCATGCCCATACTGGCGTATGCGCATGTATTGACACAAAATACTGACCGGGAATAGAGATTGTTCGTTTGTTTACGCGCCTGTGTGTAAAAGCACTTTCTCTTTTGTCCATGGATGGACACAGCTCCTTTTATTCTTGACAGTAGGGTTATATGCCGTCTGTTAGGAGAGGACTAGGCAGACATGTTAAACAGTTAAAAACATGTAACTACAGCAAAGCTGAACAGTACCGCCCAGGGGGCGGTCCCTCTGGTTATAACCCCTCACCCTGCACTCAGCAGCTCAGTTTTTTTTTTTGCCTAGCATAGGAGAAGGACCTGGCTCCCTATGGGGACCATTGGTCCTGGAGATTTTTTTTTTTTTTATCCTGAGATCTACTATCAACTGCCGGCTGGGTGACATGCTGGATAATATAGATCCTTGTAGTCTTCCCAGTCCGGCCATCGAGGTCGAGTGTGAGCAGACCTTTAGCTACGCGCTGGGTCTGCCACGACATACTCCATTTTCTCCAGGGGTGGCCGGTGAACTAAATGCTCCGGGGCACACATATGACCGGGCTACTGCTGTCCGAGTCACAGTGGGCCGTGGCCGACAGCCACTCCGTACTGCTCGGGTGATGGGTCTGCCTGGAATGCGTCCAGCAGTCCTCGCAGGACGGGTAAGTGGGCTTCCACCTGTTTCGGCAGAATGGAACAGCTGGGCATTCATGGGGAGGTCGACTAGGGGGTCTCTCTCTCTCCCTGTCCCTTCCCTCCTCCTCATGCATCTGGCTGGGCCTGCTGTGCACCTGACTGGGGGTCCTCCGGGGGGGTCTCCGGGTCCTGGCTGGGGGCTGCGCTTGGTTTCCTAGGCCAGCTCTTTGTGGTGGGGTGTTGTCTGTCTGCCATATGTGGGGGGCCTCTGCGCGGAGGTCCAGCGTGTTCGCTGCCTTTTCTTCACCTCAGAAATGTTCCGGCTGGCATTTTGGGTGAGCCGGCATCATTTTCTTGTAGCCGTGCTGTAATACAGCTGGCGGTCATTTTCTTGTAGCTCGCGCTCTTATTTCCTGAGGCGGGCATTTTCTTGTGGTTTTTGCCTAGTTTTGGCCTCTAGCGCTGGAAATGTCTTTCTGAACGGTGCGAACAGCACAGAACACCTCAGATGCAGGAGAACACCTCAGCACAGGCTGTGCAGGAGAGAGAGCGGACCGCAGCGCTGTGCAGTACCTGGGTCAGGGTGGTGAGTCCTCTGGGGGGGCCCCTTGGTCTGTAGCAGCTAGGAGGTGGACCTTTTATGTACCTTGCCTTTTAGTCCCTAAGTGGCTGTCAGGCGATTGTGGGTCAGCATGGCGTCAGAAGCTGTCACTTCTTCCCCAGACATCCCTGTAGCAGCAACCGGTGCCCCTGCACCTGCGGTACCTATGGACGCTTTGTCGGCAGTCCTGGAATCATTTGTTGCCAGGGTGGAGGCGGTGTGCGTGCAAAAGGGGGGTAAAAAATGCCCCCTCCCCCCACCATCTTCTGGGGAAAGCTCTGATTCAGACTCGAGCCTGGCTGTGGCACATGGCCCCTGTTCTGACGTGTCAGAGGATGCGGACCAGGACCATTCAGACAGTGAGGAAGACTCCGTGTCCGGGTCAGCGCAGGAAAAGGTGCTTGTTGGAACACTTATCACTGCAGTGCGGGAGACCCTAAAATTGGAGGATACGGCGGGGGCATCTACTGAGGTGTCGGTCCCTTTTGGGTCCCACAAGCCGGCCCGCACTACTAAGGTGTTTCCCTACCTAACTTATTTTAATTAGTTTATATACAAAGAATGGGAACGACCGCAGAGGGCCTTTTCGATCCCAAAACGCATGGCTGTCCGTTACCCCTTTGAGGAGAGTCTCCTGAAAAAATGGGCATCTCCCCCAATTGTGGACCCCCCGGTATCCAGGTTGAACAAGGTAACCACGATTCCGGTACAGGGGACCCCTGCCTTTAAGGACCCTGCAGACAGGAGGGCCGAGGCGGTGGCCCGGTCCATGTTCACGGTGGTGGGGTCGGCATTACGGCCTATATTGGCCACGGCCCTGGTGTCACAGACACTCACGGAATGGGCAAAATTGTTGCACCACGAATTGGTAGGCTTCACCGGTCTGCATGGAACTGGCCGACCAGTTGGTGCATGGCCTTAAGTATGTCTGCGATCCGGCCTTAGATACAGCTCCCTTGCTTTCCAGAGCCTCAGTGTCTGCTATGGTGCTCCGTCGCCTGATTTGGCTAAAATGCTGGTCCGCGGACCAGACTTCCAAGAAAGCTCTAGCGAATTTGCCCTTCCAGAGAGAGAGGCTATTTGGAGCCTCGCTGGATGACATTATTAAGAATGTCACTGGGGGTAAGAGTATGCTGCTCCTACAATCCAGAAAAGGTAAGGAGCCGCGCCGTAGGCCAGGGCCCTCCTTTTCCGCTCAAAAGCGTTTTTTTTGTCAGTCCGGGCCCGCAGGTAAGCGTTCCCAGGCCGACAAGGGGGCAGCTGAGGGACAAAAGCGTCCCTGGTTTTCGCAAGCCAAACAAATCTGCGACAGCATGAATGTTTGTCCCCGCCCGACTCTCGGGTGGGGGGTCGCCTTCGCGAGTTTGCAGCTCGGTGGGCCTCCCTGCTTTCCGACCAGTGGGTTTGCGAAGTGGTTTCATCAGGGTACAAGATAGTTTCTTTCTTGTCCACCAAACAGATTTTTTCCCTCAAACCTTCATCTTTTTCCGGCTCGTCGGAACGCCCTGTTTGTGGCAGTGCAGGACCTGCTGATGCGCGGGGTAATAGTTCCTGCCATGACTAAGCACTAGACCGTAGTGTGAAACGAGTCGGCTGTACCCCACCATTTGCTGTGACCTGTAGTGCTCCATGTTTTTTACCCAATAAAGGCAACCTCAACGTTTTTTTTTTGGAGTGCGGCTGTCCATATGTTCCATTTTTCTCTCTAATAGTTCCTGTGCCGCTGACGGAAAGGTTTCAGGGATTCTACTCCAATGTGTTTGTAGTCCCAAAGAAGAACGGGGTCCGGGCGGCACAGTGGTGTAGTGGGTAGCACTCTCGCCTAGCAGTAAAAAGGGTCGCTGGTTCAAATCCCGACCACGACACTATCTGCCTGGAGTTTGCATGTTCTCCCTGTGCCTGTGTGGGTTTCCTCCCAAAGACATGCTGGTAGGTTAATTGGCTTCTGTCAAAAAAAAAAAAAGGGGGTCCGTCCAATCATGGACTTCAAGGCCCTCAACTCCGTTGTAAAAGTACAAAGGTCCAGGATGGAATCAGTTTGCTCTGTGGTCGCTGCACTCCATCCGGGGGATTTTCTGGCGTCCTTGGACATCAAGGACGCATACTTGCATGTCCCCATATATGTCAGGCATCAGAGATTTCTGCGTTTTGCAGTCGGGGACGATCACTACCAGTTTGTAGCTCTCCCTTTTGGCCTGGCTTTGGCACCAAGGGTTTTCACCAAGGTGCTCGCCCCGATTCTAGCTTTGCTGAGACAGCGAGGAATCGCTATCGTGGGCTACCTGGACGACCTCCTTCTGAGAGCAGCTTCAGACTCAGAATTAGAGGAGGATGTGGCGATTGCCAGTCACTCTTCAAGATTTTGGTTGGGTACTGAACCTCCAGAAGTTGGTGTTGCTGCCGACTCAACGCCTGGAGTACCTAGGCTTGATTCTGGACTCCTCAGAGGCAAGGGTTTTTCGACCTTTTGAAAAGGGAAGACTTTTCGGACTGCGGTGAAGCTGTTGGCATCCTGCAGGTGGTTGTCGCTGCGCTTTTGCATGCGAGTCCTTGGTCTCATGGTAGCGACCTTCGAGGCGGTACATGGTAGCCACCTTCGAGGCGGTACTGTATGCTCAATTCCACACTCGAATTTTGCAGAAGGAGATCCTGTCCAAATGGGGCAAATCTCCGTTGTCCCTGGATTGTCAAATCCGGGTGAGCCAGCTAGCCAGGGGTTCCCTGGTATGGTGGCTGAGATCTCCGGCCCTTCAGTCCGGGAAGTCGTTCCTTCCTTTTCACTGGACGGTGATCATGACGGACGCCAGCCTGACTGGTTGGGGGGGGAGTTTGGGCCGTACAGTCGACACAGGGTCGCTGGACGCAGGAAGAATCCCGCCTGCCAATCAATGTGCTGGAACTTCGGGCGATCAGGCAGTGCCTCTCCACGTGGTCACAGAGGCTGCAGGGATATCCAGTCAGGATCCAGTCGGACAACGCCACGGCGGTGGCATATGTCAACCATCAAGGAGGAACAAGAAGCTTGGCTGCAGCATTGGAGGTCGCTCACATCCTGAGGTGGGCAGAGCGGAGTGTGCCGGCTCTATCGGCTGTGTACATTCCGGGTGTAGAAAACTGGCAATCGGACTACCTAAGTCGCCAGATGCTGGACCAGGAGAATGGTCGCTACACCCGGATGTGTTTCGTCTCCTTTGCCTGAGATGGGGCGCGCCAGATGTGGATCTCTTGGCTTCTCGACTCAATCGGAAGGTATTGAGGTTTGTGGCCAGGTCCAAAGATCCCTGGGCGGATGCGGCAGACGCATTGGTGGCTCAGTGGGGGCAGTATCGGCTAATTTATGCCTCCCCCCCCCCCCGCTAAAACTTCTTCCTCGTCTGCTTCGCAGAGTGTAAAACGAGGGGATTCCGGTGATTCTAATTGCCCCAGAATGGCCTCTGCGTCCCTGGTACTCCAACCTAGTACGCCTGGTGGCGGATGTTCCTTAGCGACTGCCGTGCCAAGAGGACCTTCTATCGCAAGGTCCCATACTTCATCCTGCTTTACAGTCGCTGGCTTTAATGGCATGGCTGTTGAAAGTCAGGTACTAAGGCACTGGGGCCTGTCGGATTCAGTCATTTCCACCATGCTGAGGGCACAGAAGTCTTATTTTTGGAAAATCTATCATCGCGTGTGGAAGGCCTACATCTCTATGTGTGAGGAGATGGAGTGGCGTCCACGGACATATTCGGTTTCCAGGATCCTGCTGTTTACAGCGTGGAGTGGATCAAAAACTTGCCCTAAGCACCATTAAGAGGCATATTTCATCCTTGGCTGTTTTCTTTCAACGACCCTTGGCGGCTCATTCACTGGCGAGTACGTTTGTGCAGGGGGTTCGACATGTGGCTCCTCCGATTCGACCACCACTGCCTCCATGGGATTTGAATCTGGTGCTCTCGGTGAGATTCCCCTTGACACTCTCTCAGAAAGTTGCCTTTCTGGTGGCTATTACATCAGTCAGGAGGGTTTCTGAATTGGCGGCCTTGTCCTTCAAGTCTCCCTACTTGATCCTCCACAAGGATAAAGCAGTGCTACGCCCGCAGCCTTCGTTTCTTCCAAAGGTTGTTTCGGCTTTTCATCTAAATGAGGACATTGTGCTTCTATCCTTGTGTCCTCGGCCATCGCATCCCAAAGAGGTTGCGTTGCATTCCTTGGACGTGGTCTGAGCTCTGTGGGTGTATCTGTCTGCTCGTTTCGGAGGTCAGACTCACTGTTTGTGTCGGTGGTTGGTCCTAAGAAGGGCCTGGCGGTCTTGTCGGCTGCAATTTCTCTGTGGATCAGACAGATCGTGATTCAGGCTTATGCTCTAAAAGGACGGGCGCCTCCCTTTCCTGTCACGGCGCATTCAAATAGGTGCCTCCTGGGCCTTCCGACATCAAGCGTCTGTCTCACAGGTGTGTAAGGCGGCAACCTGGTCGTCCGTTCACACTTTCACTAAGTTTTACAAGGTTGACGTGCATGCATCTGCGGATGCTTGCTTCGGGCGCAAAATTTTGGAGGCGGCTGTTTAAGGTTGCAACTACTCCGTTGAGGAGCTCTGGTTGTTTTGGGTTGAAGTTTGTTTTGATTGCTGTTCCCACCCCTCATTTTTTGACACTGCTTGGGGACGTCCCTACTGTCAAGAATAAAGGAGCTGTGTCCGTCCATGGACGAAAGAGAAAATAGGATTTTTGTACTCACCGTAAAATCCTTTTCTCTGAAGTCCATGGACGGACACAGCACCCACCCCTCCTTTTTATGTTTGTACTGCTTTTTGATGAACTGAGCTGCTGAGTGCAGGGTGAGGGGTTATAACCAGAGGGACCGCCCCCAGGGCGGTACTGTTCAGCTTTGCTGTAGTTACATGTTTTTAACTGTTTAACATGTCTGCCTAGTCCTCTCCTAATAGGCGGCATATAACCCTACTGTCAAGAATAAAGGAGCTGTGTCCGTCCATGGACTTCAGAGAAAAGGATTTTACGGTGAGTACAAAAATCCTATTTTTTAAACAATGGCCTGCATTTTCGATGAGTAAAAAATAAACTCTAAACTAAGCTGCAGTGTGTATTTCATATAGCCAACAGATGCTGTGCTTTTGAACTTGAGATCTTTGTCTGTAAAGCAAACCTGTCTGCCATTTTTTTTTTATATTAAACGTTTTTTATTAAACTGTACACATGAAGCATGTCATAACAGGGTATATGGCAATAACAGTAATAAGGCTTAACTACAAGTACCAATACATCTACATTCACAGATCAGACAGAGACAGGGCTGGAATACTGTCTATGGTAGAATATCTTGAGGGCTACATATGTCAGGGTCAGCCCATACAAGTTTCAGATACCGAAAGCCACCTGTCCCAGATTTTGTTATATTTGCCTGGGCATCCTCTATTAAGATATATAATTTTCTTATAAGGCAAAGCGGCATTCACATCCGCTTTCCACTCAGAGAAACTAGGGGGTGTGGGCCTCATCCAGTGTCTAGCTATAATCTTCTTAGCTGAAAAAAGTGTTTCGTGTATGAACATTTTAGTGAATTTATCCGGTTCAGCACCGGGGAAAATACCCAGCAGGCATAATTTTGGGTCAAGGGTCAGGGGGGACCCCATATCATCATGAAGGAAATCTACTATTTGTTTCCACAAGTTCTGAAGTCGAGGACACGCCCAAATCAAGTGAAAGAACGTGCCGGTGTCTTGCTTACACATCGTACACTCCGTACTCGCCCCGGGCTTGAAACGAGCCATTCGGAGAGGAGTAAGGTAGGCACGATGTAAAATGTACAGTTGGGACAATCTATCCGACAGTCTGGGCGAAACGGCCTTGCAAGCATCAAGTGCCTCACCCCACTCCTCATCCTCCATCGATCCCACATCCCTCTCCCACCTTGGTTTGAGACTGTATGCTAAGGTAGTAGCAGACGGAGTGAGGAGCATATTGTAGAAGTCAGAGATCAACCTGCGAGGGTCTGAGCCCTTGATCACTGCCATCAGGGCGTTGGGGGTGGGCTGTGGGATGGAGGAGGGGAACTGAGCTCGCACAGCATGACGGAGTTGTAGGAATCTGTAGTGCATGGATCTAGGAAGTGCATATCGCTCCTGAAGATTGTCAAAATTCCTAAGGGTCCCGTCAACTAGTATGTGGTGCAAATATAGAATCCCCCTCCTACTCCACACCTCCGTGTCAGGAATCAGGCGCAGTTCAGGGAGACTCTTATTGTGCCAGATAGGGGTGAAATCGTTAATAGGTGGGATCTTGACCTGTCTAGAAGCGATGTCCCAGATTCGTCTGTATTGATATAATAGCGACTTACGGTCGCCGTCTGATTCACTGCCACTCCGCCCCACGGCAATTGCCATCAAGGGGTCAGAGGTGCACCGAACCCACGACGGACATAGTAGGGTAAGAAATCGGAGTCTGTCAGTTTTATCTATATGGTATAGCTGCGACAGCTGGGCCGCCAGGTAGTATGAGTCCAGGTCCGGGAGGGCCAACCCCCCCAGGTCCGTAGGGTTTTTAAGTGTCCTCCAAGCCAGTTTATGTCTATTTCCACCCCACACAAATGACTTGAGGAGGGATTCTAGTTGTTTAAAGTATTTCAGGGGTATAAAAATAGGTGAGTGCCAGAACATATAAAGCATTTTAGGTAAGAGAATCATTTTTACAATATTCACCTGTCTGCCATTTTAAACTAAAAATCCTTCTGAATAATAAGCAATAACAAAATGCCTGCTTTTATTAGCCCTCCAGTGTGTGCCTCTCTGCTTTAGTTTTACTTTGTTACCAGAGGCTTTTGCACTAAGGCTTGGTTCACACTTGTGCGATGCAGGAACCCTGCAAATCCACTGTGGGTTTCCGCATCGCACCCGACTCGCACAGCCGTTCACACTGCCATATGCAAACTGCCGGCCGGGATTGTCAATACATTGTTAATGACACCCCCATTTCAGCTCGCATATCGCACTGCAAACTGATAGTTCGGACATGAATGTGAACACCCATGCGATCCGATTCTGGTGCGACCACAAAAAGGGTCCTGTGCAAGTTTGGTCCGAATGCAATATCAGCCATACTATCTGTATGTCTGAAATCGCATCACGTGTGATTTGCATGCGATCTCGCAGAGCACGCTGGTGTGAACCGGCACTAAACCTTGCTAAACTGTCTCCCCCTTGTGTTTTAGTAAATATTTACTGAAAAGATTTTACATAAACAATGCACAGAAACATAAACGAAATTTGAGCATATAGAAGTGCACATCATGACATTTAGGCAGCATAATCCAAATCCAGGTGCAGGGAGGTCATGCATGGTGTGAGTGTGCAGATTCTCGTCACAACATGATTGGTAAATGTAGCAATCGCAAAGAAGTCCATAGTAGCCCAATCCACACTGGGGCTCTAACAGCTAAGTTGGGGCTGCCACCCCCTTCCTAAGAGAGTGGACATTAACTCTTTCTCTACCAGAGCTGGTTTTGCACATGTTTAACAAATTCTTCTAGGCCCCGAAAAATAATTAAAACCCCAAAACCTTATATATTTTCTGAAAGCAGACACCCTGGAGAATAAAATAGTGGTAGTTCCAGATTTTTATTTAATGTAATATTACACCTTATCAAGTGCAAAATTTCCGTAAAAAAAAACAATGAAGTTAATTTTAGGGTACATAAACACAATATACTACCCAATTTTTTGAAAATTTTAAAAGATGTGGTTGCACCAAGTAACTGGATGCCCAACATGTCAAGCTTTAAATTTTGGGTGTGCCTGCAAAATGACAGCGAACTTAAGTATCCTATATTTTTTACGCTATGCTTTCAACCACTTGCCGCCCGTCCACCATCAAATGACGGAGGGGTGGTGCGGCCGGGCCGTGTTGCTAGGACACTGTGCGACTCTGATCTCTGTAAGAGCCGCGGCTCTTTAATCATGTGATCGGCTGTGTCCAATCACAGCCGGTCACATGTAAACACGATGATGCCGGTAATCGGCGCTCCTTGCCTCACACTGACAGAGTGTGTGGCGAGGAGAGCCGATCAGCGGCATCTCCTCGCAGGGGGACATCTACACATGTAATCTGGGCACTGATCATCAGTGCCCTGATTACAATATAGCGCCAGAAATGCCAGCCATCAGTGCTACCAATCAGTGTCCATTAGTGATGTCAGTCAGTGCTGGCTATCAGTGGCTATCAGTGCCACCTATGGGTGCAGCATATTTGTGCCTCCTCATCAGTGCCCATAAGTGCTGCCCCATTAGTGCCGTCTCATCAGTGCCACCTCATTGGCGCACATCAGTGAAGGAGAAAAAATACTTATTTACAAAATTTACTGGCAGAAACTAAGAAAAACTTTTTTTTAGGAAAAAATAAAAAAGCCAGCAGTGATTAAATAACACCAAAAGAAAGCTCTATTTGTGTAAAGAAAATGATAAAAATTTCACATAATTACAGTGTAGCCTGACCACGCAATTATCATTCAAAGTGCGACAGCGCTGAAAGCTGAAAAATGGCCTGGGCAGGAAGGGGGTGTAAGTGTCCAGTATTGAGGGGGTTAAAGTACCGTATTTATCGGCGTATAACACGCACCCTAACTTTAGGAGGGGAGTTTCAGGGGAAAAAAAATCCACAGCCCCCTGCGTATAACACGCAGGCACGGACCTCTATTTTCAGGGTAAAAAAGTGAGTGTTATACGCCAATAAATACAGTAGTTCTAAAGTCTGAAGTTTTTTTTACCTTCATGTATTCTATGCTGTGTGCAGCGGCTTCCCCTCAAGTCCCCTCCGATCCAGCTGTATGGGGACTCTCCCTCCTCATTGGGTCAGACAGCAGCGGGAGCCCATTAGCTCAATTATTTTTTTTGGTTTTAAAGGTATAGAAGAGATTTGAGGTCTTTTTGACCCCAGATCTCTTCATAAAGAGGACCAGTCATCCTTATTTCTATTACAAGGGATGGTTACATTCCTTGTAATAGGAATAAAAGTTTTTTTTTTTTTTTTAAAGGACAGTAAAAATTTCTATTTAAAGCGCCACCATTCCTTTGCATACGTAAGTCACGCGCGCATATGTAAATGATATTCGCACCACACGGTATTGCCGTAAACGTTGGAATGAGAGAAATAATTCTAGCGCTAGACCTACTCTGTAACTAACCTGTAAAGACATTTAAAACGTCACCTATGGAGATTATTAAGTACTGTTGTTTGCCGCCATGCCATGAGCTTGCGCAATTTTAAAGCATGACATGTTGGGTATCTATTTACTCGGCGTAACATCCTTCATATCGTACAAAAAAATTGAGGTGTGTGTGTGTGTGTGTATATATATATATATATATATATATTATTTTTTTTATTTATTTAAATTAATTTTTCCAAAAAAAATTGCGTTTGAAAAACTGCTGCGCAAATACTGTGTGACATAAAAAATTGCAATGATCCCCATTTTATTCCCTAGGTCTCTGCTAAAAAAACATATATTAAGTTTGGGGGTTATAAGTAATTTTTGAGCAAAAAATACTGATTTAAATTTGTAAACAAAAGGTGCCAGAAAAGGCCTGGTCTTCAAGTGGTTAAAGGCCCTTGTTGGTCATCAGTTTAGAGTTAACCATAAGTAATGGGCCTTGAACTACTGCTTTTTATCACACAGGGCACAAAAGGTCCTCTATGTGATATAATATTTTTAACCACTTAAGCCCCGGAAGAATTTACCCCCTTCCTGACCGGGCCATTTTTTGCGATACGGCGTTGCGTCGCTTTAACTGACAATTGCGCGGTCATGCAACACTGTACCCAAACAAAATTGATGTCCTTTTTACTCTTTTTCGTTCATGGACCGACACAGCTTCTCTATTGACATAGTGGGTATTATCCGTTAATTAGGAGTGACTAGGCAGAAAACTTGTAAAAAGTGTTGCATCACCCCTTCTACAGCACCGCCCAGGGGGGCGGACCCTCTGGGTATAATCTCTCTCTCTGCACCTTGCAGATCAGTTTTTTTCTGTCTAGCAAGGAGTAGGACATGGCTCCCTTCGGGCCCATCGGTCCGGGGGAAAAAAGATTTGTATTTTTTATTTTATTTTTGTTTCCTGCGATCTTCGATCAACTGCCGACTGGGTGACACGCTGGATCCTCGATCCTTGGAGACCCCCCAGTTTCGGCCATCGAGCGTGTGCCGACCCTAGCTACGCGCTGGGTTTTGCACGACATACCCGTCGCTCTACGGGTGGCCGGTGAGCCTACGCTCCAGGGCCTGCATTGGACCGCTCAGCTTCGGCTGTCCTTTCGGCCGAGTCGCAGCAGCCTGTCCGGTGAGCGTCGCGCTCCAGGGCATGCATATGATCGTTCCCTAGGGTCCAATCACAGCATGCCTGGCCGACAGTCACCTTCCGTGCGCGGATGATGATCTGTTGTGGAATGTTTTCCAGCAGGATACACGCAAGAAGGGTAAGTAGCTACCTGCTTCGGCAGGGTGACTTGGCTGGACATTCCTGGAGAGATCAAGTAAGTGGTTGTGGCCCCTTTCTTTCCTCTCTCCCTGCCTTCCCTCCTCCCTGGGCTTGAGCAATGGGTGCTGGGGGTCACCTAAGGGGTTCCATCTGGAGCAGGGCTGGCTGTAGCTGTCATTAAAAAAAAAAATAATTCTGCTTACCTGTGTGTGCTTTTCATGCTGTCGGCGGCCATTTTGCGGTGGTCCATGCCTGTTTCGGCCTCTAGTGACTGTCCGGCTGCCATTTTCTTGTGGTTTTGCGTCTATATGTATAGATCGCCACTCTGTGCCATTTTCTTGTGGTTCACACCCGCTTTGGCCTCTATCGACTGTTCGGCGGCCATGTTTCCTAGGATTCACGCTGTATGTATATACCGCCGCTCGGCACCATCTTTTTGTGGTCCATGGCCGCTTTTGCCTCTATATTCGGCTCGGTGGCCATTTTCTTAGAGCCCACATTGTTTCCATACAGCCACTTGGCGGCCATTTTGAGATAGTCTCCGGCCTCTAGGGTGCAGTTTGCACTGGCAAAAATTCACAAGGAAGCGCTGATAAAGAATCAGACTGACATAGCAGCGATGGGATAGCATCACAGGTGCAGCACACGGCAGCATAGCGGTACCGTTCCAAGGGTGGTGAGTCCTCTGGGAGACCCTGCACCTCTGTATCAGCTAGGAGGGTGGCCTATTGATACCTTACCTGGAGCCCTGTGGGTGTCAGCGCGTGGGTCAGCAGGGCGTCTGAAGCAGACGTTTTTTCCCCCTGAAACATCTGATTCGGCAGCTGGTGCCCCTGATGTATCTGGACGCTGGGTCTGTTGCCAGGATGGAAGCGGCACACTGGAACACGGGGGGGGGGGGGTAGTAAACGCCCCCGTCCCCTGCAATCTTCCGGGGATAATTCTGATGCAGAACCAGGCCCAGCTATGGCTCACGGCCCGGATTCTGATGCATCAGAGACTGCAGACCGTGACCGATCGGACAGTGAGAATGCTCTAAGTCCAGGTCAGCATGCAAGAAGGCTATGGTATCTGACCTGTTTACTGCAAATAGAGAATGCTGCAGAAGCAGCAGAGACACCGGTCCCCTTTGGGTTCCCTAAAGCCAGCCCGCACTGCTAAGGTGTTCCCTTGCGTGTCTTTTATATTGATAAGCTCTTGTACAAGGAGTGGGAAAAACCCACTAAGGTTTTTTTCTTTTTTCAGCCCCAAGGATGTTTTTCACTTTTGCCTAGTGTGGCAAGTAAACGACCTCAGGCTGATAAAGCGCCTGCTAAGGGAAACTCGCGTCCCTGGGTTTGCAAGCCCAACCTTGCTTGCCTACCGAACAGAATTTTTCCCTCTTAACCGACAGCTTCTGCCGACTTCTCGGGAAGCCCTATATGGGGCGGTACAAGACCTGCTGATACGCAGGGTAGCCTTCCTGTCTTAGTACAGGAATGGGTTCAGGGATTCTACTCAAATCTGTTCATAGTACTGGAGGGGGTTCGTCCAATCTTGGATCTCAGAACCCTCA
Source organism: Rana muscosa (assembly GCA_029206835.1). Taxonomy (NCBI): domain Eukaryota; kingdom Metazoa; phylum Chordata; class Amphibia; order Anura; family Ranidae; genus Rana; species Rana muscosa. The sequence goes on from CM055118.1 coordinate 785,316,129, forward strand.
ACTGCTTTGTGAAAGTACAATGATCCCGGTAAGGAGTTGGTTCGCTCTGTTGTCGCTGCCCTCCATCCAGGGGATTTTCAGCATCCTTGATCATCAAGGACGCATACTGCATGTCTTTATATGCACCAGGCATCAGAGATGTATGCGTTGGCGGCCGGGGAAGACCACTACCAATGGTGGCTCTCCCCTTTGGCCTCGCATTGGCACCAAGGGTGTTTACCAAGGTGCTTGCCCCGATTCTGGCCCTACTAAGACAGCGTGGCTTCGCTATCAGGGGCAACTTGGACGATCTTCTTTTGAGGGTCACTTCAAACTAAATTTAGAAGTGAACGTGTCTATACCTGTCAGACCCTCCGATACTTGGTTGGGTGCTGAACACTCAGAAGTTAGTATTGAAACCGTCCCAACTCCTAGTGTGTCTAGGGTTGATTCTGGACTCCTCAGAGGTGTACGTTTTCTTTCCCCCTAGGGGAAAGTTGCAGACCCTTCGGGCTGCCGTGCGGCAGTGGACATCCCAAAGTTGGGCTGTCGCGCCACTTTTGCAGGCGAGTCCTGGGCCTCATGGTAGCCTCCTTCGAGGCGGTACCATAGGCGCTATTTCACACGAGTGTTACAGAAGGTAACTCTGTCCTGAAGGGTCAAGTGCCCTTCATCCCTGGATTATCAAAATCTGGGTGAGCCACCTAATCAGGACCTCCCTAGTTGGTGGCCGACTTCACCAGCATTCTGTCTGGGAAGTTGTTCCTTCTTTTTACTGGATAGTGGTCACAGCGGACGCCTGTCTTCCCGGTTGCAGAGGAGTCTGAAGAGCTCAGTCAACCTGGGTCGCGGGACTCCGGAGGAATCCCATTGCAGATCATTAGCCTGAAATTTGGACGATCTGACTTTGCCTCTCCACATGGTTTCAGAGGCTACAAGGGCGTCCAGTCAGAATCCAGTCGGACAAACACCACAGTGGTGGCGTAGGTCAGTGTTTCTCAACTCCAGTCCTGAAGGCGCCCCAACAGGTCATGTTTTCAGGATTTCCATTATTTTGCACAGGTGATTTGATCAGTTTCACTGCCTTAGTAACTACCATAGCCGTTTCACCTGAGGGAAATCCTGAAAACATGACCTGTTGGGGCGCCCTGAGGACTGGAGTTGAGAAACACTGGCATAGGTCAATCATCAAGGAGGAACAAGTAGCCCTGCTGCAGCATCGGAGGTTGCTCACCTCCTAAGGGGCTCCCTTACCAGAGGGAAAGCACGCCAGTTGTATATCTCCTGACTTCTCGATTTATTCGGAAGGTATTGAGGTTTGTGGCCAGGTCAAGAGACCCATGGGCAAACACGACAGATGCGTTGATAGCACTGTAGAGTTAGTACCGACTGATCTATGCCTTTCCTTCTCGGACACTCCTACCTCATCTGCTTTACAGACTGGAGGCAGAGAGGATTACAATGGTCCGAATTGCTTGAATTGGCCTTGGCGACCTTGGTACGCCGATCTAGTGCGTCTGGTAGCAGACGCCTTTTGGCATCTACCGTAAGAAGGACCTGCTGTCGCTAGATCCCGTACGCCATACTGTTTTTACAGTCACTGGCTTGAGGGCGTGGCTTGAGAGCCAGGTGCTAAGAGACCGGGACCTGACAGACTCTGTGATCTCTACCATGAGGAGTGCTCGGAAATCATCCCCTAGGAAGATTACCATCGCACTTGGAAGACCTGTATATCCTATTGCGAGGAGATAAGGTGGCATCCGCGTACTTATTGGTTCCAGAGTCCTGCTGTTTTTCAGCAAGGAACGGGCCAAAGATGTTACTTTAAGTACAATTTAAGGGGCAGGTATCTGCCCTGGCTGTCTTTTTCAACAACCCCTGGTGGCTCACTCTCTAGTGAGAATGTTTGTACAGTGGGTTCGGCAGGCGGCCCCTCCGGGCCACCCTCCACTACCTCCGTGGGGCTTGTGTAGCAGATGTCCTTTCGGCATCTACCACTACGAGAGGACCTGCTGGCGCAGGGTCCCATATGTCATCCTGCCTGCAGTCGATGGCTTCAAAGGCATGGCCTCTAAGTGTCTCAGAAACCACAGTTTGAGTCATCAGGGAGAGTCCCTTGTTGACACTTCCTTAGAAAGTGGTCCTTTTGGATGCTGTTATGCCAGTTAGGACGGGTTTCTGAGCGGGCTGCCTTGTCATACAAGCCTCCCTATCTGATCTTCCACAAGGATAAGAGCAAGGCTCCTTATCTGATCTTCCACAAGGATAGGTGGTGCTGCGTCCGCAGCCTTCTCTTCTTCCTAGGGTCTTTCGACCTTCCTCCAAGGGAGACATGTACTGCCATCCTTGTGTCTCCATCCGTCGAATCCTAAGGAGACGACGTGGCATTTTTTGGACATTGTCCAAACTCTGAGAGAATGCTTGTCTAGCACTGCTCCGTTCCGGAGTCCAGGCTCACTGTTTGTTTCAGTGGCTGGTCCCTAGTAGGGCCCAGCGGTTTTGTCGGCCACCATCTCTAGGTGGATCTGACAGATTGTGATCAGGCGTACGCCATGAAGGGTCAGGCGCCTCTTTCCCGGTGCATTCGACCAGGGCAAGAGATGCCTCTTGGTTTACGTCAGACGGTTTTATGAACCGGCAGCCTTGTCATGCAAGGCTCCTTATCTGATCTTCCACAAGGATAAGGGCAAGGCTCCTTATCTGATCTTCCACAAGGATAGGTGGTGCTGCGTCCGCAGCCTTCTCTTCTTCCTAGGGTCTTTCGACCTTCCATCAAGGAAGACATTGTACTGCCATCCTTGTGTCCTCATCCTTTGAATCCCAAGGAAACGACGTTGTATTCTTGGATGCTGTCCGAGCTCTGGGAGCATCAAGCGTCTGTTTTCACCAGGTGTGTAAGGCGGCGACATGCTCGTCCGCTCACATTTTCACAAAATTCTACAAGGTTGATGTAGATGCATCTTCGGATGCCTCTATCGGCCGCAAAGTTTTTCAGGCGGCTGTTTAGAGTTGCAACTTCTCCGTTGGAGGAGTGCTGTTTTTGTGTTTGGGGTGAAGTTTACGTTTATGCTGTTACCACCCCTCGTTTTTTTCTTTGACACTGCTTTGGGACGTCCCACTATGTCAATAGAGAAGCTGTGTCAGTCCATGAACAAGAGTAAATAGGATTTTTTACTCACCGTAAAATCCTTTTCTCTGAGTTCATGGACCGACACAGCACCCACCCCTCCTTTTAAGTTTGTACTGCTTTTGACGAACTGATCTGCGAGGTGCAGAGAGAGGGATTATACCCAGAGGGTCCGCCCCCTGGCCGATGCTGTAGAAGGTGTGATGTAACACTTTTTACAAGTTTTCTGCCTAGTCACTCCTAATTAACGGATAATATCCACTATGTCAATAGAGAAGCTGTGTCGGTCCATGAACTCAGAGAAAAGGATTTTACGGTGAGTAAAAAATCCTATTTCTTTCTCGTACATCACGGGACACAGAGCGACATAGTCATTACTATGTGGGTTATATAGATACCTTCAGGTGCTGGCACTGGCAACTTCCAAAACCGGAAGTACCCTCCCCTATATAAGCCCCTCCCATCCGGGAGTACCTCAGTTTTTTGCCAGTGTCTAAGGTGTTGGCCAAGAAGTAACATGTGTTTTTCACTGAGCTTGCGTACAGGTTCTTTTGGGCCTCAGTAAGCTATTCCGGATCCGACCAAAAAAGCTTCATAGCTAAACGGTCGGTACCCGGGCCTTGCAAGAGAAGAGCAAGGTTTTGCCTGTAATGCCTCTCTTAGGAGGGCTGGACCCTGGGATCCAGAGCTCTGGTCATACCCACGACCAAGATGTTTTCTGTGCAGGGTGCTATACAGGTCCAGGGGAGTGGAATCCTTGGGAACCCGGTCCCTGAAGGTTTAATTACAATGCCTGCCGTGATAGGTGAAGTTTGGGCTTCTGTGGACCAAACAGAGTCCTGCGGCGAGGAAAAGGTAAGTGGGGGCCCTCAGGAACTTGGTTCTATTGGGGGACCCCCAAGCCTAATTTGTCTTTCTGCCTGTTACCTAAGGTATTCCCGCTAATATTCTGTGCATGCCTGTTACTACTAAGAAAATGCAAAAAATTTTAATAGTAGGCAAGAAAAAAAAAAAAAAATGGTAAGACCGCGGTACCTGTGTTAAACACTAGAGGCCGCTATGGTTCTTTTCTTGTAATGTGGATTTTTTTCTTCCAAAGTCAAATCCAGGCAGTTGGTAAGTTCTCTGCTGGGAAGCTGTCTCCTCTGCCCTGTTGCTGCGCTCATCCATCCCCGGGCCCTGCGGCAGGGACCCTGGCTCCCATCTAGATCCTTATTTTTTTTAAAAAGAGCGCAGAAGAGGCGATCTGGAAAAAGGGGCGGAGCTGGTGGATGACGCTCGGTGTGCGCCGCGGCGCTACTGCGCATGTGCGGGCGTCCAGCGTGTTTAAAGGCACAATCACAGCTGGTTATTGAAGTGCACAGACAGAGCTAGCAACAGTAAATAAGGCACACAGGCGGTTGATGCAGGCATCCCCTAGAAAGGCACTTTAGTAGACACCAACTGTTATATAGCAGCAATTGTGCTAGACTATTATCAGTAAAAGTGGTGTATTACGGCTGGAATACCTCAGCTTTGGGCTTAGGAATATGCCGTCCAGAAGCTCCGGAACTAAATCTTCCAGGAAGCGAAGGGGGTCTCCATCGGGCTCTGAGGATCTTGGGCATGCTTCTGCTGCACCAGTCTCCCCTGAAAATTCAGAGGTTAGTGACCGTAGAGACCCCGCAGGAGTACCTGGTACTGTGGCTGTCCTCAGTTCACCTGCTCCTGTGTATGTAACAGAGGAGGTTTTTTCCTCAGCTCTGGGAGGATTAGAAGAGAGATTGTCAACATTGATCGCTGCCTCCCTGTCACAGGGAAAGCACGCCCGATCTCCGTCTCCTCCTTCAGAGTACCTGTTAGCGGAGCAACAGTCCCATACAGGGATCGACCTGCCTGATGGGGATCAGGATGAGGTTGATTCTGTTATAGAGGAATCAACAGTGGAGGAACCTTTCTCAGCATCTCAAGCTGAAAGATTATGGGTTCAGTCTCTGACTAACATGGTCCGAACAGCATTTAAAATGCACCTTGCGGAACCATCAACCACTACTGTCTCCTCGCTGGGGTCGCTAAAAGCTCCCCAGACTGTCTGTTCCTTTCCACTTCACCCTTTACTGGAAGGGCTCATTTACCAGGATTGGGAACATCCTGATAAAATATTTACTCCCCCCAAGAGATTTCCGGTGGTCTATCCCATGGAGGATAAGTTCATCAAAAAATGGAGGGTCCCTACAGTGGACGCAGCCATCTCTTGTGTGAATAAATCACTGACATGTCCAGTGGATAATGTCCAAATGTTCAAGGACCCAATAGATAAAAAATTGGAGTCCTTATTAAAATCTGCTTTTTCTACAGCAAGCTTGGTGACACAACCAGCAGTGGCAGCTATTGGGGTCTGCCAAGCAGTGAAGGATCAGTTGAAACAGGTCTTGAGGGACTTGCCAGATCAGCAGGCCCTTGCCCTAGCTGATCTACCTAGAGCCTTATGCTTTGCGGTTGACGCCATAAAGGATTCAATCCATCAGGCCTCCCGCCTCACGCTGTCTGTAGTACATATGCGCAGGCTTCTATGGCTCAAAAACTGGTCTGCTGAAGCTCCCTGTAAAAAATTGCTGGTTAGCTTCCCATTTCATGGTGAACGCTTATTCGGGGAAGACCTGGACAAATATATCCAGAAAATTTCCAGCGGTAAAAGTACACTCTTGCCGGTTAAAAACAGAGTTAGAGGTCCCTCTTTTAAGAGGCCTGCTTCTCCAGTCCCTGGGGCATCGGCTGTGAAACAGTTCCGACGGCCTCCTCGGGTCAAATCCCGGGGGTAAAAATCAGGGACAATCGCAGGGTAATAAGAAACCCTGGGTCAGGAGAGGTACAAAACCTCCCCCAAAGTCAAATTCATGAAGGGTTGCCCCCACTCAATCGGGTGGGGGGAAGACTCCAGTTGTTCGCAGAGACCTGGCGGGACACGATCAGAGACAGATGGGTGCTCTCCGCAGTAAGTCTGGGATACAGATTGGAGTTAATAGACTCTCCTCCTTCCCATTTTATGAGGTCAAACGTGCCAAGGGATCCCCGGAAGAGAGAGTCCCTCCTGTTGGCACTAGAACAACTATTGCTCCAAGGAGTAATTATGGAGGTTCCCCTGGAAGAATGGGGGTTCGGGTTTTACTCAAACCTCTTTACAGTCCCGAAGCCAAATGGGGACGTGAGGCCCATATTAAATCTAAAAGGGCTAAACAAATTCCTGCATATCAGGACTTTCCGGATGGAGTCGATCCGATCGGTGGCCACTGCCCTACAAGGGGAGGAATGGTTAGCCTCGATCGACATCAAAGATACTTATTTGCACATTCCCATCTTTCCAGTCCACCAAAAATTTCTACGCTTTGCAGTAGAAGGGCGCCATTTTCAGTTCAGAGCCTTACCCTTCGGTCTGGCCACAGCACCACGAGTGTTCACAAAAATTCTGGCCCCATTATTGGCCAATCTAAGAACACAAGGTGTAACGATAATGGCATATCTAGACGACTTGTTGCTGATAGACCACTCAGTGAAAAAACTAGAAGTGGTCGTTCACAAGACAATCAAGTATCTGGAATCTCACGGTTGGATTATCAACCGAGACAAGTCAGCCCTAAAACCAGTCAAAAGTCTGGAATACTTGGGGCTAAGGCTGGATTCAGGCCAGAGAAAAATATTCTTGCCTCGAGAAAAGGTGTTGTCTTTGAGAGATTTGATCCACCTAGTGGGTACAAAAAGACAGCCGTCCATACGCCTGTGCATGAGGCTGCTGGGAAAAATGGTGGCATCATTCGAAGCAGTACCCTACGGTCAATTCCATTCAAGGAATTTGCAAAGGGCCATACTGTCAGCCTGGAACAAGAAAGTTCAGGCCCTAGACTTACCAATGTCCTTGTCCCCTTCCGTTCGCAAGAGCCTCCGTTGGTGGTTGGTTCTCCAGAATCTGGAAAAAGGGAAATCCTTCAGTCCGATTTCTTGGAAGGTGGTCACTACAGATGCCAGCCTTATAGGCTGGGGAGCAGTACTGGAGCAATGGTCTCTCCAGGGCAGATGGTCGGATGCAGAAAAGGCCCTGCTCATCAATCTCTTAGAGATACGAGCAGCCCGGTATGCCCTAGTAGCATGGACATCCAAACTCCAAGGGTCCCCTGTCAGAATTCAATCAGACAATGCCACAGCAGTGGCATATATCAATCATCAGGGTGGCACCAGGAGTCGTGCAGCCCAGAGGGAAGTAAATTACATCCTGAAATGGGCAGAAAGATATGTCCCAGCCATATCCGCGGTATTCATTCCAGGAGTGGAGAATTGGAAGGCGGACTTTCTAAGTCGCCAGCAATTATGCCCAGGGGAATGGTCCCTTCACCCCGAGGTTTTCCGGACAATATGTCAGCGGTGGGGAACACCGGATGTAGATCTTGTAGCATCCAGATTCAACGCAAAGGTGGACAGGTTTGTCTCTCGGAAAAGGGATCCCCTAGCTTGCGGCTCGGATGCCCTAGTGTTCCCTTGGGATCAGTTCAAGCTGATATATGTATTTCCACCGCCACAATTGTTACCTCGATTACTCCGCAGAATCAGGGTAGAAAAGAAACCAGTGATTCTGGTGGCTCCAGCGTGGCCCCGAAGAGCATGGTACGCGGAGATTGTAAAAATGTCAGTGGGGAGTCCTTGGACTCTCCCACATCGTCCGGACCTGCTTTCGCAAGGACCGATATACCACCCTTCCTTACCAGCCCTAGGTTTGACGGCCTGGCTATTGAAGCCCACATTCTAAAAAAGAGAGGTCTCTCTAATCCTGTGGTAGCTACCATGATCAATGCCAGGAAGCCGGTATCCAGGCAGATCTACTATAGAATCTGGAAGGCGTACATCGCCTGGTGTGAGGCCAAGAAATGGCATCCACGTAAGTACGTAATAGGTAGGATTCTGGACTTCCTACAGTGGGCTGTAGATAGGAAGCTTGCCTTGAGTACTATCAAGGGTCAGATTTCGGCCTTGTCAATATTTTTTCAAAGGCCCTTGGCTTTGCATTCACTAGTCAAAGCTTTTATACAAGGAGTGATGCGTATTAGCCCTCCGGTTAATATTCCCATATGTCCATGGGACTTAAACCTGGTTCTGTCGGTTCTACAGAAGCAACCATTTGAACCATTACAGCACATTTCCTTGGTTCTTCTCACCAGGAAATAGATTTTTCTAGTAGCCATTTGTTCGGCTAAAAGAGTGTCGGAATTAGCCGCTATGTCCTGTAAAGAGCCATATCTGGTTATCCATAAGGACAGAGTAATGTTACGTCCTCATCCAGCCTTTCTTCCTAAGGTGGTATCGAGGTTTCATTTGAACCAAGATGTGGTTCTTCCTTCCTTTTTCCCCAAACCTAGTTCGGTAGTGGAAAAGTTATTGCATTCTTTGGATGTAGTAAGAGCAGTTAAAGCTTATCTAAAAGCCACTGCTCAGATTCGTAAAACGGATACTTTGTTTATTCTGCCGGAAGGCCCCAGAAGGGGTCAGGCAGCGTCAAAATCTACTTTAGCCAAGTGGATTCGACAGGTCATAATGCAAGCCTATGGCTTGAGAAGGAGACCGCCTCCGTTCAAAGTTAGGGCGCACTCCACGAGAGCAGTTGGAACTTCATGGGCAGTGCATCACCAGGTCTCCCTGGCTCAGATCTGTAAGGCCGCAACATGGTCTTCAGTACACACGTTTACTAGGTTCTACCAGGTGGACGTTAGAAGTCAGGAGGATGTCGCCTTTGGGCGCAGTGTGTTGCAGGCCGCAAAAGATCCTCATGTCTGATAGCGCTCAGCTTATGTATGGTGTATCCCCCCCCTCATTGGGCATTGCTTTGGGACGTCCCACATAGTAATGACTATGTCGCTCTGTGTCCCGTGATGTACGAGAAAGAAAATAGGATTTTTATAACAGCTTACCTGTAAAATCCTGTTCTTGGAGTACATCACGGGACACAGAGCTCCCACCCCTCTTTTGGGGACACTTATTGCTTTGCTACAAAACTGAGGTACTCCCGGATGGGAGGGGCTTATATAGGGGAGGGTACTTCCGGTTTTGGAAGTTGCCAGTGCCAGCACCTGAAGGTATCTATATAACCCACATAGTAATGACTATGTCGCTCTGTGTCCCGTGATGTACTCCAAGAAAAGGATTTTACAGGTAAGCTGTTATAAAAATCCTATTTTCTCTTATCATCCATGGACTGACACGGCGGCTCTTATTCACTGAACGTGTGGGTTATGTCCCTGCTTGCAGGAGAAGACCTAGGCAGAATGTGAGATGTTTATACATACATTCTAAAAGCCAGAGCTGAACAGCCCCGCCCAGGGGGCGGTCCCTCCGGACATAACCCACCCCCTGCAGTCCGCAGACCTCAGTTTTTTTTCTGCCCAGCAGAAGGAGAAGACGTGGCTCTCTCATGAGCCTGTCTCCTGGAAGATTTTACTTGAACTTTTTATTCCTTTGGGAATTTTATTATTTTATTTTTGAGACCTTCAGTCAACTGTCGGCTGGGCAACAGGTTGGGTACACTAGTATCCTCGTAGTCTTCCCTGTCCGAACATCGAGCACGCTGATCCTCGCCTTGTGTGCGTGAGACTCAGTTCACGACATGCCCCATGACTCCAGGGGTGGCCGGGTTGCTTTCATGCTCCCACGGTCCTCTCAAGATTGAACAGTACCTGACGGACTGTATCTCTCGCGGTGGACCGGGCCGACAGCTACGCAGTACGACTCTGTGATAGGTCTGTCAGAAACACACCAGTGGGTCCCTCAGGGGACGAGTAAGTAGTCTCTCCTGCCACAGGTGAGTACAAACTGCTGTGTGTGTTTCTCTGTGGGGGATTTTTCCTGTCTCCCCCTGTGTTTCATTGTCACTCTGTCACCATTGCTGGCGCTGTGCTGTGGGGGGTGCCTGGGGGTCATACTGTCCTGGGGGGGGGGGGGGGCTCATGCTAGTCTGCATATTGCTGGAGGCTTTTTGTGTTATTTTGGGGCCTGGGCGCCGTTTTTGGCGCTGTGTGTGTGCTTTGGTGTGTTTTACATTTATCTGCGCATGGCGGCCATTTTGCTGCGGATCACCGTAGTGAAGTGCGGCGGCCATTTTCTTGTAGCCCGCGTGCATTTCAGCACTAGTTTGGCCTCTATCGCAGCTGTAACAGCGCAAATCTCCTCACAATCTCCCCACAGCTCACTCGCGCTGACACAGCGCGGTACAGACAACGTAGCTGAGCGGTCCTGGTCCGGTCTGGTGAGTCCCCTGGGCGCCCCTCCTCAGTCAGCACAGCCTGTGGGTGGACTTTTGTTTATCTAAGGAGTCTCAGAGAGGGGCAACATGGGGTCAGTGTCACAGCTTCCCCTTGCATGAGGCAACAGACAGTGCTCCAGCACCTGCGGTCCCTATGGACCAGTTGTCGGCAGTCCTGGAATCATTCTGACCAGGAGGGAAGCAGTGTGTGAGCGCAAGGGAGCAAAAAAGCCCCTCTCCCCACTTTATTTAAAAAAAAAATAATAATAATCATAATAATAAGGGGGTGTTCGCTGATTCGGATATGGGCCTAGCCACTACCGCTCAGGACCCTAGCTCTGAATATGTTTGATGGTTTTGAACAGGACATTCCTTGCAAGGAAGACTCCAGTTCTGAGTCGGTAAATGACAGGGCGCTTGGTAGTGAACTCATTGCTGCAGTGAGGGACAATCGCAAGCTAAATGCTGCAGATGCAGAACCTCAGGCGGACAGTCTCCTTTGGTTCTTTTAAGGCCGGGCCTTCTAAAAAGGTTTTTTCCATATGTACCTTCTTTGACCAGCTCGTTGATAAGGTCTGAATAAAGGCGCAGAAGACTTTTGTGGTCCTGCGGCGTTTGCCTATCAGATACCCCTTTGGAGATGCCTTATTTAAAACGTGGGCTTCTCCCCCTCCGGTCGCCCGGTTGAACAAGGCCACCACTCTCCCGATGGAGGGGACTCCTACATTAAGGACCTCGCTGATAGGAGGTCAGAAGTGGTGAGCAGAACCATGTGTTTGCCTTGTTAGGGTCCGCCCTACGGCCTGTGGTAGTGGTGACCCTTGTGTCTCAGACACTCACGGGATGGGCAAAAAATGCTTGCACCAAACTGTACAGGAGCATTATCTTCCTCCAGACACCATTGCTCTGGCCCACCAAATGGTGCAGGGCCTGGTTTATGTTGCGACGCCACGTTAGACGCGGCCCCTTAATACTCAGGGCCTCTGTCTTGGCGCTGGTATTGCGTTGTCTTTTCTGGTCGAAATGACGGATCTACCATTTAAAGGTGGTAGGCTTTTCAGTGCTGCGCTGGATGACATCACCAAGGATGTCACGGGGGGTTAAAGCATTCTTCTTCCTCAGGCTAGCAAGGGTAAGGAGGCCGCTGTAAGCAGGGTCCTTCCTTTCCAGCAATAAAGGGGTTTTTTCATCCGTCATAGTTCACGGGTTGGCCTTCCTACTCTGACAGCGGTGCGGCTGGTGGACACAAGCGCCACTGGGTGCGTAAGCCAAACAAGCCGGCTCCCAAGCCTGCCTCCGCGTGAAGTCTTGCTCCCACCCGACTCTGGGGTAGAGGGGACGACTTCGCAGGTTCACGGATCGGTGGACCTCCCGAATCTCCTACCGGTGGGTGTGCGAGGTGATCACCTCAGGTTACAGAATAGGTTTCCGTTCCTGGTCCAAGACAGATTCTTCCCTCGAATCTTCGTCTCCTTCCTATCCGTCTGGCAGCCCTATGGGGGCTAATCAGGATGATCAGGTCCGGAGTGATTGTGCCGGTTCCGTCACAGGAGAGGTTTCAGAGGTTCTACTCAAATCCGTTTGTCGTCCCGAAAGAGGGACGGGGTTCGGCCTATCCTGGACCTCAGGGTCCTGAATGCCTTCATGAAGGTGCAAAAGTTCCGCATGGAATCCATTCGCACGGTAATCATTACACTCCGTCAAGGGGATTTTCTGGCGACCTTGGACATCAAGGACACCTACTTGCATGTTCCGATCTGCGCAAGTCACCAGAAGTTTCTGCGCTTGCGATCGGTGAAGTCCACTATCAATTTGTGGCTCTTCCTTCGGCCTAGCCTTGGCACCAAGGGTGTTCTCCAAGGTGCTTGCGCCGGTTCTAGCTTTGCTGAGACGGCAAGGCATCACTGTCGTGGGCTATCTGAACGATCTTCTTCTCAGAGCAGAAAGTGGCTCAGAATTGGAAGACTATGTGACTATCGTCAGTCGGACCCTCCGGGACTTCGGGTGGCTCCTGAACATTCAGGAGTCAATCCTGGTCCTGACCCAGCATCTGGATTATCTGGGTCTGATTCTGGACTCCTTGGAGGCAAAGGTATTCCTACCTCCGGGGAAGTTACTGACACTTCAGTCTACAGTGCGGGTGCTGACATCCCGAAAATGGTCGTCAATCCGTTTTGTATGAGAGTCCTGGGACTCATGGTGGCCTCTTTCGAGGCCGTTCCGTATGCCCAATCACACACAGGGCATTGCAGAAGGAGATCTTGTTTACTGGGGATAAATCCCTGCAGTCTTTGGATCTTCCGATCCAGGTGAGTCACCTGGTCAGGGCATCCCTGACATGGTGGTTGGGGTTCCCGACTCTTCGGTCCGGGAAGTCGTTCCTCCCCATCCAATGGACGGTGTTCACTACGGACGCCAGCCTGAAGGGCTGGGGTGTAGTCTGGGGAGTCCTGTCGGCCCAAGGGCTTGGACTCCGGACGAAGCCCGTTTACCGATCAATGTTCTGGAAATACGGGCCATCAGACTGTGCCTCTCCTCGTGGTCTGAGAGATTGCAGGATCACTCCATTGGGATCCAGTCGGACAACGTCACGGCGGTGGCGTATGTCAACCATCAAGGGAAGACTCGGAGCTCAGCTGCGGCTTCCGAGGTCGCCCGTACCCTGAAGTGGGCTAAAAGAAGCGTGTCGGCTCTGTCGGGCGTTTACATTCCGGGCATAGACAATTGGTAGGCGGACTATTTGAGTCGCCAGACGCTGGACCAGGAAGTGTGGTCCTTGCACCTGGAGGTATTTCAACTCCCTTGCCGATGGTGGGGCACGCCGGATGTTGACCTGATGGCCTCTCGACTCAATCGCAAGGTGTCAAGGTTTGTGGCCAGATCCGGAGATCCTTGGGCGGATGCCTCGGAGGCGTTAGTGGGCCCCAAGGGGTCGTTGTCACCTGATATACGTTTATCCTCCGCTGCAGTTGCTCCCTTGCCTGCTGCGCAGGGTGGCGACCGAGGGAATTCCGGCGATCCTCGTTGCTTCGGATTAACCTCGGCGTCACTGGTACGCCGATCTGGTACGTCTTGTCGCGGACAATCCCTGGCGGTTGCCAATAAGGAAGGACGTTCTGTCTCAGGGTCATATATTTCATCCTGCTTTACAGTCTCTGGCTTTAGCGGCATGGCTGTTGAAAGCCAGGGGTTGAGAGACCGAGGTCTCGAACTCGGTCTATTCGTCCATATTAAGGGCACGGAAGTCTTCCTCCAGAATGATCTATCACCGTACCTGGACAGCTTACATCGCCATGTGCGAAGAGCTGGACTGACGTCCTCGGACGTATTCCGATCTTAGAATCCTGCGTTTCCTGCAGCATGGAGTGGCCCTAGAACTCGCTTTGAGTATCATTAAGGGTCAGATTTCGGCCTTGGCCGTCTTCTTTCAGCGACCACTAGCGCCATGTGCTCCCTCCTGTCAAGTCTCCTCTCCCCCCGTGGGATCTGAATTGGTACTCTCGGTTCTCCAGGAACCTCCTTTTGAGAATTTCAGGGATGTTCCCCTCTTGACTTTGTCTCAGAAGGTGGCCTTTTTAGTGGCAATCACTTCTGTTAGACGAGTGTCTGAGTTGGCGGCCTTGTCCTGCAAGTCGCCATATTTAGTCATCCATATGGATAAGGCGGTGTTGCATTCGTGATTTCTCTTTTGCCAAGGGTGGTCTCGACCTTTCACTTAGTTGAGGACATTGTCCTCCCGTCCTTGTGTCCTCACCCATCGCATCCCAGAGAGTTTGCGCTGCACACATTGGATGTGGTAGGAGCCTTGCGGGTGTACCTGTTTGCTACTGCTTCTATTCGGAAGTCTGACTCACTGTTTGTGACTGTCTTGGTCCAAGACGGGGCCAAGCGGCTTCGTCTGCCACCATATCTAGGTGGATCAGACAAACCGTCATTCAAGCCTATGCTTTCAAGGGGCGGGCGCCTCCCTTTCCGATTACGGCACTTTCTACCAGGGCAATTGGTGCTTCCTGGGCTTTCCGACATCAAGCGTCGGTTGCACAAGTGTGCAAGGCGGCGACCTGGTCATCTGTTTATACCTTTTCTAAATTTTAGGTTGATGTGGCTGCATCTTCAGATGCTTCCTTCGGCCGCAAGGTGTTGCAGACCACTGTTTAAAGTTGCAACTCCTCCGTTGAGGAGCTCTGCCTTGTTTGGAGTGAAGTTTTTGGTTTTTCCATTTATACTGCTCCCATCCCTCTTGACACTGCTTTGAGACATCTCACACGTTCAGTGAATAAGAGCCGCCGTGTCGGTCCATGGATGATAAGAGAAAATAGGATTTTTGTACTCGCCGTAAAATCCTTTTCTCTGACATCCATGGACCGACACGGCACCCACCCTTCCTTTTAAGTTTGTACTGCTTGTTACGAGGTCTGCTGACTGCAGAGGGTGGGTTATGTCCGGAGGGACCGCCCCCTGGGTGGGGCTGTTTAGCTCTGGCTTTTAGAATGTATGTATAAACATCTCACATTCTGCCTAGGTCTTCTCCTGCAAGCAGGGACATAACCCACACGTTCAGTGAATAAGAGCCGCCGTATCGGTCCATGGATGTCAGAGAAAAGGATTTTACGGTGAGTACAAAAATCCTATTTTTTCCCACAAATAGTGTTTTTTTTTTGGTGGTATTAAAAAAAAAATCGCAATAAGTGTATATTGATTAGTTTGCGCAAAAGTTATGGCGTCTTCAAAATAGGGGATAGATTTATGGCATTTTTATTATTTTATTTTTTACTAGTAATGGCAGCAATCTGAGTTTTTTTTTTTTTTTTTCAGGACTGCGACATTACGGCGGACAGATCAGACACTTTTGAAACTATTTAGGGACCATTGACATTTATACAGCGATCAGAGCAATAAATAGCCACTGATTACTGTATAAATGTCATTGGCAGGGAAGGGGTTAACACTAGGGGGCGATCAAGGGGTAATTGTGTTACATAGGGAGTGATTCTAACTGAGGGGGATGGGACTGCCTGGGTGAGGAGACCGATCGTTGTTCCTAAGCATTAGGAACAACAGATCGCTCTCCTCGCCCCTGACAGAACGGAGATCTGTCTGTTTTACATTGACAGATCTCTGTTCTCTCCTTCTCGGGAGCAATCACGAGTAGCCGGCGGCCATCAGGGTCACCGGCCACGCACACAAACTCCTACATCACACCGCGTGCGCCCTATACTCAAAGCGCACGCCGTACAGCTACTGCGTTTTGCGCAGGAGTGCCATTCTGCCGCCGTCAATCAATGGCAGGCGGTCGGCAAGCGGTTAAAACACATTAAGACACGTTCTCTTTTAGGCCTCTGATGTCTCACCTGTTTCCATGTCCCTCTTCCGCTGAGGGGCACACTGTGGAGGTTACAGAAAGGGATCCGGCAGCTGTACAGCTGCAAGATTGCTTTCATTAGGCCAGCTGCACACAGCTTTACAACATCATTTACTGATGTTTATATTCAGGATCTGGTTGACAGAAAAATCCTGAGTAAAATGTTCCGTAAATACTTTGTGTAAACGTGTACATGCGTAAAAGTCTTCATCCTCTTCTAATTTCCAGTGTTGCAATACATGTGTGTAAATTGTTGCACTGAAACGTAAAGTTTTATTTTACAGCTCTGTACTCAGTACTGTGCTATATTGGTGTTCTCAACGCAGCTGTATGCATTTTTCAATAGACAACAGTGCACCTGTGTTGAGATCAGTAAAAAATGTTGAGGTTTACTCCCATGTGCAAGAGGCCTAAGAAAGCTGAAGAAAACCGACAGGCAGCTTGTGGAGTATGTGTAACAAGAATGTCAGTTGTGTGTGTGTGTGTGTGCGTATATATAAATAAAATATACTGAAAAAAAGTGTGCATTTTGTTTGCAGGTCCAGTGGTTTGTTAGACCCCGGAGTCTTGGTTAATTTACAGCCTTCTTCAATTAAAACTGAACCTGTTCTTATTACACATGACAAGGTAAGCTTATCTTCTCCAAAATATCACAAAGAGCATGATACTAGAGAGGGTTATGGGAGAAATCCAAATGAGTCATGTCATGTCCTGTTTGTAAAATAAAGCTTACACCAGACATATATTCTGTCCTGTATGGGAATGCTTAATAACACTACGGCAGTTCTTCCAAAATAACATTAAGGGCTCATGTACACTGCTCCTGGCAGTAGAAAAGATGTAAAAAAAAGCTCATAAATCTGCATATTGCACGCGCTTTTAGTCGCATCAGACATTTGAGCGTTAATACATTCCAGTGTAACATTTTGGCCAATGCTAGACGCATCTGGACTTTATTCTGCTCTTCAGCTCCTCTCCTGAACGCACTAATGATTGTGGTTTTTTTTTTTGTGGTTTTTTTTCAGCTTGTAAAATGCACCTCTTCTCAGATGTCTGTAAATGCCTATGTGTGCATTTGACACATAGGCTAACGTGGAGGTGCTTTTAACCACTTCAGCCCTGGAAGGTTTTACCCCTTAATGATCAGGCCATTTTTTGCGATACGGCACTGCGTTACTTTAACTGACAATTGCGTAGTCGTGCAACGCTATACCCAAATAAAATTGATGTCCTTTTTTTCCCACAAATAGAGTTTTCTTTTGGTGGTATTTGATCACCTCTGCGGTTATTTTTTGTGCTATAAACAAAAAAGAACGACAATTTAAAACATTTTTTTTTATTTTTTTTTACTTTTTGCTATAAAACACATCCAATAAAACAAATTAAAAAAATCAAATTTCTTCATCAATTTAGGCCAATATATATTCTGCTACATATTTTTGGTGAAACAAATTCCCAATAAGCGTATATTGATTGGTTTGCGCAAAAGTTAAAGCGTCTTTTTTGGGAACCAATGACATTATAAAAATATACACTCACACAGTATAAATGATGCTGGCAGGGAAGGGGGTTAACATCAGGGGCGATCAAAGGGTTAACAGTGTTCCCTCAGTGTGTTTATAACTGTGTGGGGGGTGGTCTCACTGCATGGATACTCTGTTCCGTGTTCCTGATTAGCAGGAACACTAGATCAGAGTGTCCATGCCTGACAGCACGGCGATCTGCTTGTTTACATCAGCAGACCGCCGTTCTGTCTCTGCGGGGAGCGATCACAGGTGGTCAATCAGTGCGTGATAGCAGCTCTGGCGGAACACACGCACCCCTTCAGTGGCACCCCCAATAGAACCGCCTTGCCGCAGCATATGTACGGCAGGCGTTTGGGAAGTGGTTAAAGGCTGGAAAAAAGTCAAATGCCTGTAAAAGCAGCGTTTTTTGAGCCCTATTTAGTTGGCAACATTTATATTAACTTAGCTTATTGAATAAGGTGAAACAATGTTCACTTCAATAATACAGTTAGGTGCAAGCAAAAATTCTACTTTTCTTTTCCCCATTTTTCCCTTTTTTTCCTTATTTCCTTCACACATGACAATGTAAACACAGCTTCACTCTATTTACTAATCTATGTGAATATTTACTTTTCCAAAAGGAAAATATTAACTTTGAGAAGTGTGATAACATTAAGGCCTCATGCCCACGGACTTTTTTACAGCCGCGTTTTTGAGTGTTTTTTACAGCTTAAAAACGCCTGTCCATGTTATTGTATGAATTTCTTTCTCGTACATCACGGGACACAGAGCGACATAGTCATTACTAATGGGTTATATAGATACCTTCAGGTGCTGGCACTGGCAACTTCCAAAACCGGAAGTACCCTCCCCTATATAAGCCCCTCCCATCCGGGAGCACCTCAGTTTTTTGCCAGTGTCTAAGGTGTTGGCCAAGAAGAAACATGTGTTTTTCACTGAGCTTGCGTACAGGTTCTTTTGGGCCTCAGTAAGCTATTCCGGATCCGACCAAAAAAAGCTTCATAGCTAAACGGTCGGTACCCGGGCCTTGCAGAGAAGAGCAAGGTTTTGCCTGTAATGCTTCTCTTAGGAGAGCTGGACCCTGGGATCCAGAGCTCTGGTCATACCCATGACCAAGATGTTTTCTGTGCAGGGTGCTATACAGGTCCAGGGGAGTGGAATCCTTGGGAACCCGGTCCCTGAAGGTTTAATTACAATGCCTGCCGTGATAGGTGAAGTTTGGGCTTCTGTGGACCAAACAGAGTCCTGCGGCGGGGAAAAGGTAAGTGGGGGCCCCTCAGGAACTTGGTTCTATTGAGGGGACCCCCAAGCCTAATATGTCTTTCTGCCTGTTACCTAACGGTATTCCCGCTAAATATTATGCATGCCTGTAACTACTAAAAAATGTAATAATTTTAATAGTGGTCAAGAAAAAAAAATAATATACTAGACTGCGGTACCTGTGTTAATCCACTAGAGGCCGCTGTGGAAAGTTTCTTGTCATGTGGACTAGTTTCTTTTTATCAGAGCAAGTCCAGGCAGATGGTGAGTTCTCTTGTGGGAAACTGCTTCCTCTGCCATGTTGAAATGCTCGTCCATCCCCCGGCCTGCGGCAAAAGGGGCCCTGGCTCTTGTCCCTAGTTTCCTTTTTCTAAATTAGCGCCGAAGGCGCACGTGGCCGCGCGCGTGCGCGTGCACGCGCCTCTATATATAGAGGTGAGCCGGGAAAGGGGGCGGAGCTTGGGGGATGACGCTCTGTGCGCGCCGCAGCGCTTCTGCGCATGTGCGGGCGTCCCAGCATGTTAAAAAGCACAATTATGTGTTGTGAGCTGGCTATGGAGTGCAGAGACAGAGCTGGCAACATTTTAAAAAAAAAAGGCATACAGCAAGCGGTTGATGCAGGCATCCCCATAGAAAGGCAGATTAGTAGACACCAACTGTTTTTATAGCAGCATTTGTGCTAGACTATTGTCAGTAAGTGGTGTATTTCGGCTGGAATACCTCAGCTTTGGGCTTAGGAATAATGCCGTCTAAAAACTCCGGGACTAAAAATCCCAGGAAGCATAGGGGGTCTCCATCGGGCTCTGAGGATCTTGGGCATGCTTCGGCTGCACCAGTCTCCCCTGAAGAATCAGAGGTTAGTGACCGTAGAGCACCCTCGGGAGTACCTGGTACTGTGGCTGTCCTCAGTTCACCTGCTCCTGTGTATGTAACAGAAGAGGTTTTTTCCTCAGCTCTGGGAGGGCTGGAAGAGAGATTGTCAGCATTGATCGCTGCTTCCCTGTCACAGGGAAAAAGCGCTCGATCTCCGTCTCCTCCCTCAGAGTGCCTGTTAGCGGAGCAACAGTCCCATACAGGGATCGACCTACCTGAAGGGGATCAGGATGAGGTCGATTCTGTTGTAGAGGAATCAACAGTGGAAGAGCCATTCTCAGCATCACATGCTGAAAGATTATGGGTTCATTCCCTGACTAATATGGTCCGATCAGCATTTAAAATGCCCCTTGCGGAGCCATCATCCACTTCTGTCTCCTCGTTGGGGTCGCTAAAAGCTCCCCAGACTGTTTGTTCCTTTCCGATCCATCCTTTACTGGAAGGGCTCATTTACCAGGATTGGGAGCATCCTGATAAAATATTTACTCCTCCCAAGAGATTTCAAGTGGTCTATCCCATGGAGGATAAGTTCATCAAAAAATGGAGGGTCCCTACAGTGGACGCAGCCATCTCTTGTGTGAATAAATCACTGACATGTCCAGTGGATAATGTCCAAATGTTCAAGGACCCAATAGATAAAAAATTGGAGTCCTTATTAAAATCTGCTTTTGCTACAGCAGGATTGGTGACACAACCAGCAGTGGCAGCTATTGGGGTCTGCCAAGCAGTGAAGGATCAGTTGAAACAGGTCTTAAGGGACTTGCCAGATCAGCAGGCTCTTGCCCTAGCTGATCTACCTAGAGCCTTATGCTTTGCGGTGGACGCTATAAAGGATTCAATCCATCAGGCCTCCCGCCTTACGCTGTCTGTAGTACATATGCGCAGGCTTTTATGGCTCAAAAACTGGTCTGCTGAAGCTCCCTGTAAAAAATTGCTGGTCAGCTTCCCATTTCATGGTGAACGCTTATTCGGGGAAGACCTGGACAAATATATCCAGAGAATTTCCAGCGGTAAAAGTACACTTTTGCCGGTTAAAAACAGAGTTAGAGGTCCCTCTTTTAAGAGGCCTGCTTCTCCAGTCCCTAGGACATCGGCTGTGAAACAGTTCCGACGGCCTCCTCGGTCAAATCCCGGAGGTAAAAATCAGGGACAATTGCAGGGTAACAAGAAGCCCTGGAGCAGGAGAGGTACAAAACCTCCCCCAAAGTCAAATGCATGAAGGGTTGCCCCCACTCAATCGGGTGGGGGGAAGACTTCAGTTGTTCACAGAGACCTGGCGGGACACGATCAGAGACAGATGGGTGCTCTCCGCAGTAAATCTGGGATACAAATTGGAGTTAAAAGACTCCCCTCCTTCCCACTTTATAAGGTCAAACGTGCCAAAGGATCCCCAGAAGAGAGGATCCCTCCTGTTGGCACTAGAACAATTATTGCTCCAAGCAGTAATTATAGAGGTTCCCCTGGAAGAATGGGGGTTCGGGTTTTACTCAAACCTCTTTACAGTCCCGAAGCCAAACGGGGACGTGAGGCCCATATTAAATCTAAAAGGGCTAAACAAATTCCTACATATCAGGACTTTCCGGATGGAGTCGATCCGATCGGTGGCCACTGCCCTACAAGGGGAGGAATGGTTAGCCTCGATCGACATCAAAGATGCTTATTTGCACATTCCCATCTTTCCAGCCCACCAAAAATTTCTACGCTTTGCGGTAGAAGGGCGCCATTTTCAGTTCAGAGCCTTACCCTTCGGTCTGGCCACAGCACCACGAGTGTTCACAAAAATTCTGGCCCCATTATTGGCCAATCTAAGAACACGAGGTGTAACGATAATGGCATATCTAGACGACTTGTTGCTGATAGACCACTCAGTGGAAAAACTAGAAGTGGTTATTCACGAGACAATCAAGTATCTGGAATATCACGGTTGGATTATCAACCGAGACAAGTCAGCCCTAAAACCAGTCAAAAGTCTGGAATACTTGGGGCTAAGGCTGGATTCAGACCAGAGAAAAATTTTCTTGCCTCAAGAAAAGGGGTCGTCTTTGAGAGATTTGATCCACTTAGTGGGTACAAAAAGACAGCCATCCATACGCCTGTGCATGAGGCTGCTGGGAAAAATGGTGGCATCATTCGAAGCAGTACCCTACGGTCAATTCCATTCAAGGAATTTGCAAAGGGCCATACTGTCAGCCTGGAACAAAAAAGTTCAGGCCCTAGACTTACCAATGTCCTTGTCCCCTTCCGTTCGCAAGAGCCTCCGCTGGTGGTTGGTTCCCCAGAATCTGGAAAGAGGGAAATCCTTCAGTCCGATTTCTTGGAAGGTGGTCACTACAGATGCCAGCCTTATAGGCTGGGGAGCAGTACTGGAGCAATGGTCTCTCCAGGGCAGATGGTCGGATGCGGAAAAGGCCCTGCCCATCAATCTCTTAGAGATACGAGCAGCCCGGTATGCCCTAGTAGCATGGACATCCAAACTCCAAGGGTCCCCTGTCATAATTCAATCAGACAATGCCACAGCAGTGGCATATATCAATCATCAGGGGGGCACCAGGAGTCGTGCAGCCCAGAGGGAAGTAAATTACATCCTGAAATGGGCAGAAAGATATGTCCCAGCCATATCCGCGGTATTCATTCCAGGAGTGGAGAATTGGAAGGCGGACTTTCTAAGTCGCCAACAATTATGCCCAGGGGAATGGTCCCTTCATCCCGAGGTTTTCCGGACAATATGTCAGCGGTGGGGAACACCGGATGTAGATCTGCTAGCATCCAGATTCAACGCAAAAGTGGACAGGTTTGTCTCTTGGACAAGGGATCCCCTAGCTTGCGGCTCGGATGCCCTAGTGTTCCCTTAGGATCAGTTCAAGCTGATATATGCGTTCCCACCGCCACAATTGTTACCTCGATTACTCCGCAGAATCAGGGTAGAAAAGAAACCAGTGATTCTGGTGGCTCCAGCGTGGCCCCGAAGAGCATGGTACGCGGAGATTGTAAAGATGTCTGTGGGGAGTCCTTGGACCCTCCCACATCGTCCGGACCTGCTTTCGCAAGGACCGATATACCACCCTTCCTTACCAGCCCTAGGTTTGACGGCCTGGCTATTGAAGCCCACATTCTAAAAAAGAGAGGGCTCTCTAATTCTGTGGTATCTACCATGATCAATGTCAGGAAGCCGGAATCCAGGCAGATCTACTATAGAATCTGGAAGGCGTACATCGCCTGGTGTGAGGCCAAGAAATGGCATCCACGTAAATACGTAATAGGTAGGATTCTGGACTTCCTACAATGGGCTGTAGATAGGAAGCTTGCCTTGAGTACTATCAAGGGTCAGATTTCGGCCTTGTCAATATTTTTTCAAAGGCCCTTGGCTTCGCATTCACTAGTCAAAGCCTTTATACAAGGAGTGATGCGTATTAGTCCTCCGGTTAATATTCCCATATGTCCAATTGGATCTAAACTTGGTTCTGTCGGTTCTACAGAAACAACCATTTGAACCATTACAGCATATTTCTTTGGTTCTTCTCACCAGGAAATTGATTTTTCTAGTAGCCATTTGTTCGGCTAAAAGAGTGTCGGAATTAGCAGCTATGTCCTGTAAGGAACCATATCTGGTTATCCATAAGGACAGAGTAGTGTTACGCCCTCATCCAGTCTTTCTTCCTAAGGTGGTATCGAGGTTTCATTTGAACCAAGATGTGGTTCTTCCTTCTTTTTTCCCCAAACCTAGTTCGATAGAGGAAAAGTTATTGCATTCTTTGGATGTAGTAAGAGCAGTTAAAGCTTATCTAAAAGCCACTGCTCAGATTCGCTGAACGGATACTTTGTTTATTCTGCCGGAAGGCCCCAGAAAGGGTCAGGCAGCATCAAAATCTACTTTAGCCAAGTGGATTCGACAGGTCATAATACAAGCCTATGGCTTGAGAAGGAGACCGCCTCCGTTCAAAGTTAGAGCGCACTCCACGAGAGCAGTTGGAACTTCATGGGCAGTGCATCACCAGGCCTCCCTGGCTCAAATCTGTAAGGCCGCAACATGGTCTTCAGTACACACGTTTACTAGGTTCTACCAGGTGGACGTTAGAAGTCAGGAGGATGTCGCCTTTGGGCGCAGTGTGTTGCAGGCCGCAAAAGATCCTCATGTCTGATAGCGCTCAGCTTATGTATGGTGTATCCCCCCCCTCGTTGGGCATTGCTTTAGGACATCCCATTAGTAATGACTATGTCGCTCTGTGTCCCGTGATGTACGAGAAAGAAAATAGGATTTTTATAACAGCTTACCTGTAAAATCCTTTTCTTGGAGTACATCACGGGACACAGAGCTCCCGCCCCTCTTTAGGGACACATATTGCTTTGCTACAAAACTGAGGTGCTCCCGGATGGGAGGGGCTTATATAGGGGAGGGTACTTCCGGTTTTGGAAGTTGCCAGTGCCAGCACCTGAAGGTATCTATATAACCCATTAGTAATGACTGTCGCTCTGTGTCCCGTGATGTACTCCAAGAAAAGGATTTTACAGGTAAGCTGTTATAAAAATCCTACTTTTTTCGACCGTATTTTTTTCGAAAAAAACGCAATCGCATCGTTTTTGCGCGTTTTTTAACGCTTCGCGTTTATTTATGCCTAACGCCGACGCCAAGGAACGCACTGGTCCTGGGGTTTTTTTACAGCTTAAAAACGCCTATGCTATTTGCAGCTCAAAAACGCCTAGGTGGGCATGAAGCTATAGACTAACATGGACAGGCGTTTTTAAGCTGTAAAAACGTCCGTGGGCATGAGGCCTAACAGTTGATGGCACTACTCAATAAGTAAATAAACTCCATTCTATATATTGTTACACTATATCACAAAAAAAACGTTGTGATCCCATATCCATCTTAAAGTAATATTAAAGAGTGGGTTTTTTTTTTGGCCTAAGGTTATATTTACATGTTGGTGCAACAATATTGCCCCTTACCTCCTCTTCTGGAGTGCCCCACAGGCTCTGGCAGCTCCTCCTTCCTGCTCTATACGGATGCGCTCCTGAGCCGGGCTGCGTTCATAGACACACAAAGTGCAGCTCAGCCACGCCCCCGTCCCTCCTCATAGGATTGAACTGACAGCAGCAGGAGTTTATGGCTCCTGCTGCTCTGAGTCTCCTGTGAGATCAGGATCAGAGAGCAACATGGAGTGTGAGAGGATCCTGGTGAGTGTTTAGGAATGGGGGTGAGGGGAACAAATATTGGAAATTATTTTTTACCTTAATACAGGCAATGCATTACATTAAGAAAATCTTTTGTGTTTAGAACCGCTTTAAAGTGTATTCCCACTTCTGCAGCCAAATCAAGATAACTGTTACATGTTTCAATTCACATAGCATAACATTAAAATTAAGTTGATGCTTGCCTTTTTACCTGCTGTTTTCTAAAAATTCCAAAACTGAAAATTTTCCCTTCTATGTAATGTTAATGTGGGGTAACTTTTACCATAATTACCCTGTCTATGATGTGCTGGAAGATCTCATTATCTGTTGTAAACTAGATTTAAACACTGTGGCCGCGTACACACGACCGGTTTTCTCAGGAAAAAAACGACAAGAAAACTGCCGGGAGAGCTTTCTTGCCGAGAAAACCGGCTGTGTGTACGCGGGTTTCAGTTTTCTCGTCGAGAAAACTGCCCAGAGGTCGTCTTTTTTCTCGTCGGCCTGTTTCTCGACGAGAAACCAGAGCGTGTGTACACTTACCTGTCGCCGTGGAAACCCGTGCATGCTCAAAATGACTTTGACGCATGCGCGGTAGCTTTCTAGGCATAGGGTGTTGCAAGACAGCAGCGAAGGCATCGAATGTGACGAAGTGCACGCTCGTCGTAGTCGATGACGTCACCGCGTTCGTGCCATTCAAAAGAATGGCGGTTCTTTTGAATCGTACGTGTGTACACTCGGCCGGGACAAGTTTCTTGTCAAGATTCTCGTCATGAAAAACGACGTTTTTTTCCTGACGAGAATCTCGGCCGTGTGTACGAGGCTTGTGTGTCATAACAAATGGTTAAAAATCCAGGGGGTTGGGTTCTGCATTGGATGTGTATGAGGGGAAATTTAGTCTGTCCCCACCTTGTCCCTCCACTTTCACTTTGAAATTGTTCAGAGTAGTTGCAGTCTGACAAAGACCTGCTGCAAAGAAATGAATTAAAAGGTAAGAAATATTTTTAAAATATATTTTAGATATGCTGTGTGAAGGGAACACATCACAAACTTTTTTCAAATGTGAGTTTAAAATTGCAAATACACTTACATAGTTACAGTACATAGTAGGTAAGGTTGAATAAAGACAGTAGTCCATCCAGTTCAACCTGTGTAGGTGTACGTGTGTCAGTGTCTAAAATTATTTCCCATATCCCTGTATGTTGTGTTCATTAAGATGCACATCCAAGAGTCTTTTAAAAATATCCATACTCCCCGCAGCCACCACCAATTGTGGAAGAGAGTTCCACATCCTTATTGCCCAATCTCAATGTGTGGCCCCGTGTCCTGTTACACTCCCTGAGACTGAATAGTTTATTTCCTATGCTGGGATCACCATTGAGGTATTTGTATATTGCAAGCATGTCCCGTCTCAAGCGTCTCTTCTCCAGCAAGAATAAATGTAGTGCTTGTAGTCGTTCCTCATAATTGAGGTCGTCCAAGACCCTTATTAATTTAGTTGCCCTTCTTTGGACTCTCTCCAGTTCCAGCACATCCCTTCTGAGGATTTGTGACCAGAACTGGACAGAGTATTCCAGATGTTGCTTTACCAGAGTTTTATATAGTGGCAGGATTATCATTTTATCCCTGGAGTATATCCCCTTTTTTATACTTGCTAAAATTCTGCCGACCTTTGTAGCTGCAGCTTGACATTGCATGCTATTGCTCAGTCTGTCATCTACTAGGAACCCCAGATCTTTCTCCATCCTTGATTCCCCCAGCTGTTTTCCCCCTAGTGAGTAGTTTGCTTTTATGTTTTTTACCCCCAAGTGCATTACTTTACATTTCTCCACATTTAAACCTCATTTGCCCTGTAGTTGCCCACTCCATTATTTTGTTCAGGTCTTTATGTAAAATTTCTATATCCTGATGTGAATTTATTGCCCTGCTTATTTTTGTGTTGTCTGCAAAAAATGAGAATGAGCTATTTATCCCATCCTCTATATCATTTATGAATAAATTGAATAGAATTGGTCCCAAGACAGAACCTTGGTGTACCCCACTTACCACTCCAGACCATTTTAGGTACACGTTATCTATCACCACCCTTTGGACACGCCCTATGTAACGATTTTTTTACCCAAGAACAAACCTTATGGTCCATGCCCTCAGACCTCAGTTTGTAAATTTAAGCGCTTATGAAACTGTATAAAATAGTTTCTCTTTCGTCCATGGACGGACACAGCTCCTTTAGTCTTGACAAGTGGGTTATGTTCCGTCTATTAGGAGAGGACTAAGCAGACATGTTAGATATACAAAAACATGTAATTATACCAAAGCTGAACAGCCCCGCCCAGGGGGCGGTCCCTCTGGTCATAACCCCTTACCCTGCACTCAGCAGCTCCCAGTTTTTTTCTGCCTAGTGTAGGAGAAGGACCTGGCTCCCTAGGGGCCCATTGGTCCTGGAGAACTTTTTTATTTTTTTATTTTCAATTTTGGATCCTGAGATCTACTATCAACTGCCGGCTGGGTGACAGGCTGGATAATATAGATCCTTGTAGTCTTCCCAGTCTGGCCATCGAGCGTGAGCAGGCCTTAAGCTACGCGCTGTGTCGGCCACAACATACCCCGTTTGCTCCAGGGGTGGCCGGTGAGCTATATGCTCCGGGGCCCACATATGACCGGGCTACTGCTGTCCAGTCACAGTGAGCTGTGGCCGACAGCCACTCCGTACTGCTCGTGATGGGTCTGTCAGGAATGCATCCAGCAGTCCTTCCAGGGACGGGCAAGTAAGGTTCCTCCTGTCTTGGCAGGATGGAATAGCTGGGCTTTCCTGGTGTGGTCGATTAGGGGGTCTCTAGTCCTCCCTTTCCCCTCTCCCCGTCCATCCCTCCTCCCCATGCTTTGCTGGGCCTGCTGTGTACCTCACCGGGGGGTCCTTGAGGGTGGGTTCAGGCTGGGGGCTGCGCAGTGTGTCCGGGTCCGCTCTAGTGTGGGTGGTCTGCCTTGTGGGGGGCCTCCGCTCGGAGACCCAGTGTTTTCGCGGCCTTTTATTTTTATTTTTACCTCAGAAAGCCACGCTGTTCCTAATGCTAATACAGCTGGCGGACATTTTCTTGTAGCCGCGCTGTTTCTATAGCTAATACAGCAGTCAGCCATTTTTTTGTAGCTAGCGCTCTTTTTTCCCTCAGGTAACCGGCGGCCATCTCTGTGGGGATTTTTACATTGGCTGGACCTCTAGCGCTGGTTTGACATTCTGAACGGCGCGAACGCCAGATCACCTCAGAGACGCCTCAGGCACACACTGTGCAGGAGTTTAGGGCGGTGAGTCCTCTGGGAATACCCCTCAGTCTGGGCAGCTAGGAGGGTGGGCCTTTTCTTGTACCTTGACTTGTTCCCTTAGTGGCTGTCAGGTGTGTGGGTCAGCATGGCGTCAGAAGCTGGCGTTTCTTCCCCAGACATTCCAACTAGTCAGGACTTCCCTGGTCTGGTGGCTGACCTCTTCAGTCCGGAAAGTCTTTCCTTCCCTTTCACTGGACAGTGATCACGACGGACGCCAGCCTGACCGGTTGGGGGGGGGGTGTTTGGGGGGTCCAGTCGACACAAGGTTTCTGGACACAGGAAGAATCCCGCCTGCCGATCAATGTACTGGAACTTCGGGCGATCAGGCAGTGCCTCTCCACATGGTCACAAAGGCTACAGGGGCGTCCAGTCAGGATCCAGTCGGACAACGCCACGGCTCGGCTGCAGCCTCGGAGGTCGCTCACATCCTGCCGTGGGGAAAAAAGAGCGTGGCGGCTCTATCAGCCGTATACATTCCGGGCGTAGAAAGCTGGCAGGCGGACTACCTAAGTCGCCAGATGCTGGACCAAGGAGAATGGTCGCTACACCCAGACGTGTTTCAACTCTTTTGCCTAAAATGGGGTACTCCAGACGTGGATCTCCTGGCTTCTCGACTCAATCGGAAGGTATTGAGGTTTGTGGCCAGGTCAAAAGATCCCTGGGCGGACGCAACGGATGAAACTTCTTCCTCGTCTGCTCCGCAGAGTAGAGACCGAAGGGGTCCGGTAATCCTAATTGCCCCAGATTGGCCTTGGAATCCCTGGTGCGCCTGGTGGTGGATGCCCCTTGGCGACTGCCGATGCGGGAGAACCTTCTGTCGCAAGGTCCCATACTTCATCCTGCTTTGCAGTCGCTGGCTTTAACGGCATGGCTATTGAAAGCCAGGTACTAAGGGACCGAGGCCTGTCGGATTCAGTCATTTCCACTATGCTGAGGGCACGGAAGTCATCTTCTCGGAAGATCTACCATCGCACGTGGAAGGCATACATCTCTATGTGTGAAGAGATGGAGTGGCGTCCACAGGCATATTCGGTTTCCAGGATCCTGCTGTTTCTACAGTGTGGAGTGGATCAGAAATTTGCCTTAAGCACCATTAAGGGGCAGATTTCTGCCTTGGCTATTTTCTTTCAACGACCCCTGGCGGCTCATTCACTGGTGAGTACGTTTGTGCAAGGGGTCCGACATGTGGCTCCTCCGGTTTGACCACACTACCTCCGTGGGATTTAAATCTGGTGCTCTCGGTCCTTCAGAAACCTCCCTTTGAGAACATCAGAGAGATTCCTCTTTTGACACTCTCAGAAAGTTGCCTTTTCTGGTGGCCATTACATCTGTCAGGAGGGTTTCTGAGTTGGCGGCCTTGTCTTGAGAAGAAAGTATTTAGTACAGTTGCCTTCTCTGTGTCATCTGTAACCATCCTCATCTTTTATGTGTGCAATGTGCTCTGATCTTGCTTTCTTACTGTTAATATATCTAAAAAATGCATTTGGATCTGTTTTTACTCTCCTCCACTTTGTGTCTCTCGTAATCTTTTTTTAGCCGCCTTGATTGCGGTTTTACACTTCTTATTGCATTCCTTGTAGTGTTGGAATGCTGACGATGACCCATTTCCTTTATATTTTTTAAAGTCCATATATCTCTCTTTAAAGGGTAAGTTCACCTTCACAGAAAACGCTGTAAGGTGACCTTACACAGGTGCCCCTCCAGCGCCCGGTCCCGCTGACCTGGACCGCCGCTATCTCCGGTTCTAAGCCTCGGTATATCTGTGTCAGGACAGCTATGCGGCTCCTGATTGGTTGATGCTGACCAATCAGGAGCCGCATAGCTGTCCTGTCAGCTTTGGAGAAGACTTGAGGAAGGAGAGAGGATTTCTAAGCCCCTGGCTCCTGACGCGGATATACCGGGGCTTAGAACCAGAGATGGCGATAGCGGGGGGGAGGGACCTGTGTAAGTTTAACTTGCACTTTAATGAGGATTTTCACATTGCGGTTTAACCACACAGGTTTAACTTTCGCTCTTTTATATTTATTGCCCATTGGTATGCACTGTGTGATACCTTTTTGTTTAATATGCTCCTAAAGCATTCCCATTTCTCTTATTGTCCATGGACTGACACAGCCTCTCTTACACTTTACCCGTGGGTTATGTCCCTGCTTGCAGGAGAAGACCTAGGCAGAATGTGAAATGTTATACATACATTCCCATAACCCTCCCACTGCAGTCAGCAGACCTCAGTTTCAGTTTTTTTCTGCCTAGCAGAAGGAGAAGACGTGGCTCTCTCAAGAGCCAGTCTCCTGACCTATTTTATTCCTTTTTGGAACTTTTTCTTTTATTTTTTGATACTTCTATCAACTGTCGGCTGGGCAACAGGTTGGGTACAAGATATCCTCGTAGTCTTTCCTGTCCGACCATCGAGCGTGCTGATCCTCGCCTTGTGTGCGTGAGACTCAGTTCATAACATGCCCCACGACTCCAGGGGTGGCCGGTGGGCTTTCATGCTCCGCGGTCCTCTCAAGATTAACCAGTCCAGCTGTATCTTTCGCGGTGGACCGGGCCGACAGCTACTCAGTACTGCACTGTGATAGTCCTGTCAGAAACACACCAGTGGGTCCCTCAGGGGATGGGTAAGTAGTCTCCCCTGCCTGTGTGGGGGATTTTCCCTGTCTCCCCCTGTTTTATTGTCACTCTGTGTCACCATTGCTGGCACTGTGCTGTGTGGGGTGCCTGGGGGTCATACTGTCCTGGGGGGGGGGCTCATGGTGGTCTGCATGTCGCTGGGGCTGTTTTCTGGAAGTTTTGGGGCCTGGGTGCCGTTCGGCGCCATGTTTGTTTTTCCTGATTCAGTTTGCATTGGCGGCCATCTTGCCGTGGATCACCTGAGCACATTGCGGCTGCCATTTTCTTGAAGCCGCGCGTGTTTTTTTGCATGTGTTTGGCCTCTAGCACTGCTGAGGAACGGTGCGAATCTCCTCACTCTCCCTCACAGCTCACTTGCGCTGGTACCGCGTGGTGCAGGCAGCGGAACCGAGCGGTCCTGGTCCGGGTTGGTGAGTCCCCTGGGCATTCCCCTACTCGTGGACTTTTTTTCTGAGGAGTCTCAGAGAGGGACAATTATGGAGTCTGTGTCACCAGCTTCCCCATGCATGTCAGAGGCAACAGGCAGTGCTCCAGCACCTGCGGTCCCTATGGACCAGTTTTCGGCAGTCCTGGAATCATTTCTTACCAGGATGGAAGCGCTGTGCGAGCGCAAGAGAGCAAAAAAGCGCCCTCTCCCCACATTATCTCCACAAGGGCAGTGCTCTGATTCAGATATGGGCCTAGCTGCTGCTGCTCAGGACCCTAGCTCTGAATAATTTGATGGTTTTGAACAGGACATTCCTTGTGAGGAAGACTCCAGTTCTGATTCAGTAAATGACAGGGCGCTTGTTAGTGAACTCATCGAGGCTGTAAGGGACACTCTCAAGCTGAATGCTGCAGCTGCGGAATCTCAGGCGGAGGCAGTCTCCTTTTGGTTCTTTTAAGGCCAAGCCTTCTAAAAAGGTTTTTCCATATGCACCTTTCTTTGACCAGTTCATTGACCAGGTTTGGGAAAAGCCGCAGAAGACTTTTATGGTCCCGCGGCGTTTGTCTATCAGATACCCCTTTGAAAAAGCCCTACTTAAAAAGTGGGCTTCTCCGGTCGCCCGTTTAAACAAGGCCACCACTCTCCCGATGGAGGGGACTCCTGCATTTAAGAACCCCACTGACAGGAGGTCAGAAGTGGTGAGCAGAGCCATGTTTGCCTTGTTGGGATCCGCCTTTACGGCCTGTTGTAGCGGCGACCCTTGTGGCTCAGACACTCACGAAATGGGCAAAATCTTCCTCCAGACACCATTGCTCTGGCCCACCAAATGGTGCAGGGCCTGATATATGTGTGCGATGCCACTTTGAACGCGGCCCCTTTAATATCCAGGGCCTCTGTTTCTGCGATGGTGTTGCGTTGTCTTATCTGGTTAAAATGCTGGTCTGCGAACCTAGCCTCTAGGAAGCTCCTTACGGATCTGCCCTTTAAGGGTGGTAGACTTTTTGGTGCTGCTCTGGATGATATCATCAAGGATGTCACGGGAGGTAAAAGCACTCTTCTTCCTCAGACTATCAAGGGTAAGGAGGCCCGCCGTAAACCGGGTCCTTCCTTTCCAGCAAAAAAGTTTTTTTCTCTTATCGTCCATGGACTGACACCGCTGGATACTGTAAACGTGTGGGTATATGTCCCTGCTCGCAGGAGAAGATCTAGGCAGAATGTTAGATGTTTGAAACATTCTAGAACAAACCAGAGCTGAACAGCCCCGCCCAGGGGGGCGGTCCCTCTGGACATTACCCTCCCACCTGCAATCAGCAGACCTCAGTTTTTTTCTGCCTAGCAGAAGGAGAAGACGTGGCTCTCTCAGGAGCCAGTCTCCTGGAAGATTTTACTTTTAAATTTTATTCCTTTGGGAATTTTATTTATTTTTGAGACCTTCAATCAACTGTTGGCTGGGCAACAGGTTGGGTACACTGGTATCCTCGTAGTCTTCCCTGTCCGACCATCGAGCGTGCTGATCCTCGCCTTGTGTGCGTGAGAC
This sequence comes from Rana muscosa, assembly GCA_029206835.1. Lineage (NCBI taxonomy): Eukaryota > Metazoa > Chordata > Amphibia > Anura > Ranidae > Rana > Rana muscosa. Next base: position 785,348,605 of record CM055118.1, read on the forward strand.
TCAGTTCACGACATGCCCCATGACTCCAGGGGTGGCCGGGTTGCTTTCATGCTCCCTCGGTCCTCTCAAGATTGAACAGTACTTGACTGACTGTATCTCTCGCGGTGGACCGGGCCGACAGCTACGCAGTACTGCTCTGTGATAGGTCTTTCTGAAACAAGCCAGTGGGTCCCTGAAAGGGATAGGTAAGTAGTCTCTCCTACTGCAGGTGAGTACATGCTGGCTGTGTTTCTTTATATGGGGGGTTTCTCCCTGTCTCCCCCCTGTTATGCTGCTCTCTGCACCCTGTACTGGTGCTGTGCTGTGGGGTGCTTGGGGGTCACTCTGGCCTGGCTGGGCACTCATGTCTGCAGTTTTTTCTGGTGTGTGAGTTGATTATTGCGTGCGCCATTAGCGCGCGCATTAGCGCTATTTGAGGTAGTTATTGCGTGCGCCATTAGAGCTTTGAATTTTGCGGTCGATGGCCATCTTGGCGTGGTTCAATGGCGCAGTTATAGCTGCGGCCGGCGGCCATTTTCTTGTTGCCGCTGCGCATTTATTTTCCGTTCTAGCTGCGGCACGAATCCCCTCACAATCTCCTAACAGACTGAGCGGTCCTTAAGGGTTGGTGAGTCCTCCGGGTATCCCCCCCTCAGCCTCAGCGTAGCCAGTGGGTGGACTGTATATTCACTGTATAGTGTATAAGGTCTCAGAGGGTGGCGTTATGGAGTCTGATACACCTGCTCTCCACACTTGCCTGGGGCAACTGGCAGTGCTGCACAGTTAAACATGTTCATATGTTTCCTGCACCTGCGGTCCTTATGGACCAGTTGTCAGCAGTTCTGGAATCATTCCTTGTCAGAATGGAAGCGGTGTGCGAGCAAAAGGAGCTATAAGCCCCCTCTTCCCACAAAAATCTTTAGTGTAGGAGTGCTCTGATTCAGATATGGGCCTAGCTACTGTGCTCAGGACCCTAGCTCTGAATATTTAATGTTTATGAACAGAACATTCCTTTGTTAGGAAGACTCCAGTTCTGTGTCAGTGAATGACAGGGCGCTTGTAAGTGATCTCATTGATGATGTGAGAAAAACTCAAGCTGGAATTGCTGTGACAAGCCTTTCTTTTACACAGCTTCCTCACTGTTTTCCTCACACGCTGCATCAAGAGCAGCATGGATGATACAGTGGTACACAGTGGTTCCCTCCCCCTGGTCGGTGCAGCATGGTGGGAGGGAGGACTTTATTCATTTATGTCTCTAGTCCCTGTGAGCCTTCTGTGTGATATCCTGAGGCAACATTTCCCGCCATTTCTTGGGGAACGATTTGAGCTCTGACAGACACACGGTCTGAGGATCAGAGGTTACCTGTTACCTGCATGCTGCTTCGGCAGCACAGTCAAGCAGGTTGGAATGATACAGAGAAGATTATGCGCCTCTGCGCCATAATTTAAACTCATCCTATACCTCTACACTGCATACATTCACAGTGTATGTATGTGTTATTGGTCTCTGTGTCTGCGTGGGTGTCCCCCCACGTTCCAATGCTGTGTTTCAGTGCCATACATGATATAAACGTACAAAATATGTTTATGCACGACTCCAGATACATTCACAGTATATGTATGTATGTATTATACTCTCTGGGTCGGCGCAGGTTTCCGCCGGGGGCTCCGGTGTCCTCCCGCGCTCTCATGGTATGTGCGCTTCGGCTCTCTGCACATTATAGACATGTTCAATATGTTTATTGCACATACTATACATGTTTACAGTATGGGTATACTGTTTGCGTGGGGTTCCTCCGGGTACTCCGGTTTCCCCCCACGCTCCAATGGAAATGCACAGCATAAACATGTGCAATATGTTGATTCACATGCTATCATTCCTACACGGTATCTGTGTGCTGTCTGCGTGGAGTTCTACCGGGTGTTCCGGTTCCCTCCCACGCGCTGACGGTACAATCAGGGCCGTCGCAACAGGACAGGCAAAACAAGCAATTGCTTGGGGCCCCGAGCTGGCCTGGGGCCCCAGCCTAGGGTGCCTGCCTGCTGCCTGTCACTGTCCTGGATTTCTGCCCTGGGTCCAGGGCTCGAGTCCTGCGGGAACACATGGGAACGGCGTTCCTGCACTTTTTTCACAGCAGGTACGCCGTTCCCTTTGCAGGACTCGAGCAGCCCGAGCCGATCTGCGGATTGCGGCCATAGGAAAGGCTTCGGCCTAGCTCCGGAGCGGCGGCCATCTTGGTACACCCGGCGGCAGCGGCCGAGGTGAGATGTGGGGAGATGTGGGGAGATGTGTACAGGGGGAGATGTGGACATTACAGGGGGGAGATGTAGACATTACAGGGGGGAGATGTGGACATTACAGTGGGGGAGATGTGGACATTACAGTGGGGGAGATGTGGACATTACAGTGGGGGAGATGTGGACATTACAGTGGGGGAGATGTGGACATTACAGTGGGGGAGATGTGGAGGACATTACAGTGGGGGAGATGTGGTGGACATTACAGTGGGGGAGATGTGGTGGACATTACGGTGGGGGAGATGTGGTGGACATTACGGTGGGGGAGATGTGGTGGACATTACGGTGGGGGAGATGTGGTGGACATTACGGTGGGGGAGATGTGGTGGACATTACGGTGGGGGAGATGTGGTGGACATTACGGTGGGGGAGATGTGGTGGACATTACGGTGGGGGAGATGTGGTGGACATTACAGTGGGGGAGATGACGTGGACATTACAGTGGGGGAGATGACGTAGACATTACAGTGGGGGAGACGACGTAGACATTACATTGGGGGAGACGACGTAGACATTACAGTGGGGGAGACGACGTAGACATTACAGTGGGGGAGACGACGTAGACATTACAGTGGGGGAGACGACGTAGACATTACAGTCCCACGGTCCCCCTGTCCGTCCCACGGTCCCCCTGTCCGTATGTATGTTGGATTATATGCAACAGCAGTATTTGCACTGTAAACCTTTTTTATTTATATAAAGTGTGGGTGAGCTTAAACTGTATCGCTATGCTGTGGTTCCTGTAGGCTTTGCGTGAGTGCGGGGGGGGGGGGGGGGGGGGGTGTTGACTGTGTAAACATACACATTATGTTTATACACTACGCTAAATACATTCACAGTAGTTGTAGGTATTGCATTCTCTGAGTATGCGTGGGGTACTTCGGTTCCTCCCACGCGCCAACAGTGCTATGCACACATGGGCTTGTGCAAAATGTTTAGCACACATACTATAATACCTACACGGTATGCGTATGCAGTCTGCATGGGTTTCATCCGGGTGCTCAGGTTTCTCCCCTGCGTTCCAATGGTGTGCGCATTCTCAGCGCTATGCACAGTATAAACATGTGCAATTTGTTTATTCGCAGGCTAACATACCTACACGGTTGTGTACGCAATCTGCGTGGCTGGTTTACGTCCAAGCCCCGATGATGTGCGCGCCTTAGTCGCTGGCACAGTATATACGCGTTTAATAGGTTTATCCACACATACTAAACTACATACGCCGTATGTGGTGGTATTATGCTCTTTTGGCTGGTTGGGTTTCCTCCCACACTCTATTTGCGCGTTTGACGCAATACATAGTATAAACTATGTGTTTGTACAATCAGCACTTATTCATGGGTAGCTGCTGGATGGAGCATTGTCACAAGGATCCCTGGTTTCAGGGGTATCACTTTCCACCTGCTTTCAGTGGTGATCAGAAGCGCTGGCTTGGACTGTGTTTGCCAGGCTGAGGTTAGCGTTACGCCCGTTAGGCCCCATGCACACGAGACGCCGGTGCAAACTCTGCTGAACACACGTTTTTAAGGGCTAAAACCGGCGTTTAAAAACGCCCGTTTTAGCGGCGTTTTACCGCGTTTTACCGCGTTTGCGTTTATAGGCATTTAGTTAAGAAACATCATAAGACCCTCCCTAAGCTCAAAAAACATTATTATTTAACCATTTCAGCCATTTTGGGAGACCAGCAGCTGAGAGAGCAGCAGTGTACTTATATTTAGCGTATCACTTGCCACATCATCTGCCACAAGCTGTGGATTGTCCACTTGCCACGTCACCTGATACGTCACCTGGCCACGTCACCTGCCACAAGTTGTGAATTGTCCACTTGCCACGTCACCTGCCACGTCACCTGGCCACAAGTTGTGGATTGTCCACTTGCCACATCACCTGGCCACGTCACCTGGCCACGTCACCTGGCCATGTCACCTGCCACAAGTTGTGGAATGTTCACTTGCCACGTCACCTGCCACGTCACCTGGCCACGTCACCTGCCACAAGTTGTGCATTGTCCACTTGCCACGTCACCTGGCCACGTCACCTGCCACGTCACCTGCCACAAGTTGTGAATTGTCCACTTGCCACGTCACCTGCCACGTCACCTGGCCACAAGTTGTGGATTGTCCACTTGCCACATCACCTGGCCACGTCACATGGCCACGTCACCTGCCACAAGTTGTGAATTGTCCACTTGCCACGTCACCTGCCACGTCACCTGTCCACAAGTTGTGGATTGTCCACTTGCCACATCACCTGGCCACGTCACCTGGCCACGTCACCTGCCACAAGTTGTGAATTGTCCACTTGCCACGTCACCTGCCACGTCACCTGGCCACAAGTTGTGGATTGTCCACTTACCACATCACCTGGCCACGTCACCTGGCCACGTCTCCTGGCCACGTCACCTGCCACAAGTTGTGCATTGTCCACTTGCCACGTCACCTGGCCACGTCACCTGCCACAAGTTGTGGATTGTCCACTTGCCACGTCACCTGCCACGTCACCTGGCCACGTCACCTGGCCACGTCACCTGCCACAATTTGTGGATTGTCCACCTGCCACGTCATCTGGCCACGTCACCTGCCACAATTTGTGGATTGTCCACTTGCCACGTCACCTGGCCACGTCATCTGGCCACGTCACCTGCCACAATTTGTGGATTTCCACTTGCCACGTCACCTGCCACGTCACCTGGCCACGTCACCTGCCACAAGTTGTGGAATGTTCACTTGCTACGTCACCTGCCACGTCACCTGGCCACGTCACCTGCCACAAGTTGTGCATTGTCCACTTGCCACGTCACCTGGCCACGTCACCTGCCACGTCATCTGCCACAAGTTGTGGATTGTCCACTTGCCACGTCACCTGCCACGTCACCTGCCACAATTTGTGGATTGTCCACCTGCCACCTCACCTGCCATGTCACCTGGCCACGTTACCTGCCACAAGTTGTGGATTGTCCACTTGCCACGTCACCTGGCCACATCACCTGCCACGTCACCTGGCCACATCACCTGCCACAATTTGTGGATTGTCCACCTGCCACCTCACCTGCCATGTCACCTGGCCACGTTACCTGCCACAAGTTGTGGATTGTCCACTTGCCACGTCACCTGGCCACATCACCTGGCCACGTCACCTGCCACAATTTGTGGATTGTCCACTTGCCACGTCACCTGCCACATCACCTGCCATGTCACCTGACCACGTCACATGCCACGTCACCTGGTCACGTCACCTGCCACAAGTTGTGGATTGTCCACCTGCCACGTCACCTGCCATGTCACCTGGCCACGTCACATGCCACGTCACCTGCCACAATTTGTGGCTTTCCACCTGCCACGTCACCTGGCACAAGTTGTGGATTGTCCACTTGCCACGTCACCTGCCACATCACCTGCCATGTCACCTGGCCACGTCACATGCCACGTCACCTGACCACGTCACCTGCCACAAGTTGTGGATTGTCCACTTGCCACATCACCTGCCATGTCACCTGGCCACGTCACATGCCACGTCACCTGGCCACGTCACCTGCCACAATTTGTGGATTGTCCACCTGGCACGTCACCTGCCACATCACCTGGCCACATCACCTGCCACAAGTTGTGGATTGTCCACTTGCCACATCACCTGGCCACATCACCTGCCACAAGTTGTGGATTGTCCACTTGCCACGTCACCTGGCCACGTCACCTGCCACAATTTGTGGATTGTCCACCTGCCACGTCACCTGCCACATCACCTGGCCACATCACCTGCCACAAGTTGTGAATTGTCCACTTGCCACATCACATGGCCACGTCACCTGCCACAATTTGTTGATTGTCCACCTGCCACGTCACCTGGCCACGTCACCTGCCACAAGTTTTGGATTGTCCACTTGCCACGTCACCTGCCACGTCACCTGCCACAATTTGAGGATTGTCCACCTGCCACGTCACCTGCCATGTCACCTGGCCACGTTACCTGCCACAAGTTGTGGATTGTCCACTTGCCACGTCACCTGGCCACGTCACCTGCCACAATTTGTGGATTTCCACCTGCCACGTCACCTGGCAACATCACCTGCCACGTCACCTGGCAACATCACCTGCCACAAGTTGTGGATTGTCCACTTGCCACGTCACCTGCCACAAGTTGTGGATTGTCTACAGTGCAATGCAAGCAATTAGTTTTTTTTTCAGATTTTTTTGATGGTTTTTCATCATTTGCCATCATTTTTGAGATTTCTAATGTAAAAAAATAGGTCACCTTTAAAAACGCTAATAAACGAAATCGCGGCAAAACGCCGGTACCGCGTTTAGCGGCGTTTAGCCGCGTTTTGCGTCTGAAACGTGGAAAACTTTTGCGTCTGAACCCATTTTTTTGCTTCTGGAAAAACGAGGTTAAACGCAACTGCCTGAAAACGGCAATAAACGAGACTGTGTGCATGGACACATAGGATAACATTGAATGGGTTCAGGAGCAGTTGAAAAAAGTGTCCAACTGCCTCTGAACGCGCGTTTAACAGCAAATAACAGCGTCTCGTGTGCATGGGGCCTTAGTGTCTGCGTCTCTGGCGTTTTTTGCAGCTCAATGACTGGACAAAAGCCTCTGCTTCATCCATCAGTCGTCTAGCAGGTGCACTGCAACTGCTTTAGCCTTTAGGGTCTCTGTGCCCGGGGTGGGTTTGCGCCACCTGTGGAGGCTGAGGTACTAGTCCTCTGACCGAGTTTCTAGGGAAGTTCCGTCAAGTTGCCTTTATTGGCCAACAGTTGAGGCACCCTGTACACCGGGGCCTCCCTTCTCCGATACATTGCGGAGTCTCTTTGGGATTTTCATACATCTCGCTGCAAGACGGTCCTGTCGGCCGTGTGCATTGCAGGGGAAGGGTCCTTGCATCCGGAAGTGTTTTCAACTCCTTTACCGGAGGTGGGGCACCGGAAGTGGACCTTATGGCTGCTCGACTCACTCGCAAGGTGGCAAGATCGTGGTCAGGTCCAGGGACCCCTGGGCGGACGCGTCAGACGCGTTTGAAGCCCGTGGGGGCAGTATCGCCTGATATATGCTTACCCTCTGCTACTGTTGTTGCCTCGCCGGCTTCGCAGAGTAGGGGCTGAGGCTATTCCAGTGATCCTCATTGCTCCGGAACGGCGACATTGGTACGCCAATCTACTTCGGCTAGTCGCAGACGTTCCTGGCGACTGCCTATTGGGGTGGACCTCCTGTCTCATGACCCCATACTTCATCCTGCTTTACAGTCCTTGGCTTTAATGGCATGGCTGTTTAAAGCCAGGTGCTGAAGGACGGAGTTCTCTCGTATTCGGTCATCTCTTCTATGTTGTTGACACGGGAATCTTCCTCCAGAAGGCTTACATTGCTATGTGCGAGGAACTTGAGTCGCGTCCTCGGATGTATTCCGTTCCCAGGATTTTTCTGTTCTTACCCAAAAGCTGGCCTTGCATACCTCTTTTGAGGGTCGGATTTTGGCCCGGGCTGTCTTTTTCAACGACCGCTACCGGGCCATTCCTTGATTAGCACCTTTTGTGCAGGGGGTTTGCCATGTGATCCCCCCTGTCAAGCCTCCTCTGCCTACTTGGGATCTGAATTTGATGCATCTCGGTTCTCCAAGAACGTCCCTTTGAGAATATCAGAGAGATTCCTCTCTTGACTTTGTCCCGGAAGGTGGCCTTCTTAGTGGCCATTGCTTCGGTTAGACGGGTGTCTGAGGTGGCGGTCTTGTCCTGCAAGTCACCTTACTCGGTCCTCCATAAGGATATGGCAGTGTTGCGCCCACGGCCGTCCTTCTTTTCAAAGGATGGTCTCGGCCTTTCACCTTAAGAAGGACATTGTTCTTCCGTCCTTGTGTCCTCACCCATCGCATCCCTGAGAGTTTGCGCTTCATACATTTAAGATGGGTACAAGCCTTACGAGTGAACCTGTCTGCTACTGTTTCCATTCGGAAGTCTGCGTCTGGTCCAAAACAGGGCCGAGCGGTGTCGTCTGCCACTGTCTCTAGGTGGATCAGGCAGACCGTTATACAGGCCTATGCTCTTAAGGGGCGGGCGCCTCCCTTTCCGGTTGCGGCGCATTCCACCAAGGCAATTGGTGCTTCCTGGGCCTTCCGACATCAAGCGTCGGTTGCGCAAGTGTGCAAGGCGACGACCTGGTTGTCCGTTCATACCTTTTCAAGATTTTATAAGGTTGATGTGGCTGCATCTTCGGCTGCTCCCTTTGGCCGCAAAGCATTGCAGGCCGCTGTTTAATGTTGCAACTCCTCCGTTGAGGAGCTCTGCTTGTTTGGAGTGAAGTTTTGGTTGTTCCTTTACTACTGCTCCCACCCTTCTGATACTGCTTTGGGACGTCCCACATGTTTACAGTATCCAGCTGTGTCAGTCCATGGACGATAAGAGAAAATAGGATTTTTGTACTCAACGTAAAATCCATTTCTCTGACGTCCATGGACTGACACAGCACCCACCCTTCCTTTTATGGTTTGTACTGCTTTGTTAGGTTACAAACTGAGGTCTGCTGACTGCAGGTGGGAGGGTAATGTCCGGAGGGACCACCCCCCTGGGTGGGGCTGTTCAGCTCTGGTTTGTTCTAGAATGTTTCTAACATTCTGCCTAGATCTTCTCCTGCGAGCAGGGACATATACCCACACGTTTACAGTATCCAGCTGTGTCAGTCCATGGACGTCAGAGAAATGGATTTTACGGTGAGTACAAAAATCCTATTTTTTCATCAGTCAGAGTCCATGGGTAAGCCCTCCCAGACTGACAACAGTGTGGCCGATGGACACAAGCGCCCTTGGGTGCGTAAGCCGAACAAAGCGGCTCCCAAGCCCGCCTCCGCGTGAAGTCTTGCCCCCGCCCAACTCTGGGGTGGGGGGACGACTTTGCAGGTTCACGGATCGGTGGACCTCCCGGATCTCCGACTGGTGGGTGTGCGAGGTGGTCACCTCAGGATACAGGATAGAGTTCCGTTCCTGGCCCCCAGACAGATTCTTTCCCTCAAATCTCCCTCTCCTTCCTGCCCGACAGGCGGCCCTCTTAGGGGGCCGTACAGGATTTGATCAGGTCCGGAGTGATTGTGCTGGTTCCGTCACAGGAGATGTTTCAGGGGTTCTACTCGAATCTGTTTGTTGTCCCAAAAAAGGATGGGGTTCGACCAATCCTGGACCTCAAGGCCCTGAATGCCTTTGTGTAGGTGCAAAAGTTCCGCATGGAATCCATTCGCACAGTGATCGCTACACTCCATCAAGGGGATTTTCTGACGTCCTTGGACATCAAGGATGCCTACTTGCATGTTCCGATCTGCACAAGTCACCAGAAGTTTCTGCGCTTTGCGATCGGCGAGGTCCACTATCAATTTGTGGCTCTTCCCTTTGGCCCAGCCTCGGCACCAAGGGTGTTTACCTAGGTGCTTGCTCCGGTTCTAGCTTTGCTGAGACAGCGAGGCATTGCTATCGTGGGCTATCTGGACGATCTTCTAAGAGCAGACAATGGCTCAGAATTGGAAGAAAGTGTGACTATCGTCAGTTAGACCCTCAGGGACTTCGGGTGGCTCCTGAACATTGAGAAGTTGGTCCTGGTCACGACTCAGCGTTTGGAGTATCTAGGTCTGATCCTGGACTCCTTGGAGGCGAAGCTATTCCTACCCCCGGAGAAGTTACTGACACTTCAGTCTGCAGTGCGGGTCCTGATTTGCCGAAAATGGTCGTCAATCCGTTTTTGCATGAGAGTCCTGGGACTTATGGTGGCCTCGTTCGAGGCCGTTCCGTATGCCCAATCACACACACGGGCATTACAGAAAGAGATCCTGTCCACTTGTGACAAATCCCTGTTGTCCTTGGATGTTCAGATCCAGGGGAGTCACCCAGTCAGGGCGTCCCTGGCGTGGCGGTTTAGGTCCCCGGCTCTTCGGTCCGGAAAGTCGTTCCTCCCCATCCAGTGGACGGTGATCACGACGGACGGCCAGCCTGATGGCCTGGGGTGGAGTCTGGGGAGTCCTGTCAGCCCAAGGGCTTTGGACTCCGGACAAAGCCTGTTTACCGATCAATGTTCTTGAAATACGGGCAATCAGACTGTGCCTCTCCTCGTGGTCAGAGAGACTACAGGGTCGCTCCCTCAGGATCCAGTCGGACAACGCCACGGCGGTGGCGTATGTCAACCATCAAGGGGGGACTCGGAGCTCAGCTGCGGCTTCAGAGGTCGCCCGCATCCTAAGGTGGGCCAAAAGAAGCGTGCCGGCTCTGTCGGCCGTCTACATTCCGGGCGTAGACAATTGGCAGGCGGACTGAGTCGCCAGACGCTGGACCAGGGAGAGTGGTCTTTGCACCCAGAGGTTTTTCAAATTCTGTGCCAGCGGTGGGGCACGCCGGATGTGGACCTGATGGCCTCTCGACTCAATCGCAAGGTGTCGAGGTTTGTGGCCAGGTCCAGGGATCCTTGGGCGGATGCCTTGGTGGCCCCATGGCGTCATTATCACCTAATATATGTTTATCCTCCGCTGCAGCTGCTTCCTCGCCTGCTGCGCAGGGTGGCGACCGAGGGGATTCCGGTGATCCTCATTGCTCCGGGTTGGCCTCGGCATCATTGGTACGTCGATCTGGTACGTCTCGTCGTGGACGTTCCTTGGCGGTTGCCAATGAGGGAGGACCTTCTGTCTCAAGGTCCTATATTTCATCCTGCTTTACAGTCTCTGGCTTTAACGGCATGGCTATTGAAAGCCAGGTGCTGAGAGACCGAGGTCTCTCGGATTTGGTCATTTCGACCATGTTAAGGGCATGGAAGTCTTCCTCCAGAAAGATATATCACCGTACCTGGAAAGCTTACATCACTATGTGCTAAGAGCTGGACTGGCGTCCACGGACAAATTCCATCCCCAGAATCCTGCGGTTCTTGCAGCGTGGCGTGACCCAAAAGCTTGCTTTGAGTACCATTAAGGGTCCGATTTCGGCCTTGGCCGTCTTCTTTCAGCGTCCGCTAGCGGGTCATTCCTTGGTTAGCACCTTTTGTGCAGGGGGTTCGCCATGTGCTCCCTCCTGTTTAAACCTCCTCTCCCTCCTTGGGATCTGAATTTGGTGCTCTCAGTTCTCCAGGAACCTCCCTTTGAAAATATCTGAGATATTCCCCTCTTGACCTTGTCTCAGAAGGTGGCCTTCTTTGTGGCCATTACTTCTGTTAGACGGGTGTCTGAGTTGGCGGCCTTGTCCTGCAAGTCGCCCTATTTGGTCATCCATTAGGATAAGGCGGTGTTGCGTCCGCGACGTTCTTTTTTGCCAAAGGTGGTCTCGGCCTTTCACGTAAATTAGGACATTGTCCTCCCGTCCTTGTGTCCTCACCCATTGCATTCCAGAGAGTTTGCGCTTCACACATTGGATGTGGTACGTGCCTTGCGGGTGTACCTGTCTAGTACTGCTTCTATTCGGAAGTCTGACTCACTGTTTGGCCCTGTTTTGGACTAGAGACATACACAAGCGGTTTCGTCTGCCACCATTTCTAGGTGGATCAGATAGACCGTTATATGGGCCTATGCCCTTAAGGGGCAGGCGCCTCCCTTTCCGGTTACGGCGCATTCCACCAGGGCAATTGGTGCTTCCTGGGCTTTCTGACATCAAGTGTTGGTTGCACAAGTGTGCAAGGCGGCGACCTGGTCGTCCGTTCATACCTTTTCTAAGTTTTATAAGGTTGATGTGGCTGCATCTTCGGATGCTTCCTTCGGCCGCAAGGTGTTGCAGGCCGCTGTTTAATGTTGCAACTCCTCCGTTGAGGAGCTCTGCCTTGTTTGGAGTGAAGTTTTTGGTTTTCCATTTATACTGCTCCCATCCCTCTTGACACTGCTTTGGGACATCCCACGGGTAAAGTGTAAGAGAGACTGTGTCAGTCCATGGACGATAAGAGAAAATAGGATTTTTGTACTCACCGTAAAATCCGTTTCTCTGACGTCCATGGACTGACACAGCACCCACCCTTCTTTTCAAGGTTTGTACTGCTTTGTTACGAACTGAGGTCTGCTGACTGCGGTGGGAGGGTTATGTCTGGAGGGACCGCCCCCTGGGCGGGGCTGTTCAGCTCTGGCTTTTTAGAATGTATGTATAACATTTCACATTCTGCCTAGGTCTTCTCCTGCAAGCAGGGACATAACCCACGGGTAAAGTGTAAGAGAGGCTGTCCATGGACGTCAGAGAAACAGATTTTACGGGGAGTACAAAAATCCTATTTTTTCTTCTGTGTCCAATGTTTCTAGGATTTGCTCCCAATTGATGTCATGTAGTAATGACCGCAGTTCAAAAAAAATTGGCTCGTCTGAAATTTTGTGTTTTTGCGCTACCATCGTGCCTCCTTTTTACAGTATCTGACAAAAGTGAGTACATCCCTCACATTTTTGTAAATATTTTATTATTTCTTTTCATGTGACAACACTGAAGAAATTATACTTTGCTACAATGTAAAGTAGTGAGCGTACAGCTTGTATAACAGTGTAAATTTGCTGTCCCCTCAAAATAACTCAACACACAGCCATTAATGTCTAAACCGCTGGCAACAAAAGTGAGTATATCCCTAAGTGAAAATGCCCAAAGTGTCAATATTTTGTGTGGCGGCCATTATTTTCCAGCATTGCCTTAACCCTCTTGGGCATGGAGTTCACCACAGCTTCACAGGTTGCCACTGGAGTCCTCTTCCACTCCTCCATAACGACATCACGGAGCTGGTGGATGTTGGAGACCTTGCACTCCTCCACCTTTCGTTTGAGGATGCCCCACAGATGCTCAATAGGGTTTAGGTCTGGAGACATGCTTGGCCAGTCCATAACCTTTACCCTCAGCTTCTTTAGCAAGGCAGTGGTCGTCTTGGAGGTGTGTTTGGGGTCATTATCATGTTGGAATACTGCCCTGCGGCCCAGTCTCCGAAGGGAGGGTATCACGCTCTGCTTCAGTATGTCACAGTACATGTTTGCATTCATGATTCCCTCAATGAACTGTAGCTCCCCAGTGCTGGCAGCATTCATGCAGCCCCATGCCATGACACTCCCACCACCATGCCTAACTGTAGGCAAGACTCACTGGTCTTTGTACTCCTCAGCTGGTTGCCGCCACACACGCTTGACACCATCTGAACCAAATATGTTTATCTTGGTCTCATAAGACCACATGACATTTTTCCACTAATCCATGTCCTTAGTCTTCCTGTCTTCAGCAAACTGTTTGTGGGCTTTCTTGTGCATCATCCTTAGAAGAGGCTTCCTTCTGGGACGACAACCATGCAGACCAATTTGATGCAGTGTGCGGCGTACGGTCTGAGCACTGACAGGCTGACCCCCCACCCCTTCAACCTCTGCAGCAATGCTGGCAGCACTCATATGTGTATTTCCCAAAGACAACCTCTGGATATGATGCTGAGCATGTGCAATCAACTTCTATGGTCGCCCATGGCGAGGCCTGTTCTGAGTGGAACCTCTCCTGGTAAACTGATGTATGGTCAACCGTGCTGCAGCTTAGTTTCAGGGTCTTGACAATCTTCTTATAGCCTAGGCCATCTTTATGTAGAGCAAGAATTCTTTTTTCAGATCCTTAGAGAGTTCTTTGCCATGAGGTGCCATGTTGAACTTCCAGTGACCAGTATGAGAGAGTGAGAGCAATAACACCAAATTTAACACACCTGCCCCCCAATTCACACCTGAGACCTTATAACACTAACGAGTCACATGACACCGGGGAGGGAAAATGGCTAATAGGGCCCAATTCGGACATTTTCACTTAGGGGTGTACTCACTTTTGTTGCCAGTGGTTTACACATTAATGGCTGTATGTTGAGTTATTTTGAGGGGACAGCAAATTTACACTGTTATACAAGCTGTACACTCACTACTTTACATTGTAGCAAAGTGTCATTTCTTCAGTGTTGTCACATGAAAAGTTATAATAAAATATTTACAAAAATGTGAGGGGTGTACTCACTTTTGTGAGATACTGTACATGTTTGTTTGTCTAAATGTTTGAACTTCAGATAGGCCACATATTTTGCAAGGATTTTTAGCAAACTTTATTGCAGATTTCAACCTGTTTTTGTTCTGGAAATAATCCGTTCTATACGTTCTAAAAATACTGCTAAATGCTGACAAAACCGTGCCAGGCGTTTGAGGTATGCAACATATAGCTGTAAAGGGGAAACTTTTAATTTTAGAGGAGTCTTTTCATTCAGTGCAGCCTTGAACTATAAATCTGTACTTGACAAACCCTTGTTTCTGGCTTCCAAGTGGTAGAAATTTGAGATGAACAGGCGCTATGCTTCAGCATGTTACATGATCCTGTTACAGGCTGCTCTGTTAGCATGAGGGGCAAATGCGGATTACAACAGGAATTAAAGGGGAACACTAGACAAGCAACTAAGTACACATTAAAGCAGAGCTCTGCCGAAAAAAAAAAAATATTAAAAGCCAGCAGCTACAAATACTGCAGCTGCTGACTTTTAATATTAGGACACTTACCTGTCATGGAGTCCAGTGACGTCCGCAGCAGAGGACAAGCAATCACTCGTCACTCTGCTGCCCCCACCGCCATCCTCGGTGAGGGAACCAGGAAGTGAGGCCTTGCGGCTTCACTGCCCGGTTCCCTACCGCGCATGCGCGAGTCGCACTGCACCGTTCTGACTGGTCTTCCTGTGTTCTGGGAGCCGAGTGTCTCTCAGAACACTACGAATATTGTGCGGGAAGTCGCTTCTCACAGATTTCCCGCAGAGAGGACTCCCGGAAGTGGGTGCAAATACCTGTCTTAGACAGGTATCTGCACCCCCCTCCCCCCTGAAAGGTGTCAAGTAAATTTAAAGCGGACCTTCAGTAATTTTTTCAACTTTCCATTAGGGTTGTCCCGATACCGATACTAGTATCGGTATCGGGACCGATACCAAGCATTTGCGCGAGTACTTGTACTCGCGCAAATGCTCCCGATGCTTCACCCGATACTTTTTTTTTTTTTTTTGTGGCCGGAGAGGGCGGGAGGAGTCAGTGGCTGGGGAGGGCAGGAGAGAGGGCGGGGGAGTGCGGGCGGAGTCTGGCCGGAGAGGGCGGGAGGAGTCAGTGGCTGGGGAGGGCGGAAGAGGAAAGTGCGGGCGGAGTCTGGCTGAAGAGGGCGGGCACAGTCGGTGGACGGAGTCCGCGGGTGGAGAGCGAGTCCCTCACCTGCAGTTGAACCTGGTAAGCTGGCCGGGGTTCAGGGCGCAGCCGCACCAGGATCGGTGACCGGTGCTGTCACATTCGGTCGCCGTCAGCGGCTGAACGCCCCCACGCCCATCTTGGTACACCCTGCACTCGGCTGCAGTAAGCAGCAGCAGACATCTTGTTACACCCAGCCCGAGCTATATGGGCTGGGTGTAACAAGATGTCTGCTGTTGCTTACTGCAGCCGAGTGCAGGGTGTACCAAGATGGGCGTTGCAGCAGTTTTTTTTTTTTCTTAAATCCTGTGTCATTTCCCCCCCCACCCCCCGCAGCATTTCAGTGCCAGCCACCTATCAGTACCCACAAGTGCTACCTATCAGTGGAATCAGTGCCATCTACCAGTGCCACCTATCAGGTGGCACTGGTAGATGCCACTGATTGCACTGATAGGTGGCACTTGTGGGCACTGATTGCACTGATAGGTGGCACTTGTGGGCACTGATAGATGGCACTGATTGCACTAATAGTGCAATCAGTGCCATCTATCAGTGCCCACAAGTGCCACCTATCAGTGCCCATAAGTGCCACCTTTCTGTGCAATCAGTGCCACCTATCACTGCCCACAAGTGCCACCTATCACTGCCCACAAGTGTCACCTATCACTGCCCACAAGTGCCACCTTTCTGTGCCCACAAGTGCCACCTTTCTGTGCCCACAAGTGCCACCTATCAGTGCCCACAAGTGCCACCTATCACTGCCCACAAGTGCCACCTATCACTGCCCCCAAGTGCCACCTATCAGTGCCACCTATCACTGCCCACAAGTGCCACCTATCAGTGCCCATAAGTGCCATCGATCCGTGCCCATAAGTGCCACCTATCAGTCCCCATCTTTCAAACTGTCACATGACATTGAAAAAAAGTATCGGTAATCGGTATCGGCGAGTACTTGAAAAAAAGTATCGGTACTTGTACTCGGTCTTAAAAAAGTGGTATCGGGACAACCCTACTTTCCATCTAGTAAATCCTCTGCCCTTGTTTTAACTTTTGGATACTAAAAATGTTTTTTTCTGTCAGTAAATACTTTATACAGCCTACTTCCTGTTTCTTGTCTGGTCATTAGCCTAGGCTTATGACATCATGCAAAGTTAGCCAGGAAGGGAGGGGGGATGAATCATAAGAGGGCCAATGAAAGTTGCTGAGCTGGAGTTGTGCCTCTGTGTGTCTGTAAATCCATGAAGTGAATAGGCAGCACCTTCAGCTGCCCACAGTTAAAATGGCTGCAGCCAGACATAGTGGAGGGAGATTTCTGCAGGATATTTGGCAAGTACAGAATCACAGTATATATAAAACAATATGCAAAGTAGTTGGGAGGGAAGCTTCAGAATGGCAAATATGTTTTTATTACAAATTATGTGAGCAGATTGCAGTTCCTCTTTAATAAATATTTTTATTTATTTTCTTACCAAAGTGGACACAATTATTTTCAGCTCGCTATGCCATTTTCGCCCTTTATTCATGCTGCACTGCCAGACTAGTGCTGTGTTTTTACTGGTCTGGCATTGCAGCTATCTGTGTCATTTCTCAAACTCCAAAAGCAATGACACCACCTCTGTCAAATGAGCAGGGCACGGATCCAGAAAACGGTAAAGCTGGCCTAGGAAACGGTAAAGCTGGCATAGATAACAGTAATGCTAAACCAGGAAGTAAAAATGATCTTCATAACTTAAATGTGTGTATCACAAGAATGGTTGAGCAAAATGACAAATGATCTGGTAGGTAAAAAAATAAATAATGATTATGCTTGAACTGTGCAGTTTCTGGTGTTCCCCTTTTAATTAATTACTGGATCAGTTGATCATTGTACAAGAGTGGATGTAGCAGGAACCTGAGATACAGCTTGTAATCTCAATGCTTTGCCCCTATGTACAGCTGGGACAGAACAAACATACAGTTGGTACGATGGGTGAAAAAAAAAATGGTGACAGAGAGAGAGAGAGAGTTGCCAGTAGGTCAGTATAAAAGCATCAGATTTTTTTTTTTAATTTTTTAGAAATCGATTTTATTTTTTATAAAATTGAGCATACAAAAACCAAGGGTTTTAACCCACGCAGGGGAAGACCACTTGTGAGAACAGAAACACGTCATAACGGGACAAAAACTATATGACTTGTTAAGGTAAAAGTAAACATGTCAGGTGTACCATAATGTTGCCCACTCTAGCTCCAACTTCTAAAAGTAGGGATTGTGAGGGGGTTAACTCGGTAGCGGGTGTGTGTGACCCCCTGGTTGGGCTCCCCACACAAAAACAGGGCCAGCAGACGGAGGTTGTGGTTTTCAAAATCAAAAGGTGCGGTTTATTTCTCTATGTACAGTGACAAAAACACAGCAAAGCCAAAAAGAAACAAACAAAATAAATCCTGGTCAGTTTGACCTCTGACTAAACATGCAGGTTTCCTAAACTAACAACTGGGATCAGCCTGGTGCTGTCCTAGTCCCTAAGTCCCTGGTTTAGTAAAAGTCCAAACAAATAGCCACACAGGCTTTGCCTCACCGCACAGGGGTTCACTCTCCCTAGACAGTCCACACAGGTCTGGTTCCAGGCATGAGCTAACATCTAATGAATCTGGGAGTTTTTATAGAGGCCTTAAACGAACTGACAGGCTTCAGCTGGTCTCATCAACTCCCTGCCTCACGACGCCCAGCACTCTCCCTAGAGGTATGAGTCATTCATGAGCCCACTAGCCTCAGCTGGGCTTCATCAACTCCCTAGTTGTATAAGTCGGCATAAAGCCTGAATCTGGGAGAAATATATCTACCCCCCTGGATGCAACCAGGTGACTTTACCTTCCTGCTGTCACATACCCCCCCCTCTTGTTTTAACCTTGGGGTTGGAACACCAGCAATCAGGCATTCATGTACTCGAGACAAAGCATCCACATTCCCCATTTGAACGCCAGGGCGATGCTTTACTGTGAAGTTGAATTCCTGTAGGGCCAGGAACCACCTATTCACTCTTCTATTTGTCTCCTTGTTTTGAGCCATCCACTTTAACGGAGCGTGATCCGTAACCATGTCAAAGTGCCTACCTAGCAGATAGTACCGAAGGGAATCTAGAGCCCACTTCACCGCTAAACACTCCTTTTCAACCGTGGCGTAATTTACCTCATGGGACTTCAACTTCCTGCTGAGGTAAATGACTGGGTGCTCTTCCCCGTTCCAGACCTGGGACAATACTGCTCCTAACCCCACATCTGACGCATCACTTTGTACGACAAAGTCTTTAGAGAAGTCGGGTGAGTACAACACTGGCTGGCTACATAAGGCTTGTTTCAAGAATTGGAATGCTGCCTCAGCCTCGGGGGTCCATTTAATCATGACCGACCCTTTCCCTTTCGTCAGGTTGGTTAGGGGCACAGCCTTAGAAGCAAAGTGGGGAATGAAGCGCCGATAATAACCCGCGATTCCCAGAAAGGCTCGTACCTGCTTCTTGCTGTTGGGACGTGGCCAACTCTGGATGGCCTCGACTTTGTTGAGTTGGGGTTTTATTACTCCCCTGCCAATGGTGTACCCAAGATATTTGGCCTCCTCCTGCCCAATGGTACACTTCTTGGGGTTAGCCGTAAACCCCGCTTCCCGAACAGAGTCCAGGACTGCTTGCACTTTTGGCAGATGTGAGGCCCAATCTGTGCTATGGACAATTACGTCATCCAGGTAAGCCGCAGCATACTTCCGATGGGGCCTCAGCATCTGGTCCATTTTCCGCTGGAATGTGGCCGGCGCATTCTGTAACCCGAACGGCATTCTCTTATATTGGAACGCCCCGTCTGGGGTTACAAATGCGGTTTTCTCTTTGGCCGACTTGGCCAGGGGAATTTGCCAATACCCTTTTGTGAGGTCAAGAGTCGTCATGTATCGGGCTGTTCCCAGCCGGTCGATCAACTCATCTATACGTGGCATGGGGTAGGTGTCAAATTTTGTAACTTTGTTCAACTGACGAAAATCGTTACAAAATCGCCAGCTCCCATCCGGTTTAGGCACCAACACAATGGGACTAGACCAATCACTTTGGGACTCCTCTATCACCCCTAAGTTCAGCATTTTCTGTACTTCCTCCCGTATTGCCTCCCGTCGGGCCTCTGGGATCCGATAGGGTTTTAACTTCACCCTTTCACCGGGCGGGGTAATAATATCATGCTCTACCCCAGATGTTTGTCCCGGCAGCTCAGAGAACACCTCCTTGTTGCGAAGCACAAACTCCTTAACCTCCTGTTGTTGGGGTTGTGACAAGGTGGCTGCTATTCCAACCTCCGGAATCACGCAACCAGTTTGAGCTGGTGACCAAGTTTCTGCGACTAGGGACTCTCTATCCCTCCAGGCTTTCAACAGATTAACGTGATATATCTGTTCGGGCTTTCGCCTTCCTGGTTGTCTGACCTTGTAATTCACTTCGCTCACTTTTTCCATTATCTCGTAGGGGCCTTGCCATTTGGCAAGGAATTTACTTTCAACCGTAGGGACAAGTACCAATATCCTATCCCCCGGGGAAAAGGTACGGGTCTTTGCTCCACGGTTGTACACTCTCTGCTGTGCCAACTGCGCTTGGGCCAAATGTTCCTTCACGATGGGCATTACCTGTGCAATTCGATCTTGCATCAGGGCGACATGCTCAATCACACTCCTGTGGGGAGAACTCTCACTTTCCCAAGTTTCCTTGGCAATATCCAACAGCCCTCTTGGGTGTCTCCCATACAGTAACTCAAAGGGGGAGAATCCCGTAGAGGATTGGGGCACCTCCCTAATAGCAAACATCAAATAAGGAAGTAGACAGTCCCAATCCTTTCCATCTCTATCCACCACTTTCTTCAACATTTGTTTTAGGGTTTTGTTGAATCTTTCAACCAGCCCATCGGTTTGGGGGTGATACACAGATGTACGCAATTGCGTCACTTTGAACAATTTACACAGCTCTTTCATAACCCGGGACATAAAGGGTGCACCTTGGTCCGTAAGCAGTTCTTTACAAATACCCACCCGGCTAAAAACAAGAGATAGCTCTTTGGCTATGGTTTTGGCCGAGGTATTTCTGAGAGGGATCGCTTCTGGATAACGGGTGGCATAGTCCATTATAACCAATATGTACTGGTGCCCCCTAGCGGACTTGATTATAGGACCTACCAAATCCATTGCGATTCTCTCAAACGGGACCTCAATGATGGGTAGAGGGACCAGCGGGCTACGGAAATGTGGCATCGGGGCCGACCTCTGACACACAGGGCAGGAGGAACAATAATTTTCTATGTCCTTCATCACCCCAGGCCAATAGAATCTCTGTAATACCCTCTCTCGGGTTTTCTCTGTCCCCAGATGACCTCCAAGAATGTGCCCATGGGCCAACTCCAACACCAACTTCCTGTAAGATTTGGGCACCACCAGCTGCTCAACGGTTTCTTCTGCCCTTTTTGCCACCCGATACAGTAGGTCCTTCTCTACGCTGAAGTATGGGTAAGTGCAGGTATTATCTGGGTTCACTAACTCGCCATCTATTTCCACTACGTTTTCCCGTGCCTTTATTAGGGCGGGGTCTTTTAACTGTTCTGTGGCAAAATTTTCCCTGTGAACCTCCAGATCAGAAAACTCCACAGATGGTAGGTTTTCGTCTGAGGAGGTGGGCTCCTCTCCAGTTTCTTGAGTCTCCCCTGCCAATACTGACAAGGGAAATTCTGGAGAGTCCTCACCACTCTCAGAGGAGTTCTGGCTATCACATTCCTGGTACATAGGGGCACCAGTGGGGGGCTCAGGATCATCCCACAGTTCCCAGAACTTCGGAAAATCCCTTCCCACAATGGCATCATGCGGTAATTGAGATACTAACCCCACTGGATGAGAGAGGGTACCTTTGGGGGTCTCAACACACTGTAGTCACTGGATACTCTCGGGTGTCCCCATGCACACAAATAACAGCTACCTTGCTATTCCCAGAGACCTCTGTTTTAACTAATTCAGCCTTTATCAGGGTCACAAGGCTACCTGAATCCAGTAATACCACAACATTTCTACCATTAATACACATTTTGCATAAATGTTTCTCAGTTCCCCGAATGGCAGTGCATGCGACTGTCGCACACAGCGACTGACGTCTGTCCATCAGAAAGTCACATTGCATGGGTTCCTCCACAACCGGGCAATTTGCTGCAATATGTCCCGCTTGCCGGCAGCGGTAGCAAACGATCCTTCTTGCCGCCTCTTGAGCCGCTGATTTCCCAGGCTGTTCTCGCCAAACTTGGGGTAGAGCTCCCACCCTCTCACTCTCTCCACCCTTACCCCTTGGAATCCTCTTATCCGCCCCTGGGGATGGTCTGGTCTTAGGGTGGAAAGTCCGAGAGTCTCTGGAAGAGGCCGTCAGGTTCTCTGTAGCCAAGTATCTCTCTACACGATCCACAAGTTTACCGGCCGTTTCTGGGTCTCCATGGCTTACCCACTTTTGAATGGTGGTAGGAAGAGCTCTCAAGAAACGATCCATCACAACACGTTCCACAATCTCCGGTGCGGACAAAGTCTCTGGCTGTAGCCACTTCCTGCTCAGGTGAATGAGATCATACATTTGAGACCTGGGGGGTTTTCCAAGCTGGAAAGTCCAGTTATGCACACGCTGAGCCCGGACAGCCAGGGTGACACCCAGCCTTGCCAATATTTCAGCTTTTAGCATCACATAGTCTTTTGCTTGGTCAGGCTCTAGGTCATAGTAAGCCTTCTGCGATTCACCAGTTAACAGAGGAGCCACCAGTCCAGCCCACTGCTCCTCAGGCCACTTTTCTCTTTCAGCAGTCCTTTCAAATGTGGTCAAAAATACCTCTGGATCATCCTCTCCAGTCATTTTTGTCAATAAACGACTCACCCCAAAGGACGCGGTATTAGTGGGACGGCTTTCCTCACTGGTCTGCGGACGTTGCTGCATTACTGCTTCCATTTGTTGTAGTCTCTGCTCTTGCTTCTGTAACAGGTCTATGAAGCGGGCCTCAGATTGCTGCTGGGCTTGTTGATGAGCTTGCTGCTGGGCTGCAAGGCTCCTTTGCAAACCTGCATTTGTCTGCTGTTGATTGGCATTTGCTAGAGCCAGCTGTTTCAGTATCTCCTCCATGCTGGCTTAAAAAAAACTGCCACTGGTTCTCCACCAACTGTGAGGGGGTTAACTCGGTAGCGGGTGTGTGTGACCCCCTGGTTGGGCTCCCCACACAAAAACAGGGCCAGCAGACGGAGGTTGTGGTTTTCAAAATCAAAAGGTGCGGTTTATTTCTCTATGTACAGTGACAAAAACACAGCAAAGCCAAAAAGAAACAAACAAAATAAATCCTGGTCAGTTTGACCTCTGACTAAACATGCAGGTTTCCTAAACTAACAACTGGGATCAGCCTGGTGCTGTCCTAGTCCCTAAGTCCCTGGTTTAGTAAAAGTCCAAACAAATAGCCACACAGGCTTTGCCTCACCGCACAGGGGTTCACTCTCCCTAGACAGTCCACACAGGTCTGGTTCCAGGCATGAGCTAACATCTAATGAATCTGGGAGTTTTTATAGAGGCCTTAAACGAACTGACAGGCTTCAGCTGGTCTCATCAACTCCCTGCCTCACGACGCCCAGCACTCTCCCTAGAGGTATGAGTCATTCATGAGCCCACTAGCCTCAGCTGGGCTTCATCAACTCCCTAGTTGTATAAGTCGGCATAAAGCCTGAATCTGGGAGAAATATATCTACCCCCCTGGATGCAACCAGGTGACTTTACCTTCCTGCTGTCACAGGATGTTAAAAGGGGGATATGTAAGAAACCCTAAATTAAGCTCTAAATGAGAACACCAAAGAGTAAGGCCCCTTTCACATGGACGGTCCGTTCAGGTTCGCCTGTCAGTTTTTTAGGCGGACCTGAACGGATGCTCCATGTAGCCCTATGGAGCCATGGATGTCAGCGGTGACATGTCTGCTGACATCCGACCCGCTCCGCTCCGCCAAATTGTCACGGAGGAAACCCCTATTTTTCCATCCGTCGGTGGAGCAGATCGGATGAACACGGACAGACGGTCCGTGTTCATCCGATCCCCCCCATAGGGGAGAGTGGCGCTCTGACAGGGCGGTCCCTGCACAGTGTGCGGGGACCGCCCAGTCATCCGCCGGCTCAGCGGGGATCAATGGAGCGATCCCCGCGGAGCTTCACGGGGCGGATCTTCACGGATCCTCACGGATCCGTCCCGTGTGAAAGAGCCCTAAGTGTTGATGCTGTTGAGATATCTTCAAACCATCTGGGACTAACTCTGGAATTTCTTTGGGTATCCCCTCTGGTGGTAAGTGTCCTGATACAGTGACAGGTTTGAGTTGATCATTTGTTTCCAGAACTAAAATCATGGGAGTAGACTTTTTCCAACTAAGGCTGCCCATACATTATACACTTTTCTTGTACAATGTTCCTTTATATTTACCAAAAACCGTATAAGGTCAAG
This sequence comes from Rana muscosa, assembly GCA_029206835.1. Taxonomy (NCBI): domain Eukaryota; kingdom Metazoa; phylum Chordata; class Amphibia; order Anura; family Ranidae; genus Rana; species Rana muscosa. The sequence goes on from CM055118.1 coordinate 785,372,508, forward strand.
CCTAAACAACATTTTCAATTTGTATCCAATCAGGCAGGCCCTTGCACTACATAGTTGAAAGTAAATCTAAAGGAAATTTGTACAAGAAAATTGTATAATATATGGCAAGCTTAATTGTGATAGCTTTCCTGGCATAAAAAATACGCCTTTTTAAATGTTCTTTCAGCTGTAGTAGGGACCATATCTTCAACTAGGCCCAACAGGCAAAATGTAGGAGTGGAAGCCAAATTCGTCTGGGCAACCACATTCACAGAAGTAAGAATCTTGCCAGTATGCAGGGCAGGTCCAAAATATGTGGAAAAAAAGTCTCCTGTAATGTGGCCACATTGCCAACAGGGAAAAGAAAAAAGGTAACAGCGCTCTCTGCAGGGACAACCCAATCCATACACCAGGTCCACTCACAGGTGCCGAAGCTCGATATGTCCCAACACACTCAATTGCAACAATAGTAAGAAGAGCCGGCAAGACTGTAATCCTTGAAGTGTCGCTTATTGGTACATCAGAGTGACAATAAACTGGCGCGTTTCGGCAATAGCCTTAGTCGTATGCTAGTTTGAAACAGATATGGCAAAATATATATATTCACATACACATATACAAGCTCCACCTCTATCATCAGGTTAATGTCACAGAAAATTTGCATATTTTATTTTTGTTTTATTTTTTATATTGTCTTCCTTTCCTCTCCCCTTTCTCTTGCTGGCTGAAAACAGGTGTAGTCACCAACCACTTGAATGATTGGTGGTATCAATTAAATATGCCAATTTTCTGTGACATTAACCTGATAAGCCAATCATTCAAGTGGTTGGTGACTACACCTGTTTTCAGCCAGCAAGAGAAAGGGGCGAGGAAAGGAAGACAAATATAAAAAATAAATATGCTAATTTTCTGTGACATTAACCTGATAGGCCAATTAGTGTAGAGGTGGAGCTTGTATATGTGTATGTGAGTGTGTGTGTATGTATGTATATATGTATGTATATATGTGTGTGTGTATATATATATATATATATATATATATATATATATATATATATATAATTTTGCCATTTCTTTTTTTAAACTAGCTACGACTAAGCCTATTGCCGAAACACGTCCGCATTATTGTTTTATTGTCACTCTGATGTACCAATAAACGGCACTTCAGGGATTACAGTCTTGCCGGCTGCTCTTACTATTGTCACATTGCCAACAGGCAAAAGAAAGTGTCGGATTCAACTTTTCAAGACAATGATGCAAAGTACACCCTATGAAGTGCACTGGTGCGCAGTCATGTTGGAACAGAAAGGGACCATCCAGACACGAATGAGTGAGTTTGGGGTGGAGGAACTTTACTGGCCTGCACAGAGTCCTGATCTCAACCCGATAGAACACCTTTAGGATGAAATAAAGTGGTGACTAAGAGCCAGGCCTTTTGGTCCAACATCAGTGCCTGACCTCATAAATGCACTTCTGGAAGAATGGTCAAACATTCCCATAGACACACTCCTAAACCTTGTGGACAGACTTCCCAGAAGAGATGAAGCTGTTATAGCTGCAAAGGGTGGGCCAACTCAATATCGTACCCTACGGACTAAGATTGGGATGCCAATAAAGTTTATGTGCATGTAAAGGCAAGTGTCCCAATACTTTTGGTAATATAGTGTATCTTAAATTAGATTCGTTTATCCCTAGCCGACACAAGTTGCTTAATGGGTAAGTCCCAGAGTTCTGAACAGTCCTTATTATCCAGGTCCAGAGTGACCTAAAACCATTTTTGTTTTAACCACTTCTTGTCTGCCGTACGTTTATGAACGTCCTCAGATGGGAAGGGTGGTATCTCGCTCATCACTGCAGCAATGATAAAGATATCAGTTTGTTGGGCCAGTGATTCTGTGAGCCGCTGGATTACTTTTACATGCAGCGGAAGGAGGTCTCACTCCTCTCCCGCCGTAGCATTTACTGGGCACTCCCGTGCGATCGCAGAGCCCGGTAAGGATGTGACCAACAATTTCTCAAGCCACATAGGCCACAGATACTATGCCTACAGGAGACACATCTCCTAGGCTCCAAAATACTTGCTTTGAAAAAACACTGGGTGTCACAGGGGTATCATTCCACGTACTCAAATTATGCTAGGGGAGTCTCTGTCCTCATAAGGAAGGGACTCCCTTTCTCCTGTGACCAGGTAGTTATTGACCCAATGGGTCGGTACGTTTTTTTACTGTGTAAAATCCACGCCACCCCATTGCTCTTGGTGGTGGTGTATGCCCCCCCCCCCCCTGTCACAGCTGCAATCTTCACTGACTTAAGTTTACAGTTTTCTAAATTGCCTGGTCTGCCTACCCTTGTGCTGGGGGATTTCAATTCTGTCCTGGACCCAGGTCTGGACAGGTTGAGGCCCCTCCAATATGAATCCAAGCTATTTAGCCACTGGTGTGCCTCCTTTGGTTACGTCGACCTTTGGCGGCGTGGCCATCCACTGATAAAAGAATACTCCTGTCAATCCAGAACATATGGTACTCTTTCCAGGCTGGATTATGCCCTGGGAACCTCTGATATGGTCCCTTATGTTAAGTCGGTCGCATACATCTCGCAGACAATCTCAGACCATTCGGCCCTTAAGATAGAGTTGGTGATGGGTCACCGACCCTCTTTTCGGCAGTGGAGGCTCAGCCCTTGCTGGATCTCCACCCCCGAAATACAGGACCCGGTGGGACAGGACATGTCCCACTTTTGGGTGGATAATGAAGGATCTGCCTCCCCTGGCCCCACATGGGACGCCTTTAAGGCGACTGTGCGGGGTTCATACATCTCTAACACTACCAGACATAAAAAAAACCTCCAGGCCACTCTTTTAGCCCTAGAGTCCTCCTTGGGGATTGCGAGGGCCCAGTATTCTGCGTCCCCCACCCCGGACTCCCACGGGGTCCTGGTGGGGGCGCATAGGGCCCTGGACCTCCACAGGGTGGATGTAACGCAGAAACAACAGAGATATCTGACGGCCAGGCTGCTTGAACACAGTGGGGAAAAATGGCAAGATGTTGGCATATCTCTCCCGCATGGACTGTGTTGATAGGACTATTCCGCAAATCCAGGTGCCGGATGGCTCCATCGCTTCAGACCCTAGGACCCTTAATCTAACTTTTAAATCCTTCTATGAGGACCTATATTCGTCCCAGCCCTCTCCACCTGAATGGGAAACTATGGGTTTCTTCGAGTCTCTCCGGTTCCCTGTACTGGAGGACTCACACAGATCCATCTTAAATGAACCTTTGACGGTAGAAGAAATTACCACTGCCATATACTCACTCCCCCCGAACAAAACTCCTGGATTGGATGGTTTGCCCGCTGAATGGTACAAACACTATGCTGGGGACTTGGCACAGAGGTTGCACTCTCAGTTTGGGCAGGCAATGGAGGAGGGCGTTCTCCCCTCCTCCATGTGTGAGGCCCTGATTGTGGTGATCCCCAAGCCTGATAAAGATCCAACGCTATGCGGCTCATACCGTCCAATCTCCTTACTCAATAGCGATGTTAAGATACTGGCCAAGGTACTGGCAGTGAGACTACAAAAGATTATCCTACACCTTATCCATAGGGACCAAACTGGATTCATGCCTGGAAAGAGTACATATGACAACATTAGACGATTGTTCATACATATCCATAGAGCTGACACTGAGCATAAAAGTGGCCTGGTGTTGTCACTGGATGTAATGAAGGCCTTTGATACTGTGAAATGGACCTTTTTGTGGGAAGTCATGCACCGAATGGGTTTTAGTCACCAATTTATAAAATGGGTTCGCCTGCTATATATCAATCCCAGGGCAAGAATATGTACTAACAAGGATGTATCGGATGTCTTTTCTTTACACAGGGGAACACGGCAGGGCTGCCCGCTCTCGCCACTCCTGTTCGCACTTGCCATAGAGCCTTTGGCTCTGGCGGTGCGACAGACGGCGTCGGTGGGCGGCATATGTTATGGTAATCTTACAGAGAAGATCTCATTATATGCTGATGACGCATTAATATACCTTGATGGCACAGAACAGTCCTTTAAATCTTTAATGGAAGTGGTGGAGGAGTTCGGGAGGGTCTCGGGACTAAAGGTGGGCTGGGACAAGTCTGTTGCTTTTCCCATAGGCCCCAAACAGGACTATACTTACTTATCTCACTCTAACCTGTCAGTCAGATCCACATTTAAATATTTGGGCATTCACATTAATGCAGACCTGGCCCTCTTTGAATCTCTTAACATTGCCCCAGTTGTTACACACATGGAGACCAGGTTGCAAACTTGGGCCTCATTACCTTTGAATTTGATAGGGCGGGTGAACATATTTAAAATGATATACCTACCTAAATTTTTATATGCCTTTAGGGCATCCCCTATTTTTCTCTACAAAAAGCTCTTCAAAAGAATAGACTCGTTATTATCCTCCTTCCTATGGCAGGGGACCAATCCCAGAATAGCGAAGGCTTCCCTCCAGGCCTCTAAGGGTGATGGGGGACTGGCCTGCCCCAACTTGCGACACTATTTTATAGCAGCCCAATTAACCTATGTCTATGAATGGTTCCAGGGGGCCTCCGCATCCTGCTCTACCTATCTACTGCAGGCACTTGCTGGCCTAGAGACCCCATTGGTAGATATTATGCATAGATCTTTACCAAAACGATGCTCCCGCGGCTCCCCGATAGAAGTGAGTTGGTTGGCCTGGCATGAAGGGAATAAGACGATTTCAGAATTGGGGGGGGGGGTCTCACCGAAAACCCCCCTATGGCATAACCCCAATCTTCTGGAGCTCATGGGTCACCCCGATGCATTGTGGTGGACACGGCTGGGCATTACCCACGCTGCCCACATTTTTCTCAATGGTGAATTTATCTCTTTTTGAAGTCCTAAAAGCTACAAGTGGATTATCAAATAAATTCTATTTTAAATATCTTCTCATACGACACGCTGTCCGTGCGCAGTTTCATGGCCTGACTCTTGAGCTCGCTGAATCCCCGCTTGAGGCATTGATGTCGTGTTCTGGCATTACGAAATTAGCCACGACCATTTACTCCCGACTGCAGACGGGTGGGAGTTCTCCCTTCCGTGCTGCACAGCGGAAGTGGATGGTCGACATCCCTGGGCTTTCAGAGGAGGGGTGGGAGGAGGCCTCTGGGGCCTGTTTCTTGGATATTGTTGGGTCTAAAGACCAATATATACAGTTCAAATTTATTCATCAACTGCATTACACGCCGGCCCGTCTGGCTCGCATGGGTTATGTTTCAGGGGCCCTCTGCCCTAGATGTAAGTGCACCAATGCTGGTTATGTACACATGTTTTGGTCCTGCCCGGCCCTCTTGGGGTTCTGGGTGGACCTATTCTCTTTTTTTGAAAACAATCTATGCCTAGTGACCCCCCACACTGTTGAAGTGGGGCTCCTGGGCATCCTTAATGACCACCTACCCAGAACCCACGAACGGACCCTAGTCCGCTTGATACTCTTTTATGCCAGAAAACTGATATTACTACAATGGAAGTGTGAATCTGCTCCCAACATCCAACTGCTGTACCGCATGATAAACAAAGTCGTACCAACCTTTAAACTAATCTATAAAGGAAGGGCCTGTATACAGAAATTCTACAAGATCTGGCAACCTTGGCTGGATATAGACAGCTCCTTTTGGAAGGATACCCCTCTGTCTCAGCAGTAGTGGGCCCTGATTCAGCCCCTCCTGTTTGATGGGGGGGGGAAGAACTACCTCCTATCCTAAATAAAGAAGCTGGGGACATGAAACATATCCCACATAAATGTGGGGGGGGAGTAGGAGGAGTGCCCCCCCCCCAGCTGTAGTTTCGGCTGGGGAAATGGGTGGAAGTGCTGGGTGAATGGGTATGAGTGTTGTGTGAGTGAATGCAAGCACTTAAGTATTACTGAATAAGGATAACCGAATGAGTCCTGTGAAAATCACAGTTAAATACTCTCGATACACCTTTGGTATTAGGGTTTTGTGTTTCTTTTTTTTTTCTTCTCCTCCGTTGAGGAGCTGGGACACCTATGTGGCCATGTGGCCACAAGCTGTGGGCCTTATTAGGCTTGAATGTTATTTCGAGACTATATTGTTTATGCTCCCGCTTCACGGTGTAATACTGGTATATTGCTACTGAATACAAGAAAATAATGTGTAAGCGTGTATGTTGATATGCTCTGTAATTTTCTTTTTCGTACATCACGGGACACAGAGCGACTTAGTCATTACTAATGGGTTATATAGTTTACCTTCAGGTGCTGGCACTGGCAACTTCCAAACCGGAAGTACCCTCCCCTATATAAGCCCCTCCCATCCGGGAGCACCTCAGTTTTTTGCCAGTGTCTAAGGTGTTGGCCAAAGAGTAACATGTGTTTTCCTGGGCTTGCGTACAGGTTCTTTTACGGGCCTTAGTAAGCTGTTCCGGATCCCACCAAAAAAGCTTCATAGCTAAACGGTCGGTACCCGGGCCTTGCAACAGAAGAGCAAGGTTTTGCCTGTAATGCCTCTCTTAGGAGGGCTGGACCCTGGGATCCAGAGCTCTGGTCATACCCACGACCAAGATGTTTTCTATGCAGGGTGCTATACAGGTCCAGGGGAGTGGAATCCTTGGGAACCCGGTCCCTGAAGGTTTAATTACAATGCCTGCCGTGATAGGTGAAGTTTGGGCTTCTGTGGACCAAACAGAGTCCTGCGGCGAGGAAAAGGTAAGTGGGGGCCCTCAGGAACTTGGTTCTATTGGGGGACCCCCAAGCCTATTTTGTCTTTCTGCCTGTTACCTAAGGTATTCCCGCTAATATTCTGTGCATGCCTGTTACTACTGAGAAAATTTAAAAATTTTAATAGTAGGCAAGAAGAAAAAAAAAAATGTGTAAGACCGCGGTACCTGTGTTAAACACTAGAGGCCGCTATGGTTCTTTTTCTTGTAATGTGGATTTTTTTCTTCCGAAGTCAAATCCAGGCAGTTGGTAAGTTCTCTTTGGGAAGCTGTCTCCTCTGCCCTGTTGCTGCGCTCATCCATCCCCGGGCCCTGCGGCAGGGACCCTGGCTCCCATCTAGCGCCTTATTTTTTCAAAAAAGGCGCACGTGCCCGCGCGCGTGCGCGGGCACGTGCCTCTCTATATAGAGGCGATCTGGAAAAAGGGGCGGAGCGGGTGGATGACGCTCGGTGTGCGCCGCGGCGCTACTGCGCATGTGCGGGCGTCCAGCATGTTTAAAGGCAATCAAGCTGACTATTGAAGTGCACAGACAGAGCTAGCAACAGTAAAAAGGCACACATAGGCGGTTGAGGCAGGCATCCCCTAGAAAGGCACTTTAGTAGACACCAACTGTTATATAGCAGCAATTGTGCTAGACTATTCTCAGTAAAAGGGGTGTATTACGGCTGGAATACCTCAGCTTTGGGCTTAGGAATATGCCGTCCAGAAGCTCCGGAACTAAATCTTCCAGAAAGCGAAAGGGGTCTCCATCGGGCTCTGAGGATCTTGGGCATGCTTCTGCTGCACCAGTCTCCCCTGAAAATTCAGAGGTTAGTGACCGTAGAGACCCCGCAGGAGTACCTGGTACTGTGGCTGTCCTCAGTTCACCTGCTCCTGTGTATGTAACAGAGGAGGTTTTTTCCTCAGCTCTGGGAGGATTAGAAGAGAGATTGTCAACATTAATCGCTGCCTCCCTGTCACAGGGAAAGCACGCCCGATCTCCGTCTCCTCCTTCAGAGTACCTGTTAGCGGAGCAACAGTCCCATACAGGGATCGACCTGCCTGAAGGGGATCAGGAGGAGGTTGATTCTGTTATAGAGGAATCAACTGTGGAGGAACCTTTCTCAGCATCTCAAGCTGAAAGATTATGAGTTCAGTCTTTGACTAACATGGTCCGATCAGCATTTAAAATGCACCTTGCGGAACCATCAACCACTACTGTCTCCTCGCTGGGGTCGCTAAAAGCTCCCCAGACTGTCTGTTCCTTTCCACTTCACCCTTTATTGGAAGGGCTCATGTACCAGGATTGGGAACATCCTGATAAAATATTTACTCCCCCCAAGAGATTTCCGGTGGTCTATCCCATGGAGGATAAGTTCATCAAAAAATGGAGGGTCCCTACAGTGGACTCAGCCATCTCTTGTGTGAATAAATCACTGACATGTCCAGTGGATAATGTCCAAATGTTCAAGGACCCTATAGATAAAAAATTGGAGTCCTTATTAAAATCTGCTTTTTCTACAGCAGGCTTGGTGACACAACCAGCAGTGGCAGCTATTGGGGTCTGCCAAGCAGTGAAGGATCAGTTGAAACAGGTCTTAAGGGACTTGCCAGATCAGCAGGCCCTTGCCCTAGCTGATCTACCTAGAGCCTTATGCTTTGCGATTGACGCCATAAAGGATTCAATCCATCAGGCATCCCGTCTTACGCTGTCTGTAGTATATATGCGCAGGCTTCTATGGCTCAAAAACTGGTTTGCTGAAGCTCCCTGTAAAAAATTGCTGGTTAGCTTCCCATTTCATGGTGAATGCTTATTCGGGGAAGACCTGGACAAATATATCCAGAAAATTTCCAGCGGTAAAAGTACACTCTTGCCGGTTAAAAACAGAGTTAGAGGTCCCTCTTTTAAGAGGCCTGCTTCTCCAGTCCCTGGGGCATCGGCTGTGAAACAGTTCCGACGGCCTCCTCGGTCAAATCCCGGGGGTAAAAATCAGGGACAATCGCAGGGTAATAAAAAACCCTGGGTCAGGAGAGGTACAAAACCTCCCCCAAAGTCAAATGCATGAAGGGTTGCCCCCACTCAATCGAGTGGGGGGAAGACTCCAGTTGTTCGCAGAGACCTGGCGGGACACGATCAGAGACAGATGGGTGCTCTCCGCAGTAAGTCTGGGATACAGATTGAAGTTAAAAGACTCTCCTCCTTCCCATTTTATGAGGTCAAACGTGCCAAGGGATCCCCGGAAGAGAGAGTCCCTCCTGTTGGCACTAGAACAACTATTGCTCCAAGGAGTAATTATGGAGGTTCCCCTGGAAGAATGGGGGTTCGGGTTTTACTCAAACCTCTTTACAGTCCCGAAGCCAAACGGGGACGTGAGGCCCATATTAAATCTAAAAGGGCTAAACAAATTCCTGCATATCAGGACTTTCCGGATGGAGTCGATCTGATCGGTGGCCGCTGCCCTACAAGGGGAGGAATGGTTAGCCTCGATCGACATCAAAGATGCTTATTTGCACATTCCCATCTTTCCAGTCCACCAAAAATTTCTACGCTTTGCAGTAGAAGGGCGCCATTTTCAGTTCAGGGCCTTACCCTTCGGTCTGGCCACAGCACCACGAGTGTTCACAAAAATTCTGGCCCTATTATTGGCCAATCTAAGAACGCAAGGTGTAACGATAATGGCATATCTAGACGACTTGTGGCTGATAGACCACTCAGTGAAAAAACTAGAAGTGGTCGTTCACAAGACAATCAAGTATCTGGAATCTCACGGTTGGATTATCAACCGAGACAAGTCGGCCCTAAAAGCAGTCAAAAGTCTGGAATACTTGGGGCTAAGGCTAGATTCAGGCCAGAAGAAAATATTCTTGCCTCGAAAAAAGGTGTTGTCTTTGAGAGATTTGATCCACTTAGTGGGTACAAAAAAGACAGCTGTCCATACGCCTGTGCATGAGGCTGCTGGGAAAAATGGTGGCATCATTCGAAGCAGTACCCTACGGTCAATTCCATTCAAGGAATTTGCAAAGGGCCATACTGTCAGCCTGGAACAAGAAAGTTCAGGCCCTAGACTTACCAATATCCTTGTCCCCTTCCGTTCGCAAGAGCCTCCGTTGGTGGTTGGTTCCCCAGAATCTGGAAAAAGGGAAATCCTTCAGTCCGATTTCTTGGAAGGTGGTCACTACAGATGCCAGCCTTATAGGCTGGGGAGCAGTTCTGGAGCAATGGTCTCTCCAGGGCAGATGGTCGGATGCGGAAAAGGCCCTGCCCATCAATCTCTTAGAGATACGAGCAGTCCGGTATGCCCTAGTAGCATGGACATCCAAACTCCAAGGGTCCCCTGTCAGAATTCAATCAGACAATGCCACGGCAGTGGCATATATCAATCATCAGGGTGGCACCAGGAGTCGTGCAGCCCAGAGGGAAGTAAATTGCATCCTGAAATGGGCAGAAAGATATGTCCCAGCCATATCCGCGGTATACATTCCAGGAGTGGAGAATTGGAAGGTGGACTTTCTAAGTCGCCAACAATTATGCCCAGGGGAATGGTCCCTTCACCCCGAGGTTTTTCGGACAATATGTCAGCGGTGGGGAACACCGGATGTAGATCTGCTAGCATCCAGATTCAACGCAAAGGTGGACAGGTTTGTCTCTTGGACAAGGGATCCCCTAGCTTGCGGCTCGGATGCCCTAGTGTTCCCTTGGGATCAGTTCAAGCTGATATATGCATTCCCACCGCCACAATTGTTACCTCGATTACTCCGCAGAATCAGGGTAGAAAAGAAACCAGTGATTCTGGTGGCTCCAGCGTGGCCCCGAAGAGCATGGTACGCGGAGATTGTAAAAATGTCAGTGGGGAGTCCTTGGACTCTCCCACATCGTCCGGACCTGCTTTCGCAAGGACCGATATACCACCCTTCCTTACCAGCCCTAGGTTTGACGGCCTGGCTATTGAAGCCCACATTCTAAAAAAGAGAGGGCTCTCTAATCCTGTGGTATCTACCATGATCAATGCCAGGAAGCCGGTATCCAGGCAGATCTACTATAGAATCTGGAAGGCGTACATCGCGTGGTGTGAGCCCAAGAAATGGCATCCACGTAAGTACGTAATAGGTAGGATTCTGGACTTCCTACAGTGGGCTGTAGATAGGAAGCTTGCCTTGAGTACTATCAAGGGTCAGATTTCGGCCTTGTCAATATTTTTTCAAAGGCCCTTGGCTTCGCATTCACTAGTCAAAGCCTTTATACAAGGAGTGATGCGTATTAGTCCTCCGGTTAATATTCCTATATGTCCATGGGATCTAAACCTGGTTCTGTCGGTTCTACAGAAACAACCATTTGAACCATTACAGCATATTTCCTTGGTTCTTCTCACCAGGAAATTGATTTTTCTAGTAGCCATTTGTTCGGCTAAAAGAGTGTCGGAATTAGCAGCTATGTCCTGTAAAGAGCCATATCTGGTTATCCATAAGGACAGAGTAGTGTTACGTCCTCATCCAGCCTTTCTTCCTAAGGTGGTATCGAGGTTTCATTTGAACCAAGATGTGGTTCTTCCTTCTTTTTTCCCCAAACCTAGTTCGGTAGAGGAGAAGTTATTGCATTCTCTGGATGTAGTAAGAGCAGTTAAAGCTTATCTAAAAGCCACTGCTCAGATTCGCAGAACGGATACTTTGTTTATTCTGCCGGAAGGCCCCAGAAAGGGTCAGGCAGCGTCGAAATCTACTTTAGCCAAGTGGATTCGACAGGTCATAATGCAAGCCTATGGCTTGAGAAGGAGACCGCCTCCGTTCAAAGTTAGGGCGCACTCCACGAGAGCAGTTGGAACTTCATGGGCAGTGCATCACCAGGCCTCCCTGGCTCAAATCTGTAAGGCCGCAACATGGTCTTCAGTACACACGTTTACTAGGTTCTACCAGGTGGACGTTAGAAGTCAGGAGGATGTCGCCTTTGGGCGCAGTGTGTTGCAGGCCGCAAAAGATCCTCATGTCTGATAGCGCTCAGCTTATGTATGGTGTATCCCCCCCCTCATTTGGCATTGCTTTAGGACATCCCACATAGTAATGACTATGCCGCTCTGTGTCCCGTGATGTACGAGAAAGAAAATAGGATTTTTATAACAGCTTACCTGTAAAATCCTTTTCTTGGAGTACATCACGGGACACAGAGCTCCCACCCCTCTTTGGGGACACTTATTGCTTTGCTACAAAACTGAGGTACTCCCGGATGGGAGGGGCTTATATAGGGGAGGGTACTTCCGGTTTTGGAAGTTGCCAGTGCCAGCACCTGAAGGTATCTATATAACCCACATAGTAATGACTATGCCGCTCTGTGTCCCGTGATGTATTACAAGAAAAGGATTTTACAGGTAAGCTGTTATAAAAATCTTATTTTTTTTTTACAGGTTAGATGCGTAGAGTTACAGAGGAGGTCTTGGGCTAGAATTGTTGCTTTTGCTCTAACGCACAAAGCGATACCTCACATGTGTGATTTGAACGCCGTTTACATATGTGGGCGCAACTTACGCATGCGTGAGCACAAGGGGCCCTCTAAATTATTTAATTAAATTTTTATTTTTTTCATTGAAAGTGTTTATTGAGAAATAGATAGAAAATAGTACAAGAGTGCACATACCAGAAATCGCAGATGCAACTGCAAAAATTGTGATCAAAACAGTACTTTGTGGCAAAAGTCAACACCAGAACAGAGTCTGAGTCTGTCGCCTGGCGACGCTCATGAGTATGGGCAACAACGTCCCATATGAGTATTGAGTATCCAGTAAAGAAATTAAAACCAAAACATGTTAAATCTAGTCATCTAAGTATGCAGCGTAAAAAGTGATGCAAATCCAAAAGAGAGTCAAAAAGTTAAGACATAAACAATGGCATCTAAGTAGAAGACCTAGATGAGTACTACTGGTCGGTACTTTCTGATCAACACTATTGCCAACATCCGCTATCCCAATTATAGCCATAAATAGAAATAGATAAAAGAAGAAAGAAGTGAGAAATTGAAGAGGGGAAGGAGAAGAAAAGAGGGGAGGGTACTTAGCTTATTCCATTGTACAATTGGATTGGTCATAAAGGGCGATCAGCCTCCGAGGGCTAATCGTGAGAGAAAACAGCATACAGAACGATCTGAACAATCTTAGGAGGGAGGGTTCGCACCCGCAGATATATAGTCCTGAGAATATTTAAAAGCAAACCATGGCTGCCAGGTGTCGTGAAACTTCTTCACGTCGCCACCATCCTGGGCCAGGGTGTCTTCCATGGAGCCTATTTCTCCTACCTTATTCAGCCATTCAAAGATAGACGGGACTCGGGATGAGTTCCAGTATAAAGGAATTAAAGATTTGGCCGCATTTAGAAGGTGCTTTGTCAGGGAGTGCTTATATCTTTTAAGTGAAAATCTCGATACATGTAGCAGGCAACATGACGCATCTAGGGTGAGCTTGGTTTCAGTGATCTTTTTAATCAGTTTCCTAACCTCAGACCAGAAGCTTGTGATCAGAGTACAGTGCCACCAAATGTGAGCTAACGTGCCCCGTTCAGATTGACATCTCCAACACTTCTCAGATTTTTGGTTGTCCCACCTGTGGAGTCTTGCAGGTGTGTGGTACCAGAGTGTCAGCAGTTTATAGCTCGTTTCCTGCAGTTTAGTACTAATGGAACATTTGTGTGCCAGAATGCAAGCATACCGCCATTGTTTGTCTGTTATCGCTATGTTTTAAGTCCTGCGACCACTCCCTCCTATGTTTACTCAACCCCGTGTCTCCGGAGTATTGAAACCATGAGTATGCTACTGATGTGGCCCTATCTACAGGAGTTTTGCTGTGACAGGCCGCTTCCAGGGCAGTCAGAGGTCTGCAAAAGTCTTGAGGGTTTCCAAATTTGCCTAGGTAGCTCCGAATCTGGAAGTATGTCCGCTGTCTTAGGTGAGGTAAATCGTCCAGTCCCTGACCTTAGATCCCAGAAAGCAGTCACCTGCCCGCAGGGAAGTGCCCTTCGTCATTGAGTGGAGCGTGGAGTTAAAAACACCTGGAATAAAGTCAGGGTTGTCTTTTAGCGGGGTCAGAGGGCTGGGGATCGTGGTGATATCTGTCTTCTTAGCTAGTGTTCTCAGGATATCTAATGTGGTACTCGTAATCGGGCAACCTTGCAAACTAGAGGAAAGGCCCGACCGTGGAATCCACGGTGAGAGCTTAAGTGGGATCGGGCAAAGTGTCGCTTCCAGCTTAACCCAATCCTTCATGGCAATGCCAATCTATGACCCTGGCTATATGCGACGCGTGGTAGTAATTTTTAAAGTTTGGCAAATTAATCCCACCCAGATCTTTAGGCTTCATCAGAGTAGTCAGTTTTAACCTAGGTTTTTTGTGTTGCCACAGGAATTTCAGGATGATGGAGTTTAAAGCTTTAAAGAATTTCGGGGGGGGGGGGGGGTCCTGATAGGTATCGTGCGCATCATCTAAAGGAACTTAGGAAGGACCACCATCTTAATGATGGCTGCCTGGCCAAACCATGAAAAGGTGCCTAAATGCCAATCATTGAGGTCTTTTTCGCATGTTTTAAGCAGTGGGGGGTAATTTTTCTCATACATAGACTGCAGTTGTGGGGTCAGCCATGTTCCCAAGTACTTAAGCGCAGTGGGGTCCCACCGAAAAGTGGAGTTGGCCTTAGTCAAGGTGAGCGTTGCGTCTGGGTGTGAAATATTGAGGGCTTCAGATTTCGAGTAGTTTATCTTTAAATTTGCTAAATAGCCAAAATGGGCGAATTCCTTTTAAGAGGTTAGGGATGGTCAAGGTTGGGTTGGTCCTAAAAAATAAAAAATCATCAGCATATGCCGCCGTCTTAAACTCTCTGTCTTGTATCTGAAAACCGTGTATCGTAGGATTGTCCTGAATCGTTCTGATGAAGGGTTCTAATGGGAGAATAAACAACAAGGGGGGGATAATGGGCAACCCTGTCTGGTTCCATTGGAAATGGATACCTTTTTTGACAACGTGCCATTTATTTTAAGCTGTGCAGAAGGGTTCCTATAGAGTGCAGATATCCATGACAACATGTGTGGCCCCATACCCACCCGACCACACACCGCCAACATGAAGTCCCAAGCTACCCGATCGAAGGCCTTCTCCGCATCAGTAGAGAGGACAAAGCCCTCGATTTTTCGGATTTTTGCTGCATGGATCAGGAGTAGTGCTTTGGTTACGTTATCCTTTGCTTCCCTGCCAGGTATAAAACCCACCTGTTCCAAACCAACCAGTTTCGGCAGAAGTGGGCCTAACCTCAGAGCCAGGACCTTCGCAAATAACTTTACATCCAGGTTCAACAGGGAAATGGGCCTATAGCTAGCGCATTCCTTTCCTGGTTTTGGTAACACTACAATGTGTGCAGTCAGAAAGTCGGGGGTGATCTCCGTCGAGGTAGACGGAGTTCAGAGCTTCCCTTTAGGGGATCTGTCAGGATGTCTATAAAGGTCTTATAGTAGACTGCCGAGTATCCATCCGGCTCAGGGCTCTTGCCGGATTTAAGTTGTTTAATAGCCTGTCTGAGCTCCAGAGAGGAGATTGGGATTTCCAATGATGTAGAGTCAAGTTCTGTCAGAGCCGGAAGACCACTCTTGGCTAAATAATCTTGAATAATCTGCGTTCTGTCTCCTTCCATATGTGGTTGTTTATGTTGCGGAGGTAAGTTATAAAGCTTAGAATAGAAACTATGAAAATGTCCTGCTATTGCTTCCGACGCAACATCGAGTTTCCCCGCCTGATTCCTAATACTAGCAATATTGTTGGAGGAGGCATGTTCCCTCAAAGCTCTGGCCAGCACTCTACCCGTCTTATTTCCAGATTCGTAATAAACTTTCTTTCTGAAGAACAGCATTCGCTTCGCCCTAGAGTCAAGTAGCTGTTGCAATTCCTTCCTAGTCTCTAACAGCTGAGTAGCGGAGTCTATCGAAAGAGATTGCTTGTGTAGCGTTTCTAAAGAGTTAATCTTCGCGATCAGATTCCGAATGGTGGCCTCCCTCTCTTTTTTGCGTCTGGAGCCCAGTGCAATCAACAGCCCTCTAACGGTACATTTATGGGCCTCCCAAACGACTAGAGGATCAATCCCTGGGGCGATGTTATTTCTGAAAAATTCTGTCAGTTTGGTGGTAATTTTGGGTAGTAGGTCTGGGTCAGTCAATAACGAGGCGTTCAGCCTCCATGTGGGTTGTTGCTTGCTCATGTACGACAAGTCTAGAGAAAGGGATATGGGGGAGTGATCTGAAATCGCCTATATGTGCCCCAGAAATCCTAGGAAGGTCCCTCTGCGTCATGAACAGATAGTCCAGTCTAGCATACCTCGAATAGGGTACAGAAAAATGGGTGTAATCTCGACCATCTGGGTCAAGAAAGCGCCACGTGTCTACCAATTGCAAAGATTGCAGTAGTGATTTAATCTTTTTGAGGATCCTATAGGTAATACATGTCTTACCATTGGACGTATCCAGAAGTGGATTCAGAGGTACGTTGAAATCCCGCCCCCGAGAATCATACAGCCTGCCGCAAACCCTTGGAGTTCCCTGACAATGCTCTGACAGAACTTGACATGAGCTCTATTTGGAAAGTATACATTCGCCAGGGTTACAGGTGTACCCCCATATGTCCCCTTCAGGAACACAAATCTGCCCTGTGTATCACAAAGCTGTTCAGATAGTTCAAAAGGAGCATCCTTGCTGATCAATATACAGTAGTTGATCAGTTTTAGAGTCATTAGTCGTGGCGTGAAACGCTCTGGTGAAATAGGAATCTGTAAGTCTCGGTATATGGTGTGTCTTAAAATGGGTCTCCTGGAGAAATACAAAATGAGGCCTACCTTTCTTGAGTTCTCTCAGGAGGGTGGAGCGCCGCTCCGGAATATTTAAGCCTCTGATATTGTGCGAGATCACTGTGGGGTGTCGCCCCAGGGAAGAATAAGCCATGAGGAAGGACCTGGAGGGAGTGCTCCCAGGACCACTCTGCAAAAAATGAAACTATACTATGTAGTTTAGTATCCGTATCTGGAAGCTAAGACAACAATCCGATAACACTTCTAATAAGTACTTTTTGGGAAAAAAGAATTGGGGGAAAGGGGAGGAGAAAGATAGGGGAAACAGAAGTAAACGGAGAGAAAAAGGATGAAATAGAATATTATAGCAAGAGAGTGGCGTATAAACCGTCCCTCCTCCTGGGCGATCAAACGCCTCCCCAGGAAGGGGCACTCGCCAGCGTTCAGTAGAGTTCCCTGCCTCCCAGAAGGGGAGCAAGGAGCCCTCTGTGGGGTCGCCGGGAGGCGATAACGACCAGGCGACAGCCCACCTATTAGAGCAATGCCAAGGAAGACCCGACCAAATGACAGGATCCTCCCAGTCATCGCACACACGACCAACTAAGTTAAAACATGGTAAACATATTATTGTATTGTACACCCGACCATTGTGTAAACTATGCTTCTAGACAAAGATAAACAGAAGCTCAAAAAAAAAAAACAAGATGCAAAAAATGAAAAAGTGGGTAGTAAGTGCAAGTATAACCTCCTTTTTGCCCAAATGACATGGGAGTGCAAGTATACACATATTCTATATATAAATCTCTTCTAGCAGGAAATGAAAGCCAAGTACACTTAATGCTATCTATAGGCAGTCCACAAAGAGAATAAAGTGCTTGGTAAAGTCTGCAGGAACGGGATCCAGCAGGGCAGAGCCACCCATGAAGAGAACGGACATCTCCGAGAGTGTGGAAGTGGGCTCTGAAACTGATAGTGCATGTCTACTCATCCGAGTGTGACTCAGGCATCATGCCTCAGTAGGGACAACTTGGGGAGAAACTAGCAGTGAGCCACGTCCAGGGCTAATCATTAGAGGGATCAAGGGGTAGACACCGTCACCAGTCTCAGTGAAGACGTCCATAGCGTGAATCTGAGTGCAGGAAGGTGCGGTCAGGCCTGAGTTGTCCATACTGACCTGGGCTTCTTGAAAAGGGTTTAAACTGGGTTTCAAGTGAGCGGGGAAGTGATCTTATACCTTGGAGGTTCCGTAAAAGACATTAATAACATCTTAAGCCAAGGTCTCCCCGCGGGGGGAGAGGTGAGGTGATTTAAGGGAGATTGCAGATACAGGGAACAGGGGGAAGGGAAAACAGTACTGTACAGCGTCACCCAGCTTGTCTCCCCGGTGTGTCCGGCCTGAGGCTCCCACTGCGCCCATGTTTAGCTTTTTTAGACAATCTAGTGTCAGGCGACATGAAAGGAGGAGCGGGGGGGCTCCTTTCCAGTGGGGTGTGGAGGAATTCCGCATACCATTCTGGGAGGGCTACATGCTCCATGTCCAGCGATTCGCAGAACTCAGGGAGGTCTGCTGGAGAGCGTAACACATGTTGGTGGCCATTGTAAGATACAGTCAGGGCAAAAGGAAAACGCCATGAATACTTCAGGTCTCTTTCCCTCAGCCGTTCTAGTAAGGGACGCAAAGCACGTCTGTATCTCAAAGTTATCTGCGATAGGTCTTGGAACAGCATTATTGTTGCACCATTAAAAATGATCCGGTCGTTTCTCCGGGCTTTACGCATGATATCTTCCTTAAGGCCAAAGCTTTGCAGGCAACATATAATGTCTCTGGGGGGTGCTGAATCAGAGCCTCTAGGCCTGAGAGCCCTATGCGCCCACACAAAGTCAATCTCCATGTCCTCTTGGCGTTCTAACAAACTGTTGAAAACTCTCCTGAGTGCTGGAACAATTTGCTCATGATCAACAGATTCTGGGATCCCCCATACCCTAATGTTGCACCTCCTGCCCCTATTGTCCAGCTCTTCTATGTGCCGATTCATGTCTATAAAATGCTGCGTTTGAGCCTGGATGGTTAACTCTAGCCTGTGTATGGCCTTGTCCCTATGTTTGCCCGCGTGCTCCACCGCCGCCATCTTTTCATTGATCACCATCATGCTCGTATTTAAGTCCGTGATAGCCGCTGAGAAAGTTGCTTTGATGTCCGCGGCTATCACAGACATATCAGCGAATGTTAAGGGGTGATCCGATATAGGCTTACCCCTGTTAGAGTCTTCAGGCGCTGACTGGGAGTCGTCGCTGCCATCCTCCTCGTGTTGCGGTGGCGCCATCTTGGGCCTTGTAGTCCCGCTGCGACCTGTCGGCTGGGCTTTGAAGATGTCCGCTATGTTTTTCGTCGCGGAAGATCCGGTGTTGCGGCGCAGGTGAGAGCGGGGAGTCGAGTACGGCCTCCTGCCCGGCATCTGGGAGCCTGTGGTCGGGTGTAGAGCTTCAAACGGCTGTGTGTGCTGAGGAGCTCCTCTAGTGTGCTGCCATCTCCGTCGCCCGCCAAGCCACGCCCCTATTTTTTTTTTACACTTTCTCTTTAAAAAAAGTTTTTGATCACTCTTATTCCTATTACAAGGAATGTAAACATCCCCTGTAATAGGAATAGTGCGTGACAGGTCCTCTTTATGGAGAGATGTGGGGTCAAAAGGCCCCACATCTCTTCTCCAGGCTGGAAATGCTGAGATAAAAAATAAAAACTTGCGGCCTTTCCAGCCGCGTTCTCGGCTTTGTTTACTTCCGCCTGCCCGGACGTGACATCATAACGTCGCGCCCGGGCCTCGGAGGGTCATAGAGACGACTGGGGACCATCTGGTCACCAGAAATCTCTATGGTAAACTTCCGTCACCGATTCGTTCGCAGATCGTACAGGCGAGCCCGGAGAAGCACTGGAGGGCGGCCACCTGTTAGAATGATCAAGCCACTGAATTGCGCTATGATTGTTCTTACGGTGCACAGAATTGCCGGCTGAAAAAGATGATATCTAGATGATGCCTGTAGCTGCAGGCATCATCCAGATATCCCCACTCAAAATTAATGACGTCATATGATGTACCTTGGGTGGGAAGTGGTTCTGCAATATATTATTGTGAAACCAAGTATGTGGTGTATCAGATCTGCTGCATTTCTTGTAACCTGCAGTACATTGGATGCACAATACATTATTGTGACTCTGTTAAGTTAATCCAAACGCAAAGCACATTTCAAATGTCTTGCGTCACTTTAAAGAATGTTATTCTGGTAACATGTCCTCCTTTTAAGTTTACTGGCATTGAGAAATTGACTCCCATGCCCAGGGGTGGTAATAGGAACAGATGGCTTTTAGATAGAGAGGCATGGTGGATATTTAGATTAAAAATCAGGGTCCCTCAGGGGTTAAACCTCAGATGGGACCTAGATTTACATTTATGTTGATTCCTTTTTGCACTACCTGCCTCTGCCATTTTTAGTACTATTTTTTATTTTATTTTCCCCACTGGGCATTCTTGCTTACCTTTTTTCACTTCTTCCGTTTTATTTGTCTTTAGCTTTTGTATTGTTATTTCCTTGGATTTTAATATCTCTTTTTGATCATGCAACCAATCATGTTTGTATCTCGATTGAATTTATGTCTGTCCATGTATGGTGTTTCACCTCTCCAAGTAACTGATTATCTACTAATTGGCAAATTAATGACATGTGCTGCCAGGAGGGTTTTATATATATATATATATATCTATATATATATATTGTGCCATTTTTGTACATGGCATTTGTAGTGAACAAAGCCCGCAAGGTTGAAACGCTTTTACATCTGCTGTCTGTGTCTTTTATGGAGAATCAATAATTTTTTAAGATTTTAAAGAGCAAGCAAGGCGTTGCGGGACCATCTTTTCATAAGAGGGTATGTAGCCTTCAAACCACAATACAAAAGTGATTAGAGAGCTTCGAGAGAATGTAAAATAGCAACTTTCAACACTAAGGAGGAGTTAACATCAGGCTGGAGCCACCAGCACGCAGTCACCATTTGAGTAGCCAAAATTTTTTTGTAGAGGTCTGGCATAGCTAGTCCACCTTGAAGAATTGGTCTAATCTGAGTAGAAAACTTGGAGGTTGAAGGCCCCATAGGAAGGTAAATGGCTGGGAGAGTTGGGTAAAGAAATATTTGTTTGTTGAATTGCAAAATAGATAGGTAACTTTGAGCAGAATTGTTTTCATTTTGCTAAGGTTTATTTAACCAAAGAGGGATAAAAGCAGATTGCCCCACACCTACAGCTTGTCCTAACTTCATGTGATACAGGTAACAAATTCAACGCAACATAATCCTCAGCATTGTGGGAAATTAATGTCACTAAGCCCCTTTATTGCTTGAAGCCAAGCAAAAGCAATTCCGATCGTGTGTATGCAGCATAACATTCTTCTAGCTGATATGAATGTATCAAAGTTTTCAGGAGGAGGCATAACATTCAGCCTGCCTGTTTTCATCATCCTGCAAGTGCAGAAAGAAGTCTTGGCCAAGCATCACATTTTTTAATATAAATTTTTACAATTAACATTTGAAACTCAAAGCGTTGAAATAAGATGCACATGAAATAAGGAGATCAAATAACAAAGGGCTTTTTCTTGCAGTCCTGGACACTACTCCATTTTTGCTAATACTAGGGCTTTACATTTAATTGAGAAACTGCAAATGTACCATAAAAAATTGTGTCCCTCAATAGTCTCATGCTTTTTTTTTTTTCTCACTTTATTCTCAGGTGGAAGCCTGTCAAGGAGATCTAAGCACTTTGGCCAATGTTGTCACATCACTTGCGAATCTTAACAGATCAAAAGACTTGTCCCAGTCGAGCACAGAATTGTCTATCATGGAAAGTTTGAGTAATGGGGATGCTTCACTGTCAGAGCTTCCACAGGATGACCAGTCAAGCAGTGAAGTCACCAGGTACCGTACTTCCATTGTCTTATGATTTTGGCAAAAAATTATTGTCTGGACAAAACTGAATGCAGAAAGTATTTGATTTCAACTTTAGAAATTTGGTTAATGTGGTAACTACCCAATTTACTGTATGTTTAGTAAATGTATTTATTTTTTTAATAAAATAATTTTGCTTTGTTATCTAGAGCCTTTGATACTCTGGCAAAAGCTCTCAACACCTCTGAAAGCTCTGTCCAGAGCTCATCAGAAAGCATTGATGCCGCGTCTAACATTTTTGGTGATGCGACTGTTGTTGAGATTGAAGGACCACTTCTCACAGATTCTCACATAGCCTTCAAGGTAATGCTTACCATGTTTCTATTGCAACCACAATTTCACATTATTTTTCTCTCCTTGTCCTCATTTAAAAAAGAGTTTGGTAATACTTTTTTGACATGTTCGAGAGAGAACTACACAATTATTTTAGCAAAAACACCTTTTTAGAAAGTGGAAACATACATTACTGGGTGTAGTAAAATAGTTTTAAGGTAAGTTCAGAAAACTATCAATATGTTTTAAGACCCTGGCTGTACACTGGGCCCAATTGGTACACAACTCCGCTGTATGATGATGCTAAGCTCCAGCAGTAGAGGCTATGGTATTTGAATAAATGTTGGGATGGAGATTAGTGGTATAAGGGAGAAATGTTTAATGCTGGTATGAACATAAATCAGGGCCCTCTGGGCCCTCTGTACTGCCTGGGATCCAAAGTTCCCTTCAGGCACACATTACATAATTTGAATATAAACACAAAGGCCCACAACAGTGCGATATCTTGGTTAATAGACTGCGCTATTGGTGACTTGGATACCATGGATTTGTTTATTTTTGTATCTGTCACAGAGAAACACAATGCTTGCTGATCCATTGACATTAGAATAAATGATGACAAGATAAATTTTGGTAATGAAAGTGGAACTCCAGTTGAAACCCCAGCTGAAACCTAACTACTCTTAAAGTGATACTAAACACACACTGTTTAACTTACATTGTCCCTTCTACTTGTATGTGGATGATGGTACTGTATTTTTTTTTTATTTAAAAAACTTTTTTCCTTATCGATTATTTAGCTGTCACATGACCCATATCTTTCCCAGCCTGTCTGCAGGCATGTAATTGATGATGGATAGTATCATTATATAGCTAGGATTCAATCATTGTCCATGTTTTTAATGTTTTGTATATCATGACATTGAGCGGATCATTTTCTATTCTGTATTTGTAATAAATATATTTTCTCTTATCGTCCATGGACTGACACAGCTGGATACTGTAAACATGTGGGTATATGTCCCTGCTCGCAGGAGAAGATCTAGGCAGAATGTTCGATGTTAAAACATTCTAGAACAAACCAGAGCTGAACAGCCCCGCCCAGGGGGGCGGTCCCTCCGGACATTACCCTCCCACCTGCAGCTAGCAGACCTCAGTTTTTTTCTGCCTAGCAGAAGGAGAAGACGTGGCTCTCTCAGGAGCCAGTCTCCTGGAAGATTTTACTTTTAAATTTTATTCCTTTGGGAATTTTATTATTTTATTTTTGAGACCTTCAATCAACTGTCGGCTGGGCAACAGGTTGGGTACACTGGTATCCTCGTAGTCTTCCCTGTCCGACCATCGAGCGTGCTGATCCTCGCCTTGTGTGCGTGAGACTCAGTTCACGACATACCCCATGACTCCAGGGGTGGCCGGGTTGCTTTCATGCTCCCGCGGTCCTCTCAAGATTGAACAGTACTTGACTGACTGTATCTCTCGTGGTGGACCGGGCCGACAGCTACGCAGTACGACTCTGTGATAGGTCTGTCTGAAACAAGCCAGTGGGTCCCTGAAAGGGACGGGTAAGTAGTCTCTCCTACTGCAGGTGAGTACATGCTGGCTGTGTTTCTGTGTGTGGGGGTTTCTCCCTGTCTCCCCCCTGTTATGCTGCTCTCTGCACCCTGTACTGGTGCTGTGCTTGGGGGTCACTCTGGCCTGGCTGGGCGCTCATGTCTGCTGTTTTTTCTGGTGTGTGAGGTGGTTATTGCGTGCACCATTGGCGCGCATTAGAGCTTTGAATTTTGCGCTCGGCGGCCATCTTGGCGTTTAGTGGCACAATTATGGCTGCAGACGGCGGCCATTTTCTTGTGGCCCCCACGCATTTATTTCTGGCGGCGGCGCGAATCCCCTCACAATCTCCTCACAGACTGAGCGGTCCTTAAGGGTTGGTGGGTCCTCCCGGGTATCCCCTCCTCAGCGTAGCCAGTGGGTGGACTGTATATTCACTGTATAGTGTATAAGGTCTCAGAGGGTGGCGTTATGGAGTCTGATACACCTGCTCTCCACACTTGCCTGGGGCAACTGGCAGTGCTGCACAGTTAAACATGTTCATATGTTTCCTGCACCTGCGGTCCTTATGGACCAGTTGTCAGCAGTCCTGGAATAATTCCTGTCAGAATGGAAGCGGTGTGCGAGCAAAAGGAGCTATAAGCCCCCTCCCCCCACAAAAATCTTTACTGAAAGGGGTGCTCGGAGTCAGATATGGGCCTAGCTACTATGCTCAGGACCCGACCTCTGAATATTTAATGTTTATGAACAGGACATTCCCTTGTGAGGAAGACTCCAGTTCTGTGTCAGTGAATGACAGGGCGCTTGTAAGTGATCTCATTGATGTGAGAAACACTCTCAGGCTGGAATTGCTGTGACAAGCTTTTCTTTTACACAGTTTCCTCACTGTTTTCCTCACACTGCCTCAAGAGCAGCATGGATGAGGGAGGACTTTATTCATTTATGTCTGTAGTCCCTGTGAGCCTTATGTGTGATACCTGAGGTAACATTTCCCGCCATTTCCTGGGGAATGATTTGAGCTCTGACAGACACACGGTCTGAGGATCAGAGGTTACCTGTTACCTGCATGCTGCTTCGGCAGCACAGTCAAGCAGGTTGGAATGATACAGAGAAGATTATGCGCCTCTGCGCCATAATTTAACTCATCCTATACCTCTACACTGCATACATTCACAGTGTATGTATGTGTTATTGGTCTCTGTGTCTGCGTGGCTGTCCCCACGTTCCAATGCTGTGTTTCAGTGCCATACATGATATAAACGTACAAAATATGTTTATGCACGACTCCAGATACATTCACAGTATATGTATGTATTATACTCTCTGGGTTGGCGGGGGGCTCCGGTGTCCTCCCGCACTCTCATGGTATGTGCGCTTCGGCTCTCTGCACAGTATAGACATGTTCAATATGTTTATTGCACATATTATACATGTTTACAGTATGGGTATACTGTTTGCGTGGGGTTCCTCCGGGTACTCCGGTTTCCCCCCACGCTCCAATGGAAATGCACAGCATAAACATGTGCAATATGTTTATTCACATGCTATCATTCCTACACGGTATCTGTGTGCTGTCTGCGTAGAGTTCTTCCGAGTGTTCCGGTTTCCTCCCACGCACTGACGGTATGTGCGCCTTTGGCCTTCTGCACAGTTAAACATGTTCAATGTTTATCACGCATGCTATAATACCTACACGGTATGTGTAGGCAGTCTGTGTGGTTTTCCTTCGGGTACTCCGGTTTCCTCCCACACTCCATTGGTATGGGCGCTTCGGCGCTATGCACAATCTAAATTTGTGCGATTGGATATCCACATACTAACATACCTACCCGGTATGTCTTTGCACTCTGCGTGGGTTTCCGCCCACGCTACATGACATGCATGCCTTTGGTGCAATACACAATGTAAACATACACATTATGTTTATACACTACACTAAATACATTCACAGTAGTTGTAGGTATTGCATTCTCTGAGTATGCGTGGGGTACTTCAGTACCTCCCACGCGCCAACGGTGTGCGCGCCTTCGGTGCTATGCACACATGAGCTTGTGCAAAATGTTTAGCACACACACTAGAATACCTACACGGTATGCGTATGCAGTCTGCGTGGGTTTCCGCCCACGCTACATGACATGCATGCCTTTGGTGCAATACACGGTGTAAACATACACATTATGTCTATACACTACACTAAATACATTTACAGTAGCTGTAGGTATTGCATTCTCTGAGTATGCGTGGGGTACTTCGGTTCCTCCCACGCGCCAACAGTGTGCGCGCCTTCGGTGCTATGCACACATGGGCTTGTGCAAAATGTTTAGCACACATACTATAATACCATACACGGTATGCGCATGCAGTCTGCATGGGTTTCATCCGGGTGCTCAGGTTTCTCCCCTGCGTTCCAATGGTGTGCGCATTCTCAGCGCTATGCACAGTATAAACATGTGCAATTTGTTTATTCGCAGGCTAACATACCTACACGGTTGTGTACGCAATCTGCGTGGCTGGTTTACGTCCAGGCCCCGATGATGTACGCGCCTTCGTCGCTGGCACAGTATATACATGTTTAATAGGTTTATCCACAAATACTAAACTACATACGCCGTATGCGGTGGTATTATGCTCTTTGTGGCTGGGTGGGTTTCCTCCCACACTCTCCATTAGTGAGTTTGACACAATACATAGTATAAACTATGTGTTTGCACAATCGGCACCTATCCATGGGTAGCTGCTGGATGGAGCATTGTCACAAGGATCCCTGGTTTCAGGGGTATCACTCTCCACCTGCTTTCAGTGGTGATCAGAAGCGCTGGCTTGGACTGTGTTCGCCAGGTTGGGGTTAGCATTACGCCCGTTAGTGGCTGCGTCTCTGGCATTTTTTATAGCTCAATGACTGGGCAAAAGCCTCTGCTTCATCCATCAGTCGTCTAGCAGGCGCACTACAACTGCTTTAGCCTTTAGGGTCTCTGTGCCTGGGGTGGGTTTGCGCCACCTGTGGAGGCTGAGGTACTAGTCCTCTGACCGAGTTTCTAGGGAAGTTCCGTCAAGTTGCCTTTATTGGCCAACATTTGAGGCACCCTGTACACTGGGGCCTCCCTTCTCCGATACATTGCGGAGTCTCTTTGGGATTTTCATACATCTCGCTGCAAGACGGTCCTGTCGGCCGTGTGCATTGCAGGCAAAGGGTCCTTGCATCCGGAGGTGTTTCCACCTTCTTTACCGGAGGTGGGGCACCGGAAGTGGACCTTATGGCTGCTCGACTCACTCGCAAGGTGGCAAGATCGTGGTCAGGTCCAGGGACCCCTGGGCGGACGCGTCAGACGCTTTGGAAGCCCGTGGGGGCAGTATCACCTGATATATGCTTACCCTCCACTACTGTTGTTGCCTCGCCGGCTTTGCAGAGTAGGGGCTGAGGCCATTCCAGTGCTCCGAAACGGCGACATTGGTACGCCGATCTACTTCGGCTAGTCGCAGACATTCCTGGCGACGGCCTATTGGGGTGGACCTTCTGTCTCATGATCCCATACTTCGTTCTGCTTTACAGTCCTTGGCCTTAATGGCATGGCTGTTTAAAGCCAGGTGCTGAAGGACCGAGTTCTCTCGTATTCGGTCATCTCTTCTATGTTGTTGACACGGGAATCTTCCTCCAGAAAGATATCTCACCGTACCTGGAAGGCTTACATCGCTATGTGCGAGGAACTTGAGTGGCATCCTCGGATGTATTCCGTTCCCAGGATTTTGCTGTTCTTACAGCGTGGTGTGACCCAAAAGCTGGCCTTGCATACCTTTTTTGAGGGTCGGATTTTGGCCCGGGCTGTCTTTTTCAATGACCGCTACCGGGCCATTCCTTGATTAGCACCTTTTGTGCAGGGGGTTCGCTATGTGATCCCCCCTCTCAAGCCTCCTCTCCCTACTTGGGATCTGATTTTGATGCATCTCGGTTCTCCAAGAACATCCCTTTGAGAATATCAGAGAGATTCCTCTCTTGACCTTGTCCCGGAAGTTGGCCTTAGTGGCCATTGCTTCGGTTAGACGGGTGTCTGAGTTGGCGGCCTTGTCCGGCAAGTCGCCTTACTTGGTCCTCCATAAGGATATGTTGGTGTTGCGCCCACGACCATCCTTCTTTTCTAAGAATGGTCTTGGCCTTTCACCTTAAGAAGGACATTGTTCTTCCGTCCTTGTGTCCTCACCCATCGCATCCCTGAGAGTTTGCGCTTCATACATTAAGATGGGTACAAGCCTTACGAGTGTACCTGTCTGCTACTGTTTCCATTCGGAAATCTGTGTCTGGTCCAAAACAGGGCCGAGCGGTGTCGTCTGCCACCGTCTTTAGGTGGATCAGGCAGACCGTCATACAGGCCTATGCCCTTAAGGGGCGGGCGCCTCCCTTTCCGGTTGCGGCGCATTCCACCAATGCAATTGGTGCTTCCCGGGCCTTCGGATGCTCCCTTCGGCCGCAAAGCATTGCAGGCCGCTGTTTAATGTTGCAACTCCTCCGTTGAGGAGCTCTGCTTGTTTGGAGTGAAGTTTTGGTTGTTCCTTTGCTACCGCTTCCACCCTTCTGATACTGCTTTGGGACGTCCCACACGTTTACAGTATCCAGCTGTGTCAGTCCATGGACGATAAGAGAAAATAGGATTTTTGTACTCACCGTAAAATCCATTTCTCTGACGTCCATGGACTGACACAGCACCCACCCTTCCTTTTAAGGTTTGTACTGCTTTGTTACGAACTGAGGTCTGCTAGCTGCAGGTGGGAGGGTAATGTCCTGAGGGACCGCCCCCTGGGCGGGGCTGTTCAGCTCTGGTTTGTTCTAGAATGTTTTAACATCTAACATTCTGCCTAGATCTTCTCCTGCGAGCAGGGACATATTCCCACACGTTTACAGTATCCAGCTGTGTCAGTCCATGGACGTCAGAGAAATGGATTTTACGGTGAGTACAAAAATCCTATTTTTTCTAAAAACTATTTTTTGTTCATACTTGTTGCCTCAAAAATCCCAATAACAAGAGGTTATTTCTATTTTTAACGTACAAGAGATGACGGCAACTACATGTTTCCCTATTTTATCGGGACTGCGACATTATAGCGGACAGATCGGACACTTTTGAAATTTTTGAGACCATTGACAATTTTTACAGCGATCAGTGCTATAAAAATGCACTGATTACTGTAAACATGTCACTGGCAGGGAAGGGGTTAACGCTAGGGGGCGATCAAGGGGTTAACTGTGTTCCCTCTCTGTGTTCTAACTGAAGAGAGGATGGGACTTACTAGGGGAGATGACGGATCGCTGTTCATACTTTGTATGAACACACGATCAGTCATTTCTACCCTGAAAGAACCGGGATCTCGCTGTGTCATGAGCGATCGTGGGTGCCTGGCGGTCATCGCATCGGCTTCGGGGGGCGAGCAACGGGCGCAGGTGCATCTGGCGGCGTGCGCCCCTAGTGGCCACAGGGCGAAGCGACGTATCATAACGTAGTTTTGCCCAGCCGTGCCATGCTGCTGCAGTGAAACTTAAAGAAGAAAGATGTATACTGTAAACTTGCAAATTTTTAGACCTCCCTGGTCCAGTCCCGTGATTATGCTCCCTTGTATCAGCCAGTCTTCAAAAGCTTAAAGTGCTCAGATATAGCAAGTGCTATAGGGCAGTATGAATAGAGCAATTTTAATATATTACCTCACAATTAAATCTAATCAAGCAAGTCATTTGTATATGCCTCATCCTCTGATCGAGTGGAGTGATCCTAACATCCCAAAGTGCAAATGAGGATCTAATAGTTGCCAGCACACCACTTTATATAAGCCCAATATGCACAGAGTAGCTTATTCTGGTGCAGCTTATAGTGCCGCAATATGCCACCCAAAGCATGTAAGCCATGTGGACCAAATAGGATGTGGGGAAGGGAACAACTTCCCTTAATGGCATTGATCCTCGCCCACTTCTAGCTCAATGACACCACTTCCTGAGTACAGAGCGGCGGGGGCACTGACACAACATTCTGTCCAACTCACCCGCCCATAACAAAATTGTCGAAAGAAATCTACCCTGGGGAAAGAAGACACAGGCAGTGGACCACAAATTCCCATCCCAATAGAACCATGGGGCGTGCCCATGAGTGCCAGGTGTGATCACCTGACTGGCACAGGAGATCACGTGACCGGACCCGAGGCCTGAATAAAGGTAAGTATATACACCAATCATCCATAACATTATGATGACGCACCTAGTTCCCCTTTTGCTGCTAAAATAGCCCTGACCTGTCGAGGCATGGACTCCACTAGAACTCTGAAGGTATGCTGTTGTATCTGGCATCAAGCTATCAGTAGCAGGTCCTTTAAAGCGGAGGTTCACCCACATTTTAAACATTGCTGTCACCAGTCCCTCTTAACATGAATAAAAACAAATGCCTAACCTTTTATTTTTTTTGTTGTGTCGTTTTCATTAATCTTCTTTATTCATTCGTACTTCCGGGATTTCCTCCCGCGGGAGTAGGCGTGTCCTTTGCTGTGTCTCCTGGGAGCAAAGTGTCCTGCTTCCCAGGAGTAATAGAGTAACGCCTTCCTTGCAAACAAACATCACGATAATTCAATCGTCACGTGACTCGTCTACCCGGTCACGTGACGAGGGCGGATCTAATTCCGCCATTTTAAATAATGGCACGTAGGTGTATTGGCATCACAACGGGGCGTGTACTTTTACTGTTGACGCCTGTTGTGATGGCAACCAGGAAGTGTTGACGGCGCTGCTCGCCCTCAACACTGCGCGTGCGCGAGATACAGCGATGAATGCCGGGAGAAGCGCATTCATCGCTACCCGGAAGAATGTGCTTGTGGGCTTCAAGATGCCCACAAGCAAAATGGCAAATACAGGAAGAATTTTTATAAAGAATAATTTATAACGAAAACGGACGGGGGAAGTTTATGAGCGCCGGACAAGTGAGTACTAAAAATACATAATGCGTAGCATAGAATGGACTGAAAAAAAAAAATGTCCAGACCGCGGAACTTCCGCTTTAAGTCCTGTAAGTTGCAAGGTGGGACCTCCATGGATCGCACGTGTTTTTCCAGCACATTCCACAGATGCTCGTTTGGATTGAGATCTGGAGAACTTGGAGGCTAAGGCAACACCACCAACTTGTTGTGTTCCTCAAATCATTCTTGAACCAGTTTTGCAGTGTGACAGGGTGCATTATCCTGCTGAAATACATCACTGCCATCAAGGAATACTATTTCTGTTTCAATGTTTTTTATTGAAATTTTCACAAAGAAAAAGGAATACAATCTTGGATGCAAGAACAAGTACAGTATAAAAAGTATACAAAATTCAGAGTCATCCAAATATTGAGTGGACATCCCTACAGTGAACAGTATTGTGGGTACCCTCATTTATATGAGGTATTCTCAAAGCTCTTTTGGAGTTTCAGATATAGTCAAAAGCTTTGTATCAGGTATAGAGATGGAGCCTCTATGTTTAATAAAGCAATACCAATCGTCCATATATGACTATATATATTGTGAGGGGGTTAGCTCGGCAGCGGGTGTGTGTGACCCCCTGGATGGGTTCACCACACAAAAACAGGCACAGCAGACAGAGTTTGTAGTTGCAAAAACAAAAGGTGCGGTTTATTTAAACTATTTACAGGGGAAAAACAGCAAAACAAAAAGAAACATAAAAAAAGAAATCCTGGTCAGCTTGACCGCTTACTACACACGTAGGTTCCCTGTCTGACAACTAGGTGCAGCCTTGTGCTGCCCCAGCCCCTATCTCCCTGTTTTTGAAGGTTTTAGCCACACAGGCTTTGTCTCACCGCACAGGACAGAAACACACTCCCCAGTCTTGCACAACACAGAACTGATTCCAGGATGAGCATCTCCCTTAGCATGCTGGGAGTTCTTGTAGAGGCCTTAATGAGCCACTTGATTCAGCTGGGCTCATTAACTCTTCCCCCGCAAGACTCCCAGCACTCCCCCTAGTGGTATGAATTTGCATAAAGCCTGAATCTAGGGCATACATACCTACCATCCTGAATGCAACCTGGTGATTTTACCTGCCTGCTGTCACAATATATATATATATATATATATATATATATATATATATATATATATATATATACACATACACAGATATTAAGGATGCACATATGGACCCTTTCACATATGAGGAAGAAGAGGTGAATAGCTGTATAGTGGGGATTTCACCCCACTCAGTTCCCTTAGATCAAAATACATTCTGCAGAGGCACTTGCTGTTCAGGGATTATAGAGCACAAATCAGACGACTCTCATATAACTATAACAAGAATCAAGAGGGAAAAATAAATAAAGAAAAAAATAAAATAAAAAATGAAAATAAATAAAGGAGGAAAAGAGAAAAAAGGGATAGAATGAAAGAAAAGTAAGGAAGTAGAGAAAATAGAGAAGAAGAAAGTGACCCCGTGCTCCAACTCGCGCCAGTCAGAGACGGCTCTAATCGGGTAAAGATCTGGGGTCCCCCGTAAAGTATTCAACCCATGGGTCCCAAACTTTCTTGAACATCTGCATTTTATCTTGTAGTATCGCTGTCATAAGTTTATTAAGCATAATCCAGGAACGTTTTTGCTTAAGTTGTGTAAATGGCAAAGCTGCCGTTTTCCAGGATTTTGCAATAATAATTTTTGCTGATATAAATAGGGAATACTATTTCCATGAAGGTGGGTACTTGGTCAGCTATAATGTTTAGATAGGTGGTACGTGTCAAGTAACATGAATGACAGGACCCAAGGTTTCCCAGCAGAACATTGCCTAAAGCTGCACACTGCCTCTGTAGGTTTGCCTTCTTCCCATAGTGCATCCTGGTGCCACCCCATCCCCAGGTAACTGACGCACTGACACCCGACCATCCACATGATGTAAAAGAAAACATGATTCATCAGACTAGAAGACCTTCTTCCATTGGTCCTTGGTCCAGTGCTGATGCATGTGCGCATTGTAGGTGCTTTTGGCTATGGACTCGGATTAGTGTGGGTCCAGCCATTACGAATTGGCCCTTGTCAAACCCAAAGCGGAGGTCCGTCAATTTTTTTTAATTTAAAGTCAGCAGTTGCAAATACTGCAGCTGCTGACTTTTAAAAGAAGGACACTTCCCTGTCCAGCGCGCCTGTAATGTCGGTACCCGAAACCGATCTCTGCCTCGGCTCTCGGATGCGGCCGCCGCCATCTTCGGTAAGAGAATCAGGAAGTGAAGCCTTGCGGCTTCACTTCCTGGTTCCCTACTGCGCATGTGCGAGTCACGCTGCGCAAAGCCACTGGTCCCTGCTGTCTTCTGGGACCCGTGTGTCTCCCAGAAGACAGCGGGGGGGGGCGCCGGACGTGGCGTAGACTCCCGCAGATAATGCGGGGATCTATGCCCGGAAGTGGGTGCAAATACCTGTCTTAGACCGGTATCTGCTCCCCCCTGAAAGGTGCCAAATGTGACACTGGAGGGGGGGAGGAATCGGGACAGCGGAGGTTCCATTTTTATGTGGACCTCCACTTGCCTGTTTTTTTTTAGGGACAATATGTTTACCTACTGCCTACCTACCCACGTTCAGGTGTCATTGTAACCAGATAATCCAATGTTATTCACTTTTACCTGTGAGTGATCTTAATGTTATGGCTGATTGGTGTACATCTTTGTTCAACAGGTTAGTAGGCATATGTATTAGGAGGAGGGAGGGGACAGTTATAAGAGTAGTAAGGTTACAGCTGAAATTCTACTTTAGGTTCCTCAGACCCATATTCCAGCTGTTATAATTTTGTATAACATTAAATATCTAAAGTGGTTTAAAAATACCCAAAAGGTAATGGGGTATGCAAGGAGATGTAGGAAGCACATGGTTTTAGTATATTGTTTTTTTGTTTTGTTTTTTTTGTTTCTACTAACTTAATTGAAATAGTATTGACAATGCTTTTTAAATGCATTTCCCAAACTACTTTTTTAAGAACATGATTTAATTAGCAGCTTCCTTTTTTTTTTTTTTAGCTCACGATGCCTTCACCAATGCCTGAATATCTGAATGTACACTATATTTGTGAATCTGCGTCACGCCTGCTATTTTTGTCCATGCATTGGGCTCGTTCTATTCCCACCTTCCAAGCTCTTGGGTTAGTATGATATCTTTTATCAGACCATAAATGGTAAAACTAACATTGTGATAATACTTATTTTGGTGTTTAGATAAAATACAATGTGCTTATATGTTATTGTAATGCCTGTAATGATGCCACATACACCATGCTGTGTTGTGCTGCTCAGCTGTTTAACCCCTTCCATACCGGGCCATTGTCAAATGACGCCGGCAGGAACCCTCTCTCCCTCCGGCGATCCTGCGCACCATAAGAATGATCATAGCGGCGGTTCCGCCGCTTGATCGTTCTTATAGGCGGCGGGAGGGGACATCCCCCCCCTCCCGCCGCCATCCGGTGCTTCTCCGGGCTCCCCGTGCCATCGGGGACTCGGAGAGAATCGTCCGGCGCCGGTGGTGGGTCACGTGACGAGCATAGAGATGACTGGTGACCAGATGGTCACCAGTCATCTCTATGATCGTCGGAGGCCCGGGCGCGATGTGATGACATCACGCCCGGGTCCTGAAATGTAAACAAAGCCGCCATTGCGGCTGTAAGTATGAGATCAGTGAAATTTTTTTCACCGATCTCATGCTTTCTAGCCTGGAGGAGAGATGTGGGGTCTTATTGACCCCGCATCTCTCCATAAAGAGGACCTGTCACACACATTCCTATTACGAGGGATGTTTACATTCCTTGTAATAGGAATAAAAGTGATTAAAAAAAAAAAAAAAAAGTAAAAATAAAAAAAAAAAAGTAAAAAAAAAAAATATATTTTTTTTAAAACGCCCGTCCCCAATAGCTCGCGCTTAGAAGCGAACACACATGTAAGTACCGCCCGCATATGTAAACGCCGTTCAAACCACATATGTGAGGTATCGCCGCGTGCGTTAGAGCGCGTGCAACAATTGTAGCACTAGACCTCCTCTGTAACGCTAACCTGGTAACCTGTAAAAAATTTCAAAGCGTCGCCTATGGAGATTTTTAAGTACCGAAGTTTGGCACCATTCCATGAGTGTGCGCAATTTTAAAGTGTGACATGTTAGGTATCTTTTTACTCGGCGTAACATAAGCTTTCATATTTTACAAAAAAATTGGGATAACTGTACTGTTTTGTTATTTTTTAATTCATTAAACCATTTTTTTCCCCAAAAAAAGGCGTTTGAAAAATTATTGTGCAAATACCGTGCAAGATAAAAAGTTGCAACGACCGTCATTTTATTCCCTAGGGTGTCTGCTAAAAAAACCATATATAATGTTTGGGGGTTCTGAGTAATTTTCTAGCAAAAGAATGATGATTTGTACATGTAGGAGAGAAGTGCCAGAATAGGCCCGGTATGGAAGTGGTTAAGTGCATTTCAAAAAGAACAGACCCAGCAGGTTTCTGAGAGGAAGTGAAGAGATGACATGGCAAACTATGAAGATGTAAAATAATTCCTTACATTTAAAAAAGCTAAACTCCATGGAAGGAAATGCATATATGGGAACTGTTTATCTTCCAAAAAGATTTGTAATTCTGTTAGCTCCGTTTTGTGACCTGGCACTCCTATCAGACAGTCCATTCAGATCTTTGACTTCAATTGCAGCAGCATTAAGTTGGTTTAAGAACCACATCTTAGAGCCTGTTGAGTGGATGATGAAAGAGTAGCAACACACTGATGGTCATCCCTGTGCTCTATTGCTGTCCGCATATTTCATGTCAGCACATTGTATTGCTTTTTACTATAAAATTATCTTTATGACGATTTCTGCCTAAAAAGTCCAAGAGGGCTGCTCCAATCCTGCACTACGGTGTAGGTGTACAAACCTTTTGTATGTTTAGGATGTTGGCAGTCCAAACACGAATATAACCCATTTCCTCTTTCCATGTCAGCCCATGTGCACTGCCACAGAGCCTGACTGGCCCTAGTGCTGGCCTTCCTTCTTCAAATCTGAGTGTTTCCATTTAGGTCATTACACAAGGCTGATATCGTCATATAAATTTAAATGCCTAAACAAGTTGCATTTTTAGAATACATTTGGTGATTTTTATTTTAATATAGTACTGTATTAATTTGTGTTTTAAAGATGCTTGGAGCTCAATTTTAAATGCACTACATTATGTGATATATAATAGATTAATATTTCAAACGGGCTTCATTTACATCAGTCTGCTTTGCAATAATTTGTTTTTTTTAGCATGTGGGGAACTCTTATTGGACAGAGTGATGGCAGTTGGAGAACTTGGCTATTAAAGTGGTTGTAAACCCTTTTTTTGGACTTCTACCTATAGGTAAGCCTAGAATAAGGCTTACCTATAGGTAGTGGAAATACCTCCTAAACGTGCACCGTTTAGGAGATATTTCACTTGTAGTCCGCCGAAAATGTTAAGGGCGCATGCACGGGGAAGAAACTAAACTAAGTGCTGTTTCTTCCCTAGCCTGTGCCGTTAATGGCGGCTCCCGTGCATATGCTCGGGAGTGACGTCAAGCGGCTCCGGCGAATCACAGAGCCGGAGTCCGCGGCCCAGAAGGAAGAGGGGCCAGAAGATGGACGCTGCCTACACAGGGGACATCGCTGGATTCTTTTGCAGGTAAGTGTCACATAATGGGCTAGTATGCGATGCATACTAGCCTATTATGCTTTTCATTTGCAGGGAGCAAAAGAGGAAGTAAAACACATCAGGGTTTACTTCCTCTTTAAATCAGGCCCCTGTAACAAACAAACTAGTTTTAAAGGGGGCACACTAAGGGCTAGTTTACACTTGCTTCAAAACATGGCTTTGGACACGCTTTGTTAAAGCTCTTTGAATGTCAGTCAAAGCTCCTGTCACTAAATAAAATGAAACATAAAAGTCCAAAGTAAATAATAAACATCTTTGGAAGGTCAATTAGAGTTCAGAAGAAAGTGAAAGTGATCATTTGTTTTTCATGCACACC
The DNA here is from genome assembly GCA_029206835.1 of Rana muscosa. Taxonomy (NCBI): domain Eukaryota; kingdom Metazoa; phylum Chordata; class Amphibia; order Anura; family Ranidae; genus Rana; species Rana muscosa. The sequence continues at coordinate 785,408,833 of CM055118.1, forward strand.
ATTTGATGTGAGTCATCGCATGTTTTGGAGTCCATTATGGATATCCGACAGTCCTCATTTAACCACTTGCTTACTGGACACTTAAACCCCCTTCGTACCCAGACCAATTTTCAGCTTTCAGCGCTGACGCACTTTGAATGACAATTGCGCTGTCATACAACGCTGTACCCAAATGATATTTGTATAATTCTTTTCCCACAAATAGAGCTTTCTTTTGGTGGGATTTGATCACCTCTGCGGTTTTTATTTTTTGCGCTATAAACAAAAAAATACAGACGTTTTTAAAAAAAACACAATATTTTTTTACTTTTTGCTATAATAATATCCCAATTTATTTTTTCTTTTTTTTCTCAGTTTAGGCCGATACGTATTCTTCTACATATTTTTGGTAAAAAAAAATTGCAATAAGCGTATAGTGATTGGTTTGCGCAAAAGTTATAGCGCCTACAAAATAGGGGATAGATTTATGACATTTTTATTTATATATATATATATATATATATATATATATATATATATATATATATTTTACTAGCAATGGCGGTTATCTGCAATTTTTGTCAGGCCTGCGATATTGCGGCGGACATATCGGACACTTTTGACACTATTTTGGGACCATTCGCATCTATGCAGCGAACAGTGCTATAAAAATGCATTGATTACTGTATAAATGTGACTGGCAGGGAAGGGGTTAACACTAGGGGGCGATCAAGGGGTTAAATATGTTCCCTGTGAGTGATTCTAACTGGGGGAGGGGACTGACTGGGGGAGGTGACCGATCTGTGTCCCTATGTACAAGGGACACAGCATCGGTCTCCTCTCTACCTGACAGGACGTGGATCTCTGTGTTTACACAGAGATCCACGTCCTGCCTCTGTAACAGCCGATCGCGTGTACCTGGCAGACATCGCGGCCGCCAGGCACACGCATTAGCGACACTGCGGGGAACAGCTGTTCCCGGCATTGCGCCATCGGCGACGCGCAGGGGGAGTGAACAAGGCAGGACATCCAGGGACGTCCACTCAGCACTTGAGAGCCGCGCTGCAGACGTCTTTCGTCTATAGCGCGGGTCTCAAGTGGTTAACTTTGGGTGGTGGGAGCTCCTGTTTGAGGTCATTCTCTCAAGAGTGCTTGTTTGACCCACGTGCTATATGGTACGTGTGTCCATTGAATCTGGTAAGCGTGAACACTTTACCATTTTGACTGTATTTTCAAGATTCATACCGGATTATTCAAGAAAGACCTTTCACTTTATTCTGAACTCTAATGGACCTTCAATAGATGTTTATTATTCACTTTGGACTTTTATGTTTTGGTTTTGTTCACACAAAATTTTGCATTGCCTATTTCTTTTTCGTACATCACGGGACACAGAGCGACATAGTCATTACTAATGGGTTATATAGTTACCGTCAGGTGCTGGCACTGGCAACTTCCAAAACCGGAAGTACCCTCCCCTATATAAGCCCCTCCCATCCGGGAGCACCTCAGTTTTTTGCCAGTGTCTAAGGTGTTGGCCAAGAAGAAACATGTGTTTTTCACTGAGCTTGCGTACAGGTTCTTTTGGGCCTCAGTAAGCTATTCCGGATCCGACCAAAAAAGCTTCATAGCTAAACGGTCGGTACCCGGGCCTTGCAGAGAAGAGCAAGGTTCTGCCTGTAATGCTTCTCTTAGGAGAGCTGGACCCTGGGATCCAGAGCTCTGGTCATACCCACGACCAAGATGTTTTCTGTGCAGGGTGCTATACAGGTCCAGGGGAGTGGAATCCTTGGGAACCCGGTCCCTGAAGGTTTGATTACAATGCCTGCCGTGATAGGTGAAGTTTGGGCTTTTGTGGACCAAACAAAGTCCTGCGGCGGGGAACAGGTAAGTGGGGGCCCCCAGGAACTTGGTTCTATTGGGGGACCCCCAAGCCTAATTTGTCTTTCTGTCTGTTACCTAATGGTATTCCCGCTAATATCTGTGCATGCCTGTAACTACTAAAAAAATGTAATAATTTTTAATAGTGGTCAAGAAAAAAAAAAAAAAAAAAAGAATGTTTTTTTATATATGTTTAGTATATTAAACTGCGGTGCCTGTGTTTGTCCACTAGAGGCTGCTGTGGAATGTTTTTCTTGTCATATGGACTAGTTTCTTCTCAGAGAGCAAAGTCCAGGCAGCTGGTGAGTTCTCCTACAGGAAACTGTTTCCTCTGCCATGTTGCAGTGTTCGTCTATCCCCCGGCCTGCGGCAAAAGGGGCCCTGGCTCCTGTCCCTGGTTTCCATGTTTGAAAATTAGCGCCGAGGCGCACGTGGCCGCGCGCGTGCGCGTGCACGCGCCTCTATATATAGAGGTGGCCGGAAAAAGGGGCGGGGCCTGGGGGATGACGCTCTGTGCGCGCCGCAGCGCTTCTGCGCATGTGCGGGCGTCCCAGCAGGTTTTAAAAAGCTAGGACGCAGCCATCTCTTGTGTGAATAAATCACTGACATGTCCGGTGGAAAATTGTCCAAATGTTCAAGGACCCAATAGATAAAAAATTGGAGTCCTTATTGAAATCTGCTTTTTCTACAGCAGGATTGGTGACACAACCAGCAGTGGCAGCTATAGGGGTCTGCCAAGCAGTGAAGGATCAGTTGAAACAGGTCTTAAGGGACGTGCCAGATCAGCAGGCGCTTGCTCTAGCTGATCTACCTAGAGCCTTATGCTTTGCGGTGGACGCTATAAAGGATTCAATCCATCAGGCCTCCCGCCTTACGCTGTCTGTAGTACATATGCGCAGGCTTCTATGGCTCAAAAACTGGTCTGCTGAAGCTCCCTGTAAAAAATTGCTGGTCAGCTTCCCATTTCATGGGGAGCGTTTATTCGGGGAAGACCTGGACAAGTATATCCAGAGAATTTCCAGCGGTAAAAGTACACTCTTGCCGGTCAAAAATAGAGTTAGAGGTCCCTCTTTTAAGAGGCCGGCTTCTCCAGTCCCTAGGACATCGGCTGTGAAACAGTTCCGACGGCCTCCCCGGTCAAATCCCGGAGGTAAAAATCAGGGACAGTTGCAGGGTAACAAGAAGCCCTGGAGCAGGAGAGGTACAAAACCTCCCCCAAAGTCAAATGCATGAAGGGTTGCCCCCACCCAATCGGGTGGGGGGGAAGACTTCAGTTGTTCACAGAAACCTGGCGGGACACGATCCGAGACAGATGGGTGCTCTCCGCAGTAAATCTGGGATACAAATTGGAGTTAAAAAACTCCCCTCCTTCCCGCTTTATAAGGTCGAACGTGCCAAGGGATCCCCAGAAGAGAGGATCCCTCCTGTTGGCACTGGAACAATTATTGCTTCAAGCAGTAATTATAGAGGTCCCCCTGGAAGAATGGGGGTTCGGGTTTTACTCAAACCTCTTTACAGTTCCGAAGCCAAACGGGGACGTGAGGCCCATATTAAATCTAAAAGGGCTAAACAAATTCCTGCATATCAGGACTTTCCGGATGGAGTCGATCCGATCGGTAGCCACTGCCCTACAAGGGGAGGAATGGTTAGCCTCGATCGACATCAAAGATGCGTATTTGCACATCCCCATCTTTCCAGCCCACCAAAAATTTCTACGCTTTGCGATAGAAGGGCGCCATTTTCAGTTCAGAGCCTTACCCTTCGGTCTGGCCACAGCACCAAGAGTGTTCACAAAAATTCTGGCCCCATTATTGGCCAATCTAAGAACACGAGGTGTAACGATAATGGCATATCTAGACGACTTGTTGCTGATAGACCACTCAGTGGAAAAACTAGAAGTGGTTGTTCACGAGACAATCAAGTTTCTGGAATATCACGGTTGGATTATCAACCGAGACAAGTCAGCCCTAGAACCAGTCAAAAGTCTGGAATACTTGGGGCTAAGGCTGGATTCAGACCAGAGAAAAATTTTCTTGCCTCAAGAAAAGGGGTCGTCTTTGAGAGATTTGATCCACTTAGTGGGTTCAAAAAGACAGCCATCCATACGCCTGTGCATGAGGCTGCTGGGAAAAATGGTGGCATCATTCGAAGCAGTACCCTACGGTCAATTCCATTCAAGGAAGTTGCAAAGGGCCATACTGTCAGCCTGGAACAAAAAAGTTCAGGCTCTGGACGTACCAATGTCCTTGTCCCCTTCCGTTCGCAGAAGCCTCCGTTGGTGGTTGGTTCCCCGGAATCTGGAAAGAGGGAAATCCTTCAGTCCGATTTCCTGGAAGGTGGTCAATACAGATGCCAGCCTTTTAGGCTGGGGAGCAGTACTGGAGCAATGGTCTCTCCAGGGCAGATGGTCGGATGCGGAAAAGGCCCTGCCCATCAATCTCTTAGAGATACGAGCAGCCCGGTATGCCCTAGTAGCATGGACATCCAAACTCCAAGGGTCCCCTGTCAGAGTTCAGTCAGACAATGCCACAGCAGTGGCATATATCAATCGTCAGGGGGGCACCAGGAGTCGTGCAGCCCAAAGGGAAGTAAATTACATCCTGAGATGGGCAGAAAGATATGTCCCAGCCATATCTGCGGTATTCATTCCAGGGGTGGAGAATTGGAAGGCGGACTTTCTAAGTCGCCAACAATTATGCCCAGGGGAATGGTCCCTTCATCCCGAGGTTTTCCGGACAATATGTCAGCGGTGGGGAACACCGGATGTAGATCTGCTAGCATCCAGGTTCAACACGAAAGTGGACAGGTTTGTCTCTTGGACAAGGGATCCCCTAGCGTGCGGCTCGGATGCCCTAGTGTTCCCTTGGGATCAGTTCAAGCTGATATATGCATTCCCACCGCCACAATTGTTACCTCGATTACTCCGCAGAATCAGGGTAGAAAAGAAACCAGTGATTCTGGTGGCTCCAGCGTGGCCCCGAAGAGCATGGTACGCGGAGATCGTAAAAATGTCTGTGGGGAGTCCTTGGACCCTCCCACATCGTCCGGACCTGCTTTCGCAGGGACCGATATACCACCCTTCCTTACCAGCCCTAGGTTTGACGGCCTGGCTATTGAAGCCCACATTCTAAAAAAGAGAGGGCTCTCTAATGCTGTGGTGTCTACCATGATCAATGCCAGGAAACCGGTATCCAGGCAGATCTACTATAGAATCTGGAAGGCGTACATCGCCTGGTGTGAAGCCAAGAAATGGCATCCACGTAAATACGTAATAGGTAGAATTCTGGACTTCCTACAATGGGCTGTAGATAGGAAGCTTGCCTTGAGTACTATCAAAGGTCAGATTTCGGCCTTGTCAATATTTTTTCAAAGGCCCTTGGCTTCGCATTCACTAGTCAAAGCCTTTATACAAGGAGTGATGCGTATTAGTCCTCCGGTTAGTATTCCCATATGTCCATGGGATCTAAACTTGGTTCTGTCGGTTCTACAGAAACAACCATTTGAACCATTACAGCATATTTCCTTGGTGCTTCTCACCAGGAAATTGATTTTTCTAGTAGCCATTTGTTCGGCTAAAAGAGTATCGGAATTAGCAGCTATGTCCTGTAAGGAGCCATATCTGGTTATCCATAAGGACAGAGTAGTGTTACGTCCTCATCCAGCCTTTCTTCCTAAGGTGGTATCGAGGTTTCATTTGAACCAAGATGTGGTTCTTCCTTCTTTTTTCCCCAAACCTACTTCGGTAGAGGAAAAGTTATTGCATTCTTTGGATGTAGTAAGAGCAGTTAAAGCTTATCTAAAAGCCACTGCTCAGATTCGCAGAACGGATACTTTGTTTATACTGCCGGAAGGCCCCAGAAAGGGTCAGGCAGCGTCAAAATCTACTTTAGCCAAGTGGATTCGACAGGTCATTATGCAAGCTTATGGCTTGAGAAGGAGACCGCCTCCGTTCGAAGTTAGAGCGCACTCCACGAGAGCAGTTGGAACTTCATGGGCAGTGCATCACCAGGCCTCCCTGGCTCAAGTCTGTAAGGCCGCAACATGGTCTTCAGTACACACGTTTACTAGGTTCTACCAGGTGGACGTTAGAAGTCAGGAGGATGTCGCCTTTGGGCGCAGTGTGTTGCAGGCCGCAAAAGATCCTCATGTCTGATAGCGCTCAGCTTATATATGGTGTATCCCCCCCCTCATTTGGCATTGCTTTAGGACATCCCATTAGTAATGACTATGTCGCTCTGTGTCCCGTGATGTACGAAAAAGAAAATAGGATTTTTATAACAGCTTACCTGTAAAATCCTTTTCTTGGAGTACATCACGGGACACAGAGCTCCCGCCCCTCTTTGGGGACACTTATTGCTTTGCTACAAAACTGAGGTGCTCCCGGATGGGAGGGGCTTATATAGGGGAGGGTACTTCCGGTTTTGGAAGTTGCCAGTGCCAGCACCTGACGGTAACTATATAACCCATTAGTAATGACTATGTCGCTCTGTGTCCCGTGATGTACTCCAAGAAAAGGATTTTACAGGTAAGCTGTTATAAAAATCCTATTTTTACCCTTCCAGGTTCACACGCTATTCACTTGCTCCACACTTTTGTTTTTTATTTCTATTTTGCACTGTATGTCTAGTGACGTGTTGGCTGCTTATTTTGTTCTCTATGCGCAATTTTTTTTATTTTTTACTAAATAAAATGGTTAGCTTACAGTCCTGTTTACACCTTGCTTTTGCTGGGGCTTTGACAAGGCTTCGGTGGGGCTTCAATGAGGTTTTGATGAGGCTTCAGTGGGACTTCAAGCGAGCTTTGCCATAGACTTCTATGGAGGCTTTGAAGATGCTTTGAAGCACAACTAAACCGGCATGGGGTATAATTTTTGAAGCGAAGCCGAAGCAAAAGCAAGGTGTAAACAGGAGTGTGAGCTAACCATTTTATTTAGTAACAGGAGCTTTGAATAGCGTCCAGAGAGCTTTAACAAAGCCTGTCCGAAGCCTTGTTTTGAAGCAAGTGTAAACTAGCCGGTAATGTGTGTTGAACCCGAAGCAAGTGTAAATGACCTTAGGGTGCTTTTAGAAAGAATCTTGTAGCCATCACTCTTACCTTAAAGCGAAACAATACTTGCCCGAGCTCCAGTGATGCAGCATCCCCAAGCTTCCTGGGCGGCCAGCTTCCAGGTCTCGATTGAAACCTTAAAAAGTGCATAGTGTGTTTTATTTTTATTTATTTGCTTTATATAATCTGGTCATAAAAAAAATTAAGCCATTTTTAAATATTGTTTAGTGATACAGTAAATCCTTGGATTGCGAGCATAATTTGTTCTGGAAACATGCTTGTAATCCAAAGCACTCTTATATCAAAGCAAATTTTCCCATAAGAAATAATGAAAACTCAGATGATTTGTTCCACAGCCATTTATTCATAAGTCCTTCAGTTTATAGTCCATATAAAAATATTATAGCAATGTGATAGGTTGTGTAACCATAAAATGTCCATCCACAAATGGCAGCCTCTACAAGGGGATTAGAAGCAAAATCCAGCAGGTGCTACAGAGTATAAAAGAGAACAGAGGTGCCTCTAAGTGTAGCAATATGGTTACATTTAAGTATGCAGTCATCCGGGGTAAAGCTGTCCACATAGACCGTCCTCCGCACCACCAGCTCTCGCCACTGTCAGTCTGCAATCGTGACCAGGAAGACTACCCTGCAGTAGACCAATCTGAAAGTGAGGCTTGAAACCCTCGTGGAGCGCAGCGTGAAAGGGATGACGTAGATTCCGGTGCGGAGGATGCTACTGCTGTGCAATTTGTTTTTGGGAATCCTTTGACTTGAGTGAATGTTTATATGTAAATTTGAAGATTCTTTACAAACTTTATGGTAAAAACCCCAAGGTTTGTGTACAATTACAATTATTTACTGTTTTATGTTTCCCTGCAGAACAGTCCCTTCTATAAGCAATGATAAATGAGACTGCATACTGTGTAACAAAAAAAAAAGCTTGCTAGTGAAGCCCGGTTCACACAGGGGCGGCACGACTTTGGGGGCGACACAGCGGCGCGATCTCAAGACGACTTGAGACGCCCGCCTGAGGCGATTTGCATAATGACTTCTGTATAGAAGTCAATGCAAGTCGCCCCCAAAAGAAGTACAGGAACCTTTTTCTAAGTCGGAGCGACCTGAGTCGCTCCTATTAGAACGGTTCTATAGTACAGAGCGGGACGCGACTCGTCAGGTGACCGAGTCGCCCCTATGTGAACCGGGCCTTACAGAAGAAGTAATAAAAACTTTTGTTATTGTTGTTGACCGAAAATTGCAAATAAAGCTGGTATCTTCTGTGCCTCCTGGTATTTGTGAGTTAGCCACTGCTAATGTAAGTGTGATGTTTGTCTCTCTCATCAGGCAGGAGGTTAGTACCTCTTTGGTGAAAGCTTGCTGGAGCGAATTGTTTTCACTTGGTCTTGCTCAGTGCTCCCACGTAATGAATGTGGCAACCATACTAACGGCATTTGTTAATCATCTGCACGGCAGCTTGCAACATGGTAAGATCCCTGAGATAGAATTATAAATGTCTATAATTGTTGCTACATCTGTTTTCCAATAATATGCATGACATTTTCAGGAACCCAAAACTGTACTTTTTTTTTTTTTTACTCTAAAAATGTTTCCCCCCAAGCTACTCCTTTTAATTATGTTTAATGGTGGGCCTTTTCTTGGGTGAGTGACTGTCCTTTATTTGCAGCCTCACTAGCAGCTTGCTGCATATAAAAAGCACTAAAGATTCTCAGGCAAAGTTATATAAGGACAGGGGTACATGTATAAGGGGCCTAGGTGTCTCATTTTATTTGTTTAGTGTTGCGAATGACTGTCTCCTTGATTCAGCTGAATCGCTTCTGTGAGGCTGCTTACATGTACCAAAAAGCATCCTTTGGGAATCCAAATATATAAAAATTGTACGGGCACCATACCACCAAAATAGTCTTTATTGAATAATTAGCTGCTTAAAGCGGTGGTATACCTGCAAAAAACAAACAAAAAAAACCCTGTAAGGCAAAGGCATAATGAGCTAGTATGCACCGCATACTAGCTCATTATGAAATACTTAGCTTAGAACAAAGCGCCGGCATCACATCCCGGTCACCGCCGAGGGAGCTGACATTTTTCCCTCGGGGTCTCATCCGGGTTTGCGGCTTCGGCGCTGTGAGTGGCCGGAAGCCGCGGTGACGTCAAATTTCCAGCAAGGAGCTATGATTTTCCGGCAGCATCCCCCGGACCTTCAGAGCACATGCGCCGCTGCCGTCAGCAGCTGCATGCAAGGTAAATATATCCTAGACCGTACAGGTTTAGGAGATATTTTACCTACAGGTAAGTCTTATTATAGGCTTTCCTGTAGGTAAAAATGTGCTAAAGGGGTATATAACTGCTTTAGGAAAGCCAGCATGTTTCATCAGGCCCCTTCTTCAAGGCTATGACACAAGAGTATAAAAGGTTATACATACGTTCATAAGAGAAAAGATTTAAAAAAAAATCTAGTAGTAAATTCATATTGTAAATCTATTTTAAAGGAAAAAAAATAAATATATATTTTTTAAAATGGCATTCATACACATTAAGCTATGATTGTAAATAAAATATATGGCAAGTAATGTTGAATATGGCTTGGTGGCAAATGAATGGATTAACACTACCCCACTGTATCTTGTGGTAGATAAGCTGTCTGGAGAGAAGTTAAAGCTGGTAATGGACCACATATTTAAACTTCAGGAGTTCTGCAATAGCATGGTCAAGCTAAATTTGGATGGTTATGAATATGCCTACATGAAAGCAATTGTCCTCTTTAGTCCTGGTAAGTAATTATTGTTTTTACGTTTTAAGTAAATGTTTATCCCTTTCGCTGGCAGAGTTGTTTTTGCATTGTTTGTACACATAAAAAAATAAATAAAAATAAAATTAAAAGAGGAGATTGTGCTGAGTAAATAGATACCAAGCATGATGAGCCTCTAAAGTTGCTACAAACTTGAATACCCTAAATTTTACAAAGGGGACGCTTTAAAAGCCCCTACAGGTCGTTGGTTTAGCATTAACCATGAATAATGGGTCTAGAATTATTGCTGTCACTTTGATGTGCATGGCAATGTGTAATATGTGTACAGCAACCGTTTTCGTACATAGGTGCCCCCGTCATGTGGGTTGGGCTCAAACTGTTTTGTGACCAAAAGTCCCCTAGATGATTATTTGCTGTGGCAGGTCTTCTTTATTGAGACATCAGGGGTCTTTTAGACCCTTGACTTCTCACCTGTCCTACCCCTAATGACAACCAAACCCAGGAAAAAAGTAATACACATCACTTCTGGATTCTTATGAGGTAGGGGAAATCTGTAATCAGGCGTTTGCTGGTCTTCCACCTCTCTACCTGGCAGCAGATGTATGGGGTTATGTGGAAGAGATCAGGAAGCTGTACAGCCGCAACAGCTTGTCAGATTTACCCACGTGTAAAACCCCCACTGCATAAGTTGGCAGCGAAAGGGTTAAAGCCCAACTCCAGTTTCCCCATTTTCTTCACCCACTCTTCTTGCGGCACCCTCTGTATGCTTATTGAAAAAAAAAAAAGTATAAATCCTATTCTTTTCCAGCAGCTCTTTGTCTGGTCAAGTGATGCCATGGGTCCACTTTCTCTATTGCTGGGTGGGATCTGAATGCCGCAGCGTTCTACTGTGAGTTCACAGCGACCTAATGATATGGGGCTCTTTTTGATGCCCTGGAATTACAAGAAGTAGGTAGAAAAGATTCTGGGCTCATTGAACTCAGAATACTTGACCACACTACAGTGAGTCTGTGGGAGACGACGTCTGAGGCAACGTTGTATCCTGGCCTAGGCCAACAAGGCCCAGGCCTAGGGCAGCACTTTGCAGGGGGGCAGTACGGAAAGAGTCCCCGCCAGCTTGCGCTACACTGTTAGTGTAACGCAGGCTGCTCCAAATTTTGACTGTCCTATCATCCTGGACCACAAACCTTCCTCACTGTGCTACATGTTTTCTGCTGCACCATTGGCATGGTTATATCTCCTTATGCCGCGTGCACACGATCGATTTTTTCGACGGTGAAAACACCGTCGAGAAAATCGACGTTAAAAACGAGGAACAGCTTGTTCCCCCCACACACGGCCGTTTTAAATGTCATTTTTTTTTGGTCGAAAAAAACGACCGCGTGTGGGCTCAGCGGCAGTGTTTTCCTATGGGAAACACTGCCGCGGAAAACATGTCGAAAAAAACGACGAGAAAAATTAGAACATGTTCTAATTTTTCTCGTCGTTTTTAATGCCGTTTTTCTCGTCGGAAAAAACGACAGCCCACAGACGATCGTTTTTCTCGTCGAATGGGAAAAATGTCGTTTTTCTCGATGAGAAAAACGGGCGTGTGTACGCGGCATCAGTCCTCTCCAAAAATTATCAGAAATTTGTGCTTAAAGTAGAACTATAGGCAATACTTTTTTTTTTTTTTTTGAATAGCGTAAGGGAGGGTTATAGCCCCTGTCAGTGTATTTTTTACCATCCCTGTCCCATTGCAGAGATTTCCCTTAACTTCCTGCCCCATAGCCAAACTGGAAGTGAGAGGAAATCTATGCAAATTAAGGGAATCCAATGACCCCCCCCCCCCCTTCCAGGCCCTAAGAACTAGTGTCCCTACTCGAAAATTTCAAGGTTGGGTCTTAAACAGGAAGGGATGTGTCATATTTACCGGTAAATTAGGGGATGCACAAGCTAAGTCAGGCCTAGGGCAGCACAAAACCTAAATGCACTTACTGGTCTGAGGTAAGGTAAGTATTGCAGCAAGAGTAACTGGAGTTGGGCTTTAAACTTGTATGACTGCAGTGAACCGATCTGATATCAGTCCTTGGGCTCCAGTGACTGTGCCTAGGCTGAGATAATATACAGTATTCAGTCTGTTGCAGGCAGTTCAGCTCTGAGCCAGTGTCTTAGTCCAGGAGTAGAAAGTGACCCTGTATAATGTCTGAACAAAGATGATGCCATTCTGCTGATGGGAAAAGTACTTGAAGGCATTTTCAGAGGGGAGTACTGTGATCTTTGACCTTGATTTACTAAAGGCAAATTGTGCACTTTGCAAAGGCATTGGTCCAGAGCTTAGTAAATGAACAGAAGCTCTGCTGACTTCCATCATCCAATCATGTGCAAGTAAAAATGCTGTGTTTTTTATTTCCCTTGCATGTGATTGGGTATTCTTTGCAAAGTAAAGCTTTGCCTCATTTATTAAGCTCTGGAGAGAGTGCAACTGCACAATCTATTTGCCTTTAGTAAATTGAGAACTTTGAGAAGATTCAGACATACACATCGTGGGCAAATATGTGTGGTTCAATGCGGAATCTTTTTAAGTTTCTGCATTTAATCTTATGTTTTACTGTACAGATCATCCTGGATTGGAAAATGTGTCTCAAATTGAAAAGCTTCAGGAAAAGGCCTACACAGAATTCCAAGACTATGTAACTAGGACATACCCGGATGATACATACAGGTGATACTTGCTTTTTTATTTTTTAAATAAGTACTGCAGCTAAACCTTAGGCAAAATGTAGTAATAAAGCTCAAGTAAAAATTATAGAGGATTAACTGCTCACAATGATGATTGTTAAAGCGGAGTTCCAGACTTTTTATGTTTATTAAAAGTCCGCAGCTACAAAAGGTGTAGCTGCTGACTTTTAATAAACAGACACTTACCTGTTCCACGGTCCAGCGATGTGGCCGCCCGGAGCGTTGCTCCTCTCCGCTGGCGCCTCTATTGACACTGTGGGCACCCGGCCGTGACAGCTTTTCGGCTTCACGGCCGGGCACGCACTGCACATGCGCGAGTCGCGCTGCGCTCTCCCAGTGGACAGGCAATCTTCTGGGGCCTGTCTTGTGTCCCAGAAGATCGCAGAGAGGGAGGGGCCGCCTAGGTGGAGAGGAGGAGTCGCCTAGGCGGCCATAGGTGGAAGGAGGAAGTGGGACAGGAAGTCCCACTCAAAACTAAGCCCCCACTCCCCCCCAAAAAAATTACATGCCAAATGTGGCATGTAAGGGGGCGAGGAGTGCTTAAAGCGGAAGTTCCACTTTTGGGTGGAACTCCGCTTTAAGTTTTTGATTGGTGCTAGTTGATATAATTATTTTACCTGTTTAATATAACCCTTTATTCTGTAGACTACACAGAACATTTAACTTTTCACCTACCCCTGTCCCAAAAAATATTTCAGTCTTATGGTCCAACCACAGTCGTGCTTAGAGCAGTCTCAGTTTTGGGTGGAAGTTAACCAATGCCATTGTGTTTTGGCTTGTACGTAATCAAACAAGACTTTTGCTGAAGCAGTTTGGTAAAAAATGTATAAAGAGGTAAAAAAGTGCATAATCCCAAATGTGATGTTCTTGAGGGGGAAGCCACAGCTTGAATTGGCATGCCTGCATCCACCCAATACTGAATTCACTTTTAGTGATGTTGTCCTAATCCCATCCCCTTTTGAATGTAGCCTGCACATTAAATGCATACCTTTTTATCTTTACTCCCAAGCCCTTCACTGTGCGGCCCTGCCCAGCACCACACAGACTTTGCAAGAAAAAAGCCCAAGCTGGCCCCTAGCTATCTTGACTATTGGAGACAAACCTTAGAAATAAATGGGGCAGTCTCATGTGTGCACTAGACATAGAGCCTGTCTGGAATATGTTTCTTGCAAAGGCTGGGTGGCTCTGGGCATAAAGGTAAGTATTTTAGTTTACAGGCAACAATGAGAGAATTATGGGGTAGACTTTTAAAGAGTTTATTTAGATGCCATTTAAAGTGACCTCAATATTCACCAAGCACATTTACACATCATACCGGTTAACACATCATATCATTTATACTTTATACTCTCAGTGATATTTAATAAGTACTGAAAAGACTCCTGAGCTGCATCTCGCCCCATCTAAGTTCACGTACATTCAGCACTTACTGGCACAGCATGTAAAGGAGATTACCATAGTGAAGTTCTTGATTCGGGGTCTCCAAACTTCCTAAACAAAGGGCCAGTTTCATGCCTTTCAGACTAGCCAGTGGGAGTAGAAAATGTCCCAGCATCGATTGGGAGTTCACAATGTCTCAGGCTTGGTGCTTAGTGGGATTTGAAAAATGTGGTCAGTAGGAGGAGGATTAATGTGCCATCATTGGTATTAGTGGCAGGAACAGTGCACCATTGTTGGTATCAGTGGGAGGACTAGTGCCCCACTGTTGGTGTCAGTGAAAGCAATGGTGCATCATCATTGTTGATAGTTGGAGAAATAGTGCCTCAAGGGCCAGACAAAGTCAAGCAAAGGGCCACAATCTGGTCCTCGGGCTTCAGTTTGTAGACCACCGTTTTAGTTGGAGAAAGTAGTTGCAGTATTTATTGTCAATAAATTAGCAAATTGTCAGTTAATGACTCCCCACATTCATTACAGAGAACAAATGTTTCTTTGGTAGACACTTTCTTCCCTGGGAGCAGGGCCACCCTGTTTTTGGTACTTAAAGCAGTTGCTTTATATCTTTGATTATATATTTGATCAGGAAATTATCTTTCTAATTTTAGGTTGTCACGGCTGCTTCTCAGGTTGCCAGCTCTAAGACTGATGAGTGCTGCAGTTATGGAAGAACTGTTCTTCGCTGGACTTATTGGGAATGTTCAGATTGATAGTATAATTCCTTATATTTTGCGTATGGAAACCACTGACTACAACACCCAGGTTATTGGTCTCTCTGCATAGCATATATTGGAGGTGGAGACAAAGAGAACATTTTCACCTTAATTCCTAACTCAGAACACAGGGAATGGACAAGACAAGGAAAAATGAGCTAGTCCAAGCGTTCAGTGTTCATCTTCATGAACAGTGCCTTTTGGCATGGTGTAAATATTCATTATTATATAGAGACTTGTCTGTATTATCATGGAATGGCCTAGGGCTGTGCATTCAGATGTATTTAAAACTGTGCTTTTATTCAGTCACTTCAGAATAGTATTATCTCATGGCATATTGCTATTGATCTAGATAAACAATCATTTTTTTTCTCAGTCGGATGTTGTGTGCCTTGCCTGCATTCTCACTAAGTTAGAGCAAAGGACAGGTAAAACAATTTTATAGTTACATTATGACTTTGTTTGGATATTCTAAGCAAGACACCTTTTAAAGTTATTAGAATTATTGTATGTATTCTTTAAGAATCACAGCACTAACTTAAAAGCAATGAACTAGAATTCAGAGGATGTCTCCTCATTCCTGCATGGAATAAAAATGCTTTATTTTTTTTAATTTTTTTTTGTTTCAATCATGTTGTGCTATTACTTATAAAGGTAAAGGTTTAAATTGTGTAACATAATAATAGTAAACATTTACTAAGGATACCGATGAGAGAAATGATCCAGGATACTTTTTTTCAAAGCATAACAAAAAAGAAATTTTGTAAATATGGTCAACCCACAAAGGGTCCAAATACAATTGTTCTTTAATGCAGAGCAAAGAATGCAGATAATAGTTTTCTGTAAAAAAAAAACAACTCTGTATATGTACGTTTCCTAGCTGCTAGCACTTTATGCTTTTAGGTTTATTTACTGTTTGCTTTGATCTTTTCTTTTTATTCACAATATGCAGCTGTGATAGTGAAATGTTTCTTATATTCTGTATGATCCTTCAAGCAATTCTTTAACCATGATTAAAGTATTCTGTATAGTAGTTATGCTTTTATTATGTTGCAGACTACTATGCTGGGGCTTAACAGGGAATCCGCCCATGAGGACTCCATTGCTTCCTGCAATAGTGATAAATTGGACTTTTAGGATGTCGGTTAGAGTAAACCTGTTGATAATTTTAAACTTGTAAAAGTTCTTGTTGCACAAGTAATCCTGTCACTAGCAAAAACTTGCCGGTGACGAGATCCTTAAAGCGGAGTTCCGCCCGCCCCTTTAAAAGTTAAGTCAGCAGCTACACATACTGTTTTTGCTGACTTTTAACATTAGGACACTTACCTGTCCTGGAGTCCAGCGATGTCTGTACCGCAGCTGATGTTTTCATCGGCTGGTCGGGTGCTGCCGCCACCATTGTGGGTAAGGGAAACCAGCAGTGTAGCCTTTCGGCTTCACTGCTAGGCCCCTACTGCGCATGCGCGAAGTGCGCTGCGCTCTCACTGGCCCGGCACAAGGGGAGGAGGAGGGGGACTGAGCTGCTGATGTAATTCGCCGTGGCCCAGTCTCCCAGAAGTGGGGACAGGGTACCTGTAAAAACAGGTACCCGCCTCCCCATTGCACCGGAGAGGGGGGGTCAGATAAGCGCAAGTTCCACTTTTGGGTGGAAATCCGCTTTAACTTACCACTAACCTATTTTAATAGTGGCTCCCTCGTTGGCTGGACTAGCGAGATGCCACTTTTTTCCAAAGAGGAAGATTTAGCAGGATTTCTGGCCAGTGAGAGAGCAATTCTATAGAGGTAAGTGGAAGCCTTTTGTGAGTGATTCTGCTGCTGGCAAAACAATGTATGACATCAGCCTAGGAGCAGACAACCCAAGTTGCCTAATATGTACATTGTTAGCCTGAACTAATTCGTGCAGCTCTTTGAAAACAATTTTACTTTGTCTCTAGGCGCCTGGTGTCTCTAACCCTTGTCAATTGCCTTTCGCCTGTTCAACAAGAGTGCCCTAAATGGCCACTGAGGCACACTTATCTGCCTTGAAGTGTGGCCGACAGATTCACTTTTTAATAGTTTGTTTATATCATTCAACATATGTCAAGGAGGTTTGCTTAAGGAAATGGTCTGCTTAGAGAAAAATGCAGGCTGCTGTATTTCTCCTTTTGAAAATGCTGCTTGGCCGAGTGTTATGAAAATCCACTTTATTACTTTGAGTTATTAACTGCCACTTGCTGGATGCATGATCCAGCTGAGTGAATGAGAAAGTATTGAAGACAGATGCAGCCAAACAAGCACTGCAGAACAGGCTCAGCAATAGCGGTTCCTTTAGACCCTTTTCACACTAAAAGTGCCCGGGTCCTCTGTTGGGGAAAATAGTGGGCAGCAGCCCTTCTAGACTTGCATGATGATATATATGTACTGAATATATTGGACTGACTGTACTGAGAAACCCCTTATTGTCGAATGTTGGACCTAGTGTAATGCTGATGTGTCAATAAAACAAACTTTTCTGTGAAAAAAAAAGGGCCCATTTTTAGTGGCGCTTTACCGTTGTTTTTGCGCTGTAGCGGCACTCTGCCAGCGGTACGGCAGCACTGGCCATTGATTTCAATGGGCAGGGCCGCTTTAGGAGCGGTGTATACACCGCTCCTAAAGCGCTGCAAAGAAGCTGCTTGCAGGACTTTTCCTGACGTCCTGCCAGCGCAGCGCCCCAGTGTGAAAGCACTCGGGCTTTCACACTGAAATTACAGCTGAGGCTTTTTTCAGGTGCTTTACAGGTGCTATTTTTAGCACTAAAGCACCTAGAAAATGCCTCCAGTGTGAAAGGGGTCTTAAGGGCAATGTTAGAGAAGCATTCTGAAACTTTACAGTGCATCCTGAAAGTATTCACAGCGTTTCACTTTTTACACATTTTGTTATGTTACAGCCGTATTCCAAAATGCATTAAATTCAATATTTTCCACAAAATTTTGTTTGAAATCTTTGCACATGTATTAAAAATAAAAACCGAAATAAAATCACATGTACATAAGTATTCATAGCCTTTGCCATGACACTCAAAATTGAGCTCAGGTGCATCCTTTTTGCACTGATCATCCTTGAGATGTTTCTAGAACTTGATTGGAGTCCACCTGTGGTAAATTCAGGTTGATTGGACATAATTTGGAAAGGCAAACACCTGTTTATAGAAGGTCTCACAGTGCATGTCAGAGCACAAACCAAGCCACAAAGTCCAAGGAATTGTCTGTAGACTTTAGAGACAGGATTGTATCAAAGGCACAGATCTGGGGAAGGGTACAGAAACATTTCTGCAGCATTGAAGGTCCCGATGAACACAGTGGCCCCCATCATCCATAAATGGAAGGTTTGGAACAACCAGAACTCTTCCTTGAGTGGGCCGCCCAGCCAAACTGAGTGATCAGGGGAAAAGGGCCTTAGTCAGAGAGCTGACCAAGAACCAGATGGTCACTCTGGCAGAGCTCCAGCATTTCTCTGTGGGGAGAGGAGAACCTTCCAGGAGAACAACCATCTCCGCAGCACTCCACCAATCAGGCCTGTATGGTAGAGTGGCCAGACGGAAGCCACTCCTCAGTAAAAGGCACATGACAGCCCGCCTGGAGTTTGCCAAAAGGCACCTGAAGGACTCAGACCATGAGAAACAAAATTCTCTGGTCTAATCAAACAAAGATTGAACTCTGACCTGAATGGCAAGTGTCATGTCTGGAGGAAACTAGGCACCGCTCATCAACCCCAATACCATCCCTGCAGTGAAGCATGGTGGTGGCAGCATCATGCTGCGGAGATGTTTTTCAGAGGCAAGAACTGGGAGACTAGTCAGCATTGAGAGAAAGGTGAATGCAGCAATGTACAGAGACATACTTGATTAAAACTTGCCCCAGAGCGCTCTGGGGTTCATCTTCCAACAGGACAATGACCCTAAACACACAGCCAAGATAAAAGGAGTGGCTAAGGGACAACTCTGTAAATTTGTCCTGGAGTGGCCTAGCTAGAGCCCAGACTTGAACCTGACTGAACATCTCTAGAGAGATCTAAAAATGTCTGTGTGCACCGACGCTCCCCATCCAACCCGATGAAGCTTGAGAAGTCCTGCAAAGAAAAAATGGGAGAAACTGCCCAAAAATAGGTGTGACAAGCTTGTAGCATTATACTCAAAGACTCCAGGCTGTAATTGGTGTCAAACGTGCTTCAACAAAGTTTTGAGCAAAGGCTGTGAATACTTACCGTATATACTCGAGTATAAGCCGAGTGTTTCAACAAATCTTTTGTGCTTAAAATGCCCCCCTCGGCTTATACTCGAGTCAACTTTTTGCGCCTGATCTCCCGGACTTTGGGGACCCGGTACCAAACATGGCACATATGTAGCCCCACTCTTCCTCTACAAGTGTGCAAAGTTTTTTGTCTGGGGGACTTACGGCCGGGGAGCACCGATTTTTCAAAGCCGGGCACCCCTTCCATAGACTCCCATGTTAAACGGTCATTTCTCTGGTGAATTTGGGGACCCGGTACCGACCGGTCGTAGGTCCCCTGGACCCGAAACTTGGCACACACGTGGCCCCATTTCTCATATATAAGTGTGCAAAGTCTTTTGTCTGTAAGACCTATGGTCGGGGAGCACTCCGGGCACCCCTTCCGTAGACTCCCATGTTAAACGTCAGTCTAGTCATGAGCACAGTGAGGCATGGACAAAGTGAGGCATGGAGATGGACACCCTAGGCTTATACTCGAGTCAATATGTTTTCACAGTTTTTTGTGGTAAAATTAGGTGCCTCGGCTTATATTCGGGTCGGCTTATACTTGAGTATATACGGTATGTACATGGGATGTTTTTTTATTTTTAATAAATTTGCAAAGATTTCAAACAAACTTTTTTCACGTTGTCTTTATAGGGAATTGTTTGTAGAATTTTGAGGAAAATAATGAATTGAATCCATTTTAGAATAGGGCTGTAACAACAAAATGTGGAAAAAGTGAAGTGCTGTGACTACATTCCGGATGCACTGTCTGCATTTTTTTATTTTATTTCGTATGCATCTAAAAAGGCTCCATATACCGAAATAGTAACAGGAGCAGTGAGTGAGAAAGAGTTGCTACTATAATGGAGTTTAATTCATAAATTCCTGCCTCCGTTGACCTAAAGTAGCATGGCACCAATATAAAACCTGACCCTAACCAATTAATAAAGAGGAGCTCCAGTTGTTTTTCTGAAAATTCAAAGTCAGTAGCTACAAAAACTGTAGCTGCTGACTTTAAATAAACAGACACTTAACTGTCCCAGGATCCAGTTCTATGCTTAACCCAAGGGGGCGCAGGACAGTCCGTCCCCGGCACCAGCATCTTAACTGTGGGCACCTGGCTGTGACAGCTTGTGGCTTCACAGCTGGCTGCCCACTGTGCGAGCCGCACTGTGCATTGTGAATGATCCCACAGTCTTCTGGGACCGGTGACGTATACCATTAGACTGAATGCACTAATTTCCCCAGAGCTTAGTGATTGCGTTGAAACTTTACTTTGTAAAGAACACCCAATCAGGTGCAAGGAAAAACAGCATTTTTGCTTGCACATGACTGGATGATGGGAGTCATCAGAGCTTTACCACATTCACTAAGCTCTGGGGAAAATGAGTGCAACTGCACCTGGAAAGAGCCCAGTCTATTTGGCTTTAGTAAATGAACCACAATGTGTGTGTAATTTTGTCACGCATTTGCTGGATTCCGTTTTTCTGCAAGTGTACCTTTCTCAGATATACCGGTGTGGCAGGGAACAGCATTTCCTATTTTAATGTATGCTGAGCAAATGTAGATCAGCAGGGAGTTAGTAGGCTGCATTTTTTATTTTATTTTTATCAGATGACAGTATGTCTTACATCAGCTTAGATGACGGAAATGTTGATTCACTTGTATTAAAGGACCTATTATGCACCACAAACCGCACGCCACATCATTATGGTACCACCAGCAGCTTACATTTTAGATGGATTGTATGAAGCCTACATAGATTTGTGTTGTGTGTCATCACAGATTTTTATTTTTTTTGCCCATTTTCTGAGGTAAAATGTTTTCTCCATGCTACTGAAGGAGGGGTAGAGCTCTATATAGTCACTAAGTGTCCCATTTAAACCGTTCATGCTGCCTGTCTGATATTCTAAAAATCTATTACTTTAATTTAGCAAGTAAATTCAGTTCGGGACCATATCTCACTCCTGATCAATCGTTTTAGAGGAAAATGCATAAGTCTCTAAAGGACTCTAGTCCGTAAATACATTTAAGCAGTACTTTATAAATGGGTATGTGTAAGTTAGTAGATTAACATACTGTAAGCTCTTAATGTTCGTAAAGTACAACCGTTTCTATGTTTAAGGAAAAAATGCTATATATTTACATATTTATATAAACCCTTTGTTCATCTGCCCTCATATCAGTACATTGTATTAATGTGGTCCTAGTATGTAAAAAAGCCTTTAGCCCTGTACACACGATTGGATTTCCTATGGTTTTTTAACCGATGGGTTTTTCCATCAGAAAACCGATGAAGCTGACTTTCATCAGTCTTGCCTACACACCATCAGTCCAAAAACCGACCGTTCCAAACGCGGTGACGTAAAACACTCCGATGAGCCGAGAAAAATGAAGTTCAATGCTTCTGAGCATGTGTCGACTTGATTCTGAGCATGCGTGGGTTTTTTATCCGATGGAGTTCCCCACAGACGATAGTAATTTGCTATTGGTTTTTTAACCATCGGATAAATTTAAAACATGTTATATTTTTAAACACCGATGGAAAAAAGACCGATGGGGCCCATACACGATCGGTTTGTCCGATGAAAAAAGTCCATCGGACTGTTTTCATTGGTAAAACCGATCGTGTGTACAGGGCTTTTAGGCTTCTTATATTTCCATTTAACCCTTTTGATTGCTTTTAGTAGTATTGTTTTATGGTAATTTGTTCACAGCTAAATTCAAAAACCTCCCTGGAAGATCATTAAGTACAAAAATGCTACCTTGTTTGTTGGGGGTTGTTAATCTGTTTTTTCACCATCTACTACCAAAAAACGTAATTATGAAGTGTTCCAGTGCTGAGAGAAGCAATCAGGCATGTTAAACAGGTTCATATGAAACCCTTTCCTGTTAAAAGTCCTTAGGTTCTTTTTGTACACATGAGCTCTCCTCACAACCTGAACCTTTAAAACACACTAAGGGCTCTTTCACACGGGACGGATCCGTGAAGATCCGCCCCGTGAACCTCCGCTTGCTCAGCGGGGATCGCTCCGTTGATCCCCGCTGAGCCGGCGGATGACTGGGCGGTCCCCGCACACTGTGCAGGGACCGCCCTGTCAGAGCGCCGCTCTCCCCTATGGGGGATCGGATGACGACGGACCGTAGAGTCCGTTGTCATCCGATCCGCAGACGGAAGGAAAAATAGGGTTTTCCTCCGTCACACTTTTGCGGGTCAGATGTCAGCGGACATGTCACCGCTGACATCCGTGGCTCCATAGGAGGACATGGATCATCCGTTCAGGTCCGCCTAAAAAACTGACAGGCGGACCTGAACGGACCCTCCGTGTGAAAGAGCCCTAACACAAAGTAAAGCAATTTGAATAGAAATAGGACAGCTGGTTTTGCCGACTTATTTTTTTATGGTACAGGATCACCTTAATCTCAGCTTTACTACCTAGTGAGACTCTCACCTGGAACGAGCATGCAATAGGAGGAGTCTGAAATGTTTGAACTGCAATTATACACTTTTGTTCCTAGTCAAATGACTCGCTAGGTAGTGTACCAAGGATAAGAAACACACCCCTGCAATCGACATCTTTAAAAACAAGTCAGAAGTGGCAGCCTCATACTTTTAAATGGTAGTCACTCATTCCATTTACAAGCGGAAGGATCTCTGTTTATATATGTGTGTTACTGTAAAGGAATAAAAGTTGCTGTAAATTGTCTTGCTTCTTAATGGAAATTGTAAATTCTATTTTGGATGTATTTTTTAAGAAAAGAAATGTATCTTTTTATGATAGAATAAAACTCCCATGTTTGTCCTTTCCTGGACTTTAATTTTTTCTTTTGCACTGTTGGTTTATGCACTTTAATAGCCTGTTAGTGTTTTTTCTTTGCAAATACTTTCTCCAAACAGCGAGGAAACTCCAGGAGGAGGTGGTGCATAGCTCAAAAACTGACAAAAATAAGGTTCTGTGTATACCTTGCAGGTCCTAAGATACAACGGTAGTATCAAGGGTACCACACAAATTCCTACAAGTTTTCCCTAAAGTGAAACTTTAGTCAAAAAATTAGGTCCTGATAGATTACTTCAGGCTGGCTCCTTTTGCAAGTATAGGTATGTAAAACGTTAAAAATAAGTGCCTATACTGTTTAAAATCCAGTATTGCACTGTCTCACCCTGCTCTTCACATGCTCATTTTCTCTCTATTCGTAGCAGCCTGTGAACTTCAGCACTGTAAAACCCGATCCCAGCCCCTTACCACGTGATCGGCGGTCAGCTAATGACAGCTGATCACATGATGTAAACAAAAGCTAGTAATCTGCTTTTTTTTTTCCCCTCACGCTACCCACGTGAGGAGAAAAAGAAAAGCCGATTACTGACTTGTGTAAATGGGACATTCATCTTGTGCACGGAGAGCCACTGCCGCCTCATCAGTGCCATCGATCAGTGCCCATAAGTACTGCTAAGCAGTGCCCACCAGTGCTGCCAATCAGTGTCCATCAATGCAGCTTTATCAACGCACATCAATGAAGGAGAAAAATTACCTGTTTGCAAATTTTTTTAACAAACTATAAAAACTTTTGTTTTTTGTTTTCAAAATTTTCTGTCTTTTTTTGTTTGTTTGTTTAGCAAAAAATTTAAAAACCCAAGTAGTCATTAAATACCACCAAAAGAAGGCGCTAATTGTGGGAAAAAAATTATAAAAATCTCATATGGTTACAGTGTAGAATGACGTTCAAAGAGTGACAGCGCTGAAAGCTGAAAATTGGCCTAGGCAGGAAGGGGGTTTAAGTGCCCAGTAAGCAAGTGGTTAATTGAAGAAACTGACATATTGTTTTTGAGACCAAGAAGAGGGGAAGAGTTTCCAATAAGGAAGCAACTGCTCTGGGCTCTTCAGCAAAATGGAGGCCTCCAGCAAGAAGAAACAGGAGCAGTGCTGGAGGAAAATTACAACACACACTCATTTTGGTAGCATAATTATTAATGTGGAATGCATATTTCTTGTTAATGCCTTGACACTGACAGTACACAGATATGTGGCCTCACTGGACTGGGCTTTTTTCCTTCTCAGCCATTTGTTTGAATGCAGAGGGCGGGCGTGATGTCATAACATTGCGCCCGGCCTCCGACGATCATAGAGACTCCGGCGACCATCTGGTCCGCCGGAAATCTCTATGGTAAACATCCGGGGCCGACGGATCCGTTCTCTGACTCACCGATCGCGGTGAGTCGGTAGAAGCATCGGAGGGAGGGGGAGGGGATGTCCCCTCTCACCTCCCGTAAGAACGATCAAGCGGCAGACCAGCCACTACGATCATTCTTATGGTGTAGGAAATCGCCAGCTGAAAAAGACGATATCTGAATGATGCCTGTAGCTGCAGGCATCATTCAGATATACCCACACAAAGCCCAGGACATCATATGACGGCCAGCCGTTGGCAAATGATTAAAAGTAAAAAAAAATCACATGCACATAAGTATTTACAGCCTTTTCCATGACACCCAAAATTGAGCTCAGATGCATCCTGTTTCCACTGATCATCCTTAAGATGTTTCTACAACTTGAGTGGAGTCCACCTGTGGTAAATTCAGTTGGTTGATTTTTTTTGATTTATGAAAGGCACACACCTGTTTATATAAGGTCCCACAGTTAACAGTGCATGTCAGAGCACAAACCAAGCCATGAAGTCCGAGCACAGTACCTTCATCATCCATGGAAGAGATTTGGAACCACTAGAGCTCTTCCTAGAGTGGGCCGCCCAGGCAAACTGAGCAACCGGGGGAGAAGGGCTTTAGTGAGGGAGGTGACCAAGAACCTGATGGTCACTCTGACAGAGCTCCAACATTTTTTCTGGAATGAGAAGAACCTTCTAGAAGAACAACCATCTCTGCAGCACTCCACCAATCAGGTATGGTAGAGTGGCTAGACAGAAGCCACTCCTCAATAAAAGACACAAGACAGCCCACCTGGAGTTTGCCAAAGGCACCTGAAGGACTCTCAGACCATGAGAAACAAAATTCTCTGGTCTGATGAAACAAAGATTGAACTCTTTGGCCTGAATGGCAAGCGTCATGTTTGGAGGAAACCAGGCACCGCTCATCACCTGGTTAATACAATCCCTACAGTGAAGCATGGTGGTGGCAGCATCATGCTGTGGGGATGTTTTTTAGTGGCAGGAACTGGGAGACTAGTCGGCAACAGGGGAAGATAAATGCAGCAACGTACAGAGACATTCATGAGGAAAACCTGCTCCAGAGCGCTGTGGACCTCAGACTGGGGCGAAGGTTCATCTTCCAACAGGACAATGACCCTAAGCACACAGAAAGTAGCAAAAAGTCACCAGCGCTAAAAAAGGGGCAGGTCATAATCAGCTTTGTGGAATTTATGCCCAGTGCAGCTGGACGAAAGCCCTAACTGGAGGATATGGATAAAACAGTAGTAAACAAAATAGTCCAGCGCTCAATGGGTTGTAAAAGCAAGCAGTCTAACAACAGGCAATGGAACATGAAAACAGTTTATTTGCTATAAATCATGATAAAAACCACTCCTGTTGGCAGACAAAGAGGAGTGTGAGGGATATGAGGATAAAAAGCTTACGGTGTCACCAGAAGTCCACTGGGCAACGAGGAACCAACAAAAACTGGGAAGGGGGGGCTGCCAATGCCCCTGTTGTGTTGAAGCCGAAGATGGAGACCGCTCACCGGCGTCTGCAAGGTAATCAGGCGTGCTGGAGGAGGAGAGACCCTAAGCAACAGCCAACATAACAAAGGAGTGGCTACGGGACAGCTCTGTGAATGTCCTCGAGTGGCCCAGCCAGGGCTCAGACTTGATCCTGATTGAACATCTCTGAAAATGTCTGTGCATCGACGCTCCCCATCCAACCTGATGGAGCTTGAGAGGTCCTGCAAAGAAAAATAGGGAGAGACTGACCAAAAATAGGTGTGCCAAGCTTGTAACATCATACTCAAAAAGACTTGAGGCTGTAATTGGTGCCAAAGGTGCTTCAACAAAGTATTGAGCAAAGGCTGTGAATACTTCTGTACATGTGATTTTTTTTTCGTTTTTTATTTTTTATAAATTTGCAAAGATTTTAAACAAACTTCTTTCACATTGTCATTATAAGGTATTGTTTGTAGAATTTTGAAGAAAATAATGAATTTAATTCATTTTGGAATAAGGCTGTAACATAACAAAATGTGAAAAGGGTGAAGCGCCGTGAATACTTTCCGAATGCACTGCACAGCTAAATAAAAAAAAATCAATTTTCTTTTACTATTTTGGGCCAGTTTTCCTTTGATAATAAAAAAATCCGGAGATATCCATTACCATTTACCACCAAATGAAAGCCCAATTTGTCCTGTAAAAAACAAGGTATAATCCACCTGAATACACAAAGTAGTTGTGATGATATGTACACTTTTACTAACACATGTCAAAGTTGCAAAATTGTGCGTAGGCATTAACATTTGTTTTACCCTTAGGCGCAAAGGGGTTAAAGAACAATCATTTTTTTTTATCAAACTGTTATGAGAAATTTTCCTCTTTAACTAGTAAAGCTT
Organism: Rana muscosa; assembly: GCA_029206835.1. Lineage (NCBI taxonomy): Eukaryota > Metazoa > Chordata > Amphibia > Anura > Ranidae > Rana > Rana muscosa. The sequence goes on from CM055118.1 coordinate 785,435,154, forward strand.
GTTAACCACTTCAGCCCCAGAAGATTTTCCCCCTTAACAACTTCAGCCCCGGACCATTTGGCTGCCAAATAAGGGGGCCACTTTTTGTGATTTGGCACTGCGTTGCTTTAACTGACAATTGCGCGGTCGTGCGACGTGGCTCCCAAACAAAATTTATGTCCTTTTTTTCCCACAAATAGAGATTTATTTTGGTGGTATTTGATCACCTCTGCGGTTTTTATTTTTTGCGCTATAAACAAAAATAGAGCGACAATTTTGAAAAAAAAGCAATATGTTTTACTTTTTGCTATAAAAAATATCCCCAAAAAATATATAAAAAAACATTTTTTTTCCTCCGTTTAGGCCGATACATATTCTTCTACATATTTTTGGTAAAAAAAAATGGCAATAAGCGTATATTGATTGGTTTACGCAAAAGTTATAGCGTCTACAAAATAGGGGATAGTTTTATGGCATTTTTATTATTATTTTTTTTATTACTAATTTTATTATTTTTATCAGCACTGCGACATTATGGCGGACACATCGGACACTTTTGACACTATTTTGGGACTATTGTCATTTATACAGCGATCAGTGCTATAAAAATGCACTGTTTACTGTGTAAATGACACTGACAGGGAATGGGTTAAACACTAGGGGGCGATCAAGGGGTTAAGTGTGTCCTAGGGATTGATTTTTACTGTGGGGGGGTGGGCTACAAATGACACAACAGTGATCACTGCTCCCGATGACAGGGAGCAGTAGATCACAATTATTTTCCTCAGTTTAGGCCGATACATATTCTACAAATGTTTGGTAAAATAAATCGCAATAAGCGTTTATTGATTGGTTTGCGCAAAAGTTATAGCGTCTACAAAATAGGGGATAGTTTTATGACATTTTGATTAATATTTTTTTTTTCTAGTAATGGCGGCGATCAGCAATTTTTATCGTGACTGTGACATTATGGCGGACACATCGGACACTTTTGACACCATTTTGGGACCATTGTCATTGATACAGCGACCAGTGCTATAAAAATGCACTGATTACTGTAAAAATTACACTGGCAGTGAAGGGGTTAACCAGTGGGGGGGATGGGCTACGTGTGACACGATTCACTTAATTTTCAGGGATTTCCTTTCTCTTCCTGTTTCTATGGGGCAGGAAATGAAGGGAAATCTCCCCACTGGAACAAAAATGGCAAAAATAAACCTTACAGGGGTACAAATATTCCCCAAATTATGAAACCCTCTCAAAATGGAAAAAAAAAAGTTTCACCTATAGTTCTACCTTAAAGCAGTAATGTGTCTTATACTGACATAGATTTACAGCACTCCAGGGTATCATATAAACTTTCTTTAATTGAAAAAGCTCCAGTACACAACAGCAATGATGATGGACGGATTAGGGCTGTTTAGGTGGAAAATGGGGGGCCTACTCAATATTTCGTGGGGGGCCATACATTTATGGTTGATTGGTGCATATTATTGTTTATTGATCTTTTTGTAAGGACTTAACTTGCTCAAAGCATGTGTACTGAAACAGGCTGAATGACATCCCCTGGTTAGAACAGAGGCAGGACACCACTGTACAGACAGTGTGCGGAACTCTGTGTGTCCTTGTTGTTTCCGGGGGAAGCTTTGTGCGCCGGACTCGAGCAGCCAAACGAAAGATGGCGGAGTACCTGCGAGTGCTGCGGAGGGGGTTTGAGCAGATCCGGGCGCGGGGAGTGTTTGGCTCCTTCTGGGAGCTGCTCAGGTTAGACTGGGAGACCTTTTTCTTCTTATCGTGTAGGGCCACCTGTAAACGGGTGCAGCGGTCTTTTGTTTCCCTTCCACCTTGCTGTCACCTTGGCTGGGAGATGACACTGATTGACCTCTGTTTACATTTCATCAGTGACGTGCACTAATACCATTATGGGGGACATATGGACAATCACTAGACTATTCTGCGCCCTAGGTGAGACCAGCTACTTGCATCCCGCCCCAAAAAATGTCAACATTTTTAAAAACGGCAGACAATGATCTAATATAAGCACACTCCATGCATTTCCCATACCCCCCCCCCCCCATACTTGCAGCACACTTCATGTACTCCCCATACCCCCCCCCCCATACTTGCAGCACACTTCATGTATTCCCCATAACCCCCCCCCCCTATACTTGCAGCACACTTCATGTATTCCCCATACCCCCCCCCCCCCTATTCTTGCAGCACACTTCATGTATTCCCCATACCCCCCCCCCCCTATACTTGCAGCACACTTCATGTATTCCCCATACCCCCCCCCCTATTCTTGCAGCACACTTCATGTATTCCCCATACCCCCCCCCCATTCTTGCAGCACACTTCATGTACTCCCCATACCCCCCCCCATACTTGCAGCACACTTCATGTATTCCCCATACCCCCCCCCCTATTCTTGCAGCACACTTCATGTATTCCCCATACCCCCCCCCCTATACTTGCAGCACACTTCATGTATTCCCCATACCCCCCCCCCCTATTCTTGCAGCACACTTCATGTATTCCCCATACCCCCCCCCCCCATTCTTGCAGCACACTTCATGTATTCCCCATACCCCCCCTATACTTGCAGCACACTTCATGTACTCCCCATACCCCCCCCCATACTTGCAGCACACTTCATGTATTCCCCATACCCCCCCTATTCTTGCAGCACACTTCATGTATTCCCCATACCCCCCCCCATTCTTGCAGCACACTTCATGTATTCCCCATACCCCCCCCCCTATACTTGCAGCACACTTCATGTACTCCCCATACCCCCCCCCATACTTGCAGCACACTTCATGTATTCCCCATACCCCCCCCCCCCTATTCTTGCAGCACACTTCATGTATTCCCCATACCCCCCCCCCCCCCATTCTTGCAGCACACTTCATGTATTCCCCATACCCCCCCCCTATACTTGCAGCACACTTCATGTACTCCCCATACCCCCCCCCATACTTGCAGCACACTTCATGTATTCCCCATACCCCCCCCTATTCTTGCAGCACACTTCATGTATTCCCCATACCCCCCCCCCTATTCTTGCAGCACACTTCATGTATTCCCCATACCCCCCCCCCTATACTTGCAGCACACTTCATGTACTCCCCATACCCCCCCCCCTATACTTGCAGCACACTTCATGTACTCCCCATACCCCCCCCCCCTATACTTGCAGCACACTTCATGTACTCCCCATACCCCCCATACTTGCAGCACACTTAATGTATTCCCCATATCCCCCCCTATACTTGTAGCACACTTCATGTACTCCCCATACCCCCCCCCATACTTGCAGCACACTTCATGTATTCCCCATACCCCCCCCCTATACTTGCAGCACACTTCATGTACTCCCCATACACCCCCCCCCCCATACTTGCAGCACACTTCATGTACTCCCCATACCCCCCCCCCCATACTTGCAGCACACTTCATGTATTCCCCACACCCCCCCCCCTATACTTGCAGCACACTTCATGTACTCCCCATACCCCCCCCCCATACTTGCAGCACACTTCATGTATTCCCCATACCCCCCCCCCTATACTTGTAGCACACTTCATGTACTCCCCATACCCCCCCCCATACTTGCAGCACACTTCATGTATTCCCCATACCCCCCCCCCCTATACTTGCAGCACACTTCATGTACTCCCCATACCCCCCATACTTGCAGCACACTTAATGTATTCCCCATATCCCCCCCTATACTTGTAGCACACTTCATGTACTCCCCATACCCCCCCCCATACTTGCAGCACACTTCATGTATTCCCCATACCCCCCCCCCTATACTTGCAGCACACTTCATGTACTCCCCATACACCCCCCCCCCCCATACTTGCAGCACACTTCATGTACTCCCCATACCCCCCCCCCCATACTTGCAGCACACTTCATGTATTCCCCACACCCCCCCCCCTATACTTGCAGCACACTTCATGTACTCCCCATACCCCCCCCCCATACTTGCAGCACACTTCATGTATTCCCCATACCCCCCCCCTATACTTGTAGCACACTTCATGTACTCCCCATACCCCCCCCCATACTTGCAGCACACTTCATGTATTCCCCATACCCCCCCCCCCTATACTTGCAGCACACTTCATGTATTCCCCATACCCCCCCCCTATACTTGCAGCACACTTCATGTACTCCCCCCCCCCCATACTTGCAGCACACTTCATGTATTCCCCATACCCCCCCCTATACTTGCAGCACACTTCATGTACTCCCCATACACCCCCCCCCCCATACTTGCAGCACACTTCATGTACTCCCCATACCCCCCCCCCATACTTGCAGCACACTTCATGTATTCCCCATACCCCCCCCCCCCTATACTTGCAGCACACTTCATGTACTCCCCATTAGGGTTGCCACATCATCCCTTTAATCCAGGACACACATTAATTACACAGGTTCTGTGGCTGATTAAGGTGGTAATTAAACTCACTTGGTGCCTTATCTGCATTAAATCAGCCTCAGAACCTGTGTAATTCATATGTGTTCTGAATTAAAGGAATGATGTGGCAACCCTACTCCCCATACCCCCCCCCCCCCATACTTGCAGCACACTTCATGTATTCCCCATACCCCCCCCCTATACTTGTAGCACACTTCATGTACTCCCCATACCCCCCCCCCATACTTGCAGCACACTTCATGTATTCCCCATACCCCCCCCCCCCTATACTTGCAGCACACTTCATGTATTCCCCATACCCCCCCCCCTATACTTGCAGCACACTTCATGTACTCCCCATACCCCCCCCATACTTGCAGCACACTTCATGTATTCCCCATACCCCCCCCCCTATACTTGCAGCACACTTCATGTACTCCCCATACCCCCCCCCCCCATACTTGCAGCACACTTCATGTATTCCCCATACCCCCCCCCCCTATACTTGCAGCACACTTCATGTATTCCCCATACCCCCCCCCCCCCTATACTTGCAGCACACTTCATGTATTCCCCATACCCCCCCCCCCCTATACTTGCAGCACACTTCATGTATTCCCCATACCCCCCCCCTATACTTGCAGCACACTTCATGCATTTCCCATACACCCCCTATACTTGCAGCACACTCCATGCATTTCCCATACACCCCCTATACTTGCAGCACACTCCATGCATTTCCTATACACCCCTATACTTGCAGCACACTCCATGCATTTCCTATACACCCCTATACTTGCAGCACACTCCATGTATTTCACATACACCCCTATACTTGCAGCACACTCCATGCATTCCCCATACACCCTCTATACTTGCAGGACACTCCATGCATTCACCATACACCCCCTATACTTGCAGCACACTCCATGCATTTCCCATACACCCCTATACTTGCAGCACACTCCATGCATTTCCCATACACCCCTATACTTGCAGCACACTCCATGCATTCCCCATACACCCCCTATACTTGCAGCACACTCCATGCATTCCCCATACACCCTCTATACTTGCAGCACACTCCATTCATTCCCCATACACCCTCTATACTTGCAGCACACTCCATGCATTCACCATACACCCCCTATACTTGCAGCACACTCCATGCATTCCCCATACACCCTCTATACTTGCAGCACACTCCATGCATTCCCCATACACCCTCTATACTTGCAGCACACTCCATGCATTCACCATACACCCCCTATACTTGCAGCACACTCCATGCATTCCCCATACACCCCCTATACTTGCAGCACACTCCATGCATTCACCATACACCCCCTATACTTGCAGCACACTCCATGCATTCACCATACACCCCCTATACTTGCAGCACACTCCATGCATTCCCCATACACCCCCTAATACTTGCAGCACACTCATACACCCCCTGACAGAGAGTGTCAGAGATGGGGATGACAGAGAGACCTCTAGCCCTGTCTGCAGCCCCTCTTGTGCCCCCATGTCCTAGTCCCTGTCTGCCGTAAGGTGTGTGTGATGGTCAGTACAGTACCTTCCATGCCTGCAGCAGGCAGGACCTATTGGGGGTGCTTGCATCTTCAGAGGTCTTCACCCTCTGGGGCAATCGGTGCTCGTCCTGCCCTCCCTGCTCTTATTCTCCATGTCCTGGGCTGGCGGCTTGCACTGCAGGGATGGCACATAGCAGTAGCTGGAGCTGGGATCATGGGATGTCATCCTGGCTGTACCTTGTCGCCTTTGCTGTCCTGCTCCTCGCACCTGCTGCTGTCACCGGGCCCTCAAGCAGTGCCCTGCAGCTCCATGGGACCATAGGTGGCAGTGCGCCCTGGGGGTCTGCCTAGCTCGCCTAGTGGTAGTGATGGCCCTGTTTGGGAGTAGAGAACCGCTCAGCTCTATCTGGACTTCCACATTGCACACTTTTGGAGTCCAATGCGCCTTGGGCCTGGCCATTCGTCACCCTGTAACATTTGTAAACAAAGCTATGGGTTGCTGGTGATGTCACTGCCAATGACATTGACTAAATATGAGCCATGTGTCCATATAAGGGCACTGGTATCACCAGCATCTCACCAATTTGTTTATATGTACTGCAGCATGCCCCTTCCCACAGCTGATTGGATTAGAAATAGCACAAAGTGGAAGTACAGACAGGAGTGAGTTTGGAGGGCATTCAGTCTCGTCTCTATTCAGGAGCAGAGGTTTCTGGAGTTTGTTATGGCGTGTGTCATTTTGGGGGATGTGCTGTTATCTTGCCAAAAGCATAAGATCCGGTTTACAACTGTGTTTGTTTTTTTTTTGTTTTTTTTTATGTGTCATACAATGCAGGATCATGAAAACAAAAAGGGGAAGGAAGGGCATATATATGTGCACGAAGCACAGTAGTATAATACTCACTTACACTGTATACCCAATGTGGGCGGTGTCTCTTTGGTCGGAAAATCGCATATAAACCAAAGGGGGTGTCCCATACCAAGCCAATAGGGGACCAGAAGACCAAATGAGTGACACCAAAATCAGTATGTAAAAGTGAAAAAAGGTAAGAATTTATTAATAAGTAGAAAATAGTATTTCATAAAACACCTCTCGATCAAGAGAGTGAATGATGCTAGAATTCTGACAAAACATATGAAAAAATGACAGCATAAACCAATCTCCATGTGTGGCCACGAATACAACAAAAATGGACATGGGACAAAAAACAAACAACATAAAACAATATCGATCGTCCGGACGCCTGGAGTCTCTATATGGATGGCCTGTTACGACCAACGGTCGCAAAAATCTCTATAAATCCTGAAGTAAAACAGGCAATCCACATATGGGTCCCAGGAAGGCTATAGCCCTTGAGGGAAAGGGGTGGGGGGGAGGGGTAAGGTAGTCAGCCATAATTTATTCCATTATATGAGGACAACTATTCTGGAATCTCCCACTCTCTTTCATCTATTATGTTTTTTCAATATCATGGACCTTGATGGAATTTGACTGTACATGTTCGGTGGTGCCAGATTTTGCCATTCCCCTCCAGTTTGATCGCTGTATTGTTGGGGATCCCTCCCTTACTTACGAGTTCCTCTGAGGCCCGTACTATTTTCTACTTATTAATAAATTCTTACCTTTTTTCACTTTTACATACTGATTTTGGTGTCACTCATTTGGTCTTCTGGTCCCTTACTGGCTTGGTATGGGACACCCCCTTTTTTGGTTTAAATGCAGGATCATGGCACACTGAACGCCTTTGGGGAAAATTTTATTTTACCTTTATAATCTATGAGGCTGTTTACATTGGTGCATTGTGTTCAAAGACAGCATGCTGTGTTTTTGAAAAATCCTGATTGGGGTGTTTTTGTTAAAAATGCACGTTAAATTATAGTCAGGACATGGAAAACAGAAGCACATCAAAGAATGTTGAAGCAATAGGCACTTTAAAGGGTAAGTTCACCTTTCGTAAACATGTTAGGCCAATTTCACACCAGTGGATCGATCGTGTCCATGTGTCAGTTTTTTTAGCGGACCCGATCGGACCACCCAATGTTCTCTATGGGGTGGCAGATGTGTCTTCTGATCCGTTAAGATCTGCTTATTAAAATAGACGTATGATAATCGGATGGAATCACATGCAGTGCATTTCCATCTGACCACCCCATAGAGCAGAGTGTGCTGTGTCCGCTCTGCATAGTGGAGCAGACACGGACCTGTCATCCGCCTGCTCAGCGGGGATCAGCGGAGAGATCCCCCGCTGAGCAGGCTGATTCTGCTTGGACGGATCCTCTCCATGTGAAAGGTGCCTTACACCCATATTTAGGGTGTGACATGGTACTGTTGCAGCAGCTCCCAATGCCCTGTTGTGACAGCGAGCAGGGGATCTTCTCCCCGCACACGCTGTCATAAAAAAAAGAAAAAACAGCCACGTGGGGCTCCGCCCACCCAGTTGTATCATTCATTCACAGAGTTTTGTGAATGATAACTACAAGTACCGACAGCCTTTGTGGCTGTTGGCTTGTAATTCTCAATGAATTTCCACGGTGCTATTGAGCGCTCTAGCTAGTTCATTGAGTCTTTCTGGAAGTGTGTAACTACCTGTTGGAACGGGGTACAAGCAGACAGCTTAAACTGACAGTCTGCAGGAGTCCTGATCCGTGATCTGCTTATCGCAGGTGCAATGCTTTGCAGACGTTGCAAATTTTTAGACCTGTAAAAACGTATCCTTTAAAGAGGAAGTAAACCCTGATGGGTTTTACTTCCTCTTTGTTTCCCTGCAAAGGTAAAGCATAATGGGCTACTATGCATCGCATAGTAGCCCATTATGTGACACTTACCTGCAGGAGAAGCCCGCGATGTCTCCGTCTTCCACGCTAGCAGAGAGCGTCCATTCTTCAATCCTCTTCCTTCCGGGGCCGCGAACTCCGGCGCTGTGACTGGCCGGAGTCGCGTGACCTCACTCCCGCGCATGCGCCCCCAGTCCCGGCATGACCCCAGCTTGAAACGGCACAGCGTGCCCTTTTAAGACGGCGCATGCGCAGTAGAAGGCATCGTTCGGGAAAATTGCAAATATCTCCTAGACCGTGTAGAGATATTTCCAGCACCTATAGGTAAGCCTTAATCTAGGCTTATCTGTAGGTTAAAGTGGTTGTAAAGGGTTTACAACCACTTTAATGTGTGTTAAATTCGTAGCAAGTGTAAATGAGCCCTTAGTCTCCATTCTTACCTTAGTGATTTGAACTGTGTTTTCAGAAGCGCTTCAACACATGACACCAGATTTTCATGTTATTCTATTGTGCCCCTTTATATCTTAGTGATACGCTTTTTCTCAATGCTTAGAAAAAATACAGACGCTACTTTGGGGCATAATCACATGTTTTTGGCCCCAAAGACTTTGTAAAAAAAAAAAGTAAAAAATTAATATATAAAAACATAAAGTTAAAAAAAAACAATAACAAAAACTGACACTGTCCACTGCCCTAGTGGCACTGTTTACACACAGTTTTTAGGGTGTAACATGTTCCAACATCTGCAGCCTCTTCCCCCACCGATTTCCCCTCCTCCCTGTAACAGCGGGCAGGGGATTCTTTCCCCACACCTATTGTCACAATTCAAAAATATAGTGTCCGTGGGGGGTTCCCCAACACGGCCGTGTCCTTAAGGTAAAAATCTTTTGCGTTTTACAATCGCTGTATTCCAGGTGCCTGGGATGCAAAATGCATCTTGCATTGCTTTACGTTTTCACTCAACACATTTTGTGTTGGTGTAGGAAAGGACTATAACCCCTGTCAGGTTTCCATGGCAATCTATGTCCCTGTTGCTTATGTTCACCCTCTCTGTTTGTCCTTTATAACCATTGTTACATGGACAGACAGTGATGAGAATTCTAAAACTTTACAGTTGTCACCAGAACGAGAGTTGAGGGGCAACTGGTAAAAACTCTCTAAAGGGAAATTTTCCCCACCAAAGCGCCGCTAAAATGAGCAGCACTTCACCGCTACTGCCCCCACTGCCCCAGTGTGAAAGGGCTGTTGCATTTCTGTGCAAAAAAAAAAAAAAACCTGATGCATTTCAATCCCTCCCTACACTGTCTCAAACTTTAAAGCCTCGTACACACGGCCGAGATTCTCGTCGAAAAAAACATGTCGTTTTTTTCGACGAGATTCTTGGACAAGAAACTTGTCCCGGCCGAGTGTACACACGCTCGATTCAAAGAACCCGCGGTTCTTTGAATGGAGCGTACGCGGTGACGTCATCGACTACGACGAGCATGCGCTCGTCACATTCGATGCCGTCGCCGCCATCTTGGTATACCCTACCTATGCCTAGGAAGCTACCGCGCATGCGTCTAATTCATTTCGAACATGCGCGGGCTTCCGGGAGGACAGGTAAGTGTACACACACTCACTTTTCTCGTCGAGAAACATGCCGACGAGAATCTCGACGAGAAAATAGAGAGCAGGTTCTCTATTTTCTCGTCGAGATTACTTGTCGGTTTTCTTGACGAGAAACCATACACACGAACGAGTTTCTCAGCCAGCAAGTTTCTTGCTGGTTCTTGCCGAGAAACTCGGTCGTGTGTACGAGGCCTTAGAGTATTTACCTATACTTTCATTTTAAAGTATATGTACTTCCAAGTATCAAGCAATGTAAAATGGAAAGCACTGTATCTTTAGGGCCCGTTCATTCTATGTGTATTGAATGGTGTTTTTCTGCACATGATCAACGCCAGTCACTGCAAGGGCACATGGAAAGCAAATATTTTCTGTGTGTCCTATTCACACCACAACATTGCTGTAAAGTGCGGTGTGATGCAGATGGCACTGTAAGCCACCACAACATGCCGCAATGCAGAGACTTGAATGGGGTGTAACTTTCTACACTGTCAATAAAGTTAACGAAAAAATGAAACCCGCGTGATGCACTGAAACTACGCATTACACTTCCCCCTCACCATCCAACAAAACAGACACCAGCCCACACACTAAATCAGCGCCTGTGAACGTGCCTTCAAAGCCCACATTTACATTTATAATAATAAAAAAAACACCAGTGGCTCAGCATGTTAAAAAAACGGCTATGGCTGCAATACTTAAGCCTGGTACACACCACTAGTTGTTTTTTTGTTTGTTTTTTCTTTTAAACCAGCGATCGGAGCCGCTATATGGACAATCCAACGTTAATACAGCAAATCTCCCCTTGCTGTTCTTTTGTGTGCTCTGACAGGGGGAAAGCCCCCCGCCATTGGCTGAGGACGCTGATCGGGAGCTGTTCCGCTGCTGGTTTTCCAGCATGCTCGTCCGACAGAAGCCAGCTGCCTTACACACAGGCCGGTTTTTATTGAACCGGTTGATGTTGCCCGACATTCAGCCTGTGTACTAGGCTTTACCCCCACTCTGGTTCTATTCCCCAAAAAAGTCACCACTAATCTTTCAGGGTTGAATACCCAGCATCATCCAACCCACTTACTGTAAAATCCAGGCCGCCATGAACTTGTGCCCTGGGGGCAAGATATCATGCCTGGTGTGGGCCCAGCAGTCCTAGTCGCCACACACTCCCAAGTAAAAGGGTCATGTGGTTTCCAGAGAAATACTCTGGAGACCTCCCAAAAAAAAGGTAAGAAGAGGGATGTCCACACTGAAATTTTTTCTAAGGAAAAATCCACTATTGTATCTTTATTTCTCAGTTTCATGGGATGTGGTCTGCCAGCTTTTGGTTTATAAAAGAAAGCCGGATGCTGTCTAGTTCATTTTCTAATTTTATTTTATTTTCTAAACATTTGCAGGTCTGCTGAATTAAAAACTGGTGCACTTGTTGGTGTGGACAAGTATGGCAATAAATATTATGAAGACAAACGTAATTTTTTTGGTAAGATTAGACACTGGCTGTTTTACATTTAAAGAATTTGCTTTTGATTGATGTTAAGAGTACTTTAATTGAGAACCTGACTTTAGTTCCACCTGCCTCCCCCATGCTGTGTAAAAGCAAACAGAACCTTTGTACTCACCTTTTGATCTGCAGAGGAGCCTTTTGATCCAAAAGGCCCCTGGTACTTTGCTACGTCTTGCCCAATGTCATGGCTTAAGCCGGCCATAGATGGATCGAATCTCTGCTGGTTCAGCAGGGACCAGCTGAGATTCGATCCATCTATGGGCAGGCTGATTGTACCCAAGTCCATGTTTTTTTAGCATGCGATTACTGCCAACGCTGACTGTTGATAGGGGGGAATCAAGCGATTATCTTTCCTGCAAACTGTGGATGCAGGATAGGAAATCGCATAGTCTATGGCTTGCCTTAGTGACTGTAAATGTGAGAGGCAGAGGCACTAATTGGTTGCCTGAGCCTCCCAGTCAATGGTTCTGCCTCTCACATTTCCAGTCACTAAGCTGTGACATTAGGCAGGAAATTGTAAGGCCAATAACACTTGTCTCTCCCAATCTCACAAGCTGTGATTTTTAGGAAGGAAAGACAGTGCCTTGAAAAAGTATTCATACCCCTTGTAATTTACCACATTTTGTCATGTTACATCCAAAAACGTAACTGTATTTTATTGGGATTTTATGTGATAGACCAACACAAAGTGGTACATAGTTGGGAAGTGGAAGAAAAATTATAAATGTTTTCAATTATTTTTACAAAAAAAGGTGTGAAAAGTGTGGTGTGCATTTGTATTCAGCCCCCCGAGTCAATACTTTGTAGAACCTCCTTTCACTGCAATTACAGCTGCAAGTCTTTTTTGGGGATGTCTCTACCAGCTTTGCACATGTAGGGAGTGACTTTTTTGTCCATTCTTCTTTGCAAAATAGCTCAAGCTCTGTCAGATTGGATGGAGAGTGTCTGTGAACAGCAATTTTCAAGTCTTGCCACAGATTCTCAATTGGATTTAGGTCTGGATTTTGACTGGACCATTCTAACACATGAATATGCTTTGAGCTAAACCATTTCATTATAGCTCTGGCTGTATGTTTGGGGTCATTGTCCTGCTGGAAGGTCTACCTCCGCCCCAGTCTCAAGTCTTTTACAGACTCTAACAGGTTTTCTCCTAAGATTGCCCTGTATTTGGCTCCATCCATCTTCCCATCAACTCTGACCAGCTTCCCTTTCCCTGCTGAAGAAAAGAATCCCCAAAACATGATGCTGCCACCACCATGTTTCACAGTGGGGGATAGTGTGTTTTAAGGTGATGTGCAGTGTTAGTTTTCCGCCACACATAGCATTTTGCTTTTAGGCCAAAAAGTAAAATATTGGTCTCACCTGACCAGAGCACCTTCTTCCACATGTTTGCTGTGTCCCCCACATGGCTTCTCGGAAACTGAAAACGGGACTTCTTATGGCTTTATTGCAACAATGGCTTTCTTCTTGCCACACTCCCACAAAGGCCAGATTTGTGGAGTGCACGACTAATAGTTGTCCTGTGGACAGATTCTCCCACCTGAACTGTGAATCTCTGCAGCTCCTCCAGAGTTACCATGGGCCTCTTGGCTGCTTCTTTGATTAATGCTCTCCTTGCCCGGCCTGTCAGTTTAGGTGGACGGCCATGTCTTGGTAGCTTTGCAGTTGTGCCATACTCTTTCCATTTTTCGATGATAGATTGAACAGTGCTCCGTGAGATGCTCAAAGCCTGGGATATTTTTTTATAACCTAACCCTGCTTTAAACGTCTTCACCACTTTTATCCCTGACCTGTCTGGTGTGTTCTTTGGACTTCATGATGCTGTTTGTTCACCAAGGTTCTCTAACAAACCTCTGAGCGCTTCACAGAACAGCTGTATTTATACTGAGATTAAATTACACACAGGTGGACTCTATTTACTAATTAGATGACTTCTGAAGGCAGTCGGTTCCACTAGATTTTAGTTAGGGGTATCAGAGTAAAGGGGGCTAAATACAAATGCACGCCACACTTCAGATATTTATAAAACAATTTGAAAACCATTTATCATTTGTCTTCCACGTCCCAATTATGTACCACTTTGTGTTGGTCCATCACATAAAATCCCAATAAAATACATTTATTTTTTAAAAGTTTTTGGTTGTAAAACGACAAACAATGGAAAATTTCAAGGGGTATGTATGAATACTTTTTCAAGGCACTGTAACTGTGCAAATCGGTGCCTCTGCCTCTAACATTTTTAGTTCCTTAGTTGTGGTATTGGGCAGAGCAGAATTGGGCCTGTTGGATCCAAAAAGGGTTTGCACCAGGTCACAGGTTAATATTTGGAAGCCGGCATTTTCAGTATGAGGGGAAGACCGTTTAAAAAAAACAAAGCAGGTTTCAAGCTGCTCTGTCATGAGAAAATTGTATGGGCTGCCATTCACCTCTGCTTTAAAAATGTTAATTCTTTGGCTGTCATGCTGATGCTTTGGCTTCAGTGTTTTTTAGAGTGGTATTAAATAAAAAAAATATATATATATATATTTTATTGCAGCTTACCAATTCCTTTATGCAGTGACTGCATTGTTTTCCTTTTTGAGGCTTTTTCCCCCTTTTTTTTTTTCACCTGTTGATCCAGCCAGTAAGTATGTTATTTTCTGCTTCCTTTACCAGACCAGGAACAGTGGCAGTTGGAGGGCTGACAGAGTGCTTAAAACAATCAGTTTTTATTCATTTATATAAAACCTTTATCCCAAAGGGGGAAAAAAAAAATAGCTGTGACTGCATCTAAAGCAGGCCATACACGGTCGAATTTCGAACAAATTTTCTTTTCAAAATCAGAAAGTTTTTTTTTGTTTGTTTTTTGTGATCCGATGATGCCACCTTTTGATTTTCGGAATTCGGCCGACCAAACCTTCATGTTGCCTGGAATATTCTTTTCTCTCCGGGAATATTCTTTACTTGTACATTCGCATTTTTTTTTTTCTATTACATTTCTTGCACGATTCTTCCATCATTGATCAGAAAATCATTTGTTTTTCAAAAAAATTTCCAACATGTCGGATTCCTCAAATTTGATTGCCGCACCAAAATCGGCTGTTGCTGCAGCCCACTAACGGTGCGAAATTCGTACGAAAATTCTTTGATACGATTTTCGAAAGAAAATTATTTAGAAATTCGAACCGTGTATGGCCGCCTTAACTCTCTACCTTCTCCCCAAACTGACAATGTTGCTCTTCAAAGGTGTCTCCTTTGCTCCTTCATCTTAAAGTGGTTGTAAACCCACTTTTTAAACAAAGACCTACAGGAAGTAACATTCCGGCTATCGCCGCAGCGATGGATGCAGCTAGAGGAGGGACACGGACGACTTCGGGGGCCCCGATCGAAGGTAAGTGGTACATAATGAGCTAGTATGCTAGTCATACTAGCTCATTATAGCTTTGTCTTGCAGGTTAGTCAAAAAAAAAAGATAAAAGGGTTTACAACCACTTTAAGTGAAGACCCCATATGACAGGGGGTATGTTACTGGCAAGGTTGCCATGTGAAAATAAAGGAACAAAAGCAGAAAAGCTAAAAAAATTAATACAGACACCACATTTAGGATTGGTAAGCTGTAATGTATTACATTTTTGTAGTTTAATACCACTTTAAGTTTCAGACCTAAAACAAATATAGACACATGGAACATCAATACTTTGCTGATACTCAATTACAGTATGCTTGTTCTAGGTGTATTCCATAAAAGTACTGAAGCCAGACAGGCATTGATTATCTTCAAAAGAGGGCCAGCAACTACTCCTGTGAGATTGCAGATACTTGAGATTTTTGTGATGGGAGTATTAAGGCTTTTCGTAGCACCATTACCTTTATCTAATAGCTAATGTTATTGATAATGGAGCTTACCCACACTGTTTCTTTAAAGTGGCCGTTAGTATTAGGACCCATGACCACTTCCACTTATTACTGTTCTAAATTTATTGTCAATATTGTAGTAATTTTAAATTTAGACAACATGGCTCAGGGCACTCAAAAGTCATATTGACCCTGTGGCTAATTATTCGATTCTATCTCTTGGCATTGCCAGATATTGTTCTCAAGATATGGGTCACCTGTGCGTGCTCACTCCTGAGCCGACCTTGTGTGTCTATGAAACACACAGCATGGCTCGGTAACGCCCCTGCCTTACTGGATGTGATTGACAGCAGCAGGAGCCAATGGCTCCCGCTGCTGTATGTAAGCCAATGAGGAGAGAGCCTCGGCTCTTGTGCACAGTGCTGGATCAGGCTCAGGTAAGCATAAGGGGGGTGGGGGGCCTGCAGGGGAAGCTACATAAAGGTTTTTTACTTTCATGCATAAAATGCAATTTACAACCACTTTTAGAATATTTCTGAACTAGAAGCATTTTGCCGAAATGGGTAAAAATTTCCTAAATCAAGATCAAAATGACTGCTAGCTGGCTACCAGAAACCATTGGAATATGTGTTTTTTGCAGAGGCTAGCTAAGAGGCTTACTAAGTACTGACAGCACTTATGCACATTCCAGATTTTAATTTCTAGTCCATCATATTTAACAGATAAAAATTGTGTATTATATCTATGTATTTCAGGGCTCGACAATCCCCGGGCGCCAGGTCGCAAATGCGACTAGAATTAGCGACCTGGGGCAGCACAGCTGAGGTTACCTGCATCTCCGTGCGCCCCCCCCCCCCCCCATGCGATCGCGTGATCTCGTCAGGGCCGCGCCGGCCGGTAATTTAGGCTGCGGCTTTGCGGCCTTCTGAAGGCCTAGGCTTCATTCTGTAATCTGGCGCCATCTTGTGGTGGCCGTTGGTAAGACAACCAGCAATGCTTGCCTGTTTCACTGCCAGCCCATCTCCTTCCCTTTACTTAGAAGTTAACCCCCAAACATTATATATATTTTTTATTCTAACACCCTAGAGAATAAAATGGCGGTCGTTGCAATACTTTCTGTCACACCGTATTTGCGCAGCGCACTTTTTTGAGAAAAAAAAATACACTTTTTTAAATTAAAAAAATAAGACAACAGTAAAGTTAGCCGAATTTTTTTTTTATATTGTGAAAGATAATGTTACGCTGAGTAAATTTGATACCCAACATGTCACGCTTCAAAATTGCGTCCGCTCGTGGAATGGCGACAAAACTTTTACCCTTTAAAATCTCCATAGGTGCCATTTAAAAAATTCTACAGGTTGCATGTTTTGAGTTACAGAGGATGTCTAGGGCTAGAATTATTGCTCTCGCGCTACCGATCGCGGCGATACCTTGTGTGGTTTAAACACTGCTTTCATATGCGAGCGCTACTCACGTATGCGTTCGCTTCTGCACGCATTGGTCGTTAAAAAAAAAACCTGGCTCCTAACTTTTTTAGCTGGCTCCTAGATTCCAAGCAAATTTGTCAAGCCCTGATGTATTTGCATTGGGATTGTGTTGCCCAATGCAGTTAGTATGAACAAGCCATGAAGGGGCTTTAATGCACAGAGTAGTTTTACATTCACAACCATATATCATCATATCACATTAATTTTCCAGATACTCGCCATCACACATAGGGGTTGACTAGAGAGTGCAAAATCTGGTGCCGCTCTGCATAGAAACCAATTTGCTTCTAATGTTTTAAAGCGGAGGTCCACACAAAAATGGAACCTCTGCTTTACGCAAAACCCTCCCCCCCCCCCCCCTCCGGTGTCATATTTGGCACCTTTCAGGGGGGAGGGGGGTGCAGATACCTGTGTAATACAGATATTTGCACCCACTTCTGGGCATAGACCCCTGCGGGAGTTACGCCTTCCCCCCCCGCTTTCTTCTGGGAGACACACAGGTCCCTGAAGACAGCAGGGGCATTTCGGAAGTAGGGAACCAGGAAGTGAAGCCGCAAGGTAATTCCCTGACCGAAGATGGCGGCGGCAGCATCCGAGGACCGAGCGACGGGTCGGCCTCGGGTGCCGACATCGTGGCCGCCCTGGACAGGTAAGTGTGCATATTTTAAAAGTCAGCAGCTGCAGTATTTGTAGCGGCCGACTTTAAAAAAAAAAGATATTTCGGCGGACCTCCGCTTTAATTTCCAAAGCTTAATTGAACAAGCTGAAGTTAGAAGCTGGTTGGCTACCACGCACAGATGCACCAGATTTTGCACTCTCCAGTTTTAGAAAGTCTCCCGTAGAGTGAAATATCTGCATTGGTATTATCCTGGTACTATCATCACTTAGAGACAGCTTTCAGATAGATGATGGCCATCTTCACTGGTTCCCTATAGTTAAAAAAAAAAAAAGTGCTATTAAGGAAATTATTGGAATCAAGTCCTAGGTTATCTGCAATGTACTTACAGTCTAATACATTTTGTAGTTTTGGTCCTGTCAGTGGAAAGCCAACTCTACCTGCAGCTGGGGGAAGGGAGCTTTGATTGACAGCTTCTAATGCCATTTACTTGTGGACCGTGGCTGACATTTGAGAGGGCCATGTGGATGTAAGGTCAACAAGCCTTCAAACTGGCAATTTGTTTTTTGCTTTAATTTAAACTACTCTAGCATGGCAATGTAGCTAGCGCTGGGACCAACTTAGACTTTTGTTTACTTGGTACCCGACACTCAGAGGGGCACAAGGGAGCTTTGTGTTTGAGACCTATAGCTTTCCCCCAGTTATTTAGGGAAACTATACAGTAAACCCAGCAGCTACAACTACCCATTTGCACATACCCATATAAGATGTGCCTATAGAAAAAACATAAATGAAAAAAAAAATGTAATTAAGCTAAATAGCTTGTCCTTTTTTGCAGGACGTCACCGGTGGGTCGATTACACATCTGAGATGAATGGAAAATATACTTATTGGAATTTGGATGGAAGCATGGTGCCCCCTGAATGGTTAGTGCATGTTACTCTACATACAGTTATTATGTTTGTAACAGAGGTTTGTCTTTTTTTTTTCCCCCATAACTGAATTACTTGTTGCCTTGTTCTTCACTGTGTTTTTTTGTGGGGGTGGTCACCTCAGTAGAGGAATAGTGCTTCTCTTCCTCCTATCAGATCTGCCTCCCAGATGACGTGTAATCTGATAACTGGTAGGGGAAATATTTAAAGGGGTTGTAAAGTCAGAAGGTTTTTTTATCTTAATACATTCTGTGCATTAAGCTAAAAAGCCTACTTTCTCTTATCGTCCATGGACCGACGCAGCTCTCATACTGATTACACGTGGGTATATGTCCCTGCTCGCAGGAGAAGACCTAGGCAGAATGTTAGAGGTTAAAACATTCTAGAACAAGCCAGAGCTGAACAGCCCCGCCCAGGGGGGCGGTCCCTCCGGACATTACCCTTCCACCTGCAGCTAATCAGCCTCAGTTTTTTTCTGCCTAGCAGAAGGAGAAGACGTGGCTCTCAGGAGCCAGTCTCCTGGAAGATTTTACTTTTGATTTTTATTCCTTTGGGAATTTTATTATTTTATTTTTGAGACCTTCAATCAACTGTCGGCTGGGCAACAGGTTGGGTACACTAGTATCCTCGTAGTCTTCCCTGTCCGACCATCGAGCGTGCTGATCCTCGCCTTGCGTGCGTGAGACTCAGTTCACGACATACCCCATGACTCCAGGGGTGGCCGGGTTGCTTTCATGCTCCCGTGGTCCTCTCAAGATTGAACAGTACTTGACTGACTGTATCTCTCGCGGTGGACCGGGCCGACAGCTACGCAGTACGACTCTGTGATAGGTCTGTCTGAAACAAGCCAGTGGGTCCCTGAAAGGGACGGGTAAGTAGTCTCTCCTACTGCAGGTGAGTACATGCTGGCTGTGTTTCTGTGTGTGGGGGTTTCTCCCTGTCCCCCCCCCCCTGTTATGCTGCTCTCTGCACCCTGTACTGGTGCTGTGCTGTGGGGTGCTTGGGGGTCACTCTGGCCTGGTTGGGCGCTCATGTCTGCAGTTTTTTCTGGTGTGTGAGGTGATTATTGCGTGCGCCATTGGCGCTGTTTGAGGTGGTTATTGCGTGCGCCATTGGCGCGCATTAGAGCTTTGAATTTTGCGCTCGGCGGCCATCTTGGCGTTCAGTGGCACAGTTATAGCTGCGGACGGCGGCCATTTTCTTGTAGCCGCCGCGCATTTATTTCTGGCGGCGGCGCAAATCCCCTCACAATCTCCTCACAGACTGAGCTGTCCTTAAGGGTTGGTGGGTCCTCCCGGGTATCCCCTCCTCAGCGTAGCCAGTGGGTGGACTGTATATTCACTGTATAGTGTATAAGGTCTCAGAGGGTGGCGTTTATGGAGTCTGATACACCTGCTCTCCACATTGCCTGGGGCAACTGGCAGTGCTGCACAGTTAAAACATGTTCATATGTTTCCTGCACCTGCGGTCCTTATGGACCAGTTGTCAGCAGTCCTGGAATCATTCCTGTCAGAATGGAAGCGGTGTGCGAGCAAAAGGAGCTATAAGCCCCCTCCCCCCACAAAAATCTTTAGTGAAGGAGTGCTCTGAGTCAGATATGGGCCTAGCTATTGGGCTCAGGACCCTACCTCTGAATATTTAATGTTTATGAACAGGACATTCCCTTGTGAGGAAGACTCCAGTTCTGTGTCAGTGAATGACAGGGCGCTTGTAAGTGATCTCATTGATGATGTGAGAATCAAACTCAGGCTGAAATTGCTGTGACAAGCTTTTCTTTTACACAGTTTCCTCACTGTTTTCCTCACACGCTGCCTCAAGAGCAGCATGGATGAGGGAGGACTTTATTCATTTATGTCTCTAATCCCTGTGAGCCTTGTGTGATACCTGAGGTAACATTTCCCGCCATTTCCTGGGGAATGATTTGAGCTCTGACAGACACACGGTCTGAGGATCAGAGGTTACCTGTTACCTGCATGCTGCTTCAGCAGCACTGTCAAGCAGGTTGGAATGATACAGAGAAGATTATGCGCCTCTGCGCCATAATTTAAACTCATCCTATACCTCTACACTGCATACATTTACAGTGTATGTATGTGTTATTGGTCTCTGTGTCTGCGTGGCTGTCCCCACGTTCCAATGCTGTGTTTCAGTGCCATACATGATATAAACGTACAAAATATGTTTATGCACGACTCCAGATACATTCACAGTATATGTATGTATCATACTCTCTGGGCTGCCGGGGGCTCCGGTGTCCTCCCGCACTCTCATGGTATGTGCGCTTCGGCTCTCTGCACAGTATAGACATGTTCAATATGTTTATTGCACATATTATACATGTTTACAGTATGGGTATACTGTTTGCGTGGGGTTCCTCCGGGTACTCCGGTTTCCCCCCACGCTCCAATGGAAATGCACAGCATAAACATGTGCAATATTATGTTAATTCACATGTTATCATTCCTACACGGTATCTGTGTGCTGTCTGCGTGGAGTTCTTCCGAGTGGGCGCTTCGGCGCTATGCACAGTCTAAATTTGTGCGATTGGATATCCACATACTAACATACCTACCCGGTATGTCTTTGCAGTCTGCGTGGGTTTCCGCCCACGCTACATGACATGCATGCCTTTGGTGCAATACACGATGTAAACATACACATTATGTTTATACACTACACTAAATACATTTACAGTAGCTGTAGGTATTGCATTCTCTGAGTATGCGTGGGGTACTTCGGTTCCTCACACGCACCAACGGTGTGCGCGCCTTCGGTGCTTTGCACACATGAGCTTGTGCAAAAGGTTTAGCACACACACTATAATACCTACACGGTATGCAGTCTGCGTGGGTTTCTGCCCATGCTACATGACATGCATGCCTTTGGTGCAATACACGGTGTAAACATACACATTATGTCTATACACTACACTAAATACATTTACAGTAGCTGTAGGTATTGCATTCTCTGAGTATGCGTGGGGTACTTCGGTTCCTCCCACGCGCCAACAGTGTGCGCGCCTTCGGTGCTATGCACACATGGGCTTGTGCAAAATGTTTAGCACACATACTATAATACCATACACGGTATGCGTATGCAGTCTGCATGGGTTTTATCCGGGTGCTCAGGTTTCTCCCCTGCGTTCCAATGGTGTGCGCATTCTCAGCGCTATGCACAGTATAAACATGTGCAATTTGTTTATTCGCAGGCTAACATACCTACACGGTTGTGTACGCAATCTGTGTGGCTGGTTTACGTCCAGGCCCCGATGATGTGCACGCCTTCGTCGCTGGCACAGTATATACGCGTTTAATAGGTTTATCCACAAATACTAAACTACATACGCCGTATGTGGTGGTATTATGCTCTTTGTGGCTGGGTGGGTTTCCTCCCACACTCTCCATTTGTGCGTTTGACGCAATACATAGTATAAACTATGTGTTTGCACAATCCGCACCTATCCATGGGTAGCTGCTGGATGGAGCATTGTCACAAGGATCCCTGGTTTCAGGGGTATCACTTTCCACCTGCTTTCAGTGGTTATCAGAAGCGCTGGCTTGGACTGTGTTCGCCAGGCTGAGGTTGGTGTTGCGCCCGTTAGTGGCTGCGTCTCTGGCATTTTTTGTAGCTCAATGACTGGGAAAAAGCCTCTGCTTCATTCATCAGTCGTCTAGCAGGTGCACTACAACTGCTTTAGCCTTTAGGGTCTCTGTGCCCGGGGTGGGTTTGCGCCACCTGTGGAGGCTGAGGTACTGGTCCTCTGACCGAGTTTCTAGGGAAGTTCCGTCAAGTTGCCTTTATTGGCCAACATTTGAGGCACCCTGTACACTGGGGCCTCCCTTCTCCGATACATTGCGGAGTCTCTTTGGGATTTTCATACGTCTCGCTGCAAGACGGTCCTGTCAGCCGTGTGCATTGCAGGCGAAGGGTCCTTGCATCCGGAGGTGTTTCCACCTTCTTTACCGGAGGAGGGGCACCGGAAGTGGACCTTGTGGCCTCTCGACTCACTCGCAAGGTGGCAAGATCGTGGTCAGGTCCAGGGACCCCTGGGCGGATGCGTTAGACGCGTTGGAAGCCCGTGGGGGCAGTATCGCCTGATATATGCTTACCCTCTGCTACTGTTGTTGCCTCGCCGGCTTCGCAGAGCATACTTCATCCTGCTTTACAGTCCTTGGCTTTAATGGCATGGCTGTTTAAAGCCAGGTGCTAAAGGACCGAGTTCTCTCGTATTCGGTCATCTCTTCTATGTTGTTGACACGGGAATCTTCCTCCAGAAAGATATCTCATCGTACCTGGAAGGCTTACATCGCTATGTGCGTGGAACTTGAGTGGCATCCTCGGATGTTTTCCGTTCCCAGGATTTTGCTGTTCTTACAGCGTGGTGTGACCCAAAAGCTGGCCTTGCATACCTTTTTTTTTGGGGGTCGGATTTCGGCCCGGACTGTCTTTTTAAACGACCGCTGCCGGGCCATTCCTTGATTAGCACCTTTTGGGCAGGGGGTTCGCCATGTGGTCCCCCCTGTCAAGCCTCCTCTCCCTACTTGGGATCTGATTTTGATGCATCTCGGTTCTCCAAGAACATCCCTTTGAGAATATCAGAGAGATTCCTCTCTTGACCTTGTCCCGGAAGTTGGCCTTATTGGCCATTGCTTCGGTTAGACGGGTGTCTGAGTTGGCAGCCTTGTCTGGCAAGTCGCCTTACTTGGTCCTCCATAAGGATATGTTGGTGTTGCGCCCACGACCATCCTTCTTTTCTAAGGATGGTCTTGGCCTTTCACCTTAAGAAGGACATTGTTCTTCCGTCCTTGTGTCCTCCCCCATCGCTTCCCTGAGAGTTTGCGCTTCATGCATTAAGATGGGTACAAGCCTTACGGGTGTACCTGTCTGCTACTGTTTCCATTCGGAAATCTGTGTCTGGTCCAAAACAGGGCCGAGCGGTGTCGTCTGCCACCGTCTTTAGGTGGATCAGGCAGACCGTCATACAGGCCTATGCCCTTAAGGGGCGGGCGCCTCCCTTTCCGGTTGCGGCGCATTCCACCAAGGCAAATGGTGCTTCCCGGGCCTTCCGACATCAAGCGTCGGATGCACAAGTGTGCAAGGCGACGACCTGGTCGTCCGTTCATACCTTTTCAAAGTTCTACAAGGTTGATGTGGCTGCATCTTCGGATGCTTCCTTCGGCCGCAAAGTGTTGCAGGCCGCTGTCTAATGTTGCAACTCCTCCGTTGAGGGGCTCTGCTGGTTTGGAGTGAAGTTTTGGTTGTTCCTTACTTTTTTTGCTCCCACCCTTTTCTTATACTGCTTTGGGACGTCCCACATGTAATCAGTATGAGAGCTGCGTCGGTCCATGGACGATAAGAGAAAATAGGATTTTTGTACTCACCGTAAAATCCGTTTCTCTGACGTCCATGGACCGACGCAGCACCCACCCTTCCTTTTAAGTTTGTACTGCTTTGTTACGAACTGAGGCTGATTAGCTGCAGGTGGAAGGGTAATGTCCGGAGGGACCGCCCCCCTGGGCGGGGCTGTTCAGCTCTGGCTTGTTCTAGAATGTTTTAACCTCTAACATTCTGCCTAGGTCTTCTCCTGCGAGCAGGGACATATACCCACATGTAATCAGTATGAGAGCTGCGTCGGTCCATGGACGTCAGAGAAACGGATTTTACGGTGAGTACAAAAATCCTATTTTTTGCAGCAGCCCCCCTCGGCCCCCCAAATACTTACCTAAGCCCCATCTCTGTCCAGCGATGTCTGCAGTCCGAGACTTTCCCTCCTGACTGACTAAAACACAGCAGTGGTGCCATTGGCTCCTGCTGCTGTCAATCAGTCAGCTAGCCAATCAAGAGAGAGAGGGGGCCTGGCCAGGCTGCGGTTCTGTATCTGAATGGACACAGGGAGCTGTGACTCGGCTCGGGTGCCCCCATAGCAAACTGCTTGCTGTAGGGACACTCGACAGGAGGGAGGGGTCAGGAGCACAGAAGAGGGACCTGAGAAGAGGAGGATCTGGGCTGCTCTGTGCAAATCCACTGCAACAGAGCAGGTACGTATAGACATGTTTCGTTTTTTTTTTTTTATTATTAAAATTACAATCACTTTAAGTTAAAGAAAGAAAGTGGATGCAGGGAAATGCATGCTGTGCACATTCCCCTCCAGCAAGCAGCATGGTAATCACATTACTAAATCTCACTCCAGATCACCTTATAATGTAGACACAGGAGTACTTATGTATAATTAAATACCGGGAAGTTCACCGTTTTTTTGGGGGGGACAAAATTGAGACAACAAAAAGGCCAAGGGGTCACGGTAGGTATTCCAACACTACAAACAGTGCAGTATGAAATGGAAAAGTGCGATCAAGGCAGCTAAAATAGACCACAATCGACGCATAGTGATGAAGGAGAGTAAAAAAACTAAAAGTTTATGAAATATATTAATAGTAAAAAGGCGAGATCAGAACATATTGGTCCCATAAAGGATAATCAGGGGAAGTTAGTTACAATTGACAAGGAGAAAGCAGCTGTATTAAATACTTTGTAAAAACTATGGAGAAGAATGTAACAGGAGGAGTATAATAAACAAGGCTATAGTTGGTAACACAATCCGGAATGTACCCTTATGGCTAACAGAAACCAGTGTTCAAAAAAGACTTGATAAACTTAATGGGAATAAATCGTATAGCACCAGGTGGCTTACACCCGAGAGTCCTCAAAGAACTTAGCTATGTTTTAGCCAGACAGTTAGTCCTAATCTTTAACCGCTTGCCGACTGCCTCACATAGATATACGTCAGCAGAATGGCACGGGCAGGCAAAGCAACATATATATATACACGTTGCTTTAAACCTGCCCCCTAGTGGGCGCACGCATCCACCGCGGTCTCTGTGACCACGTGACCCAATGTCCGCCGGTGTCCCGCGATCGGGTCACGGAAACAAGGCATCTCCCTGTTCTGGCTGGTGACGCAGCACTGATCGTCTGCTCCCTGTCATCGGAAGCAGCGATCAGTGACGTGTCACAGTAAGCCACGCCCCCTAACAGTTAGAATCACTCCCTAGGACACATTTAACCCCTTCCCGCCCCCCTAGTGGTTAACCCCTTCACTGCCAGTCACATTTCTACAGTAATCAGTGCAATTTTATAGCACTGATCGCTGTATAAATGTGAATGGTGTCAAAAGTGTTTGTGTCCGCCATAATGTCACAGTCACGAAAAAAACTGCAGATCGCCGCCATAACAAGTACAAAAATAATAATAAAAATGCCATAAAACTACCCCCTATTTTGTAGACGCTATAACTTTTGCGCAAACCAATCAATATACGCTTATTGCGATTTTTTATTTTTATTTTTTTTTACCAAAAATATGTAGAAGAATACGTATCGGCATAAACTGAGAAGAAATTTGCTTTTTTTTAAAAGAAAAACTGCGGATATTTATTATAGCAAAAAAGTATAAAATATTGTTTTTTTTTTTTTTTAAATTGTCGCTCTAATTTGGCTTATAGCGCAAAAAAGAAAAACCGCAGAGGTATTCATATACCACCAAAAGAAAGCTCTATTTGTGGGGAAAAAAGGACGTAAATTTTGTTTAGGAGCCACGTCGCACGATCGCGCAATTGTCAGTTAAAGCGACACAGTGCCGAATCGCAAAAAGTGCTCTGGTCTTTGGCCAGCCAAATGGTCCGGGGCTGAAGTGGTTAAGGACAGCTTAAGCTGTTACTAAACCCAGGACCCTGCATTCACTATATCTGGTCTCCCACAGTACACGGAAATGCAATTATTTTAGTAAATATAAACTGCTAAATATCTTTTCTCATCAGCAGTCAGAGCAGTCTTTTGAGTTTTATCAGTGTCTGGTTAAAGCTTGTAGGATGACTTTTCATTCTCCCCTGATTGCCCTATGAGGCTGCAGGACCCCTGACCTTTTACCTGGACAGTGCTGATTGGCCCTGTGCTGATCACATGCACTCTCCCAAGAAAAAAAAAAACCCTCTCAGGCAATACACACCTAACAACAACTGAGCATGTGCAGCTTGCCCCCAAGGCTCTGTTCTATCAGCAGATAGATTGGGGACTGTGGAAGAAGGGGAGATTAAAGCGGGATTCCACCCACGATTTTTTTTTTTAAAGTCAGCAGCTACAAACACTGTAGCTGCTGACTTTTAATAAGGACACTTACCTGTCCTACTCGCCCGCGATGTTGGCCCCCCGAGGCCGATCCCTCGATCCTGGCAGCTCCCGGCGCCGCCATCCTCACTAAGGGAAACAGGCAGTGAAGCCTTACGGCTTCACGGCCCGTTTCCTACTGCACATGCGCGAGTCTCGCAGTGTTTTCTGAATGGGCGGCTGCTCTCTGGGATACACACAGTTCCCAGAAGGCAGCGCGCCCCGTTCCCCAGAAGACACCGTGAGTAGGACTAGGAAGAGGCAGATTAGGAACATCCGCATAGTAACCGCCTTTTCTGGTGAGTAAAACTTATTTTTATTCTTTTTTTTCAATTTTTTTTGCAGGATTTTTGTGTATTTTTTATTTTTAGGGTGGAACTCCACTTTAAGAGAAGACAGTATCTAAGAGCTTTTTTCCTCAATGCAGATGATTAACCCCTTAGGTTCCACAATGAGTATAACAAGCATGCTTTACTGCATATACCGACTGATGTTACTATTGTGGGTTTAGTAACACTTTAACCACTTCAATACCAGTCACTTTTACCCCCTTCTTGCCCAGGCCAATTTTCAACTTTCAATTATTTTTTTTTACATGCTGTCACCAATGCAGTACAGTATCATCATATAACGGGTGTGGCGGTGATCAGGAACACTGACTGGTGACAGTTGGGGGGAAAAAAAAAATATATATATTTTTTAAATGTTTTACGATATTTTTTATTTATTTTTTTAAACACTTTGACCAGAGCAATATAATGTTACCATAGTAACATTGTACTACTCTGGCGAAGTGATCATGATTATTTTCTTTTTTACATGTTATGTTTACTAATAGCAATGAATTTCATTGCAATATGCAAGCATTTTACTGAATGAAATAGATTCATTCAGTTTGTGTTGTTGCGACTAGCTGTGATTGGCCACAGCTGATCACATGGCACAGGCCGTGATTGGCCCAGTCTGTACCATGTGATTACTGTGACCGATCACAGCTAGCAACACAATTGTACACAATGGATAGCTTGAAAGGAAGCCACCCATTGTTTTCAACTGTCATGTGACCTACTGTGATTGGTTACAGCGGTCACATGGTACCGGCAGCAGGCCCGTACAGTGATCAGTCATCCTGCCACTGCGCAGCATCACACAAGGCGCGATCTGGGAGGGTGTCATATAACGTCCACCCGGATCGATGAGAGGCCTGGCCCTGGTGTCATTCACCTATAGGCCGGGCAGAAACCAGTTAAAGACTGAAATGGTACCAGCTGATTGGTGAAAACCAGTAGGGCTGCAACTTACGATTATTTTCATAATCCATTAGTTGGCCAATTTATTGTATCAATTAATCTGTTAATAACCTTTAAAAAAAAGTGGGGTGTATAATTTAGTTAATATGTAAAGTTTAAAAAAAAAGGCAATTTATTCTTAAATATCGCTATGCAGTAGTAAATATAAATAACCAACTATATGGTTAGGGAGTAAATATCTAATCCGATTTGCCGATTTTCAAACAGAACTGTAATATATTATTATATACTGGCCATACATAAACAATGTCTTCCTTCAAAAAAATAAATAATTTTAAGAACGTTTGTTCGAATTTCTAATCGTTAGTGGGGTCAAATTAACATTCGTTTTCAACCACAGTGACGGGGAAATAATAGAAAACTTCTTGGCGATTTGCGTTTTTCCCAATTTTTATTTTTAGCCAATTTGTTGTTGGGCAGATTAAACACAAATTGCTGCAAAAACGCATTACATGCTTTTCTGCAGCTTCTCCATTGAAGTATATTGAACCAAAAAAGCACAGTTTTGCTTTAAAAAAAGCCCCTGACCCTTTCCAAATACGCAGCAGCTGAAAAAAGCATAGATGTGAACGTGTCCCATAGGAAACCATGTAAATGACCTGTAGTGCGTTTCTGCAAAAAGCACCAAAAAACACAGAGGTTGTGAACCAGGCCTGAGACATTTTAGTATCGTAACGGGGTTAAAAAAAACTAAAATGAGCCCTTTATAGTACAAAAAAAAGCAGACAATCGCTACTGTAAGGGGTTAACTTTTTTTTATTTATTTTTTTTTTTTTTACTGTGGAACTGTGAAAGTAATATTTACAGTAGCAATTTATTTGCTCTTTTTGTACTAAGGGCTAATTTTAGTTTATTTTAACCCCATTATGTTACTGGCCAATTAATCGATTATGAAAATAGTAATCGATTCATTTCATAATCGATTAATCGATTAGTTGTTTCGGCCCTAAAAGCCAGTATTCAAACAAGGGCCAAGATATAAAGTATACCTGTAAACTACATACCAGGCAACCCTAACATTAGTAGTAGTAAACTATTGAAGGAGATAAGGGGCCATATCCAAGAATTTGCTGATTAAAAGGGAATTATTTAGTAACCAGCATGGCTCTCTGAAAGATTGTTCTTGCCAGACCAACCTGTTAACAATCTATGAGGACATAAGCTGTAATCTTGATAGAGAAATGCCTGTGGGTGTAATATGTCTGTATTTTTACTAAAGCATTCAATACAGTTCCTCATAAAATTACAATTATGCGTTGGCTTGGATGATAGTGTATGTACCTGGATAAGAAAACTGGTTACAGGAGCGCGTCCAGAGGGTGGTGCACTGGCAGTATTTTTTTATTTTATTCTACCTCTAAATGCCACTGCCACTAACCTCCTTTAAAAGCCTACATGTGTATGGAAAAATCGGCTCATGCAGGGGCATTTACAGCTCTGGCAAAAAGTTTTGAGAATTTTCACAAAGTCTGCTGCTTCAGTGTTTTTAGATCTTTTTGTCAGATGTTACTATGGTATACTGAAGTATAATTACAAGCATTTTATAAGTGTCAAAGGCTCTTATTGACACTTATATTAAGTTTATGCAAAGAGTCAATATTTGCAGTGTTGTCCCTTCTTTTTCAAGACCTCTGCAATTCGCCCGGGCATGCTGTCGATCAACTTCTGGGCCACATCCTGACTAATGGCAGCCCATTCTTGCAAAATCAATGCTTGGAGTTTGTCAGACTTTGTGGGGGTTTTGTTCACCTGCCTCTATAGGATTGACTCAAAGTTCTGGGATTAAGGTCTGGAGAGTTTCCTGGCCATGGACCCAAAATGTGGATGCTTTGTTCCCCAAGCCACTTAGTTATCACTTTAGGCTTATGGGAAGGTGCTCTATCATGCTGGAAAAGGCATTGTTTGTCACCAAACTGTTCTTGAATGATTGGGAGAAGTTGCACTCGGATGTTTTTGTACCATTCTTTATTCATGGCTGTGTTCTTAGGCAAAATTGTGAGCGAGCCCCCTCCCTTGGCTGAGAAGAAACCCCACACATAAATGGTCTCATGATGTTTTACTGTTGGCATGAGACAAGGTTTTTTTTTTTTCTCGATGCCCCAAACAATCGGAAAGGGGATTCATCAGAGCTAAATTACTTCACCCAAGTCCTCAGCAGTCCAATCCTTGTACCTTTTGCACAATATAAGTCTGTCCCTGATGTTTTTCCTGGAGACAAGTGGCTTCTTTGCTGCCCTTCTTGACACCAGGCCATCCTCCAAAAGTTTTCGCCTCACTGTGCATGCAGATGCACTCACACCTGCCTGCTGCATTCCTGAGCAAGCTCTGCACTAGTGATGCCCCAATCCCGCAGCTGAATCTACTGTAGGAGATGATCCTGGCACTTTCTGGACTTTCTTGGGTGACCTGAAGCCTTCTTCACAATAATTGAATCTCTCTCCTTGAAGTTCTTGATGATCTGATAAATGTTTGATTTAGATGCAATCTTAGTAGCAGCAATATCCTTGCCTGTGAATCCCTTTTTGTGCAAAGCAATGATGACTGCACGTGTTTCCTTGCAGGTAACCATGGTTAACAGAGGAAGAACAATGATTTCAAGCACCACCCTCCTTTTAAAGCTTCCAGTCTGTTATTTTAACTCAATCAGCATTACAGAATGATTTCCAGCCTTGTCCTCATCAACACCGACGCCTGTGTTAACGAGAGAATCACTGACATGATGTCAGCTGGTTCTTTTATGGCAGGGCTAAAATGCAGTGCAAATGTTTTTTTGGGATTAAAGAAGAAGTATGTTTTTTCTTTTTCGTACATCACGGGACACAGAGCGACTTAGTCATTACTAATGGGTTATATAGTTTACCTTCAGGTGCTGGCACTGGCAACTTCCAAACCGGAAGTACCCTCCCCTATATAAGCCCCTCCCATCCGGGAGCACCTCAGTTTTTTGCCAGTGTCTAAGGTGTTGGCCAAAGAGTAACATGTGTTTTCACTGGGCTTGCGTACAGGTTCTTTTGGGCCTTAGTAAGCTGTTCCGGATCCCACCAAAAAAGCTTCATAGCTAAACGGTCGGTACCCGGGCCTTGCAGCAGAAGAGCAAGGTTTTGCCTGTAATGCCTCTCTTAGGAGGGCTGGACCCTGGGATCCAGAGCTCTGGTCATACCCACGACCAAGATGTTGTCTGTGCAGGGTGCTATACAGGTCCAGGGGAGTGGAATCCTTGGGAACCCGGTCCCTGAAGGTTTAATTACAATGCCTGCCGTGATAGGTGAAGTTTGGGCTTCTGTGGAAGTCCTGCGGCGGGGAACAGGTAAGTGGGGGCCCCCAGGAACTTGGTTCTATTGGGGGACCCCCAAGCCTAATTTGTCTTTCTGTCTGTTACCTAACGGTATTCCCGCTAATATCTGTGTATGTCTGTAACTACTGAAAATGTAAAATTTTAATAGTAGTCAAGAAAAAAAAGAGGACCGCGGTACCTGTGTTAAACCACTAGAGGCCGCTGTGGTCCATTTTTCTTGTCATGTGGATCTTTGGTTTTCTCAAGTCAAAAGATCCAGGCAGTTGGTAAGTTTCTCTGTGGGAATCCACTTCCTCTGCCCTGTTGCTGCGCTCATCCACCGCACAGGCCCTCCGGCAAAAAGGGCCCTGGCTCCTAGTCCCTGTTTGATTTCGAAAAGGGCGCCAATGGCGCGCGCGCACGTGCACGCGCCTCCTATGAAAAAAAAGGGGCGGGGCGGGTGGATGACGCTCGATGCGCGCCACGGCGCTTCTGCGCATGTGCAGGCGTCCCAGCTTGTATAAAGACACAGTACAAGTGTCAGCTGGATGCAAACAGAGCTAGCAACAAACAGTGGCACACAGAGGCGGTTGATGCAGGCATCCCCATAGAAAGGCACTTTAGTGGACACCAGCTGGTATATAGCAGCAACTGTGTTAGACTATTACCAGCAAAATTGGTGTATGACGACGGGAATACCTCAGCTTTGTGCTTAAAGGATATGTCGTCCAGACGCTCCGGAAATAAGTCTTCCAGGAAGCCAAAGGGGTCTCCATCGGGCTCTGAGGATATTGGGCATGCTTGTACTGCACCAATCTCCCCTGAGAATTTAGAGGTCAGTAGCCGTAGAAACCCCGCAGGAGTGCCTGGTGCTGCGGCTGTCCCCAGTCCACCTGCTCCTGTATATATAACAGAGGAGGTTTTATCCTCAACTCTGGGAGGATTGGAAGAGAGATTAACAGCATTG
Organism: Rana muscosa; assembly: GCA_029206835.1. Taxonomy (NCBI): domain Eukaryota; kingdom Metazoa; phylum Chordata; class Amphibia; order Anura; family Ranidae; genus Rana; species Rana muscosa. Next base: position 785,467,563 of record CM055118.1, read on the forward strand.
ATTGCTGCTTCCCTGTCACAGGGAAAGCGCGTCCGATCTCCGTCTCCTCCTTCAGAGTGCCTGTTAGTGGAGGAACAGCCCCACACAGAGATCGACCTACCTGAAGGGGATCAGGATGAGGTTGATTCAGTTATGGAGGAATCAACAGTGGAAGAACCTTTCTCAGCATCTCAGGCTGAAAGATTATGGGTTCAGTCTCTGACTAACATGGTCCGATCAGCATTTAAAATGCCTCTGGCGGAACCACCAACCACTACGGTTTCCTCGCTGGGGTCGCTAAAAGCTCCCCAGGCTGTCTGTTCCTTCCCAATCCACCCTTTATTAGAAGGGCTTATTTACCAGGATTGGGAGCATCCTGATAAAATATTTGCTCCCCCCAAGAGATTTCCGGTGATCTATCCCATGGAGGATAAGTTCATAAAAAAATGGAGGGTCCCTACAGTGGACGCAGCCATCTCTTCTGTGAACAAATCACTGACATGTCCAGTAGATAATGTTCCAATGTTCAAAGACCCAATAGATAAAAAATTGGAGTCTTTACTAAAATCTGCTTTCTCTACAGCAAGCATGGTGACACAACCTGCGGTAGCAGCGATTGGAGTCTGCTAAGCAGTGAAAGATCAGTTGAAACAAGTCTTAAGGGACTTACCAGATCAGCAGACTCTTGCCCTAGCTGACCTGCCTAGAGCCTTGTGTTTTGCGGTGGACGCCATAAAGGATACAATCCAACAGGCCTCCCGCTTTACGCTGTCTGTAGTACATATGCGTAGGCTTCTGTGGCTCAAAAACTGGTCTGCTGAAGCTCCCTGTAAGAAACTGCTGGTTAGCTTCCCATTTCATGGAGAACGCTTATTTGGAGAAGATCTGGACAAATATATCCAGAAAATTTCTGCCGGTAAAAGTTCACTCTTACCGGTTAAGAACAAGAGTAGAAGTCCTTCTTTTAAGAGGCCTACTTCTCCAGTCCCGGGCACATCGGCTGTGAAGCAGTTCCGACGGCCTCCGCGGTCAAATTCAGGGGGCAGAAATCAGGGACAATCACAGGGTAACAAGAAACCCTGGGTCAAGAGAGGTACAAAACCTCCCCCCAAGTCATGAAGCGTTGCCCCCACTCAATCGGGTGGGGGGAAGGCTTCAGTTGTTCACAGAGACCTGGCGGGACACCATCAGAGACAGATGGGTGCTCTCCGCAGTAAGTCTGGGATACAAGCTGGAGTTAAAAGGCACTCCTCCTGCCCAATTTATGAGGTCAAACGTGCCAAAAGATCCCCAGAAGAGAGGATCCCTCCTTCTGGCACTAGAACAACTATTGCTCCAAGGTGTAATCATGAAGGTTCCCCTGGAAGAAAGCGGATTCGGGTTTTACTCGAACCTTTTCACAGTCCCCAAACCAAATGGGGACGTGAGGCCCATATTAAATCTAAAAGGGCTAAACAAGTTCCTAAATATCAGGACTTTTCGGATGGAGTCGATCCGATCGGTGGCCACCGCCCTACAAGGGCAGGAATGGTTAGCCTCGATCGACATAAGGGATGCTTATCTGCATATTCCCATCTTTCCGGCCCACCAGAAATTTCTACGCTTTGCAGTAGAAGGGCGCCATTTTCAGTTCAGAGCCTTACCTTTCGGTCTGGCCACAGCACCACGAGTGTTCACAAAGGTTCTGGCCCCACTATTGGCCAATCTAAGAACACAAGGTGTAACGATAATGGCATATCTAGACGACCTGCTACTAATAGACCACTCAGTGGAAAAGCTGGAAGTAGCTATTCACAAGACAATCAAGTATCTGGAATATCACGGTTGGATTATCAACCGGGACAAGTCAGCTCTAAGACCAGTCAAAAGTCTGGAATACTTAGGGCTAAGGCTGGATTCAAATCAGAGAAAGATTTTCTTACCTCCAGAGAAGGTGTCGTCTTTAAAAGATTTGACCCACTTAGTGGGTACAAAAAGAAAACCATCCATACGCCTGTGCATGAGGCTGCTGGGAAAAATGGTGGCTTCATTCGAAGCGGTACCCTACGGTCAATTCCATTCAAGGAATTTGCAAAGGGCCATACTGTCAGCCTGGAACAAAAAAGTTCAGGCTTTAGACTTACCAATGTCCCTGTCCCCTTCCGTTCGCAAGAGCCTCCATTGGTGGTTGGTGCCCCAGAATCTGGAAAAAGGGAAACCCTTCAGTCCGGTTTCTTGGAAGGTGGTCACTACAGATGCCAGCCTCATAGGCTGGGGGGCAGTACTGGAGCAATGGTCTCTCCAGGGCAAGTGGTCAGAAGCAGAAAAGGCCCTGCCCATCAATCTCTTAGAGATACGAGCAGCCCGGTATGCCCTAGTAGCATGGACATCCAAACTCCAAGGGTCCCCTGTCAGAATTCAATCAGACAATGCCACAGCAGTGGCATATATCAATCACCAGGGTGGCACCAGGAGTCGTGCAGCCCAGAGGGAAGCAAATTGCATCCTGGAGTGGGCAGAAAGATATGTCCCAGCCATATCCGCGGTTTTCATCCCAGGAGTGGAAAATTGGAGAGCGGACTTTTTAAGTCGCCAACAATTATGCCCGGGGGAATGGTCTCTTCACCCCAAGGTTTTCCAGGCAATATGCCAGCGGTGGGGAACACCGGATGTAGATCTGCTAGCATCCAGATTCAACGCAAAGGTGGACAGATTTGTGTCTCGCACAAGGGATCCCCTAGCTTGCGGCTCGGATGCCCTAGTGTTCCCTTGGGATCAGTTCAAGCTGATATATGCATTCCCACCGCCACAATTGTTACCGTGATTACTCCGCAGAATCAGGGTAGAAAAGAAACCAGTGATTCTGGTGGCCCCAGCGTGGCCCCGAAGGGCATGGTACGCGGAGATTGTAAAAATGTCAGTGAGGAGTCCTTGGACCCTCCCACATCGTCCGGACCTGCTGTCGCAAGGACCGATATACCACCCTTCCTTACCAGCCCTAGGTTTGACGGCCTGGCTATTGAAGCCCACATTCTGAAAAAGAGAGGGCTCTCTAATTCTGTGGTATCTACCATGATCAATGCCAGGAAGCCGGTATCCAGGCAGATCTACTATAGGATCTGGAAGGCGTACATTACGTGGTGTGAGGCCAAGAAATGGCATCCACGTAAGTACGTGATAGGTAGGATTTTGGACTTCCTACAGTGGGCTGTAGATAGGAAGCTGGCCTTGAGTACTATCAAGGGTCAGATTTCGGCCTTGTCAATATTTTTTCAAAGGCCCTTGGCTTCGCATTCACTAGTCAAAGCTTTCATACAAGGAGTGATGCGTATTAGCCCTCCGGTTAGTATTCCCATATGTCCATGGGACTTAAACCTGGTTCTGTCGGTTCTACAGAAACAACCGTTTGAACCATTGCAACACATTTCCTTGGTTCTTCTCACCAGGAAATTGATTTTCTTAGTAGCCATTTGTTCGGCTAAAAGAGTATCGGAATTAGCCGCCTTGTCCTGTAAGGAGCCATATCTGGTTGTCCATAAGGACAGAGTAGTATTACGTCCTCATCCAGCCTTTCTTCCCAAGGTGGTATCGAGGTTTCATTTGAACCAAGATGTGGTTCTTCCTTCTTTTTTCCCCAAACCTAGCTCGGTAGAGGAAAAGTTATTACATTCTTTGGATGTAGTAAGAGCAGTTAAAGCTTATCTAAAAGCCACTGCTCAGATTCGCAGAACGGATACTTTGTTTATTCTGCCGGAAGGCCCTAGAAAGGGTCAGGCAGCATCAAAATCTACTTTAGCCAAGTGGATTCGACAGGTCATAATACAAGCCTATGGCTTGAGAAAGAGACCGCCTCCGTTCAAAGTTAGGGCGCACTCCACAAGAGCAGTTGGAACTTCATGGGCAGTGCATCACCAGGCCTCCCTGGCTCAAGTATGTAAGGCCGCAACATGGTCTTCGGTACACACGTTTACTAGATTCTACCAGGTAGACGTTAGAAGTCAGGAGGATGTCGCCTTTGGGCGCAGTGTGTTGCAGGCCGCAAAAGATCCTCATGCCTGATGGCGCCCAGCTTATGTATCCCTCCCCTCATTTGGCATTGCTTTGGGACGTCCCATTAGTAATGACTAAGTCGCTCTGTGTCCCGTGATGTACGAAAAAGAAAAAGGGATTTTTATAACAGCTTACCTGTAAAATCCTTTTCTTGGAGTACATCACGGGACACAGAGCTCCCACCCCTCTTTTTGGGACACTTATTGCTTTGCTACAAAACTGAGGTGTTCCCGGATGGGAGGGGCTTATATAGGGGAGGGTACTTCCGGTTTGGAAGTTGCCAGTGCCAGCACCTGAAGGTAAACTATATAACCCATTAGTAATGACTAAGTCGCTCTGTGTCCCGTGATGTACTCCAAGAAAAGGATTTTACAGGTAAGCTGTTATAAAAATCCCTTTTTTTGTTTTTTTTTAAATCATACTTGCCTAGGTAGATGCAACATCGGTCCCCCAGCGCCTCAAAAACTGAGACCTGAGTGATCGAATGCCGCAGATCGTTTGGTTTCCACAGCTCCCCGAGCAGAGAGATGGTGACTGTCAGTCACCAGCTCTCTGTTCTGCCCCTTCCTCGCTCACTGGAGCGCTGGGCTGTGGAGGGACGGCGGCCAACTTGGACTCAACGTCTCGCTGAGAGGCTGAGCCAGGTGTCAGTCCAGGGATCTGGCGGATCCGCCAGATGCCCATAGGAGCAGTTGAAAGAACATCCAGTGTACATGAGGCCTAAAGAGTAAAAAGCCTCTTTGGGGAGAACTCAGACCCTCATGCAAGCAATGTACTGTACTTGGGGATATGTAGTTACCAGAGAAGGAGATGCAAAGCATAATGTGACATGAGCTAGCACTGCTATGAGAACATTGCAGATTCTGGTTACATTTTTGGAGTTCTAATTAGATTCATTTGGGTCTGATTTCTGACTTTGGTACATTTACATTTTTCCCTGGTAACCATTATCAGCCGATTATTGTTTTTTAAATGGCGTTGCTATTAAGAGCGCAGTCTTATTAATTACTAAATGAGTTGGATGAAGCTAAAGCAGATATGACTGTTGTTTGGATTCAAACTGTGCAGTGAAAGTGGAATCCATTTCTTGGTGCACAGTTGTCAAGGATTTAATTAATGGTTGGTTTGGGTAAACATGGAGTCTGATATTCACATTAAACCTTTATATCGTGTACAGTTTTGTTTGAAAATGAGAACATCTGCTGCTGTGGAGACAAGAAGTGCCACATATTGTTTGGCACTAGTCCAAAATCCTACTAATGTAACAGTGGGATAGTTTCCAGGAAATAACGTATTGCTGCTTGTCTAGTGGAACTAGTCCACAGTGGCAAAGGCACAATTTTCCCTTGTATATCCATTGCAACCACTCTGATAAGCCATGGTGTCCAGTTATTTCTCACACATGCACATTCAGTGCTGGTCCAAGACATTGTGCTGCCTGGTACCAAGAATTAAATGCTGCCCCCCCCCCCCCTCCAAAAAAAAAAACACGCCCAGTCGCCCACCAAAAGGCCCCCACATTCATAATTGTATATCATGATAAATTAAGAGGACCTGTCATGGCTCTTTACATGTATAAATAGGACCTGTCATGGCTCTATAAAAAGGACCTGGTATGGCTCTATAAAAAGGACCTGGTATGGCTCTATTCATGTATAGGACTATAAAGAGGAGCGGTCATGGCACTATACGTGTGTATAGGAGTGTAAAAGGAAATGTCATGGCTCAATACATGTATGTAGGAATATAAAGAGGACCTGTCATGGCTCTATACATGCATGTAGGAGTATAAAAGGACCCGTCAGAGCTCTATACATGTGTATATAGGAGTATAAAAGCACGTGTCATGGCTCAATAAAAAGGATGTGTTATGGCTCTATTCATGTATAGGAGTATAAAGAGAACTGGTCATGGCACTATATATGTGTGTAAATCAATATTCAAGTGTAAAAACACCCCCCTGCACATCCGTTTCCCCCCTCCCCCCCACACACACACACACACACACACACACACACATATCTGTTCACCCTCTGTACCCAATACACACATATCTGTTCCCCCTGCACACCTGCCCCCCCTCCCCACACACACATATCTGTACCCCCTGCACACCTGTACCCCTCCCCCACACACACATATCTGTATCCCCTGCACACCTGTCCCCTCCCCACACACACACACACACACACACACACACACATACATATCTGTTCACCCTCTGTACCCAATACACACATCTGTACCCCCTGCACACCTGTCCCCCCCCACACACACACACATATCTGTACCCCCTGCACACCTGTACCCCCCCCCCACACACATATCTGTACCCCCTGCACACCTGTCCCCCCCCCCCCCACACACATCTGTACCCCCTGCACACCTGTACCCCCCCACACACACATATCTGTACCCCCTGCACACCTGTATCCCCCCCACACACACATATCTGTACCCCCTGCACACCTGTACCCCCCCCCACACACACATATCTGTATCCCCTGCACACCTGCCCCCCCTCCCCACACACACATATCTGTACCCCCTGCACACCTGTCCCCCCCCACACACACACACATATCTGTACCCCCTGCACACCTGTACCCCCCCCCCCCCACACACACATATCTGTACCCCCTGCACACCTGCCCCCCCTCCCCACACACACATATCTGTACCCCCTGCACACCTGTCCCCCCCCACACACACACACACATCTGTACCCCCTGCACACCTGTACCCCCCCCCACACACACATATCTGTACCCCCTGCACACCTGCCCCCCCTCCCCACACACACATATATCTGTACCCCTGCACACCTGCCCCCCCCCCCCCCACACACATATCTGTACCCCCTGCACACCTGTACCCCCCACACACACACACACACATATCTGTACCCCCTGCACACCTGTTTCCCCCACACACACACACACACACATATCTGTACCCCCCTGCACACCTACCCCCCCCCCCCCACACACACACACACATATCAGTTCCCTCTGTACACAGTGCAATGCACTATAAACTGACAGCAGAGTAAATTTTTGTTTCTTGTGAATGGGTGCAGGCTGCAGCAATGAGCTTCCACTATACCTGAGCCAGCGAAGGTGGTGGTAAACTTTACTCCAGGACTGGAGAGCGGCGCTGCTGCCTGCCAGTCCTCCCACAACAGATCCCTGAGAGACCAGGAGGAGGGGGGGCGGCGGGAGCAGATATCGTGGCAAGCCCGTAGTTACATGATGCAGGGCTTCCATATCATCTACCCCAGCCAGTTCCACTAAACATGCAGCACTTCCGGCCAGCTGCTCCTCGTCCCGGCTCTCTCCTCTCATCTTCTCACTGCAGCTGCTAGGGCGGCACTGCAGGCTGGGGATAGAGTGGTCTGTCAGGGATGTCTTCACAGCCCCAACCGCCCCCTAGGCTGGCGCCATAAGGCATGCATTTTAAAAATGCCGGGACCTTTCTCGGCAGAACACTGGCCCTGCTCGCAATGGGATAAGCAGCGCAGGGGAACGGGCTAGCTGGCTGGTGGGCGGCAATTTGCCGCCCCCTTTAAAGTGCCGCCTGGGACCGAGGTACCATCGGGTCCCATGGTAGGGCCGGCCCTGTGCACATTGCATTGTAAACAATCTAGCATGCTTGATGTTTGCTCCTGTAATACTGCTGATTGCTAAAAATCATGGCATGAGATTACAGCCACAACAATTGAGTGTCTGGTTAAAGGCTTAAAGGGTAACGCCACTTGGGGTTAATAGCAAATTAAAACAACAATAATAATATAGCACATACAATTGTGACAGAAGTGTCAGGGCTGGGCTTTCAGCTCTCCCTTCTCAGTGCTCAGGTTGCTCAGCTATCGGTTAATTACCAGCACTCCTCGTTCCACTGTGGCTCACCTGGTGATCATTTCCTGCTCATCACTCCAGCCTACAGCCAGCCCCTTCTGGCAATTTAAACTGCCTGGTTCGTGTCTCCTGAGCACTGCATACAGCTCTCCCAAAATACCCTGCCCATTGAAATGAATGGCCAGTACTTCCAAAGTGCCTGGAAAACTCTTCTTTTAACCCCTTAAACAGCGGTGTGAGCCAAGGAGAGCTGATAAACGTCACTTCCTTGTTTAAATGTGACCGGCTGTGATTGGACACAGCCGATTACATGGGTAAAGAGCCGTGTTATCAGCTCTTTACCAAGATCTGGGTTACGTTAGCTGCGGGCGTGCGAGAGCGGTGGTTTTGGGAAGCTGTCATATGACGTCCTGTCAAAGGTTAGGAGACCGATGTGTGTTCCCAGTACAGAGGAACACAGATCGGTCTCCTCCCCTTGTGAGTCCTCGCCCCCTACAGTTAGAATCACTCCCTAGGATACACATTTAACCCCTTGATTGCCCCCTAGTGTTAACCCCTTCCCTGACAGTCACATTATACAGTAGTCAATGCATTTCTATAGCACTGATCGCTGTATAAATGCGAATGGTCCCAAAAATGTGTCAAAAGTGTCCGATGTGTCCGCCGCAATGTCGCAGTCACAATAAAAAAATCGCAGATCGCCGCCATTACTAGTAAAAAAAAAATGCCATAATTCTATCCCCTATTTAGTAGACACTATCACTTTTGCGCAATCCAATCAATATACGCTTATTGCGATTCTTTTCTTTTTTTTTTTACCAAAAATATGTAGAAGAATATGTATCGGCCTAAACTGAGGAAACATATATTTTTTTTTTTTTTTTTAATGTGTTATTTATTATAGCAAAAAGTTAAAAATATTGTGTTTTTTTTTTTGTTTTTTTTTTCAAAATTGTCGCTCTTCTTTTGTTTTATAGCGCAAAAAATTAAAACCGCAGAGGTGATCAAATACCACCAAAAGAAAGCTCTATTTGTGGGGGGAAAAAAAACATAAAAATGTCATTTGGGTACAGTGTTGCATGACCGCGCAATTGTCATTCGAAGTACGACAGCGCTGAAAACTAAAAATTGGTCTGGGAAGGAAGGAGGTGAAAATGCCCTGTATTGAAGCGGTTAATAAACACACTCACCTGTCCCAGGATCCAGCGCTGTGCTCACCCTAGGGGCCTTAGCGATCCAAGCTGATATGGGAGCCGATACCTGTTAAAACCAGGTACCCGCTGCAACAAAAAAATTCCAAATGTTAACCACTTGCCGACCACAATACATATATATACGTTGTGTGCTGAATCAGCCATCACCCCGGTATCTTTTTTTTCAGCCGGAGGCTGGCTTTCTCATGAAAGCGATCTGAGCAGCTCATTAGCCACTGGATCGATTTCCGACGTCCCCTCCCGCTGCTCGCCATTGTCGCTCTTGTTGGCTCACCCGAGAAACGATCCAGCTGGTCACAGAGGCAGTGAGAGACTAGATTGTCTCCAATTCCCTTTATGGCCTTGGAGGACCGGAGCAATGTCATGACGTCGCTTCTGGTCCAGGGTGAAAGTAAACAATTTTATTTTTTTAAAGCAAAAGATCAATTTTTTTTTTTTTTTTTGATCTTTTGCTTTTGAGGTTGGGTTCACACTTTTGCGGTGCGAATTCCAGCTCTCTTATCTCTGCAAAGAGATAGGAGAGCTGTTCAGCAGATCATCTCTGTTTTAGCTGCTTATTTAGTGACCTGGGAGAGAGGGAAGGGGAGGGGGAAAGTGTAGTGAGGGGAGGGGGAAAGTGTAGTGAGGGGAGGGGGAAAGTGTAGTGAGGAGAAGGAGAGAAATCATGTTGAGAACTGAACACATCTGCGAATCAGATGCGTGCCCATATTAGATAATGGGCTTGAATTCGCACCTGAGCCGCACCGCAATGCCTAGAAAACGACAGTTTTTTGGGCAATGCGCAGTGCGAATGCATCGCACATATGTGAAACCGGCCCCATTAAAATGAATGTATTTTATAATGTTATGCAAATTTGGATGCGGTTTAAGCCGCAACCAATTCGCATAGGTGTGAACGGGGCCTAAAAGTAAAGGAGAGATGTGGGGTCTTTTTAACCCCAGATCTCTCCATAAAGAGGACGTTTCACACTTTTTTTTTTGTAAAGGGCTCCGATCCCTCCGTTCTCGCACGCAGAAACAAACGCATACGTAAGTCGCGCACGCATATTTAAACTGTGTTTGTAACACACATGTGAGGTATCACCACAAACGTTATCCCTCCTCTGCAACTCTAAACAGGTAACCTGTAAAGGTGTTTAAAGCGCCGCCTATGGAGATCAAGTACTGTAGTTTTGACGCTATTCCACGCGCGCAATTTTAAAGCGTGACATGTTGGGTATCTATTTTTTACATTTTTTTAAATTAATTAAAATGTATTTTTTCCAAACAAATTGCGTTTGAAAAACCTCTGCGCAAATACTGCGTGACATAAAAAAAGATTGCCATTTTATTCCCTAGGGTCTCTACTAAAAATACATATATAATGTTTGGGGGTTATATGTAATTTTCAAGCAAATAATTACTGATTAAACTTGTAAACAAAAAGTGCCAGAAAAAACTTGGTCTTCGAGTGGTTAAAAAGGGGCAGGGGAGGAGGCCTTAAAGCAGAACTTCCTCTTTTGGGTGGAGTTTCGCTTTAAGGATTTTTATTTTGCGCTTTAGAGTAGTTTTTGAGATCTTGATTTTTTTTTTAAGCAAAGTACAACAAACAGGTTCAGAAACTTCTAACTATATTGGAGTAGAGACGTACTAAGCTTGTGAAATGTCTTCAAGAGTCGCCTGTGCGTTTTTTTTTTTTTGACTATCTCATGACTAAGCCCTTTCATGACTAAGCCCATTTCTGACATTTGGTGTTTACAAGTTATTTTTTGCTTAGAAACTACTTAGCAGAGAATCTAGAGAATAAAATGGCGATTGTTGCAATATTTTATATCACACAGTATTTGCGCAGCTGTGTTTTAAACGCAACTTTTTGGGAAAAATTAACTTTCATGAATTTTAAAAAAACTAAAAAGCAAAGTTAGTCCAATTTTTTTGTATAATGTGAAAGATGATGTTACGCAGAGTAAATAGATACCAAACATGTCATGCTTTATAATTGGAATGGCGACAAACTACGGTACCTTAAAATCTCCATAGGCGACGCTTAATTTTTTTTTTACGGCTACTAGGTTAGAGTTACAGAGGAGGTCTATGGCTATAATTATTGCTCTCGCTCTGACGATCGCGGCGATACCTCACATGTGTGATTTGAACGCCGTTTTCATATGCGGGCGCGACTTCCGTATGCGTTTTCTTTGCCGCGCGAGCTCGCGGGGACAGGGGCGCTGTCAAATTTTTTTATTTTTTTTTATTTATTTTTATAATTAAAAATAGTGTTTTTAAAAAAAATAAAATTTTGATCACTTTTATTGCTGTCAACATCCCTTTTGACAGTAATAAGTGGTGACCGGTACTCTTTATGGAGAGATCGGGGGTCTAAAAGACCAATCCCTCCTTTGCACTTCAAAGTATTCAGATCGTCGAAAACGGCGATTCTGAATACTGTGTACTTTTTTAAATTCGGCGCCATTGGCAGCCGAGTAACCCGGACGTGACCTCATGACGTCGCTTCCGTGGTTACAGTGAAGAGAAAAAATCAAAGCCGATTCAGTCTCTCTCTAGCCGCCCGAGGTGGTGGATCGGGTCTCCCGGTGGGACGGGAGGCCCGGTAAGAGCGGCGGAGGCGGCGGGAGGGGGGGATGTCCCCTCCCGCTCCTCCGGTATAACAACCGAGCAGCTTTTAGCCGCATCGGTGGTTATACCTGGAAAGCCAATCGCCGGCTCTAAACAACAGTACCGGGATGATGCCTGCAGCTGCAGGCATCATCCCGGTATAACCCCGGAAAGCCGAGGACGCATATATGCGTCCGCTCGGCGGGAAAGGGTTAAAGCCCCGCCGTAAAAAAACATATTAAAAGCCAGCAGCTACAAATACTGCAGCTGCTGACTTTTATTAAATGGACACTTACCTGTCCTGGAGTCCAGCGACGTCGGCAGCAGAAGACTAGCGATCCCATCGCCATCATCGGTGAGGGAATCAGGAAGTGAAGCGTTGCGGCTTCACTGCCCGGTTCCCTACTGCGCATGCACGAGTCGCGCTGTGCCGTCCTCACTGTTCCCCGCTGTGTTCTGGGAGCCGCGTGTTTCCCAGAACACAACTGGGGGGGGGGGGAAGGGGCGTACTTGCTGTTGTTTTCAGGAATGACAGGTAGGCTTTCTGTGAGATATACTGCGATAAAGGCTGAAAATAACTGCTTATCCACGGAGGCTTCAAACGTACTGTATCCTGACGCCTGTGTTTTTCCCTTTTGTGTTGGATTAACCTCTCCATCTCTAAGGGCAGCATCAAGGGAGACATATTAAATTGAGTTTATGATATCAGCTGTGTATTCTGGACTGAAGGAAATCTGTCACAAATTACCCTTGCTGGTGTAAAGTCCTGAAAATGCACAGTAATTACATGCTTTAATACAGAGCTGGAGATTACATTTTATACCAACCAAGTTAATTATGGCTAATCATTTCATTAAAGGCTTTCAGGACTGGATGTTTTTTGTGTAGGTGATACTCTTTGGTCAAATGATTGTAACAGGCCTACAGTGTTTATAGTCAATCAAGCTCCATATGAATATTTTTTTAACCTATAAATGCATATGCTACATGGGTGCACAATGTTTAATGAAAATGTCAGCTACGTGCAGATTAGCACATTTAAAAAAACTGTTCTTCCAAAAACACATTCCCCACCTTGGGTAAAGTAAAACGGGGTGCATTTAAAAAAAATATATTTTTTTTTTTTTCTTATTTAATTTACCTTTTTTTTTTTTCTTCACTGTTCTTTAAGAAGCCCCGGACCATTTCGGGCCATTAGGACCAGGCCTGTTTTTGGGATTCGGCACTGCGCTGCTTTAACTGTAAATTGTGCAGACATGCAATGTTGTACCCAAATGAAATTTGCGTCCTTTTCTTCCCACAAATAGAGCTTTCTTTTAATGGTATTTGATTGCCTCTGCGATTTTTATTTTTTGCGATATAAACAGAAAAAGACCGAAAATTTTGAAAAAAAATGATATTTTCTACTTTTTGTTATAAGAAAAATCGAATAAACTCAATTTTAGTCATACATTTAGGCCAAAATGTATTCAGCCACATGTCTTTAGTAAAAAAAATGTCAATAAGCGTATATTTATTGGTTTGCGCAAAAGTTATAGCGTTTACAAACTAGGGTACATTTTCTGAAATTTACACAGCTTTAAATTTATGACTGCCTATCTCATTTCTTGAGGTGCTAAAATGGCAGGGCAGTACAAAACCCCCCCAAATGACCCCATTTTGGAAAGTAGACACCCCAAGGAAATTGCTGAGAGGCATGTTGAGCCCATTGAATATTTTTTTTTTTTGTCCCAAGTGATTGAATAATGACAAAAAAAAAAAAATTACAAAAAGTTGTCACTAAATGATATATTGCTCACACATGCCATGGTTATATGTGGAATTGCACCCCAAAATACATTCTGCTGCTTCTCCTGAGTACGGGGATACCACATGTGTGGGACTTTTTAGGAGCCTAGCCACGTACGGGACCCCGGAAACCAAGCACCGCCTTCAGGATTTCTAAGGGCGCAAATTTTTGATTTCACTCCTCACTACCTATCACAGTTTCGAAGGCCATAAAATGCCAAAATTAGCACAAAACCCCCCCAAATGACCCCATTTTGGAAAGTAGACACCCCAAGCTATTTACTGAGAGGCATGTTCAGTCCATGGAATATTTTATATTTTGCCACAAATTGCGGGAATATGACAAACTTTTTTTTTTTTGCACAAAGTTGTCACTAAATGATATATTGCTCACACATGCCATGGGCATATGTGAAATTACACCCCAAAAGACATTCTGCTGCTTCTCCTGAGTACGGGGATACCACATGTGTGGGACTTTTTGGGAGCCTAGCCGCGTACGGGACCCCAAAAACCAAGCACCGCCTTCAAGGTTTCTAAGGGCATAAATTTTTGATTTCACTCCTCACTACCTATCACAGTTTTGAAGGCCATAAAATGCCAAGATGGCACAAAACCCCCCCAAATGACCCCATTTTGGAAAGTAGACACCCCAAGCTATTTGCTGAGAGGCATGTTGAGCCCATTGAATATTTTTTTTTTGTCCCAAATGATTGAATAATGACAAAAAGAAAAAAAAAATGTACAAAAAGTTGTCACTAAATGATATATTGCTCACACATGCCATGGTTATATGTGGAATTGCACCCCAAAATACATTCTGCTGCTTTTCCTGAGTACGGGGATACCACATGTGGGACTTTTTGGGAGCCTAGCCGCGTACAGGGCCCCAAAAACCAAGCACCGCCTTCAGGATTTCTAAGGGCGTAAATTTTTGATTTCACTCCTCACTACCTATCACAGTTTTGAAGGCCATAAAATGCCAAGATGGCACAAAACCCCCCCAAATGACCCCATTTTGGAAAGTAGACACCCCAAGCTATTTGCTGAGAGGCATGTTGAGCCCATTGAATATATATTTTTTTTTTTTGTCCCAAATGATTGAATAATGAAAAAAAAAAAAAATGTACAAAAAGTTGTCACTAAATGATATATTGCTCACACATGCCATGGTTATATGTGAAATTACACCCCAAAATACATTCTGCTGCTTCTCCTGAGTACGGGGATACCACATGTGTGGGACTTTTTGGGAGCCTAGCCGCGTACGGGACCCCAAAAACCAAGCACCGCCTTCAAGGTTTCTAAGGGCATACATTTTTGATTTCACTCCTCACTACCTATCACAGTTTTGAAGGCCATAAAATGTCAAAATAGCCCAAAACCCCCACAAATGACCCCATTTTGGAAAGTAGACACCCCAAGCTATTTGCTGAGAGGCATGGTGAGTATTTTACAGCTCTCATTTGTTTTTGAAAATTAAGAAAGACATTTTTTTTTCTTTTTTTACATTTTCAAAACTTTGTGACAAAAAGCGAGATCTGCAAAATACTCAACATACCTCTCAGCAAATAGCTTGGGGTGTCTACTTTCCAAAATGGGGTCATTTGGGGGGGTTTTGAAAAAAACTGTCGTCAGCAAATATATCAAACGCTACAAAAAAACTGTTAGCGATCGCAGGGATCAGGCCTGTCTCTGCGAACGCTGCAGTTATGTGTGTTGTGTTTCGTAAGTGACAGTGATCGATCGATACTGCACTTGGCTGGGCTGGGCTGGGCGGAGGGGCTAAACGCAGGCGCTAGCAGGTATCTGGGCTGATCCCGCTAACACTGCGTTTTTGGGAACCCTAAACCGCTGGGGATGCTAGTATAGATCTGATCAGATACTATACCACTAAGGGGGGTGTATGCTTTGCGCGTGGGTGTTAGCGTTACTGGCACTAACCTAACACTGCCTGGGGCGACGCAGACCCTCTCTGGCGCTAAAACCTAATTGATCTCACCCGCCGGGCGATCAGGGGGGTTAAACCTTTATTGGGTTATATACGGCGGGTGCCCTGATGCTATAAAAAGCAAACTAACTAATCAACCAGCGTCACCCGTAACCTTTATATGGTGATCACTGGTGAAAGGGTTAACTAGGGGCAATCAGGGGGTTAAAACCTTTATTAGGTTAAATATGGGGGTACCTGACACTATATAAAAACCTGACGGGTAACGTAAATAACTAAATAACTTACTGGCTAACCAGTGACACCAGTGACGCTTATACGGCGATCACTGGTGAAAGGGTTAACTCTAGGGGCAATCAGGGGGTTAAAATAATATATGGGGGTACCTGACACTAATAAAAACCTGCGGCGAACCTAAAAAAAAATAACTGCCTATCTAAAACACCAGCGACACGAATACAGCGATAGGAAAAACAATCGCTTAGTGACGCTGAAGTTAGGGGGTGAAAGGGTTACCTGGGGGGTGATCAAGGGGTTAAACCTTTATTGGGGGGGTTAGGGGGCTACCCTGGACCTAAAGGGGCCTAATCCTAACTGCCCTGCAACTTTTTACAATCACAGATGACACTAAATGCAGTGATCAGTAAAATAAATGATCACTGCAATCAGTGACACTGTGATTGGGGGCTTTGGGGTGACCTGGGGGGTGATCTGGGGGTGACTGGGGGGTGATTTGTGTGCCTATGTGTACCTACGTGTCAGTGGACTGTTGGTGCACTAACCTCTGTCTTCTCTCCTCGGCGCCGGGAACGAAAAGACCGCGGCGAGGGAGATGACATCACTTCCTCCAGCCTGTGTTTACATTTCAGGCAGGAGGAAGCAATTTCATTCGCCGGGAGCGATCGCGAGGGGGGGGGCGGAATCGAGCGGCCGCCCCCTCATGCCTGATCGCTCCCGAACACTTAACGGCCGCTCACTGCAGTGAAGGGGGGTCCGGATGGACCCCCCCAACTGCACAAAGGCGATCACGTAGATCTACGTGATTCTGCCTGTCCGTGCCATTCTGCCGACGTAAATCGGCGGTGGGCGGTCGTTAAGTGGTTAACCACTTCAATACCGGGCTTTTTGTACCTATTCAATACCGGGCCTATTTTGGCACTTCTCTCCTACATGTACAAAACATCATTCTTTTACTAGAAAATTACTCAGAACCCCCAAACATTATATATGTTTTTTTAGCAGACACCCTAGGGAATAAAATGACGGTCATTGCAACATTTTTTCTTGCACAATATTTGCGCATTCATTTTTCAAACGCCTTTTTAAAAAAAAAAATGGTTTCATGAATTAAAAAATAACAAAACAGTAAAGTTAGCCCAATTTTTTGGGAAAATATGAAAGATAATGTTACGCCGAGTAAATAGATACCTAACATGTCACGCTTTAAAATTGCACAAACTCATGGAATGGCGCCAAACTTCGGTACTTAAAAATCTCCATAGGCGACGCTTTAATTTTTTTTACAGGTTACCAGGTTAGAATTACAGAGGAGGTCTAGTGCTAGAATTGTTGCACGCGCTCTAACGCACGCGGCGATACCTCACATGCGTGGTTTGAACGGCGTTTACATATGTGGGCGACTTACGTGTGCATTCGCTTCTGATCGTGAGCTACCGGGGACAGGGGGGTTTTCATTTTTTTTTATTATTATTATTATTATTTTTTTTTACTTATTTTTTTACAATGATTTTACTTATTTTTTTTTCTGATCACTTTTATTCCTATTACAAGGAATGTAAACATCCCTTGTAATAGGAATGTGTGTGACAGGTTCTCTTTATTGAGAGATGCGGGGTCAATAAGACCCCACATCTCTCCTCCAGGCTGGAAAGCATGAGATCAGTGAAATTTTTTTCACTGATCTCATACTTACAGCCGCAATGGCGGCTTTGTTTACATTTGAGACCCGGGCGTGACGTCATCACATCGCGACCCGGGCCTCCGACAATCATAGAGATGACTGGTGACCATCTGGTCACCAGTCATCTCTATGCTCATCACGTGACCCCACCAACAACGCCGGAAGATTCGCTCCGGGTCCCCGATCGCACGGGGGAGACCGGAGAAGCACCATATGATCGTTCTTATGGTGCACAGAATCGCCGGCACTTCAAAAGGATATCTGAATGATGCCTCTAGCTGCAGGCATCATTCAGATATCCCCCTACAAAGCCGAGGACGTCATATGACGTCCACCCAGGATGGGAGATCCCATCTGTGGACGTCATTTGACTATGGCTGGGTAGGGAAGTGGTTAAAAAAAAAAAATCTGTGTCACTTTTACTCCTATTACAAGGAATGTAAACATCCCTTGTAATACACTACTCAAAAAAATTAAAGGAACACTTTTGAATCCGAACTCCTGGGATATTGGTCTGGTCAGTTAAGTAGCAGAGGGGGAGGGGTGTATACAGAGGGGGTTGTTAATCAGTTTCAGCTGCTTTGCTGTTAATTGAAATTAACAACAGGTGCACTGGATGGGCAACAATGAGACAACCTTCAAAACCGGAATGGTTTTTCAGGTGGAGGTGTCTGACATTTTTTTTCCCTACTCTTTCCTGACTGTTTTTCACTAGTTTTGCATTTGGCTAGGGTCAGTGTCACTACTGGTAGCATGAGGCGATACTTGGACCCTATAAAAGGTTGCACAGGCAGTCCAACTCCTCCAGGATGGCACATCAATATGTGCCATTGCCAGAAGGTTTGCCGTGTCTCCCAGCACAGTCTCAAGAGCATGGAGGAGATTCCAGGAGACAGGCAGTTACACTAGGAGAGCTGGACAGAGCCGTAGAAGGTCCTTAACCCATCAGCAGGACCGGTATCTGCTCCTTTGTGCAAGGAGGAACAGGATGAGCACTGCCAGAGCCCTACAAAATGACCTCCAGCAGGCCACTGGTGTGAATGTCTCTGACCAATCAGAAACAGACTTCATGGGGGTGGCCTGAGGGCCCGATGTCCTCCAGTGTGCTCTGTGCTCACTGCCGGACACTGTGGAGCTCGATTGGTAGTTTCCATTGAACACCAGAATTGGCAGGTCTGCCACTAGTGCCCCATGCTTTTCACAGATGAGAGCAGGTTCACCCTGAGCGTATGTGACGGACGTGAAAGGGTCTGGAGAACCCGCGGAGAACTTTATGCTGCCTGTAACATCGTTCAGCATGACCGGTTTGGTGGTGGGTTAGTGATGGTCTGGGGAGGCATATCCATGGAGGGACGCACAGACCTCTACAGGCTACACAATGGCACCCTGACTGCCATTAGGTATCGGGATGAAATCCTTGGACCCAGTGTCAGACCCTACGCTGGTGCAGTGGGTCCTGGGTTCCTCCTGGTGCATGACAATGCCCGGCCTCATGTGGCGAGAGCATGCAACCAGTTCCTGGAGGATGAAGAAATTGATGCCATTGACTGGCTCCCACGCTCACCTGACCTAAATCCAAAAGAACACCTCTGGGACATTGTTTCGGTCCATCCGGTGCCGCCAGGTTGCACCTCAGTCTGTTCAGGAGCTCAGTGATGCTCTGGTCCAGATCTGGGAGGAAATACCCCAGGTCACCATCCGTCGTCTCTTTAGGAGCATGCCCTGATGTTGTCAGGCATGCATACAAGCACTTGAGGGCCATACAAACTACTGAGGACCATTTTGAGTTGTTGCAATGAAATTTCAGCAAAATGGACTAGCTTGCTGCATAATTTTTTCACTTTGATTTTCGGGGGGGCTTTGAAATCAGCCGTCTGTAGGTGGATAATTTTCATTTCCATCAAATAATGTGCCATCCTTTCATTCCTAACACATTACCAAGTCCATATCAGTATAGATATCCAGCATGAGATTTTGCCCCCCCTTGTTGAGATCTGATGTGTTTTCAAAGTGTTCCTCTAATGTTTTTGAGCAGTGAAGAAAAAAGCATGACAGGACCTCTTAAATGAGATCTGGGGTCAAAAAGACCTCAGATCCCATAGTTACACTAAAATGCAAGAAAAAAATAAATCCATTTAAAAAAAAAAAAAAATGTCCCTTTAAGAGCTATGGGCGGAAGTGACGTTTTGACGTCGCTTCCGCCCTGCATTGATTTGGAGACAGGTGGGGGCCATCTTCCCCTCACTCGTCTCCATGTTAGGCTAGGATGAGGATCCGATCGCCTCCGCCAATACCGACGGCCACGGTAAGCGGCGGATGGCACCGGAGAGAGATCGGCGGGAGAGGGGGGGAACCTCTCCCGCCACCGATGAGTGATCTTGCAGCGAATCCACCGCAGAGACCACTTGTATCTGAAACCGGATCACCCGCTCTTGAAGAGGATACCGGGGTTATGGTAGCTAGCTCACACTGAAGGAAGGGATATAACTATATTTTTCCATACCACTGGGGAAGATCTGCACATGGGGGACAGCTACCCGCAGCAGTAAGTAGCAGAGTAAATAGTTAAAAACAATGTGTCCATAGAATTCCTCTTAGCAAGAATAGAAGCCCAAGACAGTGTCCATATAGGAAGTGACTCCTAAAGATTATCAAATGGTGACTTATGTGATATTCCTCCACCACCGAAATAGGTTTGCAGCTCACCTCAGAGCATGGACCCCTGAACCAGTCAGTCAGGTCATGCAAGCATGTTTCCCTTGTGGGACAGATATTCCAAGGTAGATAAACTCAGGAAGGCAATACGATAGGGGGAAATCCACAGGTCACTAGATCAGAGCTCCGGTCCGGGTGTAATAATATGCAAGAGAATATATAGAGATCTAATGCTCTCCGTATGGTACAACATATGTTTATTTTAAAAAAGAAATGCACTTACATACATAGCACTGTATAAACCCCAGTGCATGGGAATGCCGGCATGTAATAAAACGGGTGTAGCGAGTGTCAGCATGGAAGAGAGGCGCGGGTGACGTCACATCTGCTCACGTATTCCGTACGCGTTGCGTCCTAGCACTGGGCGGGACTTCATCAGCGGTACGGAACAGCGTGAATCACCCGCTATAAATGTCAATGGAACGTGGAACCGGCCAATCACAGCACAATCAACAATCGATACCAAGAATATTAAATTAACCTGGAATATTAGTATGAAAAATATTGTGTTCCTAGATTTGGAAATCTGGAAGGATAGTGAGCAATTCCGCCTGTGTAATTATCTTAAGCCTACTGATCGTAATGCATACATACCACTTGATAGTTGCCACCATAAATCGTGGCTATGCAATATACCGAAAGGTCAGTTTATTAGGCTCAGGCGAAATTGCACAAGGGAGGAGGACTTTCTCACACAGGCACAGATTTTGTCATCCAGATTCCAACAGAAAGGGTATAATAGGGACTCTTTAGATAAAGAGATAGAGAATGTACGTTCCTTGGATAGGGGACCATTGGTAGCTGATAAAGTCAGAGAAACCAATATTAGTATCTCGAATTTCAAAATGGTACTCAATTATAACGTACAATATAAGAAATTTGAAAAACTAGTTTCAAATAACTGGTCAATACTAAAGCAAGACAAGGTTTTGGGCCCGCTGTTGCCATCACGCCCAGCATTTATCTATAAGAAAGCTCCGTCTTTGCGTGATTGTCTGGCACCAGGAGTTGTTGACCCTCCAGTGCATTCTGAAAACAGACTCTTCTCCTTCCTCGCTGGTTTTTATGCTTGCGGGCGATGCACAGCCTGCAAGCATTCTAAGTGCAATATAAAAAAGAGGAAAGATTTTCTTGCCACTGCTACCAAAAAATCATATAAGATAGGTCAGTTGATTACGTGCACCACTATAGGTGTTGTTTACATGCTAGAATGCGAATGTGGTCTTCAGTATATTGGTAGAACCTCTAGACCACTTCACGTTCGTCTAGGGGAGCATGTGAACAACATTAAAAGAGGAGTTTAAACACACAATGTGTCTAGACATTTTAAATTGATGCATAATCAAAACCCTAGAGGTTTGAAATTTTGGGGCATCGAACGAGTAATCAAACATTGGAGAGGTGGTAGTTTTATACGCCAGTTAAGCCGCAGGGAATCTCAGTGGATACACGAGACACAAGTTTTAGTACCTGCTGGCTTGAATGTTGAATTTGATTTAAATTGTTTTATCTCTGATCGTTGAATTTTTAATTTTGCTATATTTTATTTTATTTTGCCTGATTTTAAAATGAATTTCTGTGGTATTTTTATTATGCTCATTTTACATATATGTATATATTTATATGTATTTTCTTAAATTATTTGTTTAGGAATTTTTCAATAGGGTCAACAGTGTATTTTAGATATGCATGACCTGTCACTGATTTCCCTGATTCCAGCTATCTTTCCCTTCTTTTAGATTTTTTTCTTAACATATTGGGATAGTATATATTGCATTTTCAGTGTCAGCAGGAGACGTGGGCTATGATTCACATACTGTTCATTTGTTTCTTGATTTGATAATCAATTGAGCAAAATTATATGCTCCACGTAAGTGGTGCAGTAAAGTTTTTCCCTTTTAAAGGGATCTTTGCTTTTTTCTTTATTTTGGTCCTTACCGGCCTCCGTCTTATTCCCCTGCTGGCAGGGTTTCCATGACAATCGATTGTTGATTGTGCTGTGATTGGCCGGTTCCACGTTCCATTGACATTTATAGCGGGTGATTCACGCTGTTCCGTACCGCTGATGAAGTCCCGCCCAGTGCTAGGACGCAACGCGTACGGAATACGTGAGCAGATGTGACGTCACCCGCGCCTCTCTTCCATGCTGACACTCGCTACACCCGTTTTATTACATGCCGGCATTCCCATGCACTGGGGTTTATACAGTGCTATGTATGTAAGTGCATTTCTTTTTTAAAATAAACATATGTTGTACCATACGGAGAGCATTAGATCTCTATATATTCTCTTGCATATTATTACACCCGGACCGGAGCTCTGATCTAGTGACCTGTGGATTTCCCCCTATCGTATTGCCTTCCTGAGTTTATCTACCTTGGAATATCTGTCCCACAAGGGAAACATGCTTGCATGACCTGACTGACTGGTTCAGGGGTCCATGCTCTGAGGTGAGCTGCAAACCTATTTCGGTGGTGGAGGAATATCACATAAGTCACCATTTGATAATCTTTAGGAGTCACTTCCTATATGGACACTGTCTTGGGCTTCTATTCTTGCTAAGAGGAATTCTATGGACACATTGTTTTTAACTATTTACTACCGTTCTCAGTATTATTGTTTTTTATGATTTATTTTGGGTTTTATTTTTATTTATATTTTTTTGCTGCGCTGCACTGCTTTTATGCCAGTTTACTTGGGGATTTGATATTTTGACCCTCAGTGTCCAGCTGCAATTCTTTTTGTGTTAATTTTATTTGCGCTGGTTGATCTGCTTTAGTACAGTAAGTAGCAGAGAGCTGGTAAAGTGACAAAGCACCTCACTTCCAAATAGATTAATTTTGCCCATAAAGCAGATCACGTTATTTTATGGAACACACAGACTTTAGGCTTGTGTAATAAAATTTGTGCATAGGATTCCTTACCTGTATCATTGGAGTGAGTGTTCTGTGAGCCACCAACATCGCATCCAAGATGGCGGTGCCCAACAGTAGGCTAGTGCAGTTTAGCTATAGCACAAGGGGCAATGATCTAGGGCAGGGGTCTCAAACTGGTGGCCCTCCAGCTGCTGCGAAACTACAAGTCCTATCGTGCCTCTGCTTGTAACTGTCAGCCTTGCAATGCCCCATGGGACTTGTAGTTTCGCAAACAGCTGGAGGGCCACCAGTTTAAGACCCCTGATCTAGGATGATTCATTTGCAAGAATTGGATGAATAAATATGCATTACCATCATTGTACTTATAATAAAAACATTGGGTACAGTAAAGCTGCATAAATGCTGTTTTGTCTGCAAAGAGCACCAAGTCGTTTTGTGTCGAAGGTCTCTTGTGGCAATAATTCAAGCTATTTGTAATTCATATTCTGTACCTTAGAGTAAAGATGCACTGACCTGTTTCTGTGCCATGGTGATTGAAACACAGTGCTAACTACAGCTTTTCATGCTCTGCTTGCTCTCAACAAGTGACAATACATGAGCTATTGCAAACCCCAGAATAGCATCTTAATATCAGAATAGCATCTTAATTATTTTAAAGCGGCCAGTGGTATTAAAGATCAAGCGTTGGTGTACAAAATGTTTTTCTGTTAGAGGATTACATGTTTATGTCAATCACCACTTCTAATATTTCCGTTTTTATCAAGTCAGCAGTGCCCCTACTTTGTTATTAAATATTTACGAGATTGAAAGAAGGTTTTCTTTGCTCTTGACATTCAAATTAAAAGTTCATGAAAGACATCTTAAAAGCTGAAATGCATTATTTCTATCCATCATATTAATCTGAATGGAATGCAGTTCTACAAATACTCTTTTCAGCTTATTTTTTCTTATTTGCAAAGAAACATGCACACTCATTGCAACTTATCTAGTGTATAACCTTGTGACGAGTAGCATCTTTAAGTGGTTTTAAAGCTTAAATTTTTTTTTACCTTCATTTTAAAGCACTTCCTGTATTTAAGGTAAAAAAAAAATGTTCCTGTAACTGTATCCTCCTCTTCACCCCCCTTATATTTTATTTACCTGAGCCCTCACTCAATCCAGCACTGTGCCTGTCTGTAGCGACTCTCCCCACTCTTACTGTCTGTGGCTAAGGATACAGGCAGCATGGCTTGGGATCGAGCCCACAAGTGTGCCTCAGTTGGAAGTGGCTTCCTATGGTGGCACATCGAGAAAAGGAGGAGTCGGGGGCACCAGAAAAGGAGGATCAGGGCCACTCTGTGCAATTCTGTTGCACAGAGCAGGTAAGTATAAAAAGTTTTTTTAATTAAAAATCTAAGGCCTTCCTGCAAATCAGTCTGATGCATTAAAGAGTGTTTACATACACCTATCAGCCATAAACAAGTAAAGTGAAAAACATTGATTATCTCATTAAAGTGGGTGAGATATATTTGGTAGCAAGTAGTCCCTGAAGTTAAAGTGATACCGAACACATACTGTTTAATTTACATTGTCCCTTCTTTTTCTGTATGTGGATGATGGCACTGTAATTATTTTAATTAAAAAAAAGGATTTAGGTTCCTTATTCCTAATCGATAAACAGCTGTCACATAACCCAGCTCTTTCCCAGCCTGTCTGCAGGGAAACAAAGCAGAAGGAGCTTCTAGTCCTCTGCTGCTGGTCACACACTCAAGAAAAAAAAAACAGCCTTTGGACTATAGAATAAAAATAAATAATATCAATAAACTGTTTTAGATTGTCATCCAGATATATATTTGAAATCAAATCTTTATTTTTGGCAATAACATGGTGTGGGTGGATTTCTGCCAGTTTCACACACCCCTCCAGCCTGTGTCTTTAGAATATCGGGGAGGAGAAGCTTCCATCAATCAAGATGTAATATCCCACCCCGATTGTATTTAGCTGGTTAGTGGGCATGGAGGAGGTGTAATAGGGAGGAAATGCTCAGCATAGAAACTCTCTGGAAACTGAGCATGTGCAGAGCTGCCAACACTGCTCTGCAAAATCCCCAACTGCACAGGGACTTGGACAGAAGGGGGAGATAGAAAACAGTGAGTGAGTATGAAAATCCGACAACAATTGTCCGATGGAGCATACAAACTATCGGATTTTCCGACAACAGCCTGCAATTACACAATTCCCGTCGGAAAATCCGATCGTGTGTACGGGCCTTAAGAGGAAAATCAAGAGTGTTTGTTGCAAAAAATAAAATAATCGTGAGATAAAATTGTTATGGTTCCTACATTGATACCCTCTTTCAAACAACAGAAGATCACACTGTTGGTTCTCTTTACCGGTAAAAAAGCTTTCAGTAGAACAAAAATTGATTATACATGAAGCCAGCTGTGGGATTTTCAGCTGTATTGTCTTAGTTTTAGAAGGAGTGAGTGAAAATCTGTCAAATCTTTTGCATCAGTTTTGCCTGTTTGGGAAATGTCTCTGTCACTTTCTGTTTGTCTCACAAAACAGTAAGTGAGGGAAATCTCTCCCCTCTTCTTGTCTATATGTGTCGTCTGGCAGAGCAGGGAATAAGACAACCCCCCCTCCCCCCATGGGGACACAGGTAACAAGACCACATTTTACTTGTAGAGCAAGGAAGATTCAGAACCTCAATTATTTTATTAATGTCTGTGCTGCCATGAGACTAGGATGATGAAATTAATAAAAACAGTTACTTCATCTTAACGCATTAACCGATTAAAGCATGTGGTTTCCCCTTTCTATTAAAATCATGTCAAGGGTTACATTTGCTTCTACTTTGAAGTTTTTATGAAATTATTGACTCTAAAAGAGAATCTAATTGAAAGGGGGAATAATTGGAGATTCCTGTGGTCCAATTTGCCTAACCCTGTGACTTGAATCATTACCTTTGCGGTTATGTGGTGTAAAAGAGAATACTGGCCTGTATGTCTGTTGCTGGTCAGATATTTCTGGGGAGAGTGTCACTTTTTGAGGGAGAGGGGGTTCTTGCCAAAGACAAAATGTATATTTAAGATTTATTATCTCAAAGATATGGTATGGGTTAAATAAGAGTTCTTTGGACGAGAAGTGAAAGCTTCGATATAATAAGCATTTATTAGAGAATTGTTATTAGTCTATCTAATACAGTCTTAAGCAAGGGAGTACATATTAGTTTCAAATACAAAGTACATCACGCTACAACTATCAAACAGAAAAACATAAGATAACATATGACAACGCAAGTATACTGTAAGTGCTGGGGAGATGGTCTGATAATTACCTATAATAATGACTCCTGGGCTCAGGTCATCTCATCTCTCTCATTCTACTGATTGGGGTTGTCCTTATATGGGGCCCTCTCCAATTGACTAAAACAGGGCCACTACGATTGGCTCTCTCCTCCCTTTGGGCGTTATATTAATTTCTCTCGCTCTCCCCCTCTCTACTGGAATTTAGTGATAATTAGATGTGAAGATAAATTAATTAAACCGAAGGTCGTTAACTTCCCTTGAATGGGGCACTTAACTATACATGGAACTAGCCGTGGCTAATTACCCCTTAAATGGATATTGGTTCGTTAACATGGGAGAATACACACGCCTTTATCTAGCTAATAAAGGCGGTGCCGAATAGACTAGCAGTTTCAGAGGTGATCACTTCCTGGCTTGTTTGAATACTAAGTTACCTTGTCAGACCGTACGACTCCTCAGCACCTTGTCACCCAGCATTCATGCATATCAAAAGGGGACTGGTAATTAGATTTTTCTCAAGCCCAGCTTGTCAGCCAAGTTAACCCTTACAGACACACATTTCATACTACACATTTCTTATTCTAACTTATATATACATCTATGTACAGATATTCCCAGTTGCCAATGGAGATTATTCATAAACATTCCTCATAAGGCAACAGGGTATAGTGATTTAGTATATATATATTTTTTATTATCTTCATGACTAAAATTTTTTTTAATCATGATAAATATAAAATATTGCATGTGAATGTATTTTATTGTATCCTGGCACTTCAGACTGTTTTTTATATTATTTCCAGTTCCCCTAACGACCTGTTGTAAAAAAGCATGTTGTTTACAGAGTTCAGTAGGTCAAGCTGAAAGTAACACAAATAACTCAATTAGACATGCTTTAGAAGACTACCTTTTAAGGCTTCAATAGCTGCTTAGGGCATCCTTTGTCATGTAGTAAATGAATATCAATATATATTGATATGTATATTGGTTTAAAACCATTATAGTTCAGATATGTATCTTCCCTTTAATACAAACGCAAAAATGCAGTGCAGACAGCTATTGAGATACTTGTGCTGGCTTAAAGTGTAAGTAAACGTCCATCTCTGGCCTTTACCTATAGGTAAGCCTAAAATGTTTAGGAGATATTTACTGTACATGCAACCAGTGACCTCGCTGGCGCATGCGCTCTAAAGGAATGGCCACCCGTACCATTCCTTCAGAGCCCTGTGCTGTAACCGGTGGCTCCTGAACACAAGTGTGGGAGTGACTTTATCACGGCTCCATCCAGTCAGAGTCCACAAACCTTACCTTGCAGGGTAAAAAAAATAAAAATGCCAAACGGTTTACAACTGCTTTAAAATGAGTAGTTGGCTCCTATGTAGTTGAACACAACACAGATTTTCTGTCATACATTTTTAATGAATCATCTAATTTGGCCCCTCATGGTTTTTCTTTAAATTACATTTTTTCTAGTTATGTTTACTATAAATAGGTCTGTCAATCTACCACCATTTGAAATCATGACAAGTCTAGAGACCAAATGATGTCATGATATATTTCTGGAATTTCTTCTACAAGGATTTTAAGCAGTACACCTATTTCTATGGCATTAATAGGTAAAATTGTATCTTCTCTTTTTTCAGGCATCGCTGGCTGCATTCCATGACAGAAGATCCTCCTACCACTCATCCTCCTGCTGCTCATAAATTTATATGGGAGAATCACCAGTTCAACCTGAGTGCCACTCCAGGACAGTATGTACCATACTCTACCACTCGCAAGAAGATAGAGGAGTGGGTTCCTCCTCCATCATCTAAGCTTTAAAAAAAAAGGCCAGTTTTATGGTTCCATGATATTTAATAAACCTAAATTTCTTTCAAAAGTGATGGTTCATTGCATTTTTTTTAACTAAACTGAAAATTCATCTTTTGAAATGCATGTAAGGAATACATAAAGAATAAATCCTGTAAAGCATATCTGTGTTAGTGTCAGGTATTTCCATTCCCACCTACAGTAGTCATCTACCTACCTGGATGGTGGGGGACCTTGTCAGCTGCACGATCTGTTGACATCCTTATCCCATGACTTCTCTTTCTGTCCCCATGATCCTCAGCTTCTCCTGCTGTCAGGAAGCCCCTTGAACATTAAATAGCATAGGTAAAGAAAAAGTGATAGGGGGCGCTAAATAATAAACCCACAGTGTGAATGGGCTGGTGGAAGTGCTATGAATAGCAATTATGACCACATATAGAACATGGGAAAACAAGTTTTAAAATATTTTAAACGATTGAAATACCGGAAGACCCGGAAGTGACGTGAACCATAAAGAGGTGCTTTCCGGTCTTGTCACTTCTGGGTCCTGTCTTCCGGTTTTGTCTCCTAACGGCAGTGGAACGCACGCTGATCACTGAGCTTGAGTCGGGCGGTGTGTGGCTCCTATCGGCATCCAATGTGAGCGATCCCTATTGCCTGGAAAAGGCACTAGAAAATGTAAGCAGACATTTTATGTATGTTCCCCCTTTTTTAATAAAGCAGTATTACATTATTTGGTTCCCTTCCTTTCATTCCCAATGGGTCACCATGGTGAAGAGGAGGCAGCTTATCAAGTCTCCTGATTCATCCCTATTCTAAGCAAACCACAGGATTACTCAATCAAGCGCTTTCAGACCTTCTTTTTAATTAAAGAGGTCATGGCTATCTGGTGAGCAGGCCTTTCTATTCGAGCACATTGGGTGTGTGTTTTGAATCCATTGTCAAGTGGTGGAGGCATTATATTGCACGTTATTGGCTAATTGAAGTTACTTCACTGAAGATTTTAGGGACTGTCCAAATAACACTTGTAATTCTTTTGCTTTTTTAAAATATATAACACTTGTTTTCCATGTTCTATATGTGGTCATAATTGTTATATTTAGCACTACCACCAGCCCATTCACACAGTGGGTTTAACATTTAGCGCCCCCTATCACTTTTTCTTTACAATTTAGTAGTTTGTCTACATTTTTTTGGGGAGCAGCTATTTAGTTATTTAATATTATAAATTTGGCGCAAGGCTTTGTGTTTTCAAATTAAATGGCATTTCTCTGTATTGCATGCTGGAAAATGTCATTCTAAATGGAACACTGCAAATAATCAAAAGCCATAGTTAGGTGTAATTAGATGTTTGCAAGAACCTGCCCTTAAACATTGGTATACTACAATCTTATCCCAAAGAAATAATGTATTCTGCCAGGGCAAAGTCATCTAGCACCCAAAGTTAAATGGAAAAGTTCACTCCCTTGCTTTTCCTCGAGATAACTCTACATGGAAGCTTAGTCATCAGATTGAAGCTGGAGCTATTGGTATTTGTAACTGCCTTCCCCATCAGTCTTAAAGCATATCTAAACTCAAAAACAAAAATGGAATATATTGCATCTTACCAGTCCTCAGCTGTAATGGCTGCATTACGTACAATTTTACTTAGTTATTTTGCCAATAACTCACTTCCAGTCCTAGGAGGACAACACTCACCCTTCTGTATCAGGACAACAAACCAGATAGGACTACAGATACCCGTCCCTCTCCTACTGTACATAACACATAGACCTCAAGAGTTAGCTAAGCATAATATAATAATTGGCATCGGCAGAGAGCACAGGAAGCTATCGGCTCATTAGATGTATATCAAGATCAACGGGTAGTTTTCAACTTCTAAAGAGATAACAAAACACTTTCTATGGAATTTTTAACCAACCAAAAAGGAACCAAATAGAATAATTTCATTGAGTTTACGTACATTTTCTACACAAATGGCTGCATGTGGCAGCCACTCACATTTTGGAAAGTCTAGCTAAGTAAGAATGCCTAGGGGTGGTAGGATTGTTTTGCCAGTTGCTTTGTAGTCAAGGAAAAAACGAACGCAAAAGGGGTAGGGGGTGTTGCAGTGCATGTTGCCAATTAAAAATGAACATTGCTTAATAGACTTTGTAAAAACCGTGTTAGTTACTAGATATAAGCATGCTAGTTTTTCATTAACTTTCTAAACGTATAAAAACGAAAGTACCGGTAGCCTTATAGTGCAGTCTCTGTCCCTAAAGTGATTCTATAAAGACACTCCCACCTCTGCTGTCTGACCATACAGCTTTGTGGGAGAAGAATAACTAATTAGCACTGTTTGACAGTATTTTTCTTTGGCAACAGGGATAGGAGTGCCGTCATTCAGCACAGCAAGGGGAGGGATCAGCACAGATTTAACCAGTTGCCAACCGCTTCCTGTAGATTTACAAATAACCCTAACAAACTAGATTAAAGGACTTTAACGGTACCAAATGGGTAAAAAAAACGTTTTTTTATCTATACAAGTTTAAAATATTTGGACGTGGAAATGTACACATGTACCACAAACATGAAAGACGAAAGCAATGTAATTCTCCTCTTAGATTTACTGCTACAGGGTGCCTGTTGTGCGCAAAATCACATAGATATACGTGATTCTGTATTTCTGGGTAGGCGGCGCGCGCCCATCACAGCACATGCCAATCACTGGGTCCCAGCCAATTGTTGACCCCCGCCACCTGGTAATCGGCTCTGAGCTTCACCAAACACAGCTCTGTGAATGTAAACAACACAGAGCTTTGTAAAGTGATAGGGGATCTCGTTGTTTGTTCGTTCTCTGCTAAACAGGGGAAGAAAAACAACTAGAGCCTCAGTAAAAGCAGCACACATTACACATATAAACACTTCTTTGGTACACATTTAACCCCTTAATCGCCCGAGATGTTAACCTCTTCCTTTCCAGTGTTACTAGTACAGTGACAGTGCATATTATCACTGATCACTGTAATAATGTCACTGGTGATGTCCCCCTAGTGTCAGTGTCAGATTTCTCGCCGCACTATCGCAGTCCCATTAAGTCGCTGATCGCCACCATTACAGGTATTGAGAAAAATTCCAGTATATATCGCATAGATTGTAGCCGCTATAACATTTGCAGAAACCTAACAATATACACTTTATTGAGATTTTATTTTACCAAAGACATGTAGCAGAATACATTTTGGCCAAAATTTATTAAGGGATTTGATTTATAGTAGAAAAAGATGATCAAATACCATAAAAAAAAAAAATTATTTGTGTGAAAACATTATATAAATTTAGTTTGGGGTACAACATTGTACGACTGTGCAATTATCAGTTAAAGTAGAACAGTACCGCATAGCACAAAATGGCCTGGCCATGAAGGGGGTAAAACCACCTGAATCTGATTAAAATGGTAAATGCTGGCTGCTAGTAAACATTACTCCACACTCGGCACTATCAGAACAAAAGGGAGTGGATTTACCAAAGACTGTGCAGTTGCACTATTTTTCCTTCATTTTGTAAAGAATACCCAGGTGCAAGGAAAAAATAAATAAATATGGGATTATCTGTTCAATGTTTTATCTCGCTACGGATTCGGCGATCGCTTCCTGACTCTCCTTCGAACTCTCTATGATATGCTGACGGCATCATTGATGCTTGGGGGGTACTCTTCTTAATCCTAATATTTGCAGGGGAACTCGATAGGAATGCCCCTTATCCCTGCTACTATTTGTTCTAGCAATAGAACCGCTAGCAATAAAGATCTGTACATGTCCGGATATCAGGGGTATAGAATGTGGCGATAGGGAGCATAAGTGCATACTTTTTGCCGACGACATCCTGATGGTATTGTCGTCACCCATCACCTCCCTCCCCAACTTATACACAATACTACAACCGTTCTCAGCAATTTCAGATCTTAAAATTAATCATGACAAATCAAAGGCGTTGAACGTCTCCTTGCCGGACGCCACCCAGAAAGCCCTCGAACAGTCCCACCAATTTAAATGGGAGCCAGAAGTTCTACCTTACTTGGGAATAAACTTGACTCCTTCCTTCAATACCCTATATTCCCATAACTACCCCGCCTTATATAGACAATTAACAGCAGACCTATCCAGATGGCAAGTCTATCCTCCATCGTGGTTCGGCAGACTACACTCCTTAAAAATGAACATTCTTCCGAGAATCTTGTACTTGTTTCGCACATTACCAGTAGCGTTGAATAGATCTGATCTGTTGGCATTCCAAAACAATCTTCTACAGTATATATGGGGTGACAAGAGGCCTAGGGTGAACAGACGCACAATGTTCACAGAAAAACAAAAGGGAGGTCTTGGACTTCCCGATTTACAAAAATATTTTTATGCGGCCCAACTTACCAAATTTCATTCCCAACATCCACAGGTACAGTGGATGGCTGTAAAATCCAGTTCCTGTTCTCCCAAATAATTTTCACATATGTGGCTACCGATGAAAGAAAGGCCGACAATTTTATGTCCCTCCCTCCCTCTCCTTATCCCTAGAAATTTGGGATAGACTGGCGAGGACCCATAGATTCAAATCGCCCCATAATCCATTAGCCCCACTTTTGCGAAATAAGAATTTCACCCCAGGCCTTACCACCCCCGCTTTTGAATGGTGGTCCAACAAGGGCCTTTTGCGACCATAAGGGCATGCTGTCCAAAAGAATACTGATAGACAAATACCAATTACCAGAGTCAGAACTCTTTAGATATACTCAAATATCTCATCATATGAAAACTCTATCACGCAAAGGCGATCTAACCACTATGTCATGGAAAATATGTGTCACCAATATGACAAACTTCAATGTCATATATCGGCAATATACACCATTTAACATATGTCTCTGAAAAACTGACATATATGACCCAATGGGAACAAGATATTAAGGAGCCCCTGGCTGGAGCTTGAGCAATGGCACTCGATGGCATTGGCAGCTTCTAGGTCACTGATCAAAACTTCAATAGTAGATGCAAATTATAAGGTTTTAATGAGGTGGTATTTGGTGCCAAATAGACTGGCCACTTTTGTTCCAGGGGCTTCTGCAAAGTGCTTTCGGGGGCTGTGGGCAGGAAGGGACGGCCTACCATATATGGTGGCAATGCCCCAAGGTACGAAGATTTTGGATCAGGGTCTATAATTTCATCTATACCCTCACTCAGATTAATTTGACCAAGTCCCCAAAGCAGGCACTCCTGGGAGGCACGGTAGGAGATGCCTCCAAAGCCCAGAGACGGCTTCTTGCGTTCATATTTAGATCGGCTAAAATCACAATCGCTAAAGGTTGGAAGTCAGCAGCCATACCATTTGACCTACTTAAACATAAGCTCTCTTGGCTTATGTTGAATGAAAGACTGACGGCAATGGTGCAGGATAAAATGAAACAGTTTAATAGAATATGGGACCCTTGGATTAGATATTTGTCCAATGACCCCCGGACAATTCCGGATTAAGGAGGTTTCTAAGAGGAATAGTACAGAGCGTGGAGTCCTCACTTCCTCTCCCCCTCTCTTCTTACACTCCCCTTCTCTTCTGTCTCTTACATTTCTTAAACCCTTTTCTTCTCGTTTCTTCCCCCCCTTTTTTTGGGACCCTGGTGTTGTGGAGTCCAGGGTTCACCCCCTGTGGATTGGGGGGGCGGGATACCCCCGATTACCTGTTGGGGTGCCCTGGGCCCCTGGTGTGGGGGGCAGGCCCTGGAGCCCATACCATGGAATTATTATAAAAATGTAGAATATAATGAGAAGCCTAACACGGTTGGTCTACTGCATAATGTAATTAATGTTCTCACGACCACGCTATCAGATGAGGAAAATAAATACAATAGAGGTTTATACTCTGCCTCAACTGAGTGGGAGGTGGATTATTTGGGTTTGAACTGTGGGCTTCACTGTTTAAGTTTATTATGTACTGTTAACAGACAATGTCATGGTCCTTTTTGTTTTTGTCTTCTGTACTGTGAAAATTTGAATAAAAACTATTGAAACTAAAAATAAATAAAATTTGCTTGCACATGATTGGATGATTGAAATCAGCAGAGTCTTTCCACATTTACTAAACACTGGGGAAAATAAGTGCAACTGCACTTAGAGTGCACAGTCTATTTGTCTTTAGTAAATCCACCCCAAGAAATACAGTAGTAAAGTGCAGGGGGATGTGCAAGTCCCCATGACTTACCTCCCAAGCATCTTTCTTGGTTCCTGCAGGTCACATCCTTGGCTCCTCAGCCCCCATCACAGTTTACTAAGCTAAGGAATCATCAGACCAACTCCTGGCACACATGGACCTCTGGTGCTGAGCTGCACTCCACGCTGCCGTCTGTCTCCAGCTCCCTGCGGTCTCCTTTTACAATAGTAAAGAATCAGCTAGCGCTGGTGGGGCTGTGTGATCAATCTGTCGGCTGCTAGTAAATATGCACTGCACAGTGTGTGGTGATCGTGTTCAGGGAGTGTTTTTTTTTTATCACCTGCCATTTACTTTTGTAAGCCCTTGTGTTGTGATCTGTGCTGAGTGCAGGTGAATGCTTACTAGCAGTGGTCAGATGAATTAGTTCTCACTGGCAGGGCTAGCAAGAGCTAAACCAGGGCAGTGTGAGAATCTGAAAGGGGGTGGTGGATTTATTGCTGTACTCTAGCTCTTGCATAGGAATGCCGACAATTTAATCATCAATATGGGGTCCTACATTTCTTGATGTTATGTACTAAATTCAGTGCTAAAGACGAGAAAAGAATTAAAGTGGAGCTCCACCCTAAATAGCAACTTTTGCTATTTGGATTCCTCCCCCCCTCTGGTGTCACAATTGACACCTTTCAGGGGGGAGGGGGGTGAAGATACCTGTCTAAGACAGGTATTTTCACCCACATCCGGGAGTCCTCTCTCCGGGAATCTGCGGGAGTGACGTCACTTTCCGCAGACTTCCCGTAGTGTTCTGGGAGACACTCGGCTCCCAAAACACAGGAGCACCAATCAGAACAGCGCAGCGCGACTCACGCATGCGCCGTAGGGAACCGGGCATGAATTCCTGGTTCCCTCTGCGAGGATGGCGGAGGGAGCAGCAGAGCGACGAGCGATCGCTCGTCCTCTGCTGCGGACGTCGCTGGACTCCAGGACAGGTAAGTGTCCAAATATTAAAAGCCAGCAGCTGCTGTAGCTGTAGCTGCTGGCTTTTAATATTTTTTTTTCCGGCGGAGCTCCGCTTTAAGCACATACAAACATAAACCTTTACCATGAAAATTCATACAGGAGACACAACTTACCTGTCCAAGGCATGGTTTCCAGTTTGGCATTGTTTCAATACACCACTAAGCAATAGTTTCTCATCTCTAGAAACCTGGTGTTTTGAAAATATCCCAGCCTAAAGACCCCATACACACTAATGGATTTTCTGCAGATTTTTGGCTTCAGATTTCCCAAAACCATATAATATGAGGTCAAATCTTAAGGATGCTTTCACACTGAAAGCGCCCGGGCGTCGGCGGCAAAATGCCGATTTTTTAGCGGCGCTTTACCGTAGTTTTTGCTGCGCTTTTTGGCCGCTAGCAGGGCGCTTTTAACCCCCCCGCTAGCGGCCGAAAAAGGGTTAAAAGTGCCGCTGTAGTGGCACTTTGCTGGCGGTTCGGCAGCGCTGCCCATTGATTCAATGGGCAGGGGTGCTTTAGGAGCAGTGTATGCGCCGCTCCTAAAGCACTGCAAAGAAGCTGCTTGCAGGACTTTTCCTGACGCCCTGCCAGCGCAGCGCCCCAGTGTGAAAGCACTCAGGCTTTCACACTGGGATTGCAGCTGTGGTTTTTTTTCAGGCGCTTTACAGATGCTATTTTTAGTGCTAAAGCGCCTGAAAAACGCCTCCAGTGTGAAAGGGGTCTAAGAGTTTCAATTTGTATGCAATCAGGCAGACCCTTGCACTACATGGTTTTGGTAAATCTAAAGACAAAAATCTGCAGAAAATCTAGTAGTGTGTATGGGGCCTTAGATTCTGCAGGCCAAAGGATTCAAAGCTCTGCTCATTAAATACTCCCCTTATACTGTAACCATGTAGGCCCAAGACTTCCCCATTGTAATAATGCAAGCCCGTGATCATTGAGTAAGAAAGTGTTTAAATCCCTGTTCGGTCTCTTTCTGGAACAGTAAAGTAGACTAGTGCAAGGTTGTCAAGCACATAATGGATTGCCAAGAAGCCACAGTCCTGTTGTCCAAGTCTATGCTGTAGGCTTTGCACAGTCTGTAGATCGTTTTTTAAAATCTTAAAGGAAAAGTACAGCCAAAGCTTATTTAGCTGCACTTCTGTGGATCACAGGAGTGCAGTTCGTTCTGCACTCCTGTGACCCATTTTCAGCCGACAGCCCGTTGTCGGCTGACATCACAGAGCCCATCCAGGCTTGGGCAAGATCGCAACAATAAAGTCGGGATCCCCCGTCAACCCTGGACCGGTACCTGGCTTAGCCTCTCAGCGAGCCATTGAGAGCCTGAGTCAGCCCCCTCCACAGTTTAGTGAGCACGGGGGTGGGGGGCAGAGCAGAGAGCCGGTGATAGACAGTGACAAGCTCTCTGCTCACAGAGCTCTGAGAAACGAGCGATCAGCAGTCTTTGATCACTCAGTTCTCAGTCTTAGAGCTGGCAGGGGACAGATGCAGCATTAGACTGATGCTGCATCTACCTAGGTATGTATGATTTTGAAAAAAATAAAAAATAAAATCAGTTTTAAGGTTTACTTTGACTTTGCATAGTTTACGGTTTATAGATAGCAGTTACTGACCATAGAATGATTTTACTGGTTGCCTAAAGTTGCTCTTTACATTCACACATTTCTAATATTAAGGAAATGAAGGTTGCAAATAGTACAGGCAGCCTTCTTATGTGCTCAGCATTTTCATTCTTCTTCATCTTTACTGACAATTTCAATCACCATAGATAGGAAGAAATTCCATTTCATTGCAGTTCAAAGCTGTCTAAATTATTCAGCCCTCAGAATATGTTTCAGGACATTTTTCTTTGGCATGTTTACTCAAGATGTTTTTTTTATCTTTGCTAAACTAAGCATTATTTCATTTTACTGCGGTCTGAACAATCTCTATCATTTGTAGTGGCAGAGCTTTAGGGGATATGTCATGCTGCCAATTCTGCTCCTGGCAACATCTCACTTGCGGTGCAATCACCAAAATACATTCTCTAATGGATTTCCTCGCCCTGGTGGAAACTTTGCACCCAACCTGCTGCTGTGCGTTTAGTGATCAGGATTCTGTTACTGGCAAGTTATGCCTAGCTAGGGACACAATCTCTGTGACGTAGACCCTCAATATTTACCTTATTTACAATTTAGTTTTTTATGTTACAAGAGCTTCAATTTGAGATTTAGCTGACCTCCTAAATGAGAGATTGTGTATTTACAAGATTGCTTTTTGTCCCTGAATATCTTCAATCGTATCAAAATGTAAAATCATATATTAAATTCCACATTGTAATTCAATTATTTTTTTAGCCTACTCCTAATGTGCATGATCTTGAAGTTTGTAAACTCACTTTGTGAAATCCTCAAACATTTACTTCTTAAAGCGGTGTTCCACTCAAATGGGGAAGCTCCGCTTGTCTGCCTCCCCCCCCCTCCGCTGCCACATTGGTTTTGACAGGTACCCACTCCCACTTCCGGCTGACTTCACCACTGCAAACTCAACTGGAAGTTTGCTCCCCCCTCCTCCTTCCCTGGCAGCTGGCCCATTCACAAAGCGCAGCGTGTCTCGGGCATGCGCAGTAGGGAACCAGCTGTGAAGCCGCAAGCCTTCACTACCGGGTCCCTTAGTGGAGATGGCAGTGGCAGCACCCGATAACCGATTGAAAAATCGACTCGGGCAAAGACACCACTGGATTCCTGGACAGGTAAGTGTCCTAATATTAAAAGTTAGCAGCTACAGTATTTGTAGCTGCTGACTTGTAATTTTTTTCTGCAGGAGCCTGGAGCTTCTCTTTATTTCTGTGACACGCATTCACCATGCCCTGGTAGACACTGCTGTGTCATACAATTCACAGAGCCTGCCTTCTGAACTACAGAGATGCTAAGAGGAGGAGTTTTTGGTGGCGGAATCATGGCTTGCAGGCAGCAAGGCATCATGGGAGATATAGTCCTAAGAATTTAAATTGAACCACTTGCCGCCCGCCCTATAGCGGATTGACGGCGGCAAAGTGGTTTTAAAATCCTGACTGGACGTCATATGACGTCCTCAGGATTTTAAGCCGCTGCGCGCCCCCGGGGGCGCGCATCGCGGCGATCGTTGTTGCAGGGTGTCAGTCTGACACCCTGCAACTCTGATCTAGGTAAAGAGTCTCCGACGGAGACTCTTTACCACGTGATCAGCCGTGTCCAATCACGGCTGATCACATGTAAACAGGAAAAGCCGGTAATCGGCTTTTCCTCACTCGCGTCTGTCAGAAGCGAGTAGAGGAGAGCCGATCGGCTGCTCCTCTGACAGGGGGGGGTTTGTGCTGATCAATTATCAGCACAGCCCCCCCGAGGATGCCCACACTGGACCACCAGGGATGTCCATTACAAGGTATGCCTCCCTAGACCACCAGGGATTGAAATCAGTGCCCCCTAATGGATGCCAATTAGTGCCCCTAATGGATGCCAATCAGTGCCCACAATGGGCATCACTGATTGGCAGGCATTATTGTTTGGCACTGATTGGCATCCATTAACACATTACAGTGCCACCTATCAGTGCCCATCCATGCCACCTATCAGTGCCCATCCATGCCACCTATCAGTGCCCATCCGTGCCGCCTATCTGTGCCCATCCGTGCCGCTTATCTATGCCCATCTGTGCCCATTCGTGCCGCCTATCTGTGCCCATCCGTGCTGCCTATCTGTGCCCATTCGTGCTGCTTACCGGTGCCCATCCGCGCTGCCTATCGGTGCCCATCCACGCTGCCAATCGGTTCCCATCCACGCTGCCAATCGGTTCCCATCCGCGCTGCCT
The DNA here is from genome assembly GCA_029206835.1 of Rana muscosa. Classification (NCBI taxonomy): domain Eukaryota; kingdom Metazoa; phylum Chordata; class Amphibia; order Anura; family Ranidae; genus Rana; species Rana muscosa. The sequence continues at coordinate 785,506,611 of CM055118.1, forward strand.
ATCGGTGCCCATCCGCACTGCCTATCGGTGCCCATCCGCGCCACCTCATTGGTGCCCATCAGTGCCGCCTTATCAGTGCCCATCAGTGCAGCCCCATCAGTGAAGGAGAAAACTTACTAATTTACAAAGTTTTGTAACTGAAACAAAAAAATATGGTTTTTTTTCAAAATTTTCGGTCTTTTAAAAAAAATTTAGCAGAAAAAAAAAAAATCGCAGAGGTGATCAAATACCACCAAAAGAAAGCTCTATGTGTGGGAACAAAATGATAAAAATTTAGTTTGGGTACAGTGTAGCACAACCGCGCAATTGTCATTCAAAGTGCAACAGCGCCGAAAGCTGAAAATTGGTCTGGGCAGGAAGCTGTATAAGTGCCCTGTATGGAAGTGGTTAAGAGTAAACAGTGTAAAGCATGCAGGGAATCTAGAAAGTTGTGGACAGGGATGGCCAGCAGACAGATAGCACTCACAGCATTAAAATTATGTTTCTAGGGAGTGGTCAGTACACATTCTATGTACAGAACAACTCCAGGTAGCCATATTGCATTGCATTTACAGAAAATTAAAGCGGCTGCAGATTGAAAAGGAAAGGTAATTTTTAATAACATTCAAGTACAATATGACTTGTGTCGCAATTGTATACGCTATATTATTTTTTCATTATTTGCAATTTTTTTTCCCCCATGAAAGTGGAGTTACCCTTCAACCACTTCAGCCCCGGAAGAATTTACCCGCTTCCTAACCAGAGCACTTTTTGTGATTCGGCACTGCGTCGCTTTAACTGCCAATTTCGCGGTCGTGCTGCGTTGCACCGGAATAATTTTTTTTCTCCCACAAATAGAGCTTTCTTTTGGTGGTATTTGATCACCTCTGCGATTTTTATTTTTTGCACTATAAAGAAAAAAAGCGACAATTTGGAAAAAAACACAATATCTTTTACTTTTTGCTATAATAAATATCCCACATTTTTTTTTTTTTTTAAAAAGCATTTTTTTCCTCAGTTTAGGCCAATATGTATTCTTATACATATTTTTGGTTAAAAAAAAATCGCTATTAGCGTATATTGATTTGTTTGCGCAAAAGTTATAGCGTCTACAAAATAGGGGATAGTTTTATGGCATTTTTATTGGGACTGCGACATTATGGCGGACACTTTTGACACTGTGGGGGGGCTGGCGTCCGAGGAACCATGTGATGGTGGTGGAGGAGCGATCTCACCCGGCATGGGCACTTCACAGGTAAGACGTGTTATCAGTGGACTGCCGCGACCGTGGATGGGGTAAGTGCGGACCCAGCAAATGGGGGGGGGGGTTTGTTTGCCGCCCCCCCCCAAAATGGAGCACCAGCTGCCACTGAGTGAACCTGAACTTAGTGACAGTTCTCATAGTGGCTCTCCACATTTTCCTACATCTGCACAGGGCACTACTGACTCCATGTTTACAGGCCTGACTCATCACACTGCCAACCCCCCTCCATATCTGAGCCAAACCAATCGCCCCACAAATAATCCCCCTCAATGGCAGCATTGTGAGCTATGCTTACCGGCATAGAGACCACCGTCTCTCAGGAAGGGACCTCCAAACACGTAGACAATCTCATCCACGTGATCCGCCTTCACAAAGCCCGGCCGGACTCCATCAAACAGGGACGGGCGGTGCTGGTATTCATAGAAATACACAGGAAGTCCGGAGTCTGTTCAATAAGAGATGGAGAGTCACAAAGAGGTCCATCCGGCCTAAAGTGGACCTATCTGTCATTAGAAATAAAGCCAACATGCTGAGTAATATGCCCAGTAACCCCCTCCAGGTATTTATTATTTATTTATCACAGAGACCACAGTACCCCCCCCCCCCCCCCCCCGACAATGCCTTCATCTGCTTTTCTCTCCAGAAGGACGACTAGGGTCGCCACCTTTTCTTCAAGTCAAACCCGAACACTTTAGCAGTGCAAAGCAATTTTTTTATAGTATAAACTATACATATATTTCCAATTAAATAACATTTCTAATCATATAAAATTAATCACAAGAGTTCCCCTTTACATCAGAGTCCACAGAGTTCCCATTCACTGTAAGGGGGGACTCTGGGGACTCTAACATAAGGGATATTCTGGGAACCCTGATTTAGGGGGAACACTGAGAACTATGACGTACAGAGAGGACTCTGATGTGAAAGGGAACACTGTGGCATCTGGTGTAAAGATTAACTCTGATGTAAGGGGTGCTCTGAGAACCCTGATTTACCTTAGTGTACTCACTTAAAGGCAGGAAAGAGAAGGGGGGAGACAGTCACAGACCGGGATGGAAGGTGAGCTCACTCACCCCTTGGCAGTCAGCACCTCTCATCCAGATGTATCTGAGGCTGCTGGACTTTAAATTTCCAACCCCCCACTTTCCTGGGGATTGGAGTGTGGGCAGACACAGAGGGGTAGGGGCGGGAGGAAGAGGAGAAGATCTCCTCTCCCATCTGTGTGTGGGGGGGGGGGGATTGTTAATGCTGGCTTTGGGCAGTGTGAAGGAGAGTGTAACAGACACTCTTGGCATACACAAGCCGTAGTCCAGTCTGAATAATGTGTCCGGGTTTCAGGCAGTCTGAAACCTGGACGCATGATTCCAAACCCGAACTGTCCGGGTGAACCCCGGACAGGTGGCAACCCTAAGGACGACACCATCTTAGTTCAGGCATCACCCAGGGTCACCATCTACTTCCTGGACTGAAATGTCAGCTTAGAGATGACACTTTGATGTAAATCCTGGTGCCTGTGCAGTTCTTGGCTGTGTTCACAAATGTCTGGCACGGATCTGACATTTGTGAATTCACACTGTTGCTCAGTGGTGAGACTGCAACAATGTAAATTTGTAGCACAAGGTGAGGGGCTGCTGTTGCTGTCTGATCACCCGGGAGGTGGGGCTCAAGACTGAGGAAATGCTTCCTCCTACCTGCAGCAGACTGATCACTGGGGGAGGGGAGACTGAGGAAATGCTTTTTCCTACCTGCAGCAGACTGATCACTGGGGAAGGGGAGACTGAGGAAATGCTTCCTCCTACCTGCAGCAGACTGATCACTGGGGGAGGGGAGACTGAGGAAATGCTTATTCCTACCTGCAGCAGACTGATCACCGGGGGAGGGGAGACTGAGGAAATGCTTCCTCCTACCTGCAGCAGACTGATCACTGGGGGAGGGGAGACTGAGGAAATGCTTTTTCCTACCTGCAGCAGACTGATCACTGGGGAAGGGGAGACTGAGGAAATGCTTCCTCCTACCTGCAGCAGACTGATCACTGGGGGAGGGGAGACTGAGGAAATGCTTATTCCTACCTGCAGCAGACTGATCACCGGGGGAGGGGAGACTGAGGAAATGCTTCCTCCTACCTGCAGCAGACTGATGACATCATCTCAGCCTAGGCAAAGTCACTGTACCAGTTACTTACATATACATATCTCAGGTCATGGGGTTTTAATGTAGTCAAAGTCACTGAGTGTAGCCCATCATAGAAGGTTTTTTGAAGCTGACCCTATTCATGAGATAATGATCTGAATTATGCCGCGTACACACGACCATTTTTAATGTCATTTTAAAAAACGACGTCTTTCTCAACGTGATTTTTCTTGTTTCCTCTCAAGCCTGTCTTGCATACACACGTTCATTAAAAAAAACGCTTGAGCAAAGCGCAGTGACGTACAACACGTACGACGGCACTATAAAGGGAAAGTTCCGTTTGAATGGCGCCACCCTTCATGTTAGTAAAGTTTGTTGAGCGACGATTCGCGCTTTTCAGCCTCGTGCTTTTCAGTCCGTTACAGCGTGACGAATGTGCTATCTCCATTACGAACGAGCGCTCCCGTCTCATACTTGATTCTGAGCATGCGCGTTTTTTTCCCCTCATAAAAGCATACACACTACCGTTTTTCACGACGTTAAAAATGCTCTGGAGCCTACACACGATCGTTTTTAATGACCAATTGAAAAAATTGCATTTTTAACGACGTGAAAAACGGTCGTGTGTACGCGGCATTAGTCTCACCAATCGACATTCCCCCCCTCGTCCCCACTGTCAGTAACCATAGAATATCTCTGGTAGACCTTTCATTAAAATGGGAACTGTAGAAGTTCTTGTTCTGAACCTGCAACACCTCCAGTCCTCAGCCTCTCTTCTCATTAGTATCACTCTGTTTGGGTGGGTCCAGCCTTGGCTCAGATCACACAATCTACATTGGGTAATATGGTCCTGAACACACCCAGAGACTCCTCTGCTGCTCACTGGCCTTTGGGCTACAGCAAACAGGAATGGGATTTGGAATGTTAGCTTTTCTGTCAGACTGAGAAACCAAAAACCAAAAATAAAAATTTGCTGTGCCAATGTCTCAATATGTGTATTTCTTATCATCATCAGCTCCATCTAGTGGCCACAATGCAGCATTTTCCTGAAATACCTCAATCAGCTAAATACTGCTTTATGACCACTAGATGGAGCTGATGTTTATAGAAAATACACATTACACACAATATGTGAATTTTGAGGCATTCGCACGGCAATTATTTTATATATAGACCCCTTACAATCTAGAGACAAGTAGCTATTTATGTGGTTTATAATTCAAGTTTGTGTATGGCGGGGGTCACAGGTTTTCTTTTTTTAGATTCTGTGATGGAATGATCCATGAGGATGTTCCTGGCTGGTCCTGTGTATTCCAATCCGATAATCAGCACCAAAATACAAAGATCCAAGAAGAGTAATTTGTGCCACCCCCCCCTCCCCCCATACCGCGGTGATAGTTGGCGACTCTACGTGCAGGAACAATGAACAGAACGTCTCCGCAGAGATCCAGGAAACGGTCACGGAATGAAAACGGATCGCTGACATCAGAGAGGTATTCATCCAGGACAGAAGGGAGCACAGCAGAGCTCAATCTCTACAAATGATAGAAATATATTATAATCAGAGCAGTGATGTCATAGAGGGAGGATATGAAACTGTAACCCTAACAATGTGCATTAGAAGCTGCAGCAAGTCAGAGAGATTCCACCCCATTTCCTTGCAGGAAGAAGTCCAGCATCATATAGCCCTTTCCTCCCCAGACTGTCCCTGGCCCGTCCCTTTCATTTATTGGACTTCAGTTCTTTCACTAATGGAGGTTCATGAAACATTATATTTATGTTCTAAAGATTTGTACCCGTGTACTGTCACATTTAAAGGCTGAATTACCCCTGAAGAAGACGTATATTAACCACTTAAGGACCAGCCACTGTATATATACGTCGGCAGAATGGCATGTACAGGCACAATCACGTACTTGTACGTCCCCTTTAACTGCCCGACGTCGGGGTCGTGCACGTGCCGCCGGCGGCACGCTCGCGACCCCCCTGCCTTCCCCGTGAGTCGGACCGCGGGTCCCGCAGACTCGATCACCGCGGGGATCCCCACGATCGTCTCACGGAGGCATGGAGTGGGAAGATGTTAGTGTAAACACAACATCTCCCCGCTCCGCTACTGACACTGTCAGCGATCTCCGCTCTGTGTAATGAGAGCGGAGATCGGTCACGTGTCACTCGTAGCCACACCCCCACACAGTAGTAATCACTCCCCTAGGCACACTTAACCCCTTCAGCGCCCCTAGTGGTTAACCCCTTCACTGCCAGTGTAATTTTTACAGTAATCAGTGCATTTTTATTGCACTGATCGCTGTAAAAATGACAATGGTCCCAAAAATGTGTCAAAAGTGTCCGATGTGTCCGCCATAATGTCGCAGTCATGAAAAAAAATCACTGATCGCCGCCATTACTAGTAAAAAAAATCATAAAAATGCCATAAAACTATCCCCTATTTTGTAAACGCTATAACTTTTGCGCAAACCAATCAATAAATGCTTATTGCGATTTTTTTTTTACCAAAAATATGTAGAAGAATACGTATCGGCCTAAACTGAGGAAAATGTTTTTTTTTTTATATATATTTTTGGGGGATATTTATTATAGCAAAATGTAAAAAATATTGAATTTTTTTCCAAATTGTCGCTCTATTTTTGTTTATAGCGCAAAATATAAAAACCACAGAGGTGATCAAATACCACCAAAAGAAAGATCTATTTGTGGGAAAAAAGGACGCCAATTTTGTTTGGGAGCCATGTCGCACGACCGCGCAATTGTCAGTTAAAGCGACGCAGCGCCGAATCACAAAAAGGGGCCTGGTCTTTATGCTGCCTATTGGTCCGGGGCTGAAGTGGTTAAATGGTGAAACATTTAAAGTGTATGTTACTCTAAATATAATTTTTTCATATGTTTGTGTTCACATACAGTATGTGTATTTTATAAATCATACAGTGCCTTAAAAAAGTATTCATACCCCTTGAAATTTTCCACATTTTGTCATGTTACAACCAAAAACGTAAATGTATTTTATTAGGATTTTATGTGATAGACCAACACAAAGTGGCACATAACTGTGAAGTGGAAGGAAAATGATAAATGGTTTTCATTTTTTTTTTAAATAAGTATCTGAAAAGTGTGGCGTGCATTTGTATTCAGCCCCCTTTACTCTGATACCCCTAACTAAAATCTAGTAGAACAAATTGCCTTCAGAAGTCACCTAATTAGTAAATAGAGTCCACCTGTGTGTAATCTCATCGTAGTATAAATACAGCTGTTCTGTGAAGCCCTCAGAGGTTTGTTAGAGAACCTTAGTGAACAAACAGCATCATGAAGGCCAAGGAACACACCAGACAGGTCAGGGATAAAGTTGTGGAGAAGTGTAAAGCAGGGTTAGGTTATAAAAAAATATCCCAGGCTTTGAACATCTCATGAAGCACTGTTCAATCCATCATCTGAAAATGGAAAGAGTATGGCACAACTGCAAACCTACCAAGAAATGACCGTCCACCTAAACTGACAAGCTGGGCAAAGAGAGCATTAATCAGAGAAGAGCCAAGAGGCCCATGGTAACTCTGGAGGAGCTGCAGAGATCCACAGCTCAGGTGGGAGAATCTGATGACGTCTTGATGACGAAACGGGTAAGCCAGAGCTAGGAGCGTCATTATGTCACATCCGGTTTTGGTCCGTGGAGCGCAGCGAGCCCCAGACTTCCGGGTTTCTATATGTGTATATGTTTTATATGGTTTATCACATAGAATCCCAATAAAATACATTTACGTTTTTGGTTGTAACATGACAAAATGTGGAAAATTTCAAGGGGTAGGAATATTTTTTCAAGGCACTGTAGTCTGTCATTTTCATGTACTTCTTCCATCTGAAGAACCTGGTTGATCCTGCAGTCACCTTTCTTCCTTGTTCTGAACTGACCACACAGTACGTACAGACGTTGACCTGTGTTAAGCGGTCAGTTTTCATCCTTTGGATGGCCATTCAGAGGTACAGGACACTGTGTAGACACATAACATGCCTGCATTTGGTAATTTGTTCAGCTGCCACACCCCCCAACCCATCACAGCCTGCCTCTGGTGCATAACACTCCCTATACACAGCCTGCCTCTTGAATACACTACCTACCAATCACAACCTGGCTTTGGCCTGCTCAAGCACAGCCTGCATATCTTGCCTCAGGCTGAACTGACTATAGAATACAGGCACACTGTGTGTCTGCACAGTGTCCTGTAATTCTGCCCCACACTATCAGAAAGAAGAGATGCATGGTCACATGACAACTTTTTTTATAAAAAATATTAAATATAATATATACAACTTATCTCTCGCATATATATATATATATATATATATATATATATATATATTTTTATTAATAAAATAAATAAATAATACAAATAAATAAATAGAAATAATGAATAGAAATAATAAATAATAACACAAATATAAATAAATAACATGAATAATAAAAAATAATAACCCTGATAACAACGATAATAATAATCATAATAAATAATGAATAATAAAAAATGCTAATCATAATAATAAACAATAAATAATAATAGAAATAATAGATATCAGTAAATAAATAATGTAAATATAATAAATAATATATTCGGTAGTCGGATAGTGCAAATCTGCGTTAAGATAAAATAGGAAATAGAGATAAGATATAATATTCGAAAATAAAATACATTTCAGAAGGCTAGTAAGATCAGGCTATATAATACATTTATTTATTCATTATATATATATAATATATTTATTTGGAGGAAGATTATTGTAAAGGAAGTAGAAGATCTAATTGTATAAACATGCAGTGACTTCCTCTATGTTGTAATTGTAAAGGTAAATAAACACATAAAATAAAATAAATAAATAAACTGAAATAATTATTAATAAAAGTATTATAACTCTGATGGGTAGACCTGTAAATAGTCGTCTACAAAGATGAATGACAACACATCAAAAAATTGCTGTGATGCCGATGAAATGTATAAAATACACAGTGGTGAGAACAGTGCATAGAGGTCTAACTTTCTGGTATAACCACAACGGCTGACATCCACTCAGGTTTTGGTGGTCAGTTTATTTCATGCTCCGGCCTCTGGAGTGTCAGATCTCACTTAATGCAATAAAGGTAAGAACAGGTGAGCTTATTATTATTATTGTTTTATTATTATTGTTTTATTATTATTGTTTTACAGCAGCTCCGATGTGGTCTACGTAACGTAGCACTTGATCTGAAAGGGAACTAAGTGGGCACTTTATGCGTTCACATATTTGCATTTATATAAATAATAAATTAGCATAGATCTTTAGTAAAACAGACATATTAAACAGACTTGTGATGTCATAGTAGGTGTCATGTGTGGTTATTTTTAGTGTGATATTTATCTTCCCAGTGCGAACCTAAATAGTTACATAGGACACTACAGAACAATATACTGTATGTGTTAAATAAATAAATACAGAAACAAATTAAAAATAAATAAAATAAAATTAATAAATAAATAAAAGAAACAAATCAAAAATAAATTAAATAAATAATTTGGAAATATTAACTACCGTATATACTCGAGTATAAGCCGAGATTTTCAGCCCTTTTTTTGGGGCTGAAAGTCCCCCCCTCGGCTTATACTCGAGTCAGCAAAATTTTTACATTGTAAATATTACCTGTAAAGAAGTTGCGGCTGCGGCGTCCATCGTTCAAATTCCGCGGCGTCCATCGTTCAAATTCCGCGGTCTCTTCCTGTTCCTTCCTTGATAGGCGAGTCTCAGCAGACTCTCTCCGCCTATCACGAACGTTCTCTCATCCTCAGTTTTCCAGCAGACGTCTGTGATTGGCGGAACACCCAACACAGTGTCTGCTGGGAAAACTGAGGATGAGAGAATGATCGTGATAGGCGGAGAGTGTCTGCTGAGACTCGCCTATCAAGGAAGGAACAGGAAGAGACCGCGGAATTTGAACGATGGACGCCGCGGAATTTGAACGATGGACGCCGCAGCCGCAACTTCTTTACAGGTAATATTTACAATGTAAAATAGGGAACAGCGAGCTAGGGAACAGTGGGGCATCGGCTTATACTCGAGTCAGTAAGGTTTCCCAGTTTTTTGGGCAACATTAGGTACCTTGGCTTATACTCGAGTCGGCTTATACTCGAGTATATACGGTAAATGAAATCAAATCAATGTTATAGAATCAATTAGAGTTTGGTGTCGCTAAACCTTTATTAACCCCACCATAACTCACCAGCATGTGAAGTTTATCGAGCGCCCGCTGTACCAACTCCCTATTCATTCCTCCCGTTATTTCTGTCATATTGGAAATCTGCAACAAAAGCCGATACAAAAAAAGTCACACTCATATCATGTGATAATAACCCCTCCATGAAGAACATGGGGAGGGGGGGAACTTTTTCTGTGGAATAAACCTGTATACATTTTGGAGTGGAGGATTTATAAAAAAAATTTGCAGAGCTATTTGTCCTGTGAAACTGCATGTAGATTCATTCTGCGTGAAAGGGGGGAAAAAAAATAAAAAATTGCATTATTCGGCTATTTTCTCTCCTGATCAAATATTTTTCATCCAAAATACATAGTTATATAGTTAGTCTGGTTGAAAAAAGACAAAAGTCCGGCGGTGGTGGCCACAGGTGTCAAACTACAAGTCCCATGAGGCATTGCAAGCCTGACAATTACAAGCACGACTCCCACAGGCAGAGGCATGATGGGACTTGTATTTCCGCAACAGCTGGAGGGCCGCCAGTTTGACACCCAATAAACAATCAATAAAAGGGGGGAAAAAAATGTAAAAAAATGTAACTAAAAAAAAATCAATAGTATGGGCCAGTAGATGGAGCTGATGGTCAATTCATCATGCAAACCATAGACTAGTAAATATTACTCATTGAGTGTGGATTGGGGCTCTTTAAGAACATTAGAGGTGCTTTTTTTGTTGTTGTTAATGGATCAGAGAAGGGTCAGAGCCTCTGTCGGGTTTTTATTGCTCAGAAGGACACATCCAAGAGCAGCTGAGATTTTAGCACTCAATTGTTCAAAGCAGTGAAGAAAACATAATCATTCACCGGCATTGGCTCTGGTGAGGAGACTCAAAGGAAAGAAGGCTCCCCGGGCAACAGTTCCCCGAAAAGAAACTCAGAGTCGAAGGAGCGTAAAACAAAATGGCGAAGGAGTTCGTATGGCCTTGATGGTTCACATTAAGATCACATATAACAGCCAACACGTTTCGGAGCCATAACACCCCCCTCCCCTTCATCAGGGCTACAAAAACATAGCAGTATGAATATAAATAAAGACATAAACATGATAAATATCAAGGGAGGAAATAGAAAAATGTGCAAGATGCATCTGAACAGATCCATTTTTTCCTGTCAGCAGGACCCTGTGTGCAGGACTAATGTCTGGATGAATGAAGCCGTAATATTCAGCTCATTCTTCCTGTTTCATTTGAGCATTGATATTCTTATAACTGATTTTTATGAGTGTTTTTAAGCCACTCAGAACAGGCCTCGCCATGGTCGACCAAAGAAGTTGAGTGCACGTGCTCAGCGTCATATCCAGAGGTTGTCTTTGGGAAATAGACCTAAGAGTGCTGCCAGCATTGCTGCAGAGGTTGAAGGGGTGTGGGGTGAGCCTGTCAGTGCTCAGACCATACGCCGCACACTGCATCAAATTGGTCTGCATGGCTGTCATCCCAGAAGGAAGCCACTTCTACAGATGATGCACAAGAAAGCCTGCAAACAGTTTGCTGAAGACAGGCAGACTAAGGACATGGATTACTGGAACCATGTCCTGTGGTTTGATGAGACCAAGATAAACTTATTTGGTTCAGATGGTGTCAAGCGTGTGTGGCGGCAACCAGGTGAGGAGTACAAAGACAAGTGTGTCTTGCCTACTGTCAAGCATAGTGGTGGGAGTGTCATAGAATGGGACTGCATGAGTGCTGCCGGTGTTCTGCCGTGCTGGTTCCGCCTATCGGTATGGTTCCGAGCTCGACTGCGCAGGCACAATCCGAGGCAACGGAATTCTCAGAGCGTGAACAGCTGTTCGGCAGCTGTAGACGCGCTCGCTCTCGATGCTAGGGGAACCAGCTCGACAAGAAAGCGGCGGGGGCAGAGACTGGGACACGCCGCTCTATAGGGCAGCATTAAACAAGTTGATGGCCGGGTGACACGCCGCTCTGAACACATTTAAAAAATACAGAGCGGCGTGTCATCAACTTGTTTAATGGCGCCCTATAGAGCGGCATGTCCCAGTCTCCGCCCCCGCCACTTTCTGCACGGCGTGTATCCTTGGGAGCGAGCGCGTCTACAGCTGACGAACAGCTGTAGATGTTCGTAGATTTCCGGAACCATATCGATAGGGGAACTAGGTCGACAAGACACCGGCACTGGGGAGCTACATTTCATTGAGGGAACCATGAATGCCAACATGTACTGTGACATACTGAAGCAGAGCATGATCCCCTCCCTTCAGAGATTGGGCCACCCCCAGAATCTCCTATTCTCACTGAGCCAGGGAACTCACCTGGCCCCCTAGTGTCTGGAGAAGGAGAGTTACAGCACGCGACCTCTCTGGTGTAAAGATATTAAAGATGCAAGCTGTGACCTATCTTGTAAAGATTACAAATGTAGAATTTTTAAGACAATAACCTAAGGAAGGTCCCAAAAGCTCAACTCAATGTTGGCCAATAAAGGGGATCACTGTAATCCCACCTCCGACCTTCCCTTCACTTTAATTGCCCACTCAGGATTTCACCGCACACTGTGAGCTTTCCTTATTGTGCATTAGAAGCCGCAGCAAGTCAGAGAGAGTCCATCTCATCTTCTGGCTGGAGGACGTCCAACATCATCTAGTTCTTTCCTCCCCAGCCTGTCTGAGCCTGGGTTACACCTTTCATTCATTTGATTTATGGGCATTCATTTGATTTCAGTTCTTTCAATCACGGAGGCTCAGCACCTGAGTGTTCCTTAGGGCAGTCTGTATGAAGATGCAGCCTGTCTAGGAATGCCCACTCCTCCAGCCTGACACCCACCCATCAGGGCATTTTGATATTTGCGTATCTCCTGCCAAGAGCCAGCCCACTGCTTCCATCAGGACTGAAGGCTTTTAAGAGGAAGACTGAGGCAGGGTGCTGCGGTGTTTTCAGGAAGCTATGAACAGCACCTTGCTGGCCCCTCCCACCAGCCATGATCTGCCTGCATTGCAGAGAGAAAAGTACATGGTCTAAAATAAGTTATGTAATAAAAATGAAAAAGCTTTATTTAAAAATGTCATTAGCAAGTTGATGAGGAGGGCAGCAAGGCAAAATATGAACAGACTGAACTTTAGCTTTAGCTTTATATCAAAATGTTGTGTATTAAACTTTACATGGAAGGTGGTAGAAGAGAGAAATGGAGAGAATGGGGAGAAGAAGGAAGAGAGAAAGACAGAGATTGATGGGGGGAGAGGAGGCCAGAAGAGATGGAGAAAGAAAGAACTATCTCTGTGTGATTGGATATGCAAATTTAATGTTGGGTTCCATCACTTTGGGGGGGTCCTTGGAGGAATGGAGGAGGAAGTAGAGAATGAAATGGACATATGAAGAATGGATGGAGGTCTACAGCTCAATGTGCTCTCCTCCTTCCTCCACCCTTCTGGAAAGGTTCTTGCTCCAGAAATTGAACTTGTCCTCCTTTAGCCGGGCAGATGTTTTCTGCTTCAAGTTCATTTCCAAATATTGTTCCTTTTTGTCATACAGAGGCCACTCTACCAGACCCGGTCCATTGGGGTTACTGCCAGAAATAAGATAATTCACATTTTAATTAAGAGCATCATATTGAAGGCATTTGTGTCTCACAATCTGTCTAATTCCTAGGGGTCTATTGATCAAAAAAAAAAAAAATCACATAGCCTGTTTGAATTGGGAAAAAACAAATGTTCTTTAGGCTATTTCCTCTTCTGAACGAATGCTCTTTTATTATGGGCAGTAGTAAAATACTATACTATGGCCACTAGATGGACTTGAGGAGCATAAGGAATATGTGCATCTTTGTAACAAGAAATACAATGTAACAATTTTATAGAGCATCAGCAAATAAAACTAACAAACTATTGGTTCTGGAGATCATATAGTCCTCAGAGAAGACCTGTTTTGAATCTGCCGCCTCATTCTCCTCCTATTCAGGATCTACAAACCAACATCAATGATTCTATGAAGGAAGGACCACATGTCTTCTTACCCGTTCCATGCAAAGTTGGCCCAGTATCTCATGATGGTTCTGGAGAGGACCTTCTCTTCATCAGTTGCATCACCTTGATGGAAAAAAACAAAAAAACACTTTAAATCCAGAGATTTGAAGACATTATAGCCCAAAGAAAAAAAAAAGGCAACGTGAAGAGTGGAGTAAGCCATAGCAGGCAGATCAGACTGGGATGACAGATCCTAGATATGGGATTTAACGTCATACCTAAGGTAAGGAACCTTTGAAACAAAGCTTTCCTTTCCTTTGTGCCCCATCAACTAAGCCCTTCTAACCTACCCTCCCATCTTCTCAGCTGGTTCCCTCCTTGGTTCTGACACCAAGTCCAGCCACATCTCACCAAAATGTTCCTCTCCAACTGGCTGGGTCTCTTCCCACTGCCTACAGGCGTGCAGTAGAACCTCATAGTCTTCTATGGAGGCATCTTCTGTCTTCCCAAGGACGCTTAGACAGCAGAAAGAAGAGGCCTGACCTGCCGAAGGTGAAAATCATGCCAGGACACGGCTGGACTTTGTGCCCCATCTAGGTAAGTGTGCAGCTCAGAAGGGGGAAGGGTGGTTTAAATGAGCCCATTGGGGGAAGGGGAGGGCAAAAGAAAGTTTCCTCACCCGTTAATGTTCTGTAAGGTTCATTAACTGGTGTCAGGAATGTTAGAAATGTAGACCATTATTTTGTAAATTATAGAGGGGAAAACAAGATTAGGGCTTAAAAGACACTCATACATCAAAGTACATCAATAGCCAGTGAGCATTTATTTATCTATTTATTTACTTAATTTAGTTATCTGTTTATTTATTTTGTTACTTATTTTATTAAAGCGGAGGTTCACCCACATATTTAACTTTAAATACATTACTTCCTCTTAGCACGTACATAAGCGGAGCACTAACCTTTTTTTTTTATCCTAAGTAGTTTTGCTAATATATGTTTTATTTGATCCTTCTTCCGGGATTTACTCCCGCGGGAGTAGGCGTGTCCTTTCCTACCTCCTATTCACGCAGTGGCTTCTGGGAGCAACTTGCCCTGCTTCCGAGTACGAATATCTACCCTCCTTCCAGTGAGATCTCACGATAATTGTATCGTCAAGTGACTCGTCTAGCCGGTCACGTGACGGGGCGGATCTAATTCCGCCATTTTAGATAAGGGCATGCAGGTGGTGTATTTTGCCATTATACACCTGCGGACACGAGGTACAGGACTGTCTACAAATCATTCCACCTAAGATTTTGATTATTGATTTCTGTTCGCAAATTACTTAAAAAGGTAAGCAATTTTAATATTATACATATATATTCAATGTATATATGTTTTCATTCATTGTAATTTTTTATAACTTTGATTTTATCTTTTTAAGGTAATTTTTATTCGTTCGTTTTCAAAGAAAGGAACAGATCATCAGTTTCTTCCACGTTTCCTTGCATATATTTACAGGTATGTATATTGATCACATATATATAAATATTTAATTAAAAATATATTAATAAATGTTATAAATTGTTATATTTATATATTTTATTGTTGTTTTCTTGACTATCATATTTTAAATATTATTGATAATATATATATTAAAATCTTATTAAAATAACATATATAAATATATTTTTTTTTCCTAGATTGTTTAACTAGTATTACAACTTCGATTTCTCATATTACTTTATCATACCATACACTTTTTAATCAGGTAAGATATATATATTTTTATCATGTATGTATGTATATATGTGTGTTGTTATGATTACCTATGTATGTATATTTTAAATATTTTGTGTGTGTGTGCGTTTATATTCAATAATTTTTTTTCTAGTTTATCTTAAAAAAACGAATATTTAAAAAAAAAAAAAATTTTATTAAAAAATTTTTTTTTCAAAAATTTCAATCCTTCTCAATATTTTTTGATTTAAAAAAAATAACATTCTTATTATAGATCAAATTTAACATTTTATTTTTATTAATAATTTTAACACATATATTAAATATCACATCTTGTAAAAACACAAAAAAAAAAAATAATACAACATTAAATTTTATTATATATTTTTTTTTTATTTCCTAGATTACACAAGACAAGTTTATTTGAAATTTTCAAACCCATGCAAGAATATCTTATTAGTACTCTTGGTATATTTTTTGTTATTTTTTTTTTCATTTTTCTTTCTCCCTCATTCCCTTTCTTTATCCATCTATCACTCTTTGTCTCAATCTATCACTCTTTCTCTCTCTCGCTCTACCTTTTTCCCTTTTTTTATCCCTCATTCCATCTCTCTTTCCCTCACTCCCTCTTTCTCTATAACTCCCTCTTTTCCTCTCTCTCTCTCTCTCTTTCTCTCTATCCCTCCCTCTATCCCACACTTCCACTTTCTTTCCTTATATCACTCCCTCTTTCACTCTCCCCCTTTCTCTCTCTCTTGCTCTACCTTTTTCCCTTTTATTTATCCCTCATTCCATCTCTCTTTCCATCTCTCCCTCTTTCTCTATCACTCCCTCTTTTCCACTCTCTCTCTCTTTCTCTCTCTCTCTATCCCTCTCTCTCCCTCTATCCCACACTTCCACTTTCTTTCCTTATATCACTCCCTCTTTCACTCTCTCCCTTTCTCTCTCTTGCTCTACCTTTTTCCCTTTTATTTATCCCTCATTCCATCTCTCTTTCCCTCACTCCCTCTTTCTCTCCCTCTATCCCTCTTTCTCTATCACTCCCTCTTTTCCTCTCTCTCTCTTTCTCTCTCTATCCCTCTTTCTCTCCCTCTATCCCTCTTTCTCTATCACTCCCTCTTTCTTCCACTCTCTCTCTCTCTCTCTTTCTCTCCCTCTATCCCACACTTCCACTTTCTTTCCTTATATCACTCCCTCTTTCACTCTCTCCCTTTCTCTCTCTTGCTCAACTTTTTTCCCCTTTTTTTTATCCCTCATTCCATCTCTCTTTCCCTCATTCACTCTCTCTTTCCCTCTCCCTTTACCTCTTCCTCTTTCCCTCTGTCCCTCTTTCCCTCCATCTATAACTCTCTCCCTCTTGTCTCCCTCTTTCCCTCCATGTAACCTCTCTCTTCCTCTCTAGGTCTCTCGCTCTCTCGCTGTATTTATACATTTCTCTTTTTTTGATTTTTATTGACCTTGTTTTTTTTAAAAAAGTTTTGGACTCTTTATTTAATAATAATATATTTGTAAAAATTATTATTTTTTATATCACTACATAAATTAAAATAAAGATATATTACAGGTATATTATGAAATTAAAGCGTTCTTGTCTTTTGTTTATATTTTTAATATAAATCTAAATTTTGTTCTTCACTAACTCTGATTTTTTATATAAGCAGTAGAAATGCCAGGATGCATGGCAAAAGTTATTTTGCTTTTCCGAAAGAGGAACAGAAAATAAAATTATGGCTGCACAATGCTGGAATGGACACAGGAATGGTAGATGAATATATACCAATTATCAAAGCGGACATTCGTTCAGATATTTATCGGATGTGTTCTTCACATTTTGAAAGTGAGTGCTTTATTATGAGGGGAAGTCAAAGGAGATTAAGTTCTGAATCTGTTCCTACCATGTTTACCGAAACAGGAACTACCGAAAAATCTGGAAATAAATGGCTTAATCGATTGAAAAAAATATGGATGACACAACACATGAAGGCTGGAACCTCTCAGACAGCCATGGAGAGTGCTACATGTACTTGCCAATGTCATGTTAGTAGTCAATGTAAACAAGTGTCAAATAACGATGCCAGCACACAAACTGGCCTTGGACATTCTGAATTTGTGGAATCTGAGGTTACAAGTGATACTATTTTTTTAGAACATTCATATTGTATTAAAGAGGATCTTTTAATGACACCACTACTAGTGTCAACACCAAAAAGTCATCAAAAGACAAAAGAAGTGCAATCGGTGATCTCTTTTTCGCCCTCTTTACCTGTCTTGTCTACCCCTTCGCTAATACCAGGAAATAGTAAATCAGCCTTCAACCCGTATGTTGAAAGTCCAGAAGTTGGGACTAAAAGAAAATTGGCTTATCTGGAGGATCCGAGCTTTCACGAGTCAGATTGTGATACACCCCAAAAAGGCGATCATAGTCTTTGTGAAAGTGAGGTGGAAATTGAAACAGAAGATGCACTTCCTCATCCCTTGAATTTGGTCAAAGAGAAAAAATTTATTGTTTTCGAAAGCTGCCTTGATAAACTACTTTATGCGATGATTTGCCCTGAACCTGGCTGTTTTTCAAAAATCAGAAAGATTGAGAAAAACATAATTGGCACAATGATTTCTGTTCACTCAATCTGTACAGATTTTCACCGGTCAAAACTTTGGGAAAGCCAGCCCAAAGTTAAACATTATTCGGCTGGTAATATTTTGCTTTCTGGGGCTGTAACTTTAACCGGAGGAAGCTACGCAAAAGTAAGAGAAATGTTTGATCTCTGTGGCATACAAATTTTTGGAAAAACTTCTTTCCACAGATCTCAAAATGCTTTTGTTTTTAAAGCAATTGATCATAGTTGGCAAAGTATGATTTATAATGTCAATGAGGAGTTGTTAGGAAAACCAGTCTTCTTGTTAGGGGATGGGCAATGTGATAGCCCAGGGTTTTCAGCAAAGTATTCTACATACACGTTCATGGATTTTAGTTCAAAGAAAATTGTGGACTTTGAACTAGTGCAGGTGTCACAGACCACTTCTTCTGTTGCGATGGAGAAGTTTGGATTTATCAAATGTTTAGATCGCATAATTGACAATGGATTGGATGTTCAATTTGTGGGAACGGATCGGCACACTGGTATTCGTAAACTACTTTCGACAAACGAAAAATACAAAAACATAAACCATCAATTTGATATGTGGCATTACGTGAAAAATATACAAAGAAAATTGATGCAAATTTCAAAGAAAAAAATAAACCGTGCAATTTTACCATGGATTGGACCCATTTTGCTGCATTTCTATTTTCGTAGTAGACGTTGTGAGGGAGACGAGACGCTTTTCAGAGAGCTTTGGCAATCTCTACTATATCATGTAGTAAATGTTCATGAATGGGAAATTGACGGTGTACAGCACAAATGCTTACACGATCCACTCAGTGTGGATTCTCATCCTGTTCCCTGGATAAGCAAAAACACACCTGCATTTCATTCATTGTCCACAATTGTCTTGGATAGTCAATTGGATAAAGACATAAAGCATCTAACTTTTTTTTGTCAGACAGGGGTTATTGAAACATACCACAGTATGATTCTTAAATATCGGCCCAAAATAATTCATTACAGATTTGATTCCATGGAAGCAAGGACAAAATTAGCTGCTTTATGCCACAATCACAATGTGGTACGAAACCCCGCTCTGACAAAAAAAAAAGATGAAAGTGGACAAGAATTGTTTGTTGAACGTAAAAATCTGGAATTTCTACGAGGTAGAAAAAAATGGGTTGTGCGTAATGTTTTTGAAAACATGAATAACGAACATCTTTACATTATGCTATCCGACATGATTAGCATTGTTGAGGGTACACTAATTTCTTCTTGGGAATCCAAAAACAAACTCATGCCGAGAAACATTGCCCCAATTGAAAGGCCTGAAACAAGTGTGGCAGTAAAGGAACACATGTCACGATTTCCAAAAGTTGCTAAATAAGCATACAAGTATGGAATTTTTGCTGTACATATCTGTATAGTTTGCTATGTTAAAATAAACAATATAATATAAATGTAAATATATATTTTTTTTTATTATAAATGTTTTTCTACACTTTTCATAGTTTTTATTATTAAAAAATAAAAATGTTTGCTTTGTAAAATTTGTGTGTTTATTTTCAAGATTATTACTTATATTTAACAAGTCTGTACATAGTGTATAAGTGTAGCAAATTAAAGTTTAAAAATAATTAAACAAATTTCTATACTCTAAATTTTTTTCTAAATTTAACACAAACAAATTTATAATAATTTAAATAAAATATTAAACATTGAAAAAAATCATAAAATTAATGAAATGCCATTTCTGATGCATCATAATCATCAGAATACATAAAACCTACATAGGAACCATTTGGATCTGGAAATACTTCACGGATTACTTTTACGGCGCAAGATGGAATGACACGTCTGTTTCCCTTTCCAAGAAATCCATAAGTCCAGGCAATAAATGACCGATAAGCTGTTTTACGCAAACGTCTATTAAAAAATAAATAATATATATATATATATATATATATATATATATATATAATTTTTTCTTATTTCTTTTTTAAATAATGATTATGACAATAAATATATAAATGATTAGTCTACTTACCTATTGTTGTCAGCATCCACGACAGGTAAGTCCTCCAGATGCATAGTCATGAATGTTATTCGTACATGTTCCTCTGTAGCCATTTGGGAGCAGAATATAGGTGCGGCTGTTATGCATTGTTTTCCCTCTGGTATACAGACTTCAACTTGATGTATTTCTTGACAACAAACAGATTCTATTTGTGTTGGCATGGCTATGCAACACTGACACAAACACCATTGTGTGTTTCCAATTCGATCCTCCTCAGATGTCTCTTGAGTTGACGACAAATTGGAAGCATCTACTGTGGGATTTCTTGGAAAGGCTCTATCCAATTTTTTGTCTGGATACCTTGCAAGTAATTGAGCTACCATTATACTTCGCTGAAATAAAAAAAATTATATTAAATAATTATATTAAAAAATAAAATATATATATATATATATATATATATATATATATATATATATATATATATATTGATTAATAATACATTACCAACTCTTTCATCCTGTGACAAAGAGCGATAACTCAGCAAACTGTTACCCCTATTTTCTTGAGTACTGTTGTCCTTTAAACAAACATAAAAAAAAAGTCATATTAAAAAAAAAAAGGGATACATACAGTGTGAAAACTTTTGAGAAAAAAAAAAAAAAAAGGGACGTACCATTTTTATTAAATGAGATTTTTGGAAATGAAGCTGTGTATACAATTTTGTCTGAAAAAGCAAATAAAAGTAATAAATTAATTTAAGATTGCAATATAATTATACTTATATAAAATTAAAGAAATCTCTATCTAACAATAAAAATGTTATATATAATTTTACAATAAAAATGACTAAAATAATATATCTAGAAATATAGATAGAGATAGAGATAGAGATATAGATATAGATATATCTATCTATATCTATAGGTATCTGTGTGTGTATGTATGTATGTATGTATGTATGTATGTATGTATAAATATACATATCTATCTATGTATAATTTTTTAATAAAAGATGATAAACTATTACATATGTGTGATAAATTTATATGTGTGTGTATGTACAGTGGGGCAAAAAAGTATTTAGTCAGCCACCAATTGTGCAAGTTCTCCCACTTAAAAAGATGAGAGAGGCCTGTAATTGTCATGATAGGTATACCTCCACTATGAGAGACAAAATGTGGAAACAAATACAGACAATCACATTGTCTGATTTGGAAATAATTTATTTGCAAATTATGGTGGAAAATAAGTATTTAGTCACCTACAAACAAGCAAGATTTCTGGCCCTCACAGACCTGTATCTTCTTCTTTAAGAGGCTCCTCTGTCCTCCACTCATTACCTGTATTAATGGCATCTGTTTGAACTTGTTATCAGTATAAAAGACACCTGTCCACAACATCAAACAGTCGCACTCCAAACTCCACTATGGTGAAGACCAAAGAGCTGTTGAAGGACACCAGAAACAGAATTGTAGACCTGCACCAGGCTGGGATGACTGAATCTGCAATAGGCAAGCAGCTTGGTGTGAAGAAATCAACTGTGGGAGCAATAATTAGAAAATGGAAGACATACAAGACCACTGATAATCTCCCTCGATCTGGGGCTCCACGCAAGATCTCACCCCGTGGGGTCAAAATGATCACAAGAACGGTGAGCAAAAATCCCAGAACCACACGGGGGGAACTAGTGAATGACCTACAGAGAGCTGGGGCCAACGTAACAAAGGCTACCATCAGTAACACACTACGCCGCCAGGGACTCAGATCCTGCAGTGGCAGACATGTCCCCCTGCTTAAGCCAGTACATGTCCGGGCCCGACTGAGGTTTGCTAGAGAGCATTTGGATGATCCAGAAGAGGATTGGGAGAATGTCATATGGTCAGATGAAACTAAAGTAGAACTGTTTGGTAGAAACACAACTCGTCATGTTTGGAGGAGAGAGAATGCTGAGTTGCAACCAAAGAACACCATACCTACTGTGAAGCATGGGGGTGGCAACATCATGCTTTGGGGCTGTTTCTCTGCAAAGGGAACATGATGACTGATCCGTGTACATGAAAGAATGAATGGGGCCATGCATCGTGAGATTTTGAGTGCAAACCTCCTCCTATCAGCAAGGGCATTGAAGATGAAACGTGGCTGGGTCTTTCAGCATGACAATAATCCCAAACACACCGCCCGGGCAACGAGAGAGTGGCTTCGTAAGAAGCATTTTAAGGTCCTGGAGTGGCCTAGCCAGTCTCCAGATCTCAACCCCATAGAAAACCTTTGGAGGGAGTTGAAAGTCCATGTTGCCCAGTGACAGCCCCAAAACATCACTGCTCTAGAGGAGATCTGCATGGAGGAATGGGCCAACATACCAGCAACAGTGTGTGACCACCTTGTGAAGACTTACAGAAAACGTTTGACCTCTGTCATTGCCAACAAAGGATATATAACAAAGTATCGAGATGAACTTTTGATATTGACCAAATACTTATTTTCCAGCATAATTTGCAAAAAAAAATCTTTCCAAATCAGACAATGTGATTGTCTGGATTTGTTTCCACATTTTGTCTCTCATAGTTGAGGTATACCTATGATGACAATTACAGGCCTCTCTCATCTTTTTAAGTGGGAGAACTTGCACAATTGGTGGCTGACTAAATACTTTTTTGCCCCACTGTATGTGTGTGTGTTTATGTTTATATATAAATGATGTGTGTGTATATATATATATATATATATATATATATATATACATACACACACACACACACATTTAACTTGCATGACCAATTGCGGTAAAATTAAACAGTCTAACTGCCTTTAGTTTTATTTGAGAAACAGATACTAATTCTGTCCAAGCCTTGAATGCAGCTAACCAAACATTTAAAGGTCAGTTCTTAGTGCAGTCAAATATCAATGTAATAATTAGGACATTTTGGAAAACACACACACACACAATATATATATATATATATATATATATATATATATATATATATATATATATACACACACACACACACACACATCTAATATATATATATATATATATATATATATATATATATATATATATTGTGAAGGACTAGCATCAAATGTAGAACTTGAAGGACACCGCCACTCGCTGGTTCTTTTTAAGGGCTTTGTTTGCCCATTTTTATTAAAAGAAGTCAAAACAAAATGAAAGGTTTCCCTCGCAGGGGTTTCAGCACTCCTATTCATCAACAAAATGTCATTTAGCCTCCTGGCTTATACATACAGCAGTGCTGTTCAGGCCTTCCACTTCAGGCTCTTGTCTGTCTCCTATAGACTATTCCATTTGCAACACCATCCATTTGGATAGCAGCCCCTCGCTGCTCTGACCCTCAGACCTGGGTCTCTGGCTTCCACTGTGCACACAAGCACTCTCTGACTTCTCCAGTGCACACTTGCACTCTATGGCTTCCCCAGTGCACACCTGCACTCGTCAGGAGGGTGGGGCCCAGAATGCTGGTCCTGATTCTACTATCAGGCCCACACACACCTGAACAATCAGTGTGCAGTTGAGTCTCAAAACCCGGATCCAGGACTGGGGATTTCATCCCACCCGGATCTCTAAGAAATCCCCAAGCTCCGGGTCCCAAAGTGGATTTTAGTAAATCATGAGGAAACTGAAAAGCCAGTTTCCTCCCAAACAAGCAAATACCCTGGAGCCCCTCAACCTGCCTGGTTGAGAATCCTGTATTCATACACTGGTGGGGTACCACACTACCACATACCCTCCCCCTTTGTTTCGATCCGGAGGGAGGAACACCAGCACCCATCATTATGGTTGGAACACCTCTGTGCTGGCTGTCAGCCACGTAGGCCCAACCTTTTTTCCGGGTGCGCTTCCAGGTATGTCCCACCCTGGATCTTAACAAGGTCCTATATTTCCCCTATACTCAGCCTTCTCCCTCTTCTTTTGGGGTTCCATAAGCACTGCCTCTCCTGAAATTTTAACAGGGTACCCCTGGTCTTTCTACCAACCCTTCTGCCTCCACGCTTCAGGTTCCCAGGTTTCCCAATACCTTTGGACACCACACTGTCATGTACCTTTAACAAACTATTTGGTTCATCATTGACAGACATATTCAAACCAACATTACACCTCTCAACGTTGCACAGATCACCAATGCCTTTTTTTCAGCATTTGCTAGGGCAGCGTCTGCAGAGGGCACACATAATGGAGGGCCGCCATTACCCACGGGAACCTCACAGGACGTCACCTCCCCTGGGTTCACCCACTCGGCAGGCAGCTGTCCTACCACTTGACCTGTTCTGATGCCATCTGTATTTTTATCCACCTGAACAGACAAGCTCTTGTCTGATCCACATACCATTTTTACCGCACTTCTTATCCGTTTCCCTGTCTCGGGGACCTTATTAGGTTTGTCACCTAAACCAAACATCGGACTGGGGACCCCAGTCTTTTTAACCACCTTCGGTTGAGCCCCGGTCAGGATTTCTGCTGCTTTCTGGTCCACACTTGGCCCTTCCATCTCATGTGATTCTTCCACTGGTACAGCATACACACCCTTCACCGACAACTGACCAGTACTACCTTGGACCATAGCAGCAGAAATGCCTTCCACCTGGCTGTTAGGTGGTGAAACCTCAGACACTTTTTTTTCACCAAAGCCTCTCCCATATACCTCTTGTACAGGAAGTAACCCATCAGCATACCTAGGGGCGATTTTTAACACTAGTAATACAGTCATAAATAAACCATTTCTGTCTTGTCTTCCTTTGTGCTGTACCACCTGCCACTCAGGGGTCCACCTAATGGTACTCCGCAGTACCAGACTGTCTGACTGTGGTGGAGACACGCCAGTATAGACTGGCTGTACATCCCAAAGTTTAAGCATCTCCTGTAATACTTTTGTTAGAAACCATACCCCTGGCTCCAGACCCAAGTCCTTCCTGGGGACTTTCCTGACACTGGGGATGCAGACAGACTCACTTGCTGAGACGTGAGAGGTTGCAAGGTTTAATGGAACCTTCTCCCAGCTGGAGACAACCACAGCCTGGTGCTCTACCAGAGCGCTGCCAGGTGCTTGACTCATACCCAACTTCTCAGGTTCAGCACCAATGAACTGCTTCACATTACCAGTGACAACGTCACTTTGACACGCCATGTCAGCATAATTTTTGTAGGTTACTGACAAAGTGTCTGCTGTGTGCTCGCCCTTATATGGTCCATATTTCTCACGAGGGTTAACCCCTGCAGCAGCCACCGCGCCCTCAGGTATAAGCTGTTCTGCCATCCCTCCTGCTGGCACAGCAGAAACTTTGTCCACCTTATTTTTGTGCATGAAAGCCTCATCTATCAGGGACATTAGATTTTTACCCCAACTATCCCAATCCGTTGTAGCTGTGCTCCATTCACTGGCGTTCCTCAGCCCTGATCCATCCGCCCAAGGAGACACATTAGAACAGATGGGTTTAGTTTCAGATTCATCACCCAAATTACGAATCATGGCAGACTTCGGTAACACATGTTTTAGCACCGCAGGTTGCAATACACCACAACCACCACCTTGCTCGGGCGGCGCTTCATAAGCCTCACACACCTTTGCATTTTTCACAGGTTGTGTTAACCCACCATTTAGCGGCACATTTTTAGTACTAGCAGCTTGCACTAACACATTACCATTACACAGTACAGTTCCACTCTGTCCCACCAGAGTGACATCGCAGTTGTCCATGGCAACCTCCGACTCCAATACATGAAGTTCCCTGGAGATTTCTGGGGACAACTGTGCTGTCTTACCACCAATTGCTACAGGCAATGACCCATTTGTGACAACAGCTTTTGCTCTGGAAGAACCTGGGGTTTTCCCAACAGCAGCAAACTTTTCATTAACAGTAATACTTATAGCATTTTTAGTTTTTTCAGGCTGTCCTAGCCCACTGCCAACTTGAGGCTGGCAGACATTAGACACAACACTTTTAGTCATCAACACAGGTTCTGTTTGGACTTTAACCCCTGCATTCCCACTGGGTATGAAAAAGTCATTCTCAAGCGCACATACTGTGGCCCCACTAACTGGGGTCACTCTCACATCATCATGGACAGTCTCGTAGCCAGTTCTTTTATACCTGAAATCAGCAGTTCCAGGCATCATTTCATTAAAGATAGTCTTACCCACCACAGTAGTTGGGGTCTCCATCTTCATTTGAGTACGTTGTCTTAAGAACCAGTCCTCAGCCGCACATTTACTGGCCAACTCCCCCTGGTGGCCATGGGATGAAATCTCAACAGGCATCTCCCACTGTTTAGCACCCCCTGCAGACACCACAGAAAACTCCTCCTTGTTGCCAGGGGTGATTGCAAACATATTTGCAAAGGGATCTTGGCCCACAGATAAAGAGTTCTGTTTAGCAACATAACCTCTAGGTGCACCCCAGAATATAGGGCAAGACAATATTTCGTGCCCCAGCTGGCCACATTCCAGGCATGGTACTGGATGACTTTTCCCTAGTGCGTTTCTCTCCTGATGATTCCTTCCAGGCATAACTTCCACTCTCGTTGCCATGGGAGATCGCAGTCTCCCAGCAGAGCTTTGCTGGCTCTCTCCAACATGCTGTATTGGCTCCTCCGGAAGCCACTTGTCACGACCCATGGGAGGCACACCCCATGGTCCACAGACAGCCCGACTGGCCTCCTCTGTGTTGCTATAGGCAACCACTCTCTGTCCTGGCCTTTGATCAGCCTCTCTTCTGGCATATAACACAGGCTTCTCAGACCTTTGTTTTGCTAGGTAGCTTTGCACTGGAGCCAGGGACAAAAGGCACTTGGAGACTGCATGCCCCCACTCACTGCACCGCAAACAGCGCACTTGGTTCCATGTCTTGTCAGGGTTTCCCACCCTGCATCTGCTGGACCCTGTCTCAAGCTGTGTCACTTTCACACTTTTCACAACAGCTGCTGGTTTAACTGCAGCAGCGTTGCCAGGGGCAACAGCACCCCTCTCCCAGGCATGGACATCCGGCAGCTCTCTTTTTGTATGGAAGGTTGGCTTGCCTTCCACTTTAGCTTGGTCCAATACTGCCAGGTGTCGCTTGCACCAATCCACTGCAGATTCAAACGCTGGTGGACTCTCCACACTAGCCGTCATCTGTGCATTCATTGCACCAGGGTTGCTAGGGACAACAGCAGCCCTCTTTTCCCTTGGAAAACTCTGTTTAGGCATGTATGGGGTTTGATCAGGCGGTAACAACCCCTCCAGCCACAGAGCTCTATCTATCATCTCAGCCATCCTTGCTTCTTTTAGGCGTTTTGATCGCCCCATCCTTGCAGTCTTGCACACAGCAACTTGTAACAGTTCTTGGCGGAGAAAAGGGAAAAAAAATAAAAAATCAGTTTGTTTCTCCTTTCACAGGTACACAACCTGCATGCAACAGTCCATCAAATAAACTTCTGCGCAATGCAGTTTGCCTGGCTGCCACACACAGCTAGCAGCAGTTCACTGCAGAGAAAAAAAAATTGACTTTTTGTTCACAGGTACACCACCTGCAACAAATTGGAGCACTGTCTCTTCAAGGCTAGTTACCTTTCGCTTGCAGGTTCTCCTCACCTGCACACACACAGATTATGCAGTCTCATGCACCAAAAACACAGTTCATATAACAGATGAACTTACTTGATTGTAGGGATCTCAGATTGTGCCAAAATTCTCCACCACTTGTGAAGGACTAGCATCAAATGTAGAACTTGAAGGACACCGCCACTCGCTGGTTCTTCTTTTTAAGGGCTTTGTTTGCCCATTTTTATTAAAAGAAGTCAAAACAAAATGAAAGGTTTCCCTCGCAGGGGTTTCAGCACTCCTATTCATCAACAAAATGTCATTTAGCCTCCTGGCTTATACATACAGCAGTGCTGTTCAGGCCTTCCACTTCAGGCTCTTGTCTGTCTCCTATAGACTATTCCATCTGCAACACCATCCATTTGGATAGCAGCCCCTCGCTGCTCTGACCCTCAGACCTGGGTCTCTGGCTTCCACTGTGCACACAAGCACTCTCTGACTTCTCCAGTGCACACCTGCACTCTATGGCTTCCCCAGTGCACACCTGCACTCGTCGGGAGGGTGGGGCCCAGAATGCTGGTCCTGATTCTACTATCAGGCCCACACACACCTGAACAATCAGTGTGCAGTTGAGTCTCAAAACCCGGATCCAGGACTGGGGATTTCATCCCACCCGGATCTCTAAGAAATCCCCAAGCTCCGGGTCCCAAAGTGGATTTTAGTAAATCATGAGGAAACTGAAAAGCCAGTTTCCTCCCAAACAAGCAAATACCCTGGAGCCCCTCAACCTGCCTGGTTGAGAATCCTGTATTCATACACTGGTGGGGTACCACACTACCACAATATATATATATATATATATATATATATATATATATATATATATACACACATACACACATATATATATATATATATATATATATATATATATATATATATAAAAATATACTCAGAAAAATACATTTTTTTGGGGAGAATCTTTTTGTTATATCTATATATATGCTCTAAAAAAAAAATTGTTATAATTGATTTGGCAGAGAGGGAGAAATAAACATTACCTGTGTCTCAAGAGTGTTGTGAGCCGTTCCTGCTGTTTATTTTTCTTTGGCTTGCATCACATCTGGGCGTGTACTGGGCGTGTACTGGGTGTGTACTTTAAATGTTTATGCACGTTGTCATGGCAACCAGGAAGTGTTGACGCCGCTGCTCGCCGTCAACACTGCGCGTGCGCGAGATCCAGCGCTGAATGCCGGGAGAGAGGCATTCATCTCTACCCGGAAGGATATGCTTGTGGGCTTCAAGATGCCCACAAGCAAAATGGCAAAAGCAGGAAGAGTTTTATAAACTCTTTTTTAACCGCAAAACAGACGGGGGGTGTTTTAAAGAGCCGCAGACGTGAGTAAATACATTGCTAATGTTTTAACATACAATGAATATAAAAAAAAAAAAGTATGCACCGCAGAACCTCCGCTTTAAGTGTCACCACCAATCTAAAGAGCTCAGGGAGTTAGAAGTGATCTAATGGCGGCATCATAATGTGTACTCATTTGTTGTGCTGGAATATAATATGAATTCCATCCATGTCAGCAGATATCCAGCACCTGTACTTGGCTATATATGTGTCTTCACATGCTATGATCCTCCAATGGGTGAAAGGACCGCCCAGGAGGAGACGCACTGTAGTCAACGTTTTTTTTTCTTTTCTAAAAAGTGCAAAATTAACTCAAAATAACTCTTAATTTCTCTTTTATAGCTGCTATGCAAATGTCCAGACAAGAGGCTTGGAGTCAACAGAGACATAAGACGGCATTCATTCATGAGGCTCATTGATTCAAAGTCACTGGGAAAAGGGAAAGGGTGGGCCCCTTTCTCAGTAGGCCCGGTAAGTACACAAATCTTTATAGGATGAGGATTCAAAAAGAAGATTGTTACACACTGTAAGGAGCATTGCTGTGTCCTTACAGCTAATGTAGGGGGTAGAGACATATCCCCGCCTGCAGGAAAACCTCACAGACTAATCAGTCAATATTTCATTTTCTACGGGAGAAGTAAATAAGATGAAACTTTCTATGCATCAGACACAATGGGGATGATTTACTAAAACTGGAGAGTGAAAAATCTGATGCAGCTGTGCATGGTAGCCAATCATCTTCTAACTTTCCGCTTGTTCAATAAAGCTTTGACAAAAAAAATGGCAGCTGATTGGTTACCATGCAGAGCTGAACCAGGTTTTGCACTCTCCAGTTTTAGTAAATAAACCCCATTGGTGCACAGCTGAGAGTGACAGTTGAAGTGAGAAGGTGCAATGGTTCATAATACAATGTCTGGGGTGTCTAGGACATTTGGCTTCGACCATCATGATGTGGTGGAAGGCATGGGACCAGACATGTAGTTTGCTTCTAGATTTGTATCCTATCTGCTCCTCCACTGCATGGAAAGAGGAAGAAGGTTCTAGGTTGTATTAAAGAAGTTAGTCAATGGTAAAGCCCAACTCAAAAACGAAATAAATCACGCAGTAGGCAGTAGGCAACCAGCCAACCACCACCCCACCCTCTAATGTTTTATTGCTTGTAAACTCTAGGGGCAGAGAAATAGGGACCTCATCCTAACCTCTCTGCATCATCATGTACAATACAGGCCTATCAGTCCTATCAGATCCCTCACAGACCCTCTCTAAAGCTTACCCCCCCACATACAATGGTATGTGGGGGGGGTAAGCTTTAGAGAGGGTCTGTGAGGGATCGGTTGCATAGATGAAGGCTGCCCCCTAGGCAACCCCCCCCCCCCACACAAATACTGCAAGGGTAATTTATACTTGTTTCTGGAATTGGACTTTAAGCAATATCCTGATATTTACTCAGGTCAGAGATCTAGGAATACAGAATCTCATATTTGTTTTTTCATTTTGGAGCCTTTGGACATGGACATGGAAACAAACTGTCGCCTTCCTCCATCAGCGATAGATGTAAAGGCATTGGAAATTCCAGGAAGAAAAATATACATTCCTGGATTCCCAAACATCAACAGGCTGTGAGGACGCTTGTCATGCCTGTCAACCTGTGGTGTCATGCCTGTCAACCTGTAGTGTGTAGTGTGTTGTGTGTGTGTGTGTAGTATTTAGTGTGTAGTGTGTAGTATTTAGTGTGTAGTGTGTAGTATTTAGTATTTAGTATTTAGTATTTAGTGTGTAGTGTGTAGTTGACAGTGTGTGCCAGCAGGGTGCCAGCCAGCAAGCCACCCACAGCAGGGTTCCAGCAAGCCACCCATAGCAGGGTCCAAGCCAGCAAGCCCAACAACAGCAGGGTTCCAGCAAGCCACCCATAGCAGGGTCCAAGCCAGCAAGCCCAACCACAGCAGGGTGCCAGCCAGCAAGCCCACCCACATCAGGGTGCCAGCCAGCAAGCCCACCCACATCAGGGTGCCAGCCAGCAAGCCCACCCACAGCAGGGTGCCAGCCAGAAAGCCCACAAACAGCATGGTACCAGCCAGCAAGCCCACCCACATCAGGGTGCTAGCCAGCAAGCCCACGCACAGCATGGTGCCAACCAGCAAGCCCACCCACATCAGGGTGCCAGCCAGCAAGCCCAGCCACAGCAGGGTGCCAACCAGCAAGTCCACCCACATCAGGGCGCCAGCCAGAAAGCCCACCCACAGCAGGATGCCAACCAGCAAGCCCACCCACAGCAGGGTGCTGTCAGCCTATGTTACACTATGGGAACGGAGCAGCCGGGCAGCCAGGGAACACAGGTCCTAATTTGTGTGCATTCAGGGCCACTCACCCACTCCTGCACATCTCTCAAATTAGTAGACTTGTTCACAACGGCAAAATTCCTTCCGTTTCGGTTCGCTTCTTGTGCACAATGGAAAAATTTGTTCCGTTTCGGTTCGTTTCTTTCCGGTCCTGTTGATTCGTAATCATTCGTAATTTTGCTAGACGGGATTTTTCGTGTTCGGACTAATTCGTATTTTCGCAAGCGACATTTTTCCTTGAATTTTTTGTTGCTTTATAATTCGTGCTTTCGGTAGAGTACGTTGTTTTTCGTTGATTCTGGACACAACTCTTACTTTCGTAACTTTTTTTGGGTTCGTTGATTCGTAATTTTCCATGTCTCTCTCACAACGACGCTGCCTATTATGCCTAATGTGCTTCGAATGGATTTGTACTTTTCTAAATACATAGCGGTTATTTGTAACGATTCGAAATCTCGTATTTTACTTTCGTTTTTTACATGCGGCTATAGGCTCCGCCCCTGTACACCATTTTGAGAGGGTTCAGCACGGTGAGGGAGAAGCAGAGAGCAGAGCAGAGTGTTATTGTGCTTCGAATGGATTCGAAATCTCGTATTTTACTTTCGTTTTTTCATGCGGCTATAGCCTCCGCCCCTGTACACCATTTTGAGAGGGAGTTCAGCATGGTGAGGGAGAAGCAGAGAGCAGAGTGAGTGTTATTGTGCTTCGAATGGATTCAAAATCTCGTATTTTACTTTCGTTTTTTCATGCGGCTATAGCCTCCGCCCCTGTACACCATTTTGAGAGGGAGTTCAGCATGGTGAGGGAGAAGCAGAGAGCAGAGTGAGTGTTATTGTGCTTCGAATGGATTCGTACATTCGTAACTTTTTTCATAACGAATTATGCCGAAGACATTCGGGCATTCGCTATTTTGCGGTATAATTTATTTCGGATTCGGTTTTATTCGTAATTGCTTTGTTCGGAAATTCAGATGCTTCCGAATGTCCGAAAGTTGCTAAATTCGGACGAATTTCGATTCGTTACGAAACGAATTGCACAAGCCTACAAATTAGGACTGTGTTTGTCCAGCCGCTGCGTCCCCTTAAAGGGGTGGATGGACATGATGATGAAGATTCCTCATATTTGGACAATAGTTCTTAATGTGACATAATACCTGGATTGGACCTATATACCGATATATTCATGAGAAATTTGAAGAGGACAGTTCATCTGTAAAGACATTGATATCATCTTCAGAAGATCCAGATGAACAAAGATTAAAAAAAAAAAACTGCACTGTACAGAGGAGCCACCCCCAGCAGAGTGCCAGCCAGCAAGCCAGCCACAGCAGGGTGCCAGCCAGAAAGCCCACTTATAGCAGGGTGCCAGACAGAAAATCCACCCACAGCAGGGTGCCAGCCAGCAAGCCCACCCACATCAGTGTGCCAGCCAGCAAGCCACCCACATCAGGGTGCCAGCCAGAAAATTTACCCACATCAGGGTGCCAGTCAGCAAGCTCATCCACAGCAGGGTGCCAGCCAGCAAGCCCACCCACATCAGGGTGCCAGCCAGCAAGCCACCCACATCAGGGTGCCAGCCAGCAAGTTCACCCACATCAGGGTGCCAGCCAGCAAGCTCACCCACATCAGGGTGCCAGCCAGCAAGCCCACCCACAGCAGGGTGCCAGCCAGCCACAGCAGGGTGCCAGCCAGCCACCCAAAGCAAGGTGCCAGCCAGCAAGCCCAACCACAGCAGGGTGCCAGCCATAAAGCCATCCTCATCAGGGTGCCGGC
Source organism: Rana muscosa (assembly GCA_029206835.1). Lineage (NCBI taxonomy): Eukaryota > Metazoa > Chordata > Amphibia > Anura > Ranidae > Rana > Rana muscosa. The sequence continues at coordinate 785,539,564 of CM055118.1, forward strand.
CAGAAAGCCCACCCACAGCAGGATGCCAACCAGCAAGCCCACCCACATCTGTAAAGACATTGATCTCATCTTCAGAAGATCCAGTTGAACAAAGATTCAAATAACAAATAAAAAAAAAAACTGCACTGTACAGAGGAGCCTTGACGAGGCAGTGCAGCTTCCACATACATTTGCAAATGTGTGCAATGTAGGGATGAGCTCGGTGTTCGAGTCGAACATACGTTCAACTCGAACATCGGCTGTTCGATCGTTCGCCGAACAACGAACGATTTGGGCCGTTCGCGCCTAATTCGCGGCCCACAATGCACTACGCCATCGCAGTGTCATCCAGGCGCTGTGATTGGCCAAGCATGCACTGTGACCCCGCATGCTTGGCCAATCACAGCGCCGGCAGCGAGGAGAGCAATGATTGGCCACAGGCAGGATGCCTGTGGCCAATTATTGCTGAGGGTGTTTAGTACACGCCCCACACTATAAAAGGCCGCCAGCACGGCGGCCTAGTGTAGTGTGTTCCGGAGCAGGGAAAGAGAAGCATAGGCAGGGACAGTGACATTTTTTTTTTCTTGCTTAACCTGGATTCCTTTAGTTTAGGGAAAGAGAAGGATAGGTAGGGAGAGTGTCAGTGTGTTTTACTGTGCTAAACCTTGTTTGTAGGGACAGGGAAGGACAGTGAGGGAAATTCTCATTGTGCTATACTGTGCTAAAGCATTCCTCATCAACCATCTTTAAAAAAAATTTTTTATAGGGACAGAAAACTATAGGTAGGGAGAGTGTCAGTGTGTTTTACTGTGCTAAACCTTGTTTGTAGGGACAGGGAAGGACAGTGAGGGAAATTCTCATTGTGCTATACTGTGCTAAAGCATTCCTCATCAACCATCTTTAAAAAAAAAAAATTATAGGGACAGAAAACTATAGGTAGGGAGAGTGTCAGTGTGTTTTACTGTGCTAAACCTTGTTTGTAGGGACAGGGAAGGACAGTGAGGGAAATTCTCATTGTGCTATACTGTGCTAAAGCATTCCTCATCAACCATCTTTAAAAAAACATTTTTTATAGGGACAGAAAACTATAGGTAGGGAGAGTGTCAGTGTGTTTTACTGTGCTAAACCTTGTTTGTAGGGACAGGGAAGGACAGTGAGGGAAATTCTCATTGTGCTATACTGTGCTAAAGCATTCCTCATCAACCATCTTTAAAAAAAAATTTTTTATAGGGACAGAAAACTATAGGTAGGGAGAGTGTCAGTGTGTTTTACTGTGCTAAACCTTGTTTGTAGGGACAGGGAAGGACAGTGAGGGAAATTCTCATTGTGCTATACTGTGCTAAAGCATTCCTCATCAACCATCTTTAAAAAAACATTTTTTATAGGGACAGAAAACTATAGGTAGGGAGAGTGTCAGTGTGTTTTACTGTGCTAAACCTTGTTTGTAGGGACAGGGAAGGACAGTGAGGGAAATTCTCATTGTGCTATACTGTGCTAAAGCATTCCTCATCAACCATCTTTAAAAAAACATTTTTTATAGGGACAGAAAACTATAGGTAGGGAGAGTGTCAGTGTGTTTTACTGTGCTAAACCTTGTTTGTAGGGACAGGGAAGGACAGTGAGGGAAATTCTCATTGTGCTATACTGTGCTAAAGCATTCCTCATCAACCATCTTTAAAAAAACATTTTTTATAGGGACAGAAAACTATAGGTAGGGAGAGTGTCAGTGTGTTTTACTGTGCTAAACCTTGTTTGTAGGGACAGGGAAGGACAGTGAGGGAAATTCTCATTGTGCTATACTGTGCTAAAGCATTCCTCATCAACCATCTTTAAAAAAAAATTGTTTATAGGGACAGAAAACTATAGGTAGGGAGAGTGTCAGTGTGTTTTACTCTGCTAAACCTTGTTTGTAGGGACAGGGAAGGACAGTGAGGGAAATTCTCATTGTGCTATACTGTGCTAAAGCATTCCTCATCAACCATCTTTAAAAAAACATTTTTTATAGGGACAGAAAACTATAGGTAGGGAGAGTGTCAGTGTGTTTTACTGTGCTAAACCTTGTTTGTAGGGACAGGGAAGGACAGTGAGGGAAATTCTCATTGTGCTATACTGTGCTAAAGCATTCCTCATCAACCATCTTTAAAAAAACATTTTTTATAGGGACAGAAAACTATAGGTAGGGAGAGTGTCAGTGTGTTTTACTGTGCTAAACCTTGTTTGTAGGGACAGGGAAGGACAGTGAGGGAAATTCTCATTGTGCTATACTGTGCTAAAGCATTCCTCATCAACCATCTTTAAAAAAAAAATTGTTTATAGGGACAGAAAACTATAGGTAGGGAGAGTGTCAGTGTGTTTTACTCTGCTAAACCTTGTTTGTAGGGACAGGGAAGGACAGTGAGGGAAATTCTCATTGTGCTATACTGTGCTAAAGCATTCCTCATCAACCATCTTTAAAAAAACATTTTTTATAGGGACAGAAAACTATAGGTAGGGAGAGTGTCAGTGTGTTTTACTGTGCTAAACCTTGTTTGTAGGGACAGGGAAGGACAGTGAGGGAAATTCTCATTGTGCTATACTGTGCTAAAGCATTCCTCATCAACCATCTTTAAAAAAAATTTTTTTATAGGGACAGAAAACTATAGGTAGGGAGAGTGTCAGTGTGTTTTACTGTGCTAAACCTTGTTTGTAGGGACAGGGAAGGACAGTGAGGGAAATTCTCATTGTGCTATACTGTGCTAAAGCATTCCTCATCAACCATCTTTAAAAAAACATTTTTTATAGGGACAGAAAACTATAGGTAGGGAGAGTGTCAGTGTGTTTTACTGTGCTAAACCTTGTTTGTAGGGACAGGGAAGGACAGTGAGGGAAATTCTCATTGTGCTATACTGTGCTAAAGCATTCCTCATCAACCATCTTTAAAAAAAAATTTTTTTATAGGGACAGAAAACTATAGGTAGGGAGAGTGTCAGTGTGTTTTACTGTGCTAAACCTTGTTTGTAGGGACAGGGAAGGACAGTGAGGGAAATTCTCATTGTGCTATACTGTGCTAAAGCATTCCTCATCAACCATCTTTAAAAAAAATTTTTTTTATAGGGACAGAAAACTATAGGTAGGGAGAGTGTCAGTGTGTTTTACTGTGCTAAACCTTGTTTGTAGGGACAGGGAAGGACAGTGAGGGAAATTCTCATTGTGCTATACTGTGCTAAAGCATTCCTCATCAACCATCTTTAAAAAAAATTTTTTTTATAGGGACAGAAAACTATAGGTAGGGAGAGTGTCAGTGTGTTTTACTATGCTAAACCTTGTTTGTAGGGACAGGGAAGGACAGTGAGGGAAATTCTCATTGTGCTATACTGTGCTAAAGCATTCCTCATCAACCATCTTTAAAAAAACATTTTTTATAGGGACAGAAAACTATAGGTAGGGAGAGTGTCAGTGTGTTTTACTGTGCTAAACCTTGTTTGTAGGGACAGGGAAGGACAGTGAGGGAAATTCTCATTGTGCTATACTGTGCTAAAGCATTCCTCATCAACCATCTTTAAAAAAAATTTTTTTATAGGGACAGAAAACTATAGGTAGGGAGAGTGTCAGTGTGTTTTACTGTGCTAAACCTTGTTTGTAGGGACAGGGAAGGACAGTGAGGGAAATTCTCATTGTGCTATACTGTGCTAAAGCATTCCTCATCAACCATCTTTAAAAAAACATTTTTTATAGGGACAGAAAACTATAGGTAGGGAGAGTGTCAGTGTGTTTTACTGTGCTAAACCTTGTTTGTAGGGACAGGGAAGGACAGTGAGGGAAATTCTCATTGTGCTATACTGTGCTAAAGCATTCCTCATCAACCATCTTTAAAAAAAAATTTTTTATAGGGACAGAAAACTATAGGTAGGGAGAGTGTCAGTGTGTTTTACTGTGCTAAACCTTGTTTGTAGGGACAGGGAAGGACAGTGAGGGAAATTCTCATTGTGCTATACTGTGCTAAAGCATTCCTCATCAACCATCTTTAAAAAAAAATTTTTTATAGGGACAGAAAACTATAGGTAGGGAGAGTGTCAGTGTGTTTTACTGTGCTAAACCTTGTTTGTAGGGACAGGGAAGGACAGTGAGGGAAATTCTCATTGTGCTATACTGTGCTAAAGCATTCCTCATCAACCATCTTTAAAAAAACATTTTTTATAGGGACAGAAAACTATAGGTAGGGAGAGTGTCAGTGTGTTTTACTGTGCTAAACCTTGTTTGTAGGGACAGGGAAGGACAGTGAGGGAAATTCTCATTGTGCTATACTGTGCTAAAGCATTCCTCATCAACCATCTTTAAAAAAAAAATTGTTTATAGGGACAGAAAACTATAGGTAGGGAGAGTGTCAGTGTGTTTTACTGTGCTAAACCTTGTTTGTAGGGACAGGGAAGGACAGTGAGGGAAATTCTCATTGTGCTATACTGTGCTAAAGCATTCCTCATCAACCATCTTTAAAAAAACATTTTTTATAGGGACAGAAAACTATAGGTAGGGAGAGTGTCAGTGTGTTTTACTGTGCTAAACCTTGTTTGTAGGGACAGGGAAGGACAGTGAGGGAAATTCTCATTGTGCTATACTGTGCTAAAGCATTCCTCATCAACCATCTTTAAAAAAAAATTTTTTATAGGGACAGAAAACTATAGGTAGGGAGAGTGTCAGTGTGTTTTACTGTGCTAAACCTTGTTTGTAGGGACAGGGAAGGACAGTGAGGGAAATTCTCATTGTGCTATACTGTGCTAAAGCATTCCTCATCAACCATCTTTAAAAAAACATTTTTTATAGGGACAGAAAACTATAGGTAGGGAGAGTGTCAGTGTGTTTTACTGTGCTAAACCTTGTTTGTAGGGACAGGGAAGGACAGTGAGGGAAATTCTCATTGTGCTATACTGTGCTAAAGCATTCCTCATCAACCATCTTTAAAAAAAAAATTTTTTATAGGGACAGAAAACTATAGGTAGGGAGAGTGTCAGTGTGTTTTACTGTGCTAAACCTTGTTTGTAGGGACAGGGAAGGACAGTGAGGGAAATTCTCATTGTGCTATACTGTGCTAAAGCATTCCTCATCAACCATCTTTAAAAAAAAATTTTTTTATAGGGACAGAAAACTATAGGTAGGGAGAGTGTCAGTGTGTTTTACTGTGCTAAACCTTGTTTGTAGGGACAGGGAAGGACAGTGAGGGAAATTCTCATTGTGCTATACTGTGCTAAAGCATTCCTCATCAACCATCTTTAAAAAAATTTTTTTTTATAGGGACAGAAAACTATAGGTAGGGAGAGTGTCAGTGTGTTTTACTATGCTAAACCTTGTTTGTAGGGACAGGGAAGGACAGTGAGGGAAATTCTCATTGTGCTATACTGTGCTAAAGCATTCCTCATCAACCATCTTTGAAATCCTTGTTTTTTGGACAGTCAGGGAAATTGTCATTGTGCTATTCTGTGCGAAAGCAATCATCCTCAACCATATTTAGAAATCCTTAAGTAAAGGGACAGAGAAGGACACCTGAAGGTAGCCCTTATTGCTTTTTTTCCCATCTCCCTGCAGGCCATCCATTAGAATGTCTGGAAGGCAAACAAGGAGAGGCAGACAGTCAGGAGGCAATAAAAGAGGCAAGCAGGCTCTGTGTCTGGGGGCAACAGTGCTGGTCATGGACGCGGTGCATTGTCATCAGCACATGGCCATGGGACACGCTTGTCCTTCTTTTCGGCAGCTGGACATGTTGAGCCACATCATGCCGAAGACTTGGTAGAGTGGATGACCAAGCCCTCCTCCTCCTCCTCATCCTCTCTCACCCAGGCTCAGGGTACTGGCAAAGCAGCTGCCAAGCGTCCTCTTCCCTGGTATCAATGTCAGACTCATCATCAGTCACTCCTTCCCTAGACCCACCATGTCCTCCTCCTGAGGAGTCCCCCAACTGTTTGAGCACAGTGTTGGGTACATGCTCCAGGAGGATGCCCAGCGTTTCGAAGGGTCTGATGATGAAACCCAGCTAGAGGAAGGCAGTAGCGTGAGAGCAGACAGAGGGGATGCTCAAGAAGGACACCAATCTGGCAGTCATGTTCCAGCAGCTGCAGCATACTGCCAGATTGGCTCCAGTGATGAGGAGGGAGGGGATGATGAGGTCACTGACTCCACATGGGTGCCTAATAGGAGAGAGGAGGAGGAGGAGGATGAGGAGGAGGCACATCTCCAACGAGGCAGGATGCCCTTTGGTGGCCAGCGTAAGGGCAGTACACCGACGGAATCACACCGCAGAGCTCCGCCTGTGCAGGGCGCTGCCTCTGCCCGTCATTCAAAAAGTTCTTTGGTGTGGGCCTTTTTTGAGGCTAGTGCATCAGATCGCACAGCTGCTGTTTGCAACATATGTCTCAAGCGTATATCGCGTGGCCAAAACATCAGCCGCTTGGGTACCACATGCCTGACCAGACATATGTTGACCTGCCATGCAGCTCGTTGGCAAGCCTACCTCAAAGACCCACACCAAAGAACAAAGCGGACCTCTCCTTGCACCGCATCAGCTGGGATCTCCAACCCCACTATAACTTCAGTCCTCTCTGAAACATGCACTGAGAGGAATGAAGGTGTAGAATTAGGTGTGTCACAGCCAAGTACTTGCGGCCACTCTGCTAGCAGTACACCGACGTCCGATTCTAGCAGGCAAATTTCCCTGCCCCAGCTGCTGGACCGTCGAAAGAAGTTCACTCCCAGCCATCCACATGCCCAGCGGTTGAATGCTAGCTTGGCTAAATTGCTAGCGCTTCAACTGCTGCCTTTTCAGTTGGTAGACTCGGCCCCCTTCCGTGAGTTTGTGCAATGTGCGGTTCCTCAGTGGCAGGTTCCCAAACGCCACTTTTTCTCACGGAAGGCTATTCCGGCTCTCTACCGGCATGTGGAAGGCAATGTCTTGGCCTCGCTGGACAGGGCGGTCAGCGGTAAGGTGCATATTACCGCTGACTCATGGTCCAGCAGGCATGGACAGGGACGTTACCTTTCTTTCACGGCCCATTGGGTCACTCTTTTGGCAGCTGGGAAGGATGCAGGACAAGGTGCAGTAGTGTTGGAGGTTGTTCCACCGCCACGCCTCCAAAATGCTACTACTGGTTGTGACACACCTCTCTCCTCCACCCCCTCCTCTTCTTCTTCCTCCATGGCCTCTTCCTGTGCTTTGTCCTCTGAACCAGCGGTGCTCCGTAGGCGTTCAAGGGGCTATGCAAGTACGCAGGCAAAAAGATGCCATGCCGTGCTTGCGCTGGTGTGTTTGGGGGACAGAAGCCACACTGGGGCAGAGGTCCTGTCTGCTCTGCAGGGCCAGGCCGAGAGGTGGTTGACGCCACGCCAGCTTAAGCCAGGAATGGTGGTTTGCGACAATGGCACCAACCTCCTCTCCGCCCTCCGACAGGGACAACTGACCGATGTGCCCTGTGTGGCTCACGTCCTTAACCTGGTGGTGCAGCGGTTCTTGGGCAGGTACCCGGGCTTACAGGATGTCCTGAGGCAGGCCAGGAAAGTCTGTGTGCATTTCCGCAGATCTTATAATGCCAGTGCTCGCCTGGCTGAGCTGCAAAAGGAGTTGAACCTGCCCAAGAACCGCCTTATATGTGACATGCCCACCAGGTGGAACTCAACGTTGGCCATGCTGCAGCGGCTGCACACGCAGCAGAGGGCCATCAATGAGTACCTGTGCGACTACGGCACCAGGACAGGGTCAGGGGAGCTTGGTTTTTTTTCTCCACGCCAGTGGGGCATGATCAGGGATGCATGCACTGTCCTGGCACCATTTGAGGAGGCCACGAGGATGGTGAGCAGTGACAGTGCATGCGTCAGTGACACTGTACCTCTTGTCCACCTGTTGGAGCACACGCTGCGTGGAATAATGGACAGGGCACTTGAGGCAGAACAGAGGCAGGAAGAGGAGGACTTCCTTGCCTCTCAAGGCCCCCTTTACCCAGACAGTGTTCCTTCTGTCCCACCCATCGCACAGGAAGAGGACGAGGAGGAGGAGGAGGAGGAGGAGGAGGATTGTGTCAGCATGGAGGTGGAGCCTGGCACTCAGCAGCATCAACAGCAGCAGTCTTTTAGGGATGATTTACAGTCCCAAGAAACCCGTGGACTTGTACGTGGCTGGGAGGAGGTGGCTGCGGATCATGTCGTCCTTAGTGACCCAGAGGACTCCGGACCGAATGCCTCAGCTAACCTACGCTGCATGGCCTCCCTGATCCTGCAAAGTCTGCGGAAGGATCCTCGTATTCTTCGGATCAAGGAGAGGGACCATTACTGGCTGGCCACTCTCCTTGATCCACGGTACAAGGGTAAGGTTGCGGACCTTATGTTACCGTCGCAGAGGGAGCAGAGGATGAGACAACTCCGGGAGGCCTTGCAGAAAGGTCTGTGCAACGCGTTCCCAGAGACTGGGAGGTTACAAACTCCTGGTCCTGGACAACGAGTTGCTGAGGCTTCGGCCAGTCAAAGAAGGAGCGGTGGGGAAGGTGGCCGTCTGACCAATGCGTTCAGACAATTCTTTAGTCCGCAGCCCCAAAGTATGATCGGTTCCAGCAACCATCGCCAGCGTCTGATAAACATGGTGCAGGAATATCTAGGGGCAAGGTCAGACTTGGACACCTTCCCCACCGAAAATCCTCTGGCTTACTGGGTCTTGAGGATGGATCACTGGCCAGAGCTTGCACAGTATGCAATTGAGCTACTGGCCTGTCCTGCATCCAGCGTTCTTTCGGAACGCACATTCAGTGCTGCTGGAGGATTTGTCACGGATCACAGGGTGCGCCTGTCCACCGACTCGGTTGATCGACTGACTTTCATCAAGATGAACCAGTCTTGGATCACCACCAGCTACCACACACCTGATGCTGATATAACAGACTAATTGATTTTAACATGTCACATCCCTTCAAGACTGATGCTGATGCTGAGTGCCTGTGCTGTTATGTTGACTGGCTATCCTCCTCCTCCGAGTCCTCAATGATACGATTGATGATGATAGCTTGGAAGATCATTTTTGTTTATGGGTGCCGCCACCAGTGCCTAACGCCCAATTTTTCAGCCCCTGTTTAACAGGGGCGTGTAATTACAATTTTTGAAGCAATACTTTGCAACAGGGCTCATTGCTGTGCTCCAAGTACAGTATCTGTGAGGGGTTGCAGTGTTGTGCCACCAGTGCCTAAGGCCCAATTTTTCAGCCCCTGTTTAACAGGGGCGTGTAATTACAATTTTTGAAGCAATACTTTGCAACAGGGCTCATTGCTGTGCTCCAAGTACAGTATCTGTGAGGGGTTGCAGTGTTGTGCCACCAGTGCCTAAGGCCCAATTTTTCAGCCCCTGTTCAACAGGGGCATGTAATTACAATTCTTGATCTAATAATTCACAGCAGGGCCCATTGCTGCACCCACCAAGAGTAACTCTGAGGGCTTACAGTGTTGTGGCAACGCCACCACCACAACCACCACGAAAGGCCCAATTTTTCAGCCCCTGTTCAAAAGGGGCATGTAATTACAATTCTTGATCTAATAATTCACAGCAGGGCCCATTCCTGCACCCACCAAGAGTAACTCTGAGGGCTTACAGTGTTGTGGCAACACCACCACCACCACCACGAAAGGCCCAATTTTTCAGCCCCTGTTCAACAGGGGCATGCAATTACAATTCTTGATCTAATAATTCACAGCAGGGCCCATTGCTGCACCCACCAAGAGTAACTGTCAGGGCTTACAGTGTTGTGGCACCAGCACCACCATCAAAGGCCCAATTTTTACTACCACTGTTCAACAATTATATGTAATTACAATTCCTGATATAATAGTTGACAGCAGGGCGTTCCAGCACCAACCAAGAGTAACTGTGAGTGCTTACAGTGTTGTGCCAACACCAACAACTAAGGGGCCTATTTCTGCAGAGTATATACGGCAGGTCCCTACTTTCAAACATCCAACTTACAAACGACTCCTACTTGCAAACGCAAGAAGACAACAGGAAGTGAGAGGAAATCTACCCCTAGGAAGGAAAATTCTCTCCTGTAAGAATTAATATGGGAGAAAGGTGTCTCCTCTGTACTGATGCTTTATCACCAATCCTTGTTTCAAGAAAAACACCACATTTCAAAAACAGTTGTCATTGGGACGGAAAGTGAGGTGAAATGTTCTGAACAGGGGCACAGACAGCAAAACAAATGTTACAGGGGTGATAACCCTTACCTATGTTTTCCAAAAAGTTTAAAAATAGATTTTTGGGCTGGAGCTACACTTAAACAATGTACCTGTTCAAAATTACAAACACATTCTACATAAGAACAAACCTACAGTCCCTGTCTTGTATGCACCGCCTGTATACGGCTGTTCAGAGTATATAGGGCCTTTTTTATTTTATGTGCGGGGTTCCCCTTAATATCCATACAAGACCCAAAGGGGCTGGTAATGGGCTGGGGTAGGGGGGGGGGTCATGGGGTAGCTATGCCATTTTTCTTAAAGATTTTCATCCATATTACCGGGACCAGACATTACATTAAAGCCGCAAGCAGTTTTAAATGGCTTTTTTTTCCTTTAGAAGTGTCATTTTGTGCAGGGACAGTTCTAAACACGGGAAACACGTGGCACTTCACAGGCATACTTTAGACACCCCCCAGGTACGATATTTAAAGGAATATTTGACTTTTTTTTTTTTCACTTTATGCATCATTAAAATGACTGCTCCCGAAAAACGACCGTTTTTAAAACTTCTTTTTGCATTGATACATGTCCCCTGGTGCAGAACCCGGGTTCCCAAACCCTTTTTAGGACAATAACATGCATAATAGTCGTTATAATTAGCACTTTAGAATTCGAACGTTCGCATCCATTGTATTTAATAGGGTTCTAATGTTCGTACGAACTTTCGGTCCGTTCGCGGGTTCTGGTGCGAACCGAACCCGGGGGTGTTCGGCTCATCACTAGTGCAATGTGACTGCCTGTATTGGGATGCACGGAGCGCCTGTATCCACGGCCCTCACACAGGGTACGGATTCATACGCCTTGTGTGAACGAGGCCTTAGGACCGCACTTTACAGAGCAGCCTTGGCAAAGTAGTGCAGCTTCCCCATTTGCAAATGTGTGAAACTAAGACCTCTGTTTTTAATGTCAAGTGTTAGATTGTGCCTTTTTGATTTATTTGCAGGCTAGCTGGTAAGTGTGTTAGAAAATCTTTTGTTTTTGTGCTGTGCAAAGCCCTTTCATGCGCACCTTACTTCAAAAGCTAGTTATAAACTGCTGTAGCTGTCCTGCTTTGTACACTGTTTTTAGATACAACTTTAATAAAAACTACATTTATAAAACAAAAACTGGGGTAGTTGTCTGGTTTTGTATACTGTTTTTAAATAAGGAAAGGTGTAGATGTGAAATCCTCAGGAACCGTCCTCACCAATCGATGAATGCAGGGACACCGAATCTCCAGCCAGATCTTTCAACGGTGGTGAAATGAAGCGCCAAGGATATTAGTGCATCAAGGATTGTAGTAATGACCATAGAAAAAAAGAGGGAAGCTCCACATAGTGCAGTCATAGTGCCCCAGTGGATGCATTTCTTATGCAAAACATGTCGGGTACATGGACTTGCCTATAGCTACGCTTTTTATTCGATTCTAACTTTGCTTGTACAAGCCTCTGCATGGAAGCCTGTTTCATTTTTTATATTTCGTTTTTTATACACCCATGTGTGTTTTGTGACTTTTTGTTTTAAATAAACAAAGTCTTTTTAATCATCATCTGATCCTGCACTATGTGGAGCTTCCCTCTTTTTTTCTATGGTCATTACTACAATCCTTGATGCACTAATATCCTTGGCGCTTCATTTCACCACCGTGGAAAGATCTGGCCGGAGATTCGGTGTCCCTGCATTCATCGATTGGTGAGGACGGTTCCTGAGGATTTCACATCTACACCTTTGCTTGATTGACCCACCACCGCTGGTGTGTGTGTCCACACATAGGGGTAAGAGTACCCATTTCTTTTTCCCCATTCCTGGTGTTGGAATCACGTCCCCGGGTGTTGCAGTTTTATGTACACATATATTCTACACGAACTTGAGGTCGCTATGGATATACCTTATTTTGATTGACTGCATTTTTTCTCAGTTCACATACTGAGCATCTTATTGGACTTGGCTGTCAGTCACATCACTTTATAGAACTTTTATATATGAGTTTGCACATTTTTCACAACTGTTTTGTATTTATATATACTCTGGGGTCACTCCCTCTTTTTGTATTGATTAGTTAGTTAAACTATCACACGCCCAGATTTATATTTATATCTGGGTTTTCACACAGTACTTTGGCGCTGCATTTTTTATTTTCTGTTAACTATTCTGCGATTTGTCTATTTGCTGATGCTAGCAGCCACCTATTCATTTGTTCACTCAGTAGCGCTACTTTGTTTATTTTATATGTTTTTAAATAAAGCTTTAATAAAAACTACAATTTATAAAAGAAAACTGGGGTAGTTGTCCTGTTTTGTATAATGTTTTTACACAAAACTGCAATTATAAAAAAAATCAGGGGGGTAGTTGTCTTGTATTGTATACTGTTTTTGGATGAAACTTTAATACAAACTACAATTATATATATATATATAAAAAAAAAAAAAAACTCGGGTAGTTGTCATTCTTGTAAAGACAGTCTTAATGCATTGTATCAATATTATGCATATACAATTTTTCTGTTGTCAATAAACATCAAACAGATGACAAGAAAATAAATTCCCAGAGAGCTTTGGGTTATCTAAAGAGGCAGGCAGCACATCAGACAAAGCATGAATTTGGGAAGATTTGTGTGACTGAGTCCTCAGAGGGGAGCCGTAGAAAGAAGAAGGAGACGGCTGTAAATGTAGGCCTGCTAAAAGGGGATGTTTCAATGCACTGCATAGCAGGCCTCTGTAGAAGCCCTTTCCTCAGAGGATGGACACCAAGCAAAAAGAAGGCCATTACTCTTTACCAGAGGTGGGGGACTTGAGTCACATGACTTGACTTAAGTCAGACTTAAGTCACCTGTTTGGGGACTTGCGACTTGCTTGACAGAATTCAATAAATGACTCGACTTGACTTTGACTTGGGCTATATGACTTGCAATGACTTGGCACCACTAACACTAACCGCAAGCCGCCGTCTGCCTACCTGATCAGCGTGTCATGCAGACAGACGGCGGCCATTGCAGTGTTCAAAAGCCGCGCCTCCTCGTCTGTGATAGGCGGAATACTCAATTTCACAGCAGGCAGTGTTCAGCCTATCACGGATATCCTCTTATCCTCAGCCTCTAGAATTAGAATGTGGATAAATATCCAAAGATCGGTTATTGAATAAACCACCGACCCAATTCAAAAACAGTCCAATGTATGGCTGAGGGATATCCGATGGAGGGATTTGGACACCCAATAATATTGGACTGCAACACCCGGTGATCTCACAAACAGACAGTGCCCTCCACCACATAGAATGGCAGCTTACCAAAGGTAAGCCCACGATAATCAATCTACTGTGACCCAGCCGCAGCCTTGAGTGGATGAACCAACCGGATCTGGAGACAGCACACAACACCGCCAATCACTCTTTCCCCGATCCTCCCGATTACAGGTAAGGCCCCATGCACACGAGACGCAGGTGCAAACTCTGCTGAACACACGTTTTTAAACGCTGAAACCGGCGTTTAAAAACGCGCGTTTGGCCGCGTTTGCAGCTGCGTTTATTGGCGTTTAGCGGCGTTTTACCACGTTTGCGTTTATAAGCGTTTCATCATAAGACCCTCCCTAAGCTCAAAAAACAGTAAATTTTAACCATTTCAGCCAGTTTGTGAGACCAGAGTGAGTAGCAGCAGCTGAGAGAGCCGCAGTGTACTTGTATTTAGCGTATCACCTGCCACGTCACCTGGCCACGTCACCTGGCCACGTTACCTGCCATGTCACCTAGCCACGTCACCTGCCACAAGTTGTGGATTGTCCACTTGCCACGTCACCTGGCCACGTTACCTGCCACGTCACCTGGCCACGTTACCTGCCACGTCACTTGGCCACATCACCTGCCACAAGTTGTGGATTGTCCACTTGCCACGTCACCTGGCCACGTTACCTGCCACGTCACCTGCCACAAGTTGTGGATTGTCCACTTGCCACGTCACCTGCCACGTCACCTGGCCACATCACCTGGCCACATTACCTAGCCACGTCACCTGCCGCAAGTTGTGGATTGTCCACTTGCCACGTCACCTGACCACATCACGTGTCACCTGGCCACGTCACCTGCCACAAGTTGTGGATTGTCCACATGCCACGTCACCTGGCCACGTCACCTGGCCACGTTACCTGCCACGTCACCTGGTCACGTTACCTGCCACGTCACTTGGCCACATCACCTGCCACAAGTTGTGGATTGTCCACTTGCCACGTCACCTGGCCACGTTACCTGCCACGTCACCTGCCACAAGTTGTGGATTGTCCACTTGCCACGTCACCTGCCACGTCACCTGGCCACATCACCTGGCCACATTACCTAGCCACGTCACCTGCCGCAAGTTGTGGATTGTCCACTTGCCACGTCACCTGACCACATCACGTGTCACCTGGCCATGTCACCTGCCACAAGTTGTGGATTGTCCACATGCCACGTCACCTGGCCACGTCACCTGGCCACGTCACCTGGCCATGTCACATGCCACAAGTTGTGGATTGTCCACTGACCACGTCACCTGACACAAGTTGTTGATTGTCCACTGGCCACGTTACCTGCCACAAGCTGTGGATTGTCCACTTGCCACGTTACCTGCCACAAGTTGTGGATTGTCCACAATGCAATGCAAGCAATTACAGTTTTCTTTTATATTTTTTAATAGTTTTTCATCATTTGCCATCATTTTTGAGATTTCTAATGTTAAAAAATAGGTCACCTTTAAAAACGCTTATAAACGCAAACGCGGAAAAACGCCGGTACCGCGTTTAGCCGCGTTTAGCCGCGTTTAGCAGCGTTTAGCGTCTGAAACGTGGAAAACTTTTGCGTCTGAACCCATTTTTTTGCTTCTGAAAAAACGAGGTTAAACGCAACTGCTTGTAAACGCCAAAAAACGAGAGTGTGTGCATGGACACATAGGATAACATTGAATGGGTTCAGGAGCAGTTGAAAAAAGCGTCCAACTGCCTCTGAACGCGCGTTCAACAGCAAATAACAGCGTCTCGTGTGCATGGGGCCTAAATCGACAACAGGACCGGTGTAAAGGAGAGGACATAGACCATAGGGTGATAACGTACAATCCGGGTTTATTTAACCACTTCAATACCATGCACTTATACAGCTTCCTGCCCAAGCCAATTTTGAGCTTTCAGCGCTGTCGCAATTTGAATGACAATTGCGCGGTCATGCTACACTGTACCCAAACAATTTTTTTATCATTTTGTTCCCACAAATAGAGCTTTCTTTCGGTGGTATTTGATCGCCTCTGCGATTTTTATTTTTTGCACAACAAATAAAAAAAGAGCGAAAATTTTAAAAAAAGTTTTTCTTTGTTTCTGTTAATTTTTTTTGTAAATAAGTACCTTTTCTACTTCAATGATGGGCACTGATAAGGCGGCACTGAAGGGCACTGATAAGGCGACACTGATGGGCACCGATGAGGTGGCACCAATGAGGTGGCACTGATGAGGTGGCACTGATGGGCACTGATGATGGGCACTGATAGGCGGCACTGATGGGCACTGATATGTGGCACTGGTATGCGGCACTGATGGGCACTCATAGGTGGCACTGATTGGCACTCATAGGCGGCACTGATTGGCACTCATAGGCGGCACTGATTGGCACTCATGGACGGCACTGATGGGCACTTATGGGTGGCACTGATAGGTGGCATGGACGGGCACTGATAGGTGGGCACAGATTGGCACGGATGGGCACGGATGGGCACTGATAGGTGGCACTGATGGACACTAGTAGGTGGCATTGGTGGCACTGGTGCCCAGCAATGCCAGCCACCACACATTGTGAAAGTGCCAGTCAGTGCCCATTTGTGGGCACTGATTGGCATATTTATTTTAATGTTTTTCTTTTATTTATTTATTTTTACTACATGTGGATGGCCATAGGGGCCATCCACATGATTGGGGCTTCCCTGGTGGTCCTGGGGGGCTTCCCTGGTGGTCTAGTGTGGGTATCCGAGGGGGGGCTGCGCTGATAAACAATCAGCGCGAACCCCCCCTGTCAGGAGAGCCGCCGATCGGCTCTCCTCTACTCGCGTCTGTCAGACGCGAGTGAGGAAGAGCCGATCAACGGCTCTTCCTGTTTACTTCCTGATCAGCCGTGATTCGACATGGCTGATCACATGGTAAAAAGCCTCCGACGGAGGCTTTTTACCGAGATCAGTGTAGCGGTGGGTCAGACTGACCCACCGCTCCACCGATCGCCGCGATGCGCGCCCCCCCCGGGCGCGCGGCGGCTGTTATCCCGCAGGACGTCATATGACGTCCAGTGTGGATAACAGAACCACTTCCCGGACGTCAATCTGCTATTGACTGGGCGGGAAGTGGTTAAATAAAGATAAAACACTTACATTTGTAAACGTGATTAAAAGCAATGAAAGTAAGCCGGCCGGCTACCAAACGAACACCCTTCCCTTAGATCTGCGTAGTGACGTCAGCACGTCGCTCCCATACGCGTTTCGTCACGATAGGACGTTGTCAATGGGGACAGGGCGACGTGCTGACACACCACCTAATTTATAGCCAAACCTCGCTGTGAGATGCAGGAATTGAGGCTAGCACCATTTTGAAAATGGGAAAATTTGCCAGTATCATGCTTAAAACACATCCAGGCATCAGTAAAAAGTCCAAATTATTTAGTAAATACCAAATATTTGATTTATAAAAAATATATGAAATATATTAACCCCAAATGGAGGAGATATTATCAACCCCGCATTTGGACAGTTTAAAAGCCTGTGTAACTAGGCATAATGGTAAAAAAGAAAACAGAAAAAGAACGGACCCTAATAGGTCAAGGTAATCATAGATCAAATTCTACCTAACGGTATAAAGAATTAACATAATAGGACAGCAAGGGGAATTAACCACGGGAAATTTAAAAATTCCTAATAAACATTACACCAATCCATATATACCAACAAATTGAGCACATGTGATAAAAGGATCAGTGTGATCACTATAAATATATATAACCGATTGACACATATTCCTATATATTATTAAATTAACAGAAAATGTGATAATAGTAATATTAAATTAAATGAGTGTAAAATTATGTACAAAAATATACTCGTGATGAGGAGATCACTAATTGATCATATAATTATAAATTAAATCAAACTGAAGTGACTTAAATATTGGCGGTGTTGTGTGCTGTCTCCAGATCCGGTTGGTTCATCCACTCACTGGGTCACAGTCGATTGATTATCGTGGGCTTACCTTTGGTAAGCTGCCGTTCTATGTGGTGGAGGGCACTGTCTGTTTGTGAGATCACCGGGTGTTGCAGTCCAATATTATTGTGTGTCCAAAAATCCCTCCATCGGATATCCCTCAGCCATACATTGGACTGTTTTTGAATTGGGTCGGTGGTTTATTCAATAACCGATTCTTGGATATTTATCCACATTCTAATTCTAGAGGCTGCAGTTTAGTGTGTTGTGTTGTGCTTCACACAGATCAGCCTCTGGCCATTAATAGAGGTTCGCAATTGGCGCAATTTTTTCTGTTTTGTTTCTGTTTGTGTTTATGCCACCATTATTGCAGCCTTTCTTCTGTTCCTAACCTTTAGCGCAGTTTTCTTTTGTGTATCCTCTTATCCTCGTCTGTGTTATGAGGATAAGCGGATGTCCATGATAGGCGGAACACTGAATGCTGGGAAATTGAGTGTTCCGCCTATCACAGACGAGGAGGAGGTGCGGCTTTTGAATACTGGAATGGCCGCCGGGATGCTGCCGATCAGGTACACGGCTGACAGGCACAGTGAAGCATGGACACAGTGAAGCATGGGCACAGTGAGGCATGGGCACAGTGAGGCATGGGCACAGGGAGGCACAGTGAGGCATGGGCACATAACCAATATTATTTATTGTTATCCCTCCTATTATTTTTATACAGTATGGGGTAGATCAGTATTTTGACTTGATTTGTGACTTGACCAAAATAAATGACTTGACTTGACTTGCTTGACTTCTAGCAGGGACTCGACTTGACTTGCTTGCTTTTCGTCACAGTAACTTGGGACTTGCTTGAGACTTGAAGGTTAAGACTTGAGACTTGCTTGTGACTTGCACATGTGTGACTTACTCCCATGTCTGCTCTTTACTCTGTGGGCCATTTCACTCCTGAGGGCTCAGGATAGTACCAAGAGGATTATGAAGGTAAAAAGGATGATACTAAGGTCGAAAAATAAAGCCCGAAATCCAACGGAAACTGCCATGAAAATCAGAATAGATGGGGATGATCTGTGACCGTCAGTGAAGTGCGCTCGTGAAGTGCTAACTGCGCAAGAAAAAAAAGATGGGAGGCCGAAACAAAGAGGAATAGGCCAAGAAATAGACTGATTCACCAAGGAAATAAATACGTGAAAATCTCAATTTCCTCTGAAATATGCAAACAAGGAGAAGGATCATTCCTGCACATCCAACAAAACCCATAGGTAGTGATGGTAACAACAGCCTCAGCTCAGACTCCATCCAGGCCTTGCCCGCTCTGACATGTTTCGCCCTGTCCACTGGACTCAGCCTTGGAGGACCTCCATGACACCCGTGGGCAGGCGAAACGAGTTGGGGGGCATGGCCTGGATGGAGTCTGGGCTAAGGCTGCTCGGACCATCGCTACCTGTAGATTTTGTTGGATGTGCGGCACCTAAAATGATCCTTCTTCTTGTTTGCATTCACTGAGCTGAGACAAGCCCAGTGACGTCACTAGGTTTGGTGTCACCTGGTGCGTAAAGATATGGTGTCATCCCCCCCTTATCAGACCAGCTCAGGGTTTGCGGTTCAGCTACTGTACATATATATATATTATAGCTGTGTCCAGCAGCACCCACGTTATCAGACCAGATCGGGGGGGGGGGGGGGGCAGCTCAGCTATTATGTGTATATTATATATAAAATAGATGTGTCCCACTGCACCCCCATCCCCCCCCTTTAGCAGACCAGCTCAGGGTGGGCAGCTCAGCTACTAAATATATATATATATATATATAAAATATAGCTGTGTCCAGCTGCACCCCCATCCACCCCCCCATTAGTAAACCAGCTCAGGGTGGGCAGCCCAGCTACTATATATACATATATATTATAGCCTGTGTTCAGCAACACCCCCTTCCCCTCCGTTAGCACACCAACTCTGGGCGGCTTAGGTGAACGGTCACCATATAAACCCACCCCCCCCCACTTATCACAGCCGCTCACCTCAGGTTTGGGCAGCAGAGGACACCGCCATCGCAATCCATCACCCCCCTGCCCGTTACTGCACCAGCTCAGGGCCAGGGCGGGCCGCCTGGGCAGAGAAGATGTGTCAGGCTCAGCAGTACAGTAGGAGGAGAAAAGCACAGCAGGCCAGGTGCGGCCATGACTCCGGAGGTGTTTCGGCTAAAAAAAAACTCCCTCTGTTTCTCTTTCTTCCTCATTCGTCCCTCATTTTAGTCCGATCTATATAGTTATATATAAAATGCACAATTTCATTTTCCACTGCTAAACCTTTCATCCAATTTCTAAGCGGCTGTATCTATCAATTTCAAAAGCCAGTATAAAGGAATAGTAGTGGTAAAAAAATCATTTGTAGGTTTAATCAATCATTTTCTTTGTATAATTCTCCTTTAATAGGGTATGGTGGGGTGTCCTATGCCTACATTCTTTTGCTAATAGGTGTCCCTCATTCCCATTTCAAAAAGTTGGGAGGTATGTGTAGCACACGGATCCTTTTCCCCCTCTTACC
Organism: Rana muscosa; assembly: GCA_029206835.1. NCBI lineage: Eukaryota > Metazoa > Chordata > Amphibia > Anura > Ranidae > Rana > Rana muscosa. The sequence continues at coordinate 785,559,497 of CM055118.1, forward strand.
CTCTGAAGCAGGGGGATAAGACACACCATGCCACATGCCCGTGTCCTCTAGATTATAAAGGTCAGGCGGTGTTACGTACTTGGGTCCTGCAGTTAGTAATTCCCTTCTTCTGGTTCTCCCCTCTATGTTTATAGAGGCGAGTCTTTATCTTACCCAAATGAGGTCAATGTCCACACAACATATCAACTCCAACGTGAGTTTATTTTCATCTTGCTTTCAGGAACCAGAGAGCTGAAGTGAGAAAAAGAGGTTAGCAGATAGAAGTGGATTCAGGCACACTCTTGGCTTCGTCGCCACTCGATCCCGAGTGGGTACAGCTCACCCGGATAGTCACTGAATAGAACTAGCAGCCAGCGTGACACTGGAACAATGACTCAGTCCCCTCCAAGGACCAAGTCAAGGAGATCCCTCCTGAACTTCAACACTCTGCAGAGGCATTCTGCGAAGCGATGAATCCTTCCCTCCGACAGGTCACCAGGCCTTTCCCGAGTCAGCAATACTCTATTACTCGCCCTCTTGTTATGGGATCGATCCTCCCCTGGTTTCCTCTGTGTCAGAGCGGTTACCCTCACGCGGGTTCCCTGGAACTGGAGTTCTCTTCGGTTGTAGACCCAGTCAAAAGTACTGGGCCTACCTGGAACTCTGCAGTCTCAGGCTGAGACTCCTCAATCAAGATAGGGCGCACCCCCCTCTGAAGGGTAGCTCCCTCCGGGCAAAGACCCCCGGAATTGGTTCTCCGGGCATGGGACCCGGGAATTGGCTCTCCGGGCATGGGCCCCGGGAATTGGCTCTCGTGTAATGGTGTCTGCCCCTTATATATCCTTTCCCGGCATGCACAGCAGGCCAGAACCGCCCACCAACGCTAGCCGAGAGAGGACATCCACTACCCACTCCATCACCTGTGGTTCAACCCCGGGCATAGGTGACAACACCACCTATACGCCCAGAAGGGGAACTGCACGCCAGATGACGTAGCAGTAAGGCAGAGTCCAAACAATCAAAAGACCCAAGCCAACTATTGCTCTGGTCACCCCTAAATTTAGGTATAGCGGGGTTAAATTTGGAAACCCCGCTACATACACCCCCCTCTAAATGAGACACTGTCCCCAGTGTCTGGAATAAATTCACACACTCAGTCCTGAGCAAGCGCAAATTTATTCCTGAATCTATGTGCAATGCAAGGATGGTGCCTGAATCAAGACCTAAAGTATAGCAAAGAGGGAGAAGGACAGAAAACAAACAGTTTTCAAATGTACATACACATTATGTAACAATCCCTCCCATCATCCTATCACAACTATATCCCACCCTTTCTCCGGTGCAGTTGTATGATGATCTTCCTGCAGGGAAAGAAAAAAAAAACATATACACGCTAAATATTCTACACGCTATTAACATCCTAACACTATTAATTAGAAGTGAACTATCTCTCCAAAGAAAGATAGCTCCCTTCTACTAAAGCCGCACACACTAAGCCTAGTGTATGGAATAACATTTCCTAAAATAAGTGTATAAAAGGAAAAAAGTCCGGCAAACCACTACCACCTAGTGGCAGCACAAAACATTATCTAGCCTAAGAGCGTACAGACGCACCACAACACACACAGTTCTCTTTGGTTGATCACGACGGCTTCCAGCTTTGCCCTGACTAACTCTACCTCAAAGTTCAGCTCTCATTTTCTTTTCCAAAAGAGGGAAGGAGAAAAAAAACTTGTTCTTCAAACCTCCAGAGAGTAAATTCCCTGGGCATAGAGTCAAACAGCAGTTCAAGGCATTGTCCCTGAAGTGGTATAATAAAAAAAACACAAGTCCCACTTCAGAGATAAAAACTGGGATCAGGGAGATCAAGAGGCTTCCAGTCCTTATCCAAGGTCTCTATGGAGTAAATTACATCGTCTCTGTTTTTACTGCAGACCACATGTATGTGCCTACCCAGAGTCCAGTCTTTTCGGCAGCCTTTGTACCTTTCAGTCATTACGGCCGAACATGTAATGTACCTATGGCCTTTCTTTACCTCCAAATGATCCCAGACAAAATCACTGTACCATCGTTCCCGAAAGGCCTCTATTTCAAAGAGTAAGTTCCTTGGAACGTACGGATACTCCCATCCATAGTCTGTAGCAACCTTTTGATTCAACAGCCGTTGCAGTCGGGCCAAAGGCGGCATGGTCGCCCGATCTCCAGTTCCTGGCAAGATAATAGCATCAGGAGATCTGCGGGGGCGTACGGGCTCCAACTGTGGCATAGGCGGCCTTAATCAAGAACGGGCCTCCGAAACAGCAGGCACGGAAAGCACCGGAGCATGAAAAGTGGACACAGGAACAACTTCTCCAGTAATAACAGGGGTTTCCACCCGGGGTGCAGCTTCCCCAGAGTCCATGGGCGATCCCTTTACACTACGGGGAGAGGTCAGCAAAATTTTGTCCCATCCCTTCTTTGCAAACAGTTCATCAATTTCTACATCATCGCCACCTTCAGAAGAAGAGTCTATGTCTGAGGTATTGTACTCTTCTGCTGGCAAATAATTCCTGGTCAACACCAACTCTTTTACTTTCAAAAGTTCCTGCGGGTCAGGTACCCAAGCATCCATAATGGAACAAACACTGAGCCTCTTCCCTTTCCCCGGCAAACTTGACACAGTTCTCCCAGCCTCCTTACCTTCCCCTTCCGTGGATCGCTTGGAGGTCCCTCCGGCTAGACGATCCGGTTCGGGTAGGCGCTGGGTTAGGCCTTGACCACGGCCGCGGGAAGCCTTCACATATCCCACCTTCCTTTTAGCAGGCGGAAGGGAGGACTCCGTTGCAACCTAGACAGCATCCGCTGTGTTCACGGCCTCAAGCTCCTTAATGGCTGGAGCTTCAATCTTCAGTTCCGCTATCTCCACGGTAGTGCACGTGGGCATGGCTGTGGGAGCACACATTTCCTCCTCAGGAGCAACAGTACCTGAGATACAGTCCAGGCGGAAGACTTTCGGCACCTCCGTTGGCTGTTCTACCTCAAAGAGGAACTCCCCACAGCGGGTACATCTCCCGAAAGGGCGAAGCTGTACGACCAGTCCCTGATATCTCGCACAAATCATGCCCAAGGCCTCTACATCTCTGAACGTGTAGAGGGCAAAGCAACCTCGGGGGTTCAGCCGGATCCCTGTATCCGTCAGGGCGGCCACAACAGAGGCAACATTCATGGCTGAACCGGGCAAAAGAACACGAGATCCTGGTGAATTAGACATCCATGGAGCAGAAAACATGTTGCCTCGTCAATGGTTCAGTCGCACTGTCCCTTTGGCGCCAACCGCACTACGTGAAACACACACTTTGGCTGGGGCTTCTCCCCTTTTCTTCCTTGCTGCACGCAATTTGCGGGCTTTTGCAGACTTTGAGACACGCCCACGAACTACACAGTTGGAAATCACAGCCAGGCCTGTACTCTCTCTCACTTGTGGCGCAGTCCAATTTCCAAAAATGGCTGACCTCCAAAGAGCCATGCGGGAAAGTAAAGTCCAGCTCCCAGGAACCACTGCAGAATCCCGGACTCGAGCCCCCACGTGTAGCACACGGATCCTTTTCCCCCTCTTACCCTCTCAAGCAGGGGGATAAGACACACCATGCCACATGCCCCTGTCCTCTAGATTATAAAGGTCAGGCGGTGTTACGTACTTGGGTCCTGCAGTTAGTAATTCCCTTCTTCTGGTTCTCCCCTCTATGTTTATAGAGGTGAGTCTTTATATTTCCCAAATGAGGTCAATGTCCACACAACATATCAACTCCAATGTGAGTTTATTTTCATCTTGCTTTCAGGAACCAGAGAGTTGAAGTGAGAAAAAGAGGTTAGCAGATAGAAGTGGATTCAGGCACACAATTGGCTTTGTCGCCACTCGATCCCGAGTGGGTACAGCTCACCCGGATAGTCACTTAATAGAACTAATAAAGAAAAAAAGGTTGCGCTAAAGTAAACGTGACACCTAAAGTGACAAATTCATATAATCAACAAATAAGATCCAATATTAAATTGAGTGTACATATGATCAAATGAGCACAACGGCTCACACAGTGAGTGAACACCAAAATAAGTGACCTATAAACAGTGATATGAATCTGAAAAAATCTGTGAAAAAACCTGTGAAAAAAAATCACTAATAATAAATTTTTTTAATTAACTCCATAAACACTCAAAATGTCCATAGGCAAAGGAATTGGTTGAAAACAAAGTTCATGCAAATGGGTATGTCAAGTATTGATGATGATCCTCCACCGTGACAGCTGAATTCAAAACCAAGGTAAAACCCAAGAGCGAGTGTTGGATAGGACAGCCTTTTTTCACAGGTTTTTTCAGATTCATATCACTGTTTATAGGTCACTTATTTTGGTGTTCACTCACTGTGTGAGCCTGTGCTCATTTGATCATATGTACACTCAATTTAATATTGGATCTTATTTGTTCATTATATTAATTTGTCACTTTAGGTGTCACGTTTACTTTAGCGCAACCTTTTTTTCTTTATTACTGTTTGGTGTTGTATAACACTTATTGTTGCAGCTTTATTTAGAGGTTCATTAGCGCAGTTTTCTTTTTCTCACTTAATAGAACTAGCGGCTGGCGTGACGCTGGAACAATGACTCAATCCCCTCCAAGGACCAAGTCAAGGAGATCCCTCCTGAACTTCAACACTCCACAGAGGCAGTCTGCGAAGCAAGGTATCCTTCCCTCTGACAGGTCACCAGGCCTTTCCCGAGTCAGCAATACTCTGTTACTCGCCCTCTTGTTACGGGATCGATCCTCCCCTGGTTTCCTCTGTGTCAGAGCGGTTACCCTCACGCGGGTTCCCTGGAACTCCTCTTCGGTTGTAGACCCAGTCAAAGGTACTGGGCCTACCTGGAACTCTGCAGTCTCAGGCTGAAGGTCTTTGCCCGGAGGGTATCTCCCTCCGGGCAAAGAGCCCCAGAATTGGTTCTCCGGGCATGGGCCCCGGGAATTGGCTCTCCAGGCATGGGCCCCAGGAATTGGCTCTGGTGTAATGGTGTCTGCCCCTTATATATCCTCTCACGGCATGCACAGCAGGCCAGAACCGCCCACCAACGCTAGCCGAGAGAGGACATCCAATACCCACTCCATCACCTGTGGTTCAACCCCGAGCATAGGTGACAACACCACCTATACGCCCAGAAGGGGAACTGCACGCCAGATGACGTAGCAGTAAGGCAGAGTCCAAACAATCAAAAGACCCAAGCCAACTATTGCTCTGGTCACCCCTAAATTTAGGTATAGCTTGGTTAAATTTGGGGACCCCGCTACATATGTAAAAATGTAAAAAGAAAAAAATCTTAAAATCCTGAATACACACACCAAATAAAGAACATCAAGTAAAGCACTCAAGTGATATACAGTATATAGTCCATACAAGTGCATAAGCAGCAAAGATCTCTGCAAACCACCAGAATTTTGGAACCTGTGCCCAAAAAAATTTAAATATAGGCAGGCAAAACAGCAAATGATGGACTTTTTCAACCTCACCTACTATGTAACTATGAGAAAAGAGAAACACACAATGGGAGAGTCCTCGATGGGGGCTGCACAACCCAGTAACATACAAAAACAAGGAAAGTTCCCCAGGGGTTTTTCAAAGGCAGCAAGAAGTTATATAAAGAGTAATTGTATAAAATTATATATTTTTTATTTGATCCAAACAAAAAAATGAATGAAGTGGAGATATACAATAAATAAAAATACATACTCTGGTTGAGAGCACACAAAACATCATACAGCATCACTTAGGGCAAAAGACATCCCAGATAAAAACATGATTTGCCAATTAAAATATATTATACAATATTGATATCCACAGAATACCCCAATGCATTTCGACCATTAATTTTTTCAGTCTTCTTCAGGGGGTTTTACGTTCTAGGGAATATATCAGAACATCAACAATGAGACATTTAACAGTATACAGAACATCGGTAAAACATTCCGAATTGTGCAAAATTATATTCATGTTCACACGGTGTATTTACCATTAAGTGGATGAAGGAATGAGAGTGTGTTGCAAAAACCAGATAGCTGTGGGTGCCTTCACCCTGGTAGATCCACTGTGGCCGCATGCCCCCCCCCCCGGGGGGGCGGGCGGACGCATAGTCCATCTAGCTTGCAGGGGGCCACATATGGGGGCCCAGAGGGGAGGGGAGGACAGGGGACAGGGCACCTATAAAAGGACATGCAGAATTGTCAGTAAACGATCATCAAGAATTATAGAAGTGTCAAGAAGTGCATTGGAACACTGGCTGATAATGAATCAATTAGTAAATACATATGGAATTAAAACTATCTTATACCACCTATACGCCCAGAAGGGGAACTGCACGCCAGATGACACAGCAGTAAGGCAGAGTCCAAACAATCAAAAGACCCGAGCCAACTATTGCTCTGGTCACCCCTAAATTTAGGTATAGCTGGGTTAAATTTGGGGTCCCCGCTACATATGTAAAAAAGTAAAAAGAAAAAAATCCTAAAATCCTGAATACACACACCAAATAAAGAACATCAAGTAAAGCACTCAAGTGATATACAGTATATAGTCCATACAAGTGCATAAACAGCAAAGATCTCTGCAAACCACCTGAATTTTGGAACCTGTGCCCAAAACTTTTTAAATATAGGCAGGCAAAACAGCAAATGATGAACTTTTTCAACCTCACCTACTATGTAACTATGTAACTAAAATAACTAGTCATTACTATTTCCTGTGGTCTCCCTGCAGATTATTGTTTCTCCAATTTCTGACTTGCAATGCCTTGTCCTTCCATGTGGAGGCGGCCATCTTGGTAGAGGCAGGGGTCTGCTTCCTCATGTTAGAACCTCCAGCAAGGAGAACAGTGAGAAGAACACTAGTGACACCTCACTCCAAATATCCAGAGACTAGCAGTGGGATGCAGCAATGCCTTAGATCTCACGCTGCAGATATACAGCTATGAGGAATTAGGCACAGGAGTGTCTAGGCACACTCACATACCAGGAAGGGCTATCTTTCATGAGGAATTGGAGACAAAGGATACATTTTAGGGTAGAGTTTAGGCACAACTGACATTTATATTAGTTTCCTATCAAATCCTCAGTTTTTCAGTTCGGGTCCCCTATAAAATCTCTTTGCATTCCTTCACCTTCACCCTTGTGATACACGCCACTCACTAGGGAGACATAAACTCCATAGCAATAGCAGCTCCAGCGTGCCTGTTATATCATCTGTACGGTGCTGTTTGGTTCACATCAATTGGACTCCAATTCTCTCAATTATACAAAGAGGGAAAGAACGAATAAACACCATCCTCTTGTTCCCACATAATAAAAGTATAATAAAAGGGTAATACTGTCAAATTCGTATTAAATTCATAATAAAACTGAATAAAACACCCACATATAACCCTGCTATGACGCAAATATTAGAGGGCGCTAATGAGTGATAATTACTCTAGTGCACATATAAAATAAACAATTCTTGTGAAATGGCAAGTTCCAAAGATTAATCCATCAATCATTGCAGATAAACATAAATTATAGTCAGAACTTTTGCAAAATTGCATACAAAAATGCTTAGAGTCCAGTGATAAAAAGTGGTATAAATCTTGCTGGGAAAGAAAAAATTATAACTTCTCCAGAGGTGCAATATATATTCCTTCACCAGGTTAATATTTAGTACGACATTCAAAGTGCACATGATATAGATTGTGCTTACCAGACCTAGTTGACCTCTTTATTTAAAAAGATAGTCAGATGCGCTTGTGCAGGATAATGCCTGCATGCATATCGATAGACAGGAGCATGTACGATACCTCTTCCTCGGAGTGTTTAAGGATAGGACATGTAACACAAACCGAATGCTTCCATAGTGCAACACTGTTTTATTTAAAAGCTAATATAAAAATACACGAGCCAAATGGCTACTCACATAAAAAGTGCCTAACCCGGCAATAGGGCTGCAGGCTTGACTGGAATCACTAGCTCTCCCACCTCCGTAGTGGTGTGCGTTCCACCGGCCGTTGAGCGCTGACCAGATGAACCGGAAGTGGCGTAGGGCATACTACACGTGACCAGGTACCGCCGCCGACTAACGTTTTGTTTGGTTTACGTCTTCAGTGGGCGTGCCTGGTCACTAAGCGTCAGGGTATATGTAGTCTAGTTTGCGGGGCAGTGGTCAATGAACGGGGACTGAATAGCCAATAGGGGAAGCAGCCGCGGTGCCGGTTTACATTCACATATCCCAGCAACAGCTGGCATAGCATACCACATAGTTAATTAGGCATCCAGGCACACAGACTGAGGCGAATACTACACCGTGGAATATTCCACCAGATGCATTGCACTCCCTCAAATCTCCAGTCTGGAGAACCAGGATCGATAGAGCAATCCTCATCCCTGGCTAATAATAATAGCTAGCCTCAAGGTTTTAAAAACCGGCAGCAAAAAGAAATAAATCTATAATTAAAATATGCACCATACCTTAGAAATTAACCATAGGCCTAGTATATGTGCTTAAAAATGTCCTGCATTACTGGGCAGAGACCACTAGATTGAGCCTACCAAACTAAATTTCCAAATAGATATGGGATTGGCTCCCATCCACGGCCCCCATACTAGCCTAAATGATGAACCCATTAAGAGACTATATATATATATATATATATATATATAAACTAGATATAAAATTTAAAAACTTAAATAGTGGAATTTGGGCAGAAAAGGTTACCAACTAGATAACATATTGGCAGAGTGTGGTAGAACCCAATGGGGGTATTACCAACTGATGAAAACAAAGGATACCCCCATTAGATTAGTCATTGGACAGGAAACAGTTTAAGTCAAGTTCAATATTCATGCCATATGGCTGCATACTCCGCAGTTTATACAGCCATCTGGTCTCGTTTTGAGAGATAGCTCGTTTCATATGGGTCCCTCTCCAGTGCCTGGTTACCTTATCTATTCCATAGAAGGTACACAGGCTTGGATCACTGTTGTGATAGCTTTTGAAGTGCCTGGACACACTGTGGTTAGGGAATCCCTTTTTAATATTAGTCAGATGTTCATTAATTCTCGTTTTGAGTTGTCGTGTAGTCCGGCCTACATACTGGAGTGAGCATGGACACTCCAGGACATAGGTAACATGGTCAGAATGGCAGGTGATTAAAGGTTTTATTTTGAACTGTTCTTTAGTTACTGTGAACTGAAAGTGTGTGGTCTTCTTAGGATCACTTGGCCTTCTAGTAATTCTACATTCCTTGCATCTAGTGCAATGATAAAACCCAGATCCATCCAAAAACGTAATTGGTTTCTTGGGGGGGGGGTCTGGTACATTGCGGGCTATTCGATTTCGCAATCCTGGTGCTTGTCTATAAATGAACTTAGGTTTGGAGGAGATAGTGGATTGCAGGTCTTTGTCCTTAAGAAGTATAGGCCAGAATTTTTTAAAAACCGCTTCCACTTGTCTAAAATGTCTATGGAAACCCGACACGAAAGCTACCTCACCTCCAAATTCCTTCTTTGGCTTAGCTACTAGCAAAGTTTGTCTATCCATTGAGGACACTTGGGGCAAGACCTTGTTTAGTCACTCCAATGGATATCCTTTTTCCATAAATATGTCAATAAGAATATTTGCTTGTATTAGAAAGTCGTCATTGTTTACACAATTGCGCCTCAGTTGCATATATTGTCCTTTTGGGACAGCCCCTATCCACTGAGGATGATGGCAACTGTGGGTAGGCACAAAGCCATTTCGATCAGTGGTTTTGAAGTACGTCTTGGTCTCAAACCTACCTCCTTTTTTACTGATAGTTAGGTCCAAGTAATTGACAGTGGTGTGGCTGACTTCCGCTGTAAGATTTAGGCCGTATTTGTTAGTATTCATTTGTGCCAAAAATATTTTCAAAGTTGCCTCTGTTCCTTCCCAGAATAGACTCACATCATCTATATACCTCCTATATAATGAAAGTGATTGGTTGCTATTTTTAAAGATAGTCTCTTGCTCCCATTTGTTTAGTACAACAATAGCCACACTTGGGGCATACCGAGCCCCCATAGCCACCCCTCCAATTTGATTATAATATTGGTTGTTGGTCCAGAAAAAATTATTACCCATGGCCATTTGCAGGCCTTTGATCAAATACTTGATCTGTAATTTCTTGGTTTTTGATTCTTTAACTAGGGCCCATTGGAGTGCCTCAGGGGCATCTACATGGCGGATATTGGTATACAATGACTCAATGTCTACCGTTACCATTAATGTGGTTTCAGAGGCACTGATTGATTGTAGTGCTACTATTAAGTCCCAATGTCTTTGAGGTTGGACTTTGGGAGACTAGTGGTTTAAAGAAACCATCCAGATATTCACCCAATCTGGAGAATAGGGAATCAATCCCACTGATTATGGGTCTTCCTGGTGGGACCTCTTTGTTTTTATGTATCTTGGGCACTATATACATTACTGGGACTTTTGGGGCATGTAGAATGAAATATTCAGCTTCTTTCTTATTCAATAGTTGTTTACTCAATCCCTCATCTATCCATTCTTTTAATTGTACTTTCAATCGTGCGGTTGGGTCTCCATTGATTTTTTGATATGCAATCGTATCTTCAAGTAACCTTTGCATTTCTGCATAATAATATTCTCAAGTTAATATCACCAATCCTCCCCCTTTGTCTGCTGGTCTGACCACTATTTGCTTATTATCTTCTATTAGTTTAATTCCTTCCTATATATGTTGGTTAGAGGTGTGTTTTGATATTTCCATGTCACGAACTTCATCCTGTACCATGTTTCTAAACACTTCTATATGGTGGTTCATTCCCTTTTTCGGGTTGAACACAGAATTATTCCTCAAGCCACTGTGTACAAAAGGGGCGTTGGAATTGGTCATATTTTGGTTCGTGGTCTGGCCTGCAAAAAATTTTTTTAATTTAATTTCCTTATATGTTTTTCAATATCGATAAATAATTCAAACTTATCTATATTTTTATCTGGCGCAAATTTCAGTCCCTGTTGTAATACCTCTAATTCTTTGTCTGAAAACTGAACTCCTGCTAGATTAAAAATTCCTTCATTTAATTGGTTCTTTTTCTTTTTTGTTCTACCTCTTCCTCTTTTGCCTCTCTTTCTGACTGTTCTTTTGGATACTGTGGGGACCTGGGTTAAATACGGTAGGGCTCTTTCCAGCCCCTCCATTCCCCCCCCCCTGGTATTGGTTTTGATAGGGGGCCGGTCTTCCCCTAAAGCTTCCCTTAAAACCTCCTCGCGGGGGTCTGGGCGGATATTGATTACGGTTGTATTCGTAGTGGTTATATTCAGAAGATCTCGTATCCAGAGGGGCAAACCTATTGTATGTATCTACCGGATGGGGAGGCAGATATGGGTAGGGGTTCTGGGGAGAATAGCTAGTATTTTTAGGATGGACATAAGGGGGTTTAATAGAGGATTTGGTGCTCTTTTTGGGGGTACTAAAAATTTTGGGGGTTTTGGTTGACTGTGTTGCTACCTTGGAGATACCAGTTTCTCTTGCGGGAGATGTCTCAGGTGAGGAAGATACACTGAGAGTATCTTGCCACTTGTAAACCTTATTCTCTTCAAAGTCTTTGATATCTCTTTGGTATTTAAAAAAAAAATGTTGTTCTTTATTTCACCATCATATTTTGATAAATGGGTTTGTACAAGCTTAGCTTTGTCTGTGTAGTCGCTATTGGTTTTGAATGGTTCCATCCTTTCCTTAAGGTCTGCGATTTTGGCCTCCAAAATCACATTCTTAGCTCTGCGTCTCCTAATCATCAGCTGCATTCATTTTTGCTTGCAGGCGTTAAAGAATTGGTACCATTAATCCAATAGCTGTAAGTCTTTAACCCCATCATTGGGACTAACATCCCACCTTAATCTCCTAGGTGTGAGGTTTTTGCCTATGTACATTTCAAACGATGCAATGTCCCACCAAAGTCTTATTTGCTTTTCCATGTCAAATTGTAATTGCTTGAAGCCCCTCTCTAGATCTAAGTTGGGACTAGGGGCTTGTTGAAACACTTCTTCTATAATAATAATGTGTCCTTCTTTCATAAAGTTAAACACATCCATGGCTGCGTGAAAAAAAAGTTTAAAAAAATCCTAATTCTTGATACTCCAGTGATTATAGAAATAATTTCCACGCCAAATAAATACAACATTAAAATATATCAATATCAAATATTGATATATTTAAATTTTGTATTTATTTGGCGCGGAAATTATTATTTTATTATAACTCTGCTATACCTAGTTCAATAACACCATCACAAACAGAGAAGTCTAGGATTCAAATGGATTGAAGGGACTGACTCTGCAGCACCCAAGTATAAACTCCTCTCTGTGCCTTCATGTAATACCCGTCAGCAGCACTTGCATAGCTCCCAACTGTCCCTGATTTCGGGAAAAAGTCCCTCTGTCCCTCTTTATTCCTCATTTGTCCCTCATTTTTCTCTGATCTATGCAGTTATATATAACATGTACATAGGTGTGCGCAGCCTATTGCATTAGGGTGTGCACCCCGCAGCTCCAACACCCACGCCTTTCTCTGCAGCCTCAGCTGCACTGGACAATAAATTCATGGGAAGTGCTCTGTGCTGAGCGGCTTCCTGTTCATTCAAAAACTGAAACATAGTAAACAGTTTACTATGCTTCAGTTATGAATGAACACAGTGAGTGAGTGTGTGTTCGCTGTGTTCATTTAGAAAAGGAAGGGACCGGTATATATTACATATATTACATATTTAATAGCCCCTTCCCCCACTCTCTATTCTGAAACATCCCCTCCAGCAGCCAGGGGGAGAGGTGAGGGGGGAAGCCAGCAACACTGTGGATGGTACAACATAGGGGGAAGCCCAGACAATAGGGGGAATCAGCACCACACACAGTGATTAGGGTGTGCCCAGACACACCTGGCGCACACCTATGAACATGTACCTTTTTATCTTTCAAAACGTTTTTCCCAGTGCTAAACCTTTCACCCGATTTCAAAATTGCTGCATTTGTAAATTTCAGAAGCCAAAATAAAGGAATAGTAGAGGGGGAAAAAAAGCACTTTAACTATTATTTTTTTGTAGAATTATCCTTTAAGGGGGCATGACAGGGGGCGTGCCCTATGCCTAACTACTTTTGCTAACAGTTGTCCCTCGTTCCCATTTCAAAAAGTTGGGAGGTATGAGCACTTCTTGTATAAAGTGACATTTACTTTAAAGCCCAAACTTGAAAGTGATCCCTCGCAGCGGGGTTGCGTCCACACTGCGAGGGTTTATTGCTCGTTTAGTCTAAAAGGAAGTATTTTTACTTACCTGATCCTCCCATCCAGTGGATGGCACTCCCCCCATACTCCAGCAGTGGCCTGCCCTTCTTGTCTGCTCTGACAGCTAAGGCTGTCACCGGGGCTGCTGATAAGGCAGTACAGTCAGCCCTCCTGTACTGGGCCCGGGCCCCATCAGTTCAAAAGGGGGGCCTGGGCGCCTGCTGAGCAGGAGGGCCGACTGTACTGTCTTATTGCAGACACCGATCCTCTTCTGCCTCCCCCTGCAGTGCTGCCAGCTTCTTTTCCTCTTTCCCCCTTCCGGCTGCTTTGGGTGAAAGCCTCTAAATGTATTGAAGCTAAAAATAGCCAGACAACTTAAATAATATAAATGAAGTGACATACTATCTGGCTTTACCTCCCCCCCACAGGCGCCGCCCCCCCCCCCCCCCATCCACACAAATTTAAATGCGGGGCGCCGGACGCATGGATTTCAATGTTTTTTTTTTTGTTTTTTTTTGAAGCACATAATTGGAGCCTGAGGCTTAAAAAAAGGATGGGCTTGGGGAGCAGAGCACGGCGGTCACATGACCATAAGCCCCACCCCGCCTCGCCTCCCGGCAGTTCAAACCCTTTAAAGGACCGGCGGGAGTTGGCACCAAGGGGTTAAACAACAAAAGTGCATCAAAAACTGATCAGTGTTAAAGGGCCCTAAGTGTATGGAAACCCGAAATCAATTATTGAGTATACCTGGCATCATATCTCATTATATACAGTTTAGAAAAAAAAATAGAATTTTACAAAGTTTCTTACCTGGAGGCCCAGCCAGTAGCAGCAGCACTTCCTGTTGCAGGAGGACAACCCTAAGCCACAATTTACATCACCGTTGTCACCCTGCCATGCAAGCTACTTCAGTTGGCTGTTGTATACATGATAGGCAGCCCAATGGCCAAATGACAGAGTGCACACAGCAGGCCGACAACACTGCTGCTAATTGCAAAGCAGTGGCTTAGCATTGTAAGTCCCCATCAGGAAGTGCTGTTACTGGCAAGATCTCCAGGTAAGAAACTCAGCAAAAGATTCACACAAAAGGATTTGCTTAAAATGGTGTTCCGGCCGAAATTACACTTTTTAAATGAAAAAACCTCTATAATACACAAGCTTAATGTATTCTAGTATAGTCAGTCTGTAAACTGAGGTCCGTTTTGTTAGGTTATTACAGCATATTGAAAGTTTACAAACTAGAAATAGAACGTGGCCATCTGAAGCCAGACTGTATTACTTCCTGGATTTCATCACTGCAGATCTCGCACATGCTCAGTGCTACACAAGCAGTGTAATAGGTTTTGTCAGGGTCACCTGTGGCCAGGTGACAGATGCACACCGTAGGGGGACAGGAGTGCACCGCGAGGTAGTGAACCCTATGGCTGGCTTCTGCGGATGGGGAACTGGGTGGTTGTGGAAAGCGGGACCAGAGGAGCACAACCGGGATCCAAACGGAAGCTAGAGACAAGATTAACCAGGGCGCGGAGTCTAAGACCCAGCTGGTCTTCTCCAGGGCCTCTAGTGGTGAGGATGTTAGCTGCAGGCTGGCACCAGGTCGCGGCCTCTGGAGTTTCCTAGCTCACGCCCCGTAGGATAAGGGGAAAAGAGGGGAAGCAGCAGCACACGATAAGAGAGAACCGAATAACAAGCTGAAGGTCAGGGGCCACAAGCAGACAAAGATAACGAAGAACGAGCCGAAGGTCAAGGGTCACGAGCAGACAGGGATAGTCGGGGACAAGCCAATAACGTAACAGAGAGACAGACGTAGCACACGGCAGGCAGGAACCCAAACACACAATGCCTAACAAACACGTTGATCAGCAAAGCAGGCTTGCAGTGCACAGGTTAATATAGTGTTCTGTAATAGGGCCTGGGGTGGAGTCTGGCTGGGAGGAGATTATAAAGGAAGCCAGGTGAAAGGGCTCAGGCCTCTAAGATGAACACATGGGAAGGAAGGTAAGCTGACAGACAAACACTACTGCATATCCATGACAGTACCCTCCCTCTTATGGGCCCTCCCCCGCCTGGGC
The DNA here is from genome assembly GCA_029206835.1 of Rana muscosa. Classification (NCBI taxonomy): domain Eukaryota; kingdom Metazoa; phylum Chordata; class Amphibia; order Anura; family Ranidae; genus Rana; species Rana muscosa. The sequence continues at coordinate 785,574,852 of CM055118.1, forward strand.
CCAGGCTTAAAGGGAAATCTCTGATGAAACCTTCTCAACAGATGAGGTGCAGCGACATCAGATGCAGCAATCCAAGACGCCTCCTCAGGACTAAAACCTCTCCAATGCACAAGGTACTGAAGAATGCCTCTGCAGAGCCGAGAATCCAGAACTTGTCTAACCTCGTACTTAAGATTATCCTCAGAGACCGAAAACGAGGTAGGGAGATGACAAGAAGATCTACTGAGGACCAAAGGCTCTCTAGGAATAAGCAAGGGCATGAGAGGATCAACAGGAATCTGAGGAGGGTCCCCTAGACCCTTAAAGGGGAACTGGTCATCTTGCACAGGACCATCAGACTGGGCAGATGTCAGTGGAACCCTGAAGTCAGGTTGGTTAGAAGGTGACATGTCGCCGGAGTCAAACTGAATAGCTGAAGGACAAGCAGAATGTCCCGAACAAGAAAAAGTAGGAGGCTCACTGGGCATGGGCTGGACTGGCATAACTAGTACAGAGGCAGAGTGAATATCTGAGTCAGGTGTAGCGACTACCTGAATCGCATCGCAAGACGTAGCGACTGCAGGACTTGTAGACAAGCTAGCCTGGCTGTGCGTCCAAGGGTGGTTAGGGACAGAGAAATGTAAATGGTTATGCAACCTGGAATGAATGACCGGCTCAGATTCACAGGGGGCAACCTTGGGTAGGCAGGACGAGGAACAGGAGGGACCCCAAGCCAGGATCTGTCCAGTAGTCCAGTCCACATGAGGAGAATGGAGCTGTAACCATGGGAGACCCAAAATTATAGGCGTTGAGGCCTTGGGTAAGATAAGGAAGGATATCCACTCCTGGTGGAGTGTCCCTACCGACATCTTAACAGGGAGGGTCTGGAAGCGGATAGGTCCCCCTGGGAGAACAGTACCATCAATCGCCAAGACCACCAATGGTGTGGTGAGGGGGAAAAAAAGAGTAAGTCTCATGGACGATGCGATTTCCCAGTCCATAAAATTACCAGCGGCTCCGGAATCCAGATATGCTGAGACCGAATGAGAAGAAGCACCAACATGAAGGAACACAGAAAGCAGAAGACGAGAAAGGGAAGGTGATATTTCTGGGTCCAATACTCCACTTTCCAGATGAAGTGGACCCGAACGTTTTTCTGGACAAAGAGAGCAAGTGTCACGAAAATGACCTTTGCCCCCACAGTAAAGACACAGACCAAGAGTTCTGCGCCTAGCACGTTCCTCGGGGGATAGCCTGGTCCGACCCAGCTGCATGGGTTCCTCAGCTGGTAGGAGATGCTCTACGGGTCGAAGAGAGGGGAGCTCAGGCTGACTAAGAACCAAGGAGTGCTGGCGTTGCTTTTCTAAGGTCCTCTCCTGAAAGCGAATATCGATCTGGTTACACAAGGAGATAACGCCGGCCAGATCAGTGGGGATGGTTCTTCCTGCTAATTCATCCTTCACTCTATCAGACAGGCCATGCAAAAAGGTTGCGACTAAGGCCTCATTGTTCCAGCTCAACTCAGCCGACAGTATGCGGAAATGAAGGGCATACTGTCCCACAGAAGCAGACTCTTGGCGGAGACGTAAAAGGGCGCTGGCCGCTGAAGAGACACGAGCCGGTTCTTCGAAGATATTCCGAAAAAGTTTCAAGAAGCCAGACAGGCTAGAAACCACTGGATCATTCAGTTCCCACAGAGGGGCTGCCCAGGCTAAAGCTTCACCAGAGAGGAGGGAAATGATATAGGCTACCTTAGCCCGATCAGACAGGAAGTTTTGGGGCTGGAGCTCAAAATGAATTGTGCATTGGCTAAGGAACCCCCTGCAAGCCTTGGAGTCCCCAGAGAAACGGGACGGAGCTGGCAGCTGTAGTGAATGTGTGGCTGCGACTGGTGCAATAGGTGCAGCCGCTGGTTGTATTTGAGGTTGCGGATTCAGGGTTCCCAAGGAGGCCTGAAGCTGCTCAAAGCGAGAAGCCAGATCCTGGAGGAATCGCATCACCTGAGTCTGATTCGATTCCTGGGTTTCAAGTCTGCAAACTATGCCCTGCAACGGATCATCCACGGGTAACGGGATGTCAGCCGGGTTCATGGCTGATCAAACTGTCAGGGTCACCTGTGGCCAGGTGACAGATGCACACCGTAGGGGGACAGGAGTGCACCGCGAGGTAGTGAACCCTATGGCTGGCTTCTGCGGATGGGGAACTGGGTGGTTGTGGAAAGCGGGACCAGAGGAGCACAACCGGGATCCAAACGGAAGCTAGAGCCAAGATTCCCCAGGGCGCGGAGTCTAAGACCCAGCAGGTCTTCTCCAGAGCCTCTAGTGGTGAGGATGTTAGCTGCAGGCTGGGACCAGGTCGCGGCCCCTGGAGTTTCCTAGCTCACGCCCCGTAGGATAAGGGGAAAAGAGGGGAAGCAGCAGCACACGATAAGAGAGAACCGAAAAACAAGCTGAAGGTCAGGGGCCACAAGCAGACAAGGATAACGAAGAACGAGCCGAAGGTCAAGGGTCACGAGCAGACAGGAATAGTCGGGGACAAGCCAATAACGTAACAGAGAGACAGACGTAGCACACGGCAGGCAGGAACCCAAACACACAATGCCTAACAAACACGTTGATCAGCAAAGCAGGCTTGCAGTGCACAGGTTAATATAGTGTTCTGTGATAGGGCCTGGGGTGGAGTCTGGCTGGGAGGAGATTATAAAGGAAGCCAGGTGAAAGGGCTCAGGCCTTTAAGATGAACACATGGGAAGGAAGGTAAGCTGACAGACAAACACTACTGCATATCCATGACAGGTTTCAGGTCAGGTTTCCATAGCAACGGCAGTGTCAGAGGAAGTTGACACTTTTCTATGCAAACCTCTCCTCCCCTCCTCCCTGCAGGAAACAGTAAATATACTGCATGTTCAAGAAATTATATATATAATCTTGGTGTGTGTGTGTGCGCATATATATATACACACACACATGCTACTTTTTTCTGTACAGCTTTTCATTTAAAAAAATACTAATCTCATCAACCAAATTAATTTATGCATCTAGATTGCATCAACCCCAGCACATCGAATCGCATCAACCCCAGCACATCGAATCGCATCACCCCAGCACATCGAATCGCATCAACCCCAGCACAACAAATCGCATCAACCCCAGCACATCGAATCGCATCAACCCCAGCACATCGAATCGCATCACCCCAGCACATCGAATCGCATCAACCCCAGCACAACAAATCGCATCAACCCCAGCACATCGAATCGCATCAACCCCAGCACATCGAAACGCATCAACCCCAGCACATCGAATCGCATCAACCCCAGCACATCGAATCACATCACCCCAGCACATCGAATCGCATCAACCCCAGCACAACAAATCGCATCAACCCCAGCACATCGAATCGCATCAACTCCAGCACATCGAATCGCATCAACCCCAGCACATCGAATCGCATCACCCCAGCACATCGAATCGCATCAACCCCAGCACAACAAATCGCATCAACCCCAGCATATCGAATCGCATCACCCCAGCACATCGAATCGCATCAAGCCCAGCACATTGAATTGCATCAACCCCAGCACATCGAATCGCATCACCCCAGCACATCGAATCGCATCAACCCCAGCACAACAAATCACATCAACCCCAGCACAACAAATCGCATCAACCCCAGCACAACAAATTGCATCAACCCCAGCACAACAAATCGCATCAACCCCCGCACATCGAATCGCATCAACCCCAGCACATTGCATCAACCCCAGCACATCGCATCAACCCCAGCACAACAAATCGCATCAACCCCAGCACATCAAATCGCATCAACCCCAGCACAACAAATCGCATCAACCCCAGCACAACAAATCGCATCAACCACAGCACATCGAATCGCATCAACCCCAGCACATTGCATCAACCCCAGCACATCGCATCAACCCCAGCACAACAAATCGCATCAACCCCAGCACATCGAATCGCATCAACCCCAGCACATCGAAACGCATCAACCCCAGCACAACAAATCGCATCAACCCCAGCACATCGAATCGCATCAACCCCAGCACATCGAATCGCATCAACCCCAGCACAACAAATCGCATCAACCCCAGCACATCGAATCGCATCAACCCCAGCACATCGAATCGCATCAACCTCAGCACATCAAATCGCATCAACCCCAGCACATCAAATCGCATCAACCCCAGCACAACAAATCGCATCAACCCCAGCACAACAAATTGCATCAACCCCAGCACATCAAATCGCATCAACCGCCGCCCACAGCACATTGCATCACCCCCAGCACATCGAATCGCATCACAGGGCAAGTTGGGATGGTATAGGGCAGGTTGAGGTTGCACAGGGCAGTCTGGGGTGGCACATGGCAGGCTGGGGTGGTACAGGGCAGGTTGGGGTGGCACAGGGCAGGATGGGTGGCACAGGGCAGGATGGGTGGCACATGGCAGGATGGGTGGCACAGGGCAGGATGGGTGGCACATGGCAGGATGGGGTGGCACATGGCAGGCTGGGGTGAGCAGCATGGAGGGGGAGAAGAGAGGGGGACAGCAGCATGGAGGGGGACACGGAGGAGAAGAGAGGGGGACATGGAGCAGCATGGAGGGAGAGAAGAGAGGGGGACAGCACGGAGGGGGACAGCACGGAGGGGGACAGCACGGAGGGGGACAGCACAGAGGGGGACAGCACGGAGGGGGACACGGAGGGGGACAGCGCGGAGGGAGACAGCATGGAGGGGGACAGCACGGAGGGGGACAGCATGGAGGGGGACAGCACGGAGGGGGACAGCACGGAAGGGGACATGGAGGAGGACAGCACGGAGGGGGACAGCACGGAGGGGGACAGCACGGAGGGGGACAGCACGGAAGGGGACACGGAGGAGGACAGCACGGAGGGGGACAGCACGGAGGGAGACAGCACGGAAGGGGGACAGCATGGAGGGGGACAGCACGGAGGGGGACAGCACGGAGGGGGACAGGAGGAGGATACGGGGACAGTCAGTGGTGATACTGCACACTAAACACTGCACACAACACACTAAACTACGCTACACATGAAACACTACACACTACACTGAACACTAAACTGACTTACTGTCTGCTCAGTCTCCCCAGACCATGTCCACTCCCCCCAGCAGGCCAGCAATGTGACTCATGAGGGAGTCTTTCACTCACCTGCTTTTCTTCCATGGTCTGCTTTGTGGTCTGTCACACTGCCAGACTGCCTGTCACAACAGGAGGAGGAGGGGACTCAGGGGCGGCGGCTCACAGCCAAGTGGAGGCCGGTCCCACTCACCAGCGATCCAATCCCACGCTACGCCAGTGGTGAGGAGTGACAATGGCAACACATGCCTGGTTTCGCTCACTTAAAATGGCGCCGGGCATAGCCTTGCATCGCGTTATTTCCGGTTTCGAAATAACGCGATGCTATGGCTCAGGGACGGCTATGCCTTCTGGGATTGATGACAAACATCTCCCAGGAGGCATAGCGGTGCGTGGATGACGCGCTGAGTCTGATCCCTCCGCGGCCGCAACTACAAACAAATTGCATTATAACAGTGAGTTTTTTAAATCAATTTTTTTTATATGCCAAATCAGCATAAGGGGACAGAGCTGCAGAGGATGCAGACAAGTCATAAAAGAGGGTGGAACTCCACTTTAAAGTGGCCTAAACCCATCAATTTAACGGATTCCCAACAGTTACATTCAAAGCGTGTCAATAATGCTAACTGACACAGTTGCTTGTGCTCTCAACCGAACTGTCAAGCCATCAAATGACTGGTGCCATAACTGATCACATGTGCAGCATCATGGCAGCTGCAGATCAAACAGAGGCTAAGATGGCAGCTCCCCTGGCTGTAAAGGACAGAAGGGTTTAGTTCCACTTTAAGAAAACTGTATACAGAGAGACTTGATGCCAGACATAATAAATATAGATTTGGGGATTACATACACATTCAAGGAACTAGGATCACCATCAGGCCGCCACTGCTAACCATTCCTCCTGGAAAAGCAAGCTGCCTGGCAGTCATGCTGATCCTCTGGCAAAGAGCCTTTCTCTTGCACTGACCCAGAACAAGTACACAGATTAGGAGATCTGCTTTCATTGGCTCCATGCTTCTTCTGGGTCACAGCCAGGTAATCAGCATTTTCAGAAGCTGGTGAGCAATGACAAGCTGTGTATTTCTCTCATATTACGTTTTAAGCTGTGAGGATGGAAATATTGGCTCCGCCATTGCTGACTTGTTAAAGGAACAGACGCTGTCATTGTGATCTGAGAGAAGATGTCCCTCCACCACACTGTCTCTGCTGTCCAGACTTACTGTACACAAAGGGGAGCCATTCTTCTGTATCTCCGGGATCCCATCTTCATAGAGACCAGCTATGGCGGCCTATAAGTCTAATTCAGGGAGAGTGGTCAAGATTTCCATGGAGACCATCTATGGCGCTCTATATGTCCAATCCAAGGAGAGTAGTCAGGGTTTCCATAGAGACACGCTATGGTGGCTTAAGAATCCAACCCAGGGAGAGTGAGCAGTGTTTCCATGGATACCAGCTATGGCGGCCTGTGAGGATAATCCAAGGACAGGTTTCCATAGAAACCAGCCATGGTAGCCTGTGAGTCCAAGCCAGGGAGAGTGGGCAGTATTTCCATGGAGGCCAGCTACGGCGACCTGTGAGTCCAACCCAAGGATAGTGGTGGGGGTTTCCATTGAGATCAGCTATGGTGGCCTGTGAGGATAATTCAGGGAGAGGGGGCAGTGTTACCATGGAGACTAGCTATGGTGACCAGTGAGGCCAATCCAGGATAAGTGAGCAAGGTTTCCATGGAGACCAGCTGCAGTGGCCTGTGAGTCCAGTCCAAGGAGAATAGTCAGGGTTTCCATGGAGACTAGTTATGGTGCCTGTGAGTCCAGTCCAAGGAGAATGGTCAGGGTTTCCATGGAGACTAGATATGGTGCCTGTGAGTCCAATCCAGTGAGAGTGGGCAGCGTTTCGATGGAGACCAGCTATGGTGGCCTGTGAGTCCAATCTAAGAAGAATGGTCAGGATTTCCATGGAGAACAGTTATGGTGGCCTGTGAGGATAATTCAGGGAGAGGGGGCAGTGTTACCATGGAGACTAGCTATGGTGACCAGTGAGGCCAATCCAGGATAAGTGATCAAGGTTTCCATGGAGACCAGCTGCAGTGGCCTGTGAGTCCAGTCCAAGGAGAATAGTCAGGGTTTCCATGGAGACTAGTTATGGTGCCTGTGAGTCCAAGGAGAATAGTCAGGGTTTCCATGGAGACTAGTTATGGTGCCTGTAAGTCCAGTCCAAGGAGAATGGTCAGGGTTTTCATGGAGACTAGATATGGTGCCTGTGAGTCCAATCCAGTGAGAGTGGGCAGCGTTTCTATGGAGACCAGCTATGGTGGCCTGTGAGTCCAATCTAAGAAAAATGGTCAGGATTTCCATGGAGACCAGTTATGGTGGCCTGTGAGGATAATTCAGGGAGAGGGGGCAGTGTTACCATAGAGACTAGCTATGGTGACCAGTGAGGCCAATCCAGGGTAAGTGAGCAAGGTTTCCATGGAGACCAGCTGCAGTGGCCTGTGAGTCCAGTCCAAGGAGAATAGTCAGGGTTTCCATGGAGACTAGTTATGGTGCCTGTGAGTCCAAGGAGAATAGTCAGGGTTTCCATGGAGACTAGTTATGGTGCCTGTGAGTCCAAGGAGAATAGTCAGGGTTTCCATGGAGACTAGTTATGGTGCCTGTGAGTCCAGTCCAAGGAGAATGGTCAGGGTTTTCATGGAGACTAGATATGGTGCCTGTGAGTCCAATCCAGTGAGAGTGGGCAGCGTTTCTATGGAGACCAGCTATGGTGGCCTGTGAGTCCAATCTAAGAAGAATGGTCAGGATTTCCATGGGGACCAGTTATGGTGACCTGTGAGGCCAATCCAGGGTACGTGAGCAGGGTTTCCATGGATACCAGCTATTGAGGCTTGTGAGTCCAGTCCAAGGAGAATGGTCAGGGTTTCCATGGAGACCAACTATAGTGACCTGTGAGGCCAATCAAGGGAAGGTGAGCAGGGTTTCCATGGAGACTGTCAGTTATAAGGAAGAAAGTGGGCAGAGCTCAGACCAGTGCCACATGAAAACTAAATAATAAAAACCTTTTATAAACACAATGGCGGACAATGGGGGACACAACAAGGCCATGTTATACAGAAGTAGTAGACAAATTGTACAACAGATTTACCACAATGTTCCAGCCCAAGTCATTTATTCCTCTATCACTGCGGCAAAATGAAACCTGACTCCGCCCACTTCTTAGTTATGCGTCGGTTTAGGCCGCGTTCATACTTGTGCGGTTTGAAGCACTTCAGCCATCACACGGCAATGCATAGCAACAGGAATCCCATTATTTCCTATGGGGTCCGATTACACCTATGCTTTGTGATGCGACTTAAAAAAGGTGGTGCAGGCGCTTCATTACAGGAGTGGAAACCGACATTTTTTAAGTCCTAGCAGCATAGCAGGACATGGGGTTTGCCATCTGCCAGTTTTTCAGCCAGGCTTCCAGGAGGCGCTCACATCACCTACACGTATGATAATAAATCTAATGAACATTTTACAAAGCTGTAAAGTTTGTTTTATATTTTCTGGGGCCCCTTCACTACATAGGAAATTTTCTGAAAAAGAGAGACTTTAACCCTTTCGCTGCCAGAGCTTTTTTTTGCAGGTTTTGCACAATCTTTTATGCCACATAATATTAGAACAGCAGTTTATCAAGTGAGTTAAAGTATAACTAAAGGTTTTTTTCTTAGGTTTGAATAGAGTGGAGAGGGATTAGAACCCCTGTCCGTTTTTTTATTGCTGTCTGTCCCCCCGTTAGGGAGATTCATCCTCTCTATTTGTCCTGTTTACCATTATCATTGACAGTGAAAGTAAAAAGAAAATCCCAAATTTTGTGTTGTTCCCAGAAAAGTAATAGAGGTGAAATCCTCTAATGGGGACACTAGTTCTGGTGATCTGGGGGACCCCAAGGAATCCCCTTATTTTGCAAGGATTTTCTCTCACTTCCTGTTTGGTTATGGGACAGGAAGTGAAGAGAAATCTCCCCAATGGGACAAAGATGGCAAAAGTAAAGCTTACTGGGGTTATAACCCTCCCTTACTCTTTCCAAAATAAAATAAAACGTTTTGCCTATAGTTCTATTTTAAGTTTAGCTCACACAAACACAATATATGACCCATTTTTTTTTTAGAAAAATCTAAAGAATGAGGTTGTGCTGAGAAAATTGATACCCCACGTGTTAAGCCCTAAAATTGGGTGCTCCGTGAAATGGTGACAAACTTTGGTACCCTATATTTTCCATAGGCAACACTTTGTGTATCAATGCTTTGAGGGGCTCCCCTACCTGCACACATGCCCCAGATCAGTATCTGGCAACCAGTAGGCCGCGGCTTCATGTCTCCTCTTATAGCTACTGCTGTCACTCTGTGCCCCAACATGCCCACTTTCCACCCTATTCACCCAAATCTGACATGAAAAACACAACGTGTATGAGCAACTTACCTTCTAGCTGCTAGAAAGGAAGCGATTGGTCACTTGTGTGCAGTGCACACTCCATGCCAACCATGAACAGCTGGAACAAGGGGCCAGAAAATGGGCACAGAGGGCGGTACATCCATTCTACGGTATGCATTAGCAGCGGGGGAGGGGTGCCGCTCCGCATCCTCTCCCTGTCCCAGTATGCTCGATGTCACCATGTACAAAGCAGGGCTATGGACCCTTTTCTCCAGTCATCCTCCCTTGAAACATGGACATGTGACTCAAAAAGCACTTACAAAACCCAACCACAGTGCATTATTGATGCATTTTTCCATTTATTTCAATAAGGGGGTGAGTTGCTAGTACGCTTTTTTAACATGCAACAAAAATGCAGCGTGTGGGATGCACCTCCCCCACAGCGCCTTGTTGTGAGTTCGACAGGATTAAAGGCCGGTTCATACCATGAATTGCACAGGAACGCGCTGCGCATACCTAAGCGATTCATATGCCATCCGGGGGCAGTGCGATTTCAGCCCATTTATTTGAATGACCAAAAGTCATGCATACACTACTTTAGGGTTAGATGTTAGGGTTAGAGTTGAATGTTAGGGCTAGCCCCTAAAATCTAACCTAACATTTAAACATAGCCCTCCACCCCAACCCTAGCCCTTAACCCTAGCATTTTACCCTAATGCTAGCCCTTAACCCTAACCCTAGCATGTAACCCTAACCTCTAACCCTAGCCCTTAACCCTAACATTTAACCCTAACCCTAGCCCTTAACCCTAACATTTTACCCTAATGCTAGCCCTTAACCCTAATCTTAGCATGTAACCCTAACCTCTAACCCTAGCCCTTAACCCTAACTCTAGCCCTTCACCATAACATTTAACCCTAGCCCCTAATCCTAACTCTTAACCCTAATCCTAGCCCTTAACTCTAACCCTAACATGTAACGTTGGACACCCTGCTCTACTTTGATATGACTTGAGTGCCAGAGAGTGTAAAGTTACATCAAAGTCGCACTACAGTACATGAGCAGAACGTTCCTATTAGCCCAAAAAAACCTCTGCAATTGTTTGGTGTGGGGTCATAAATTCTATTACACGCGAAAAAGCAATCTATCGTGGAAAATAAAAGTCCTTGACCGTTTCCAAAAAACGCATTATCTCAAAATGCATAGATGTGAACTAGATCCATAGGACCCCATGTTAAATGAACTGTGCAAAACGCACTAAAAAACGCATAAGTGTGAACCAAGGGTACTGGTCTGTAAGGTTTGTTAACTAATGTCAAGAAAAATGACAAAGGTAGATGTTTAATTTTTGTAAGTTGTAGAGGGGAAAACGAAAACGGGCTTTAAACACATTAATTGGTCACAAGTGGGCATGCGTTTATTTATTTATTATTTTGTTAATTAATTAATTTGGTCTTCTGTATATTTATTTGTTTATTTAAGGTATTTATATGTCTTACATACCTTTGTAATAATTTGACTCTTCAGTCTTGAATTGTTAATAAAGTGCAGTCTTAGCTTTCCAGGAATTACTATTTTTTATTATTTCGCTAGTATTCTCTTCCTGCCGGAGCAGGCATGCTATCCCCATTTCAGGCTGTAAGGCCCCCCCAGAGGCTGTCCTGTCTCCTGCCTGAGTTTAGTGCTGTTCATGGACACTCAAAACCAATGTCCGGATACAAAAGGTGGATTTGGGATTAAATGAAAGGAAACAAAGGACTTTGTTAATTGTTGGTTTACCTTCCTCTAGCAGCCCAGACAGGGTTTGAGTTATCAGCCCTGGGCTCAGGCAGGAGAAAGGGCAGCCTCAGTGGGGGCCTCAGAGCCTGAAAGGTTTTCTCTAATATATATGCAAATAACAGCACACATAGTCATCCCTGAGAGGTAAAGGTTCTATTATTAGAAGTTAAACTGCTAGTAAACTCTGTTCTAACACTTGTACCTACAGGCAAGCCTATAATAAGTCTTACCTGTACTGTGAATATCTTCTAAACTTTCACAGTTTAGGAGATATTCAGAGTGCATGCAGCTGGTGACGTTACTGGCGCATGCACTCTGAAAGTCCGGCATACAGTGTCAGACCTTCAGAACCCATGCCATAAACAGCGGCTCTCGTGCGCATGCGTGGGAGTGACATCATCGCGCCCCTAGCCACTCATGTAGCCGGACGCAAACCCAGAAGGAATACTGGGAGAAGATGGAAGCCCTCTCAGCGGGGACAGCATGGCACTGGAAGGCTTCAGTCTAAGGTAAGTCTCTTATAATGTGCTAGTATGCGATGCATGCAAGCACATTATGACATTGCTTTGCAGAGAATTGTTTATAGTCCATCAACTGCAGTTTACTACCGTTTTAAAGTGGTTATAAACCTCAGATATGAAATATGAACAAAGCATATCCCTCTGTAGTGTGTGCTTGTCTCAATCTGGAGCACTAAGTGTCATTTCTGTCTGCTGCCCTCTTCCTCTGCTATCTGTATGCATCACTTCTGACAAGTTTTCATGACACCAAGAGAAAAATGGTGACAGTGGAGAGAACTCCAGCTGCTTCACAGCCTCAGCTCTGTTCCTGTGTGATAGCTCTGTTCCTGTGTGATGTGTAGAGGGAGTGTGTCCTTTCCCTCCAATCAGCTGTCATAGCTCTCCTCACTGAGCTCTGCAGAGTTTAAAGCGGAGTTCCACCCAAAAATTGAACTTCCGCTTATCGTGTTCCTCCCCACTTTGGTGTCACATTTGGCACCTTTCAGGGGGGAGGGGGGAGCAGATTCCTGACTAATACAGGTATTTACTCCCACTTCCGGCAAGAGATCACCGCAGAATCGGCGGCGTTCTACGCCATGTCCCGCACATCTTCTGTGCCCTCCCGCGGCCGGCAAGTGGTTAAATTGTATTGTTAAAAATAACTATGGTTTTTATTGCTATCACAATGCTGATGTTATAAAATGAGAATCTATGCTGTGACCATAGATTTACAAAAAAAAAAACCATGATCTTAAGTATGACTGATGGAAACCCCCTAATAAGATCAATTCTTAGAGACACTGTTGTTGGAAAAAGACTAGCAAATGCATCATTTTAAATATATATGTTTCCTCCCTACCCAGCTGACGTGTTACGAATGTGTCACTTAAGAGCTGTAGGGCCTTAACACTTTTTTCAAGGACAGTGTCACTTTAAGGCCAGCTTCCAAAGCAGAAATGTAGAAGTTTCCTTTTAACAGGGGAACGGATAGTCTCATTAGACATATTTCTCCAGACTTCTGTGCCGTGCATTACATGAACTCTGTCACAGAGCAAAACATCTGAAATAATGCTGTGATAAAGGCAGCCATTGCTTTACTCATGTGCTTCTTATTAGTGTAGGGCAGTGAAGTGAATCCTATTCCCTTTCCCTGCGGCCTCAGTAGTAGTATGCGGTTCACAATCTGGGGAATAGCTAATTCGATTTTTTATCACACAGGCTTTTAGCATTGTAACAGATATTCCAGACACATCTTTACCAGTAAATACATATGTGGCTGAGCTATTCTTTACACTGTTATGGGATTATATTGTTTCAAATAGGGGATTTATTATGGTTTATATTTCATGACTTAATGAAGAAATAAACTACAAAATTTGTAGCGAAAGGTAAAATAAAAATGAGATCTGGGAACACATAGGTATCACTATCAATAGGATAAAAATGTCATCTTTAATAAAGATTTTTTAATTGTACAAATAGTCTATACGTTACTATACTGAGGCTTCAGCTAAGCAGCTAATAGTAAATATGATTATAGACACAAATGTGACTCAGATCGTGTTCTAAATAAACCCACCCAAATATTCACAGTTTGTGTATGCCTGTCCAAACTTACCACTTTCCCTGCCTTATGCCTCTAGCTCTCATCAGGCACACCCAGGAGCTCATTACTGCTCAGCTGCTGTGTTTGTTAAGTAGAAAGGAATGGGCTGCACACTGATGTAAAACCAGCTTTAATACAGTAAGATTCACAACATATAGTCCCCCCTGTCCACTTCCTGCTTCAACATGTTTCACCCCCAAAGGCCTTAATTATATCTCCATGATTAAGACCTTTGTGGGGTTGTGACGAACCCTCTGTCCTCAAACAGATCTAGGTCCGCCATCAATGCTTCCTCTGTTCAGATCCAGCACCGTCCAAGCTTCTTTAGCCCCCCCCCAGTCCACAGACACAACACCTCAGTGTAGGGTAAAACCACAAACTGCTTTATTCAAGCACATGTTAACAGATATCTCTCTTCAGATCACTTCCCTCCCACCCTTGGAAAACAGGGCGGGTTAAACTGTCCAATGACAATGGTGATACAGGTCAGGTGTTTTATAACTTCTCAGTACACAGTCTTATCAGCAGGGGGTTGGAGGAATCCCCCCTCCCTTTTTCCTCACAGCAAACACACTTGCACATCCCATAATAGTTGAGGAAGCCACAATAGACAATAGAATAGTCACACCCCAAACCATCACAGCAAATAGTACACAACAGCCAACACACAATATACACACAATATATACAATGTATACAGCATTGAAACTGACTAGCCCAGATCATAGTGGGGTTCTCATTCACCCTGTGCCCCTATTAGAGACACAGGGTGATTTACACATAAGAGGCGTCGGGGAAGCTGGGCAAGGAGCCTCCAGAACCATCCAGGGCAAGCTGAGCCGCACAAACCCCCAACCCAAAGTCACTCCTGTCACAGGGGTGAAACACATTGGAGCAGGAAGTGGACAGGCGAGACTGTGAGTCCTCTACTTACTAAAGCTGGTTATACAATAGTAATGGCATTAGTGTGCGGCCCATTTATTTCTACTTGACATGCACCCAAATATTCAGCATGGCAATATTCCGATGTGTCCAAAGGCAAATTTATAGCTGACTAGACAATATTCCAATATATACAAACGGCACAGAAGTGTCACTGGGACAAAAAAAGGTTCACGTGTTCACTATAAATATATGTGCACTTAGTACTAAGTAGGTTAGATGGAGGGTTCATGGTCAACATAAAAAGAACCACTGCAAATCAATGCTTCTCCCTAAAACTTGCACACACATATAATGAAAATTTCCCAAAAGGGAGATCATGGCAAGTGTAAAAATAATTGCATATATACTGTAGGTTTAACAGAGCATTTGTATTGATCATATCCTGAGAGAAAAATTCACCCTGCTACTTTCCAAGTAAGAAATTCAGTGAGATTTGTGTTACCATGCAGTATAGGCAATTCCTCAGCCTGACTGTACAAGCACATCCAGTACATGATTTTAAAACTAATCCATTCCAATCCTAGTAAGAATCCTGGAAAAAATTTCACATAATAGTAGCTTTTCTAGCTACTCATTTTCTAACAATCCAGTGTTCGTTATAACGTTGCATGGTTTGGTGCAAAACCAGAGAAAATCATATATTGTAAGCAGTAATGTGTAAGGAGCATCACAGGCAAACCAAAGAGTAGGGATGAATCAAGAGATATCTGAAAACTTGATTTCTCATTTCACCATGCGGCAGTGCTTTGGGGAAAGTTTATAAAAAATAATTGACTAGCTATCTCCCTACCTTCATAAGCAGGAACTTTCATCATTGGCACTTTTTTTTATTATGAGGATGGGGTAGAGCTGCATGATTAATCGTTAAGAATCGAGATTGCGATTCTTTCCCCCCTCATAATCTTAAATAATTTTCCTGATTCTATGCAGAGTTCTCTGCTCAAGCCGACAGCTGTCATAAACCCCCCCCCCCCCAGAAATAAGGTACGGTAGTCTGCCAAGTTTCACAACATTTCTCAGCTGCTGAGCTAACTATAAACATTGTAACATTTGGTTCTTTAGATCAAAGGAATGAACTTCATCCCTGTAAATGAGGGAGGATTAACCACTTAAAGACTAAAACTTTTCCTGACACTTGTTGGTTTCAAGTTAAAATCATTTTTTTTTGCTAGAAAAATTACTTAGAACCCCCAAACATTATAATATTTTTTTTTTAGCAGAGACCCTACAGAATAAAATGGTGGTTGTTGCAATATTTTATGTCGCACTGTATTTGCGCAGCGGTCTTTCAAATGCAATTTTTTGGGGAAAAAATACACTTTAATGAATACAAAATAAAAAACTAAACAGTAAAGTTAGCCCAATTTTTTTGTATAATGTAAGAGATAATGTTACACCATGAGAATCGTGATCTTTATTCTAAGCAAAAAAATCGTGATTCTCCTTTTTACCAAAATCGTGCAGCCTTAGAATGGGGTTTAATTTGGTTGTTTTTTTTTTCATTAAATGTACATTTGTATTTTTCCTTTTTTTGTATTTGTTTACTGTTGCTTTAAATGTTTGACTTTACTTTTTTGCTGCTTGTGTTTGCAAAAGCATTATTTTGTCCTTTACCCTGTATCTTCTCCCCCAATAGTTTCAAAGGGGCTTTCATTGGAATTTCTGTGACTTTCCCATTTTTTTGGGTTCTGTACATTTATTCTATACTTCTCCAGTAAGCCCTTCACAGCACACCAACTGGTGGGTGCTACTTATGCTGACAGCAGGTAGCACACACCTATGCATGGAAGCTGTTGTCCACACCCACCACAGCCATCATGGCAGCTAGGGTGGTGCAGCACACCTCAGCCCTGTAGGCCTTTCTCTCCTGCCAGACAAAGAATGAGTCTGTGGTGGTCTGGAGCCTCAGCTGAGACTTACTTGGGCATGACTGCCCTAATATCCCACATGATATCATTATCATAAACTGCATCCTACATTCCTTTTTTTCCCCCTCTATCTCCAGTCCTCTCTACCCGATCCTAACATCACCAGGGTGAACATTTTTGTGTGAAAATAGATCACTGTGATTGTTTTATCGCATTTCCAATGACTCCACTGACAAATTTACTGACAAATCTGTGTGCAACTGTCTATTTTCAAGCTATTACTGTACAGCAGAAAATAGTTTTTTTTTCCACTAATATTTATTTTTTGTCAGATAAATGTGAAAATTAATTTCTATTGATTATACTTTAACAATCCCCCCTCCCCGGAACTTAAGAACATGAACTGATTGAGGACTAATAACTTTCTGATTGCACTTGTCCACTTCTTTACAAAAAAAAAAGCTTGTACTCCTTCAGCTGCTACAAACCCTGATGGTATTGCAACCCTGCTTGGCTTTACTGGCACACTTCAGGCTGTACTTTTCTCAGCCAAAGTCCTATAGAATCTCTATGCTGCCTGTGGTCCTGTATTCTTCCCAAGAATAAGACTCTACACAGTCACTTTTGAAGCATGTGGGGTCTCACTCGGCCACAGGATCATCGGTTGCCCCCTGCCGTTTTCCACCAGGCTCTATTCTTGTGAGGGTGATGAAGACTCACTCAGCCTCTTGGACAACTTGGGCTCTCTCCTACAGCTTCCTTCCTGGCTCTCTTCCCGTGAGCTCTCTCCTGACCCCTTAGGATGTTCTTTATTCTGGTCCCCCCAGCTAAGTCTAGCTGGGACCTTCTGCTGTCTTCTGCCCAGGAGGGCAAGGCCCCTCAGCAGGGGTTTCCTCGGGGATTGGACAATGGAATGCTGCCTTAATCTAGCATGCTGTAATCTCTCCTTACTACTCAGGCTCAAACTATTTATAGGCTCCCCCCCACCTTTTGGGCACACCACCCCATGGATTGGCGGAAGTTCCATAACTATTCAAACTGCAGCCTTTGCCCTCCACCCACTGGAGAGTTCCAGAATACAGGGGGAAGTACCAGAGCAGCAGCCTGTAAAACCCTGAGCAGCCCTAACCAATCAACCCCTGCTTCACTAATTACAGTGGAGCCAAACTAAAGGTACCTAACAACCTTACCTAAACCCAGAAGGGTGCTACATCTGTGTTCTGCTTCTCCCTTTGTTTTTGCTTGAACTATTGAAACTAGCTACTAATACTTTAGCTACACAATGATTCAGGTAAATGAGAACCAACACATTACAATATAAGTCTTGCATTGTCCAGAATGATGGGCAGGTGAAAGGCAACCAAGAACACTACGATAAATGATACAAAGATGTCCTTTATTAAGCACAACAAGAAAGAACCATAGACACTTAACTGCAACAGCATTCTGCACCTGCAAACTGTACCTAGCAGAAAAAGAATGACCCAACGTTTTTACAAGTATATGTTTTTTTGTCTGCAGCTTTCTTTCATCTGTCAGTAACTGCTGTGAAAGACAGACCCCAACCATATAACATATTACGCATCTCTTTTCTATTGAGCTACCTTTCAAGCATTTGAATAGGCAGTTTTGAATGGAGTTAAAGTAGTGAACAGAGAAGGAAAACGCATTAATGGAGCTAGAAATTACAAGGTAAGAGCATCAACATTGAGGAAATGTCTGTTCGTTCACACTATACCACGTCATAGGCATTGTGAAAGGCAGCTTCTAAAAATGTTGTCTTAAATGCTTTGACTAACATAGCTTTGACCATTATGACACAAACATTTTCCATTTACATTGTGTGAGACCAATGCTACATAGATACAAAAAAATAACCGTACTTGACCAACAACCCTTGTTTTGTTTATCTAGTGGCAAGTTTCCGATGCAGAAATTTAAAGCTGAACAAAACTGATTTGGACTTTGAAAGATCTGACAGATAAATGACGGGGCATAGGACTTAGGGTCCTTTCACACGGGGCGGATCCGTGCAGATCCGCCCCGTGAAGCTCCGCTTGCTCAGCGGGGATCGCTCCGTTGATCCCCGCTGAGCCGACGGATGACTGGGCGGTCCCCGCACACTGTGCAGGGACCGCCCTGTCAGAGCGCCGCTCTCCCCTATGGGGAATCGGATGACGACGGACCGTAGAGTCCGTTGTCATCCGATCCGCTCCGCCAACGGAAGGAAAAATAGGGTTTTCCACCGTCACACTTTGGCGGAGCGGAGCGGATGTCAGCGGACATGTCTTCGCTGACATCCGTGCCTCCATAGGGGTACATGGAGGATCCGTTTCAGGTCCGCCTAAAAAACTGACAGGCGGATCTGAACGGACCTCCGTGTGAAAGAGCCCTTACTGTTGGGAGGAGGCAGCACTTTATCTCAACTTGGGCAGATGATGAAGCCCAACATACAGTTGGAGCCTAGGATCTATGGGGGCTTTACATGACACAGGAATCGATTTTGAAGGCTAATGCAGATACATGCAGGCATCTTACCTTAAAGGGGTTGTAAAGCTTCGCGTTTTTCCACCTTAATGCATCCTATGCATTAAGGTGAAAAAACATCCGATGCTTGCAGGCCCCCCCAGCCTCCCGTTTACTTACTAGAGCCCTCGAAAGTCCCGCATCGTGAACGCGCTGGCTTCTCGGCCCGGGGCTTCTCGGCTATTCTCGGCTCTTCATTGGATGATTGATAGCAGCGCAGCCATTGGCTCCTGCTGCTGTCAATCAAGTCAATGACCCCTTGGGAGAGCGCTTCCCAGAGGAAGGTTAGATCTTGCGGGGATGAGCTGAGACAGCTGCCGAGGGACCCCAGAAGTCTAGGATTGGGGCCACTCTGTGCAAAACGAGCTGCACAGTGGAGGTAAGTATGACATGTTTGTCATTTAAAAAAAAAAAAAAAGAAAAAAAGGAACCTTTACAACCCCTTTAAGTTCTAGGACAGGTAAGATTCATTTTTTTTTAACAAGAAGTAAGATGCATTTTATTATGCTCGACAGAATCTAAATGTATTAGTTCAGTTTGTTTCAATTCTGCTGTTTAAAGGACAGCTAGAGTATACCTTTGGTACAGTGGTTCTTTAATTGATTCTCCTCACCCTCTGAATGCTGCCCACCAGCTCAAATACTTACCTCCCTCCTCGATCCAGTAATCATTACTGTGCAACTCTGCCCCACATCGCACAGCCTATTCTGCAAACAAAATCTTCTTAGTTGTTCTATGTATGGCTTATCCATAGAAATGAATGGGGCCCTGTTGTACATGCGCACTAATGCCGTGTACACATGATCGGAATTTCTGACAACAAAACCGTGTTTTTTTTCCCCAACGGATTTTCGCTCAAACTTGTCTTGCATACACACGGTCACACAAATGTTATCGGAAATTCCAATCGCCCAGAACACGGTGACGTTCAACACTAAAACGAGCCGAGAAAAGTGAAGTTCAATGATTCTGAGCATGCGTAGAATTTTTGTGCGTCAGAATTGGATACACACGGTCGGAATTTCCGCCAAGAACGCTTGTTGTCGGAAAAAATTGAGAACCAGCTTTCAATCATTTGTTGTCGGAAATTCCGATGGCAAATGTCTGATGGAGCCTACACACGGTCGGAATATCCGACCAAAAGCTCACATTGAACATTTGTTGTCGGAAATTCCGATCGAGTGTGCGTGGCATAAGAGTTAGACCTGATTGGGATATTATTGTTGGAAAAGCTGTATGGCATCGTGCAGTACCACACAGAGAAGATTGCAGGTGGGCTGCACTCAGGGGTGGGGGGAGGAATTGAAAAAAAGGACAGTTGTACCAAAAGTACAGTTGTCCTTTAAGAAGTCCAACATCCAGAAACTACAGGTTCCAGTTATGGGTAAAACACACAATCGCCAAATTGCACAGTTCATACGATTTATTACAATAGTTAAAATCAAATGCATTCATTGCACTTTCATAGAGTCCTAAGCACACAGGCTCATATACAGCATGTATTATCTGAATCTTCAGGGACCCTCCCTATAGACTGGTCAAAAAAAGGAATGCTCTTGTATACCAAACTTAAGCCTGGTGTACACTAAAGCCCTGTACACACAGGCTGAATGTCGGGAGACATCGGGCGGTTCAATAAAAACAGTCCGACATTCTGCCCGCGTGTAAATAAGTCGGTCCGACAGAAGTCGGTTATCTGACCGTCTTCTGTCAGACAAGCATGCTGGAAAATGAATCAAAAAATTGGGTGCGCTAATCATATAAGAACTAAGTAACAATGTATGAGTTTAAATAAACATTGCACACAATCTTCAATAAAACAAACAAAGTGTCCATCTAAAAAAACTATGCAACAATGAAAGTCCTTATCCTGAATTTAGATGGACACTTTGTTTGTTTTATTGAACATTGTGTGTAATGTTTATTTAAACATTATTTAGGTCTTATATGATTAGCGCAACCATTTTTTGCCTTATGGTTCCTGTGTTCGGACTATATGGGCTGCAGCTTTTCTAGATATATATTTTGCGTTTTTTCTTTTGTTCACAATGTGCATTGATTTGTCCTAATGTTAGCACTGGTTAATTGTTAAATTGGTTGATTGACTTAAGCCCTGTACACACGATCGGATAACCTATGGATTTTCGTCCGATGGATTTGTCCATCGGAAATCCGATGAAACTGTTTTTCATCAGTCTTGCCCACACACCATCAGTCCAAAAACCGACCGTTCCAAACGCGGTGACGTAAAACACTCCGATGAGCCGAGAAAAATGACGTTTAATGCTTCTGAGCATGCGTCGACTTGATTCTGAGCATGCGTGGGTTTTTGATCCGATGGACTTGCCCATAGACGATCGGAGTTTTCGATCGGTTTTTTATCCATCGGAAAAATTTAAAACATGTTCTATTTTTTAAAACCGATGGAAAAAAGACCGATGGGTCCCATAGACGATCGGTTGGTCTGATGAAAACCATCCATCGGATGGTTTTCATCAGTCAAACCGATCATGTGTACGGGGCTTTAGTCAGTACAGTACTGACAGCCAGAGTGAGTTGAGTGTAATAAACAAACCCCCTACAGTATCCTGTATGCTTTTGCGTGTGCCATTATCGCCTCTGATGCATTTCAGGGTCACACTATGTTAATGGTGTGACAGCTGTGTGGTTTTACTAGTCCCTCAGTAGTCCCCTTCCTGTAAAGCAGGACTTCAAACAATAGGTTTGCAGGAGTTGTCCAGAAGATATTCAAATGCACTCAGTGGCGGCTGGTGGGATTTTTTTTAGGGGGGGGGGCGTAAAACAACCCCCCCAGTGCAGCCGGAGGGCTTGGTTCTCATTCTCTGCGCCCCGTTGCAACCTTATTTTGAAGCCTTTTAGAGCCTCTGGCTCTAGGTGCTTCAAAAAAACACATAGAGCCTGGAATTCATGCGTCCGGCGTCCTGCATAGGGGCCGGACGCATGGATAGGAGGGCGGCACCCATGTACCCTTAATAGACGGGCGGAACTGAATTCACTATTGGTGTGGTTTTGCTGTTGGCTGCTTCATCCAGTGGTGAGCCATTGAGGTGTGTGACTTGTAAGTTTCTAGTTTTAGTAAATAGTGAACACATACTTTCAAATCAAAACTGACAACATGCAAGCACCCAGCAAGCATTCACCTGTGCTACATATGAATGTTGGGCCTTCTAAATGGCTGTTCCTATTGGCCAACCAGGCAGCCTATTAAAGTGAAGTATGGGAAGTGTTAGAGCATTGCCTTTCTGGCATTCGGCTGTAGAAGATAGCAGATATGAGATATGCTTAAAAGCTGGTGCAGATATGAGCAGGCGCCTCAAGGTGCCAGCAATGTAAAACTGCTAACGGCTATATTATAAAAACCACAGTCTCTTTAAAAAATGTTAAATGTTCCATTATGGAATCTTTTAAGCTCATTATTATGCATGTGTTGTTTTCTGTATAAGGGATCTATTGCTATTACTATGTTAGATATATATTTTATAGACACCATGGTGCTTTCATTACACTGTCCCCCAGTATTCTAGCCTTCACACATACAGTGGGGCAAAAAAGTATTTAGTCAGCCACCAATGGTGCAAGTTCTCCCATTTAAAAAGATGAGAGAGGCCTGTAATTGTCATCATAGGTATACCTCAACTATGAGAGACAAAATGTGGAAACAAATCCAGACAATCATATTGTCTGATTTGGAAAGATTTTTTTTTGCAAATTATGGTGGAAAATAAGTATTTGGTCACCTACAAACAAGAAAGTTTTCTGGCTCTCACAGACCTGTATCTTCTTCTTTAAGAGGCTCCTCTGTCCTCCACTCATTACCTGTATTAATGGCATCTGTTTGAACTTGTTATCAGTATAAAAAACACCTGTCCACAACATCAAACAGTCACACTCCAAACTCCACTATGGTGAAGACCAAAGAGCTGTCGAAGGACACCAGAAACAAAATTGTAGACCTGCACCAGGCTGGGAAGACTGAATCTGCAATAGGCAAGCAGCTTGGTGTGAAGAAATCAACTGTGGGAGCAGTAATTAGAAAATGGAAGACATACAAGACCACTGATAATCTCCCTTTATCTGGGGCTCCACGCAAGATCTCACCCCGTGGGGTAAAAATGATCACAAGAACGGTGAGCAAAAATCCCAGAACCACACGGGGGGACCTAGTGAATGACCTGCAGAGAGCTGGGACTGACGTAACAAAGGCTACCATCAATAACACACTACACTGCCAGGGACTCAGATCCTGCAGTGTCAGATGTGTCCCCCTGCTTAAGCCAGTACATGTCCGGGCCCGTCTGAGGTTTGCTAGAGAGCATTTGGATGATCCAGAAGAGGATTGGGAGAATGTCATATGGTTAGATGACACCAAAGTAGAACTGTTTGGTAGAAACACAACTCGTCGTGTTTGGAGGAGAGAGAATGCTGAGTTGCAACCAAAGAACACCATACCTACTGTGAGGCATGGGGGGTGACAACATCATGCTTTGGGGCTGTTTCTCTGCAAAGGGAACAGGACGACTGATCCGTGTACATGAAAGAATGAATGGGGCCATGTATCGTGAGATTTTGAGTGCAAACCTCCTCCCATCAACAAGGGCATTGAAGATGAAACGTGGCTGGGTCTTTCAGCATGACAATGATCCCAAACACACCGCCCGGGCAACGAAGGAGTGGCTTCGTAAGAAGCATTTCAAGGTCCTGGAGTGGCCTAGCCAGTCTCCAGATCTCAACCCCATAGAAAACCTCTGAAGGGAGTTGAAAGTCCATGCTGCCCAGCGACAGCCCCAAAACATCACTGCTCTAGAGGAGATCTGCATGGAGGAATGGGCCAACATACCAGCAACTGTGTGTGACAACCTTGTGAAGACTTACAGAAAACATTTGACCTCTGTCATTGCCAACAAAGGATATATAACAAAGTATTGAGATGAACTTTTGATATTGACCAAATACTTATTTTCCACCATAATTTGCAAAAAAAATTCTTTCCAAATCAGACAATGTGATTGTCTGGATTTTTTTCCACATTTTGTCTCTCATAGTTGAGGTATACCTATCATGACAATTACAGGCCTCTCTCATCTTTTTAAGTGGGAGAACTTGCACAATTGGTGGCTGACTAAATACTTTTTTGCCCCACTGTATACTGTAGTAGCCAGACTTGATAAATACAGAAAAGATTCTAATGGTATTTCTCCATCTTTAATTAATGTGCTTCCCATCAGCAGTTTCATACTGAAATAAAAAGATTGTGTTAAAACTTGTGAGCCATTTTTCTAAAGAAAACAGAACTTAAACCGATTTGGAGCATGTCAAAGATTGTAAAATATTCAAATAAAGTAAACCTATGATCAGAGCATCAGACAGGCTTAGCCTCTAGTTACCTTGGCAACCATGGGTGAGTGGTGCAATTTACTTCTGTCGTCAACTAAACCGGTGGAAGCAAAGCTATTACACTGACCTTACTCTTTCCAGGGCGGTATTTCCTTCTCTCTGATAATAAAAATTATTTTTATATTTCTAATAATACTACTCACAACTTACACCTGGTAATTGTAAGAACCCAGTCTTTGTTACTATAAGTTTTTAAAAGGAACATACAAGGCCATCTAGCTTTTTATTGTAATATAATGTAGTTGTACATTAAAGTTAACATACCTCCCAGCATTAAAGTGCACATACAAGACTACCTAGTCTTTTTTTGTAATATACTGCATAGTTGTACATTAACGTTAACATACCTCCCAACTGTCCCTCTAGGTCCTCTGCCCCTCTTTCTTCCTTAGTTGTCCATCTTTTTTGGCCTGATGTATAGATCCCTATGCCAAATGTCATATTTATCTAACAAAAGTGTTTTCCAACACTGAACTATCTATCTAACCTTTAAATTATTCTATTTGTTGATTTGAAAAGACAAAGTAAGGGAAAAGTAGAAGTAAAAAAAAAAGCAGTTTCGGGTTAATCAAAAAATGTTTTGTGTTTTAATCCTCATAGTCCGCATTACTTGTTCATGGCTATTGCCCCCTTATATATTCTTAATTCCTGTAATGATGATCTAAGGCAGTGGTCTCCAAACTGCGGCCCGGGGGGCCAGATGTGGCCCTTTGCATGCTTTTAACCGGCCCTTGGGGTGCTATTTTATTCACTGACAACAATGAAAGGCACAATTCCTCCCAATGACACCAACCATGGGGCACCGTTCCTACCAATGGCACCAACAAAAGGGCCCATTGACACCAATGATGGCGCACAATTCCTCCCAATGGCACCAACAAAAGGGCTCATTGACACCAATGATGGCGCACAATTCCTCCCAATGGCACCAATGTAGGGGGTTTGCTTACTCCCACTGATGCTGGGACATTTTGTACTCTGGATGGCCACAGTCCGGCCCCCCTAAAGTCTGAAGGACATTAAACCGGCCCTTTGTTTAGGAAGTTTGGAGACCCCTGATCTAAGGCTTTTAGTATGGAATCACTGGCCAAGCATAAGAATGGCGTATGAACGTCCTCTGATTTAACTTCCTGCATGCTTGTTTTTGGTCGATGACTTTCAAAATTTAGGCCAACCAGCCAGCCTGGTAACTAGCATTTCAAATAAGAGGGCAACAATGGCAGTCATATTCTCCGAATTAAGTCTCCAAACCTTAGAGGATCAACATGCAAAACGTAGCTTGTAGCTCTATCACACTCTTCCTGCATCCCTCAGTGCATTGGGCTGAGGCTTTCTCACTTGTAGGTGTATGTGGAGGAATTGTGGCAGAGCTTTGGGGCTTAGAGTCTAAATTTTGCTTAGTGATTTAGGCCTGGTTCACACCTATGCATTTTTTAGTGCCTTTCCAGTTTTGCAGAAACACACGACAGTTCATTTAACATGGTTTCCTATGGATGTAATTCACATCTGTGCATTTTATGGAAAGGACTAGGCACTTTTTTTTCAGGTGTTTTGTTCCATAGACTTCAATGGATCAAAATGTCTATTATAAATGCAAAATGGACCTGGAATTTGTAAACTGCAACCTGCATAGGTGTGAATCCGGCCGTTTTTAATGTCATTGAAAAAAACAAAGTTTTTCTCGACGTAATTCTTCTCCAGCCTGCCTTGCCTACACACGATCATGAAAAAAAATGCTCGAGCAAAGCGCGGTGACGTACGAAATGTAGGACGGCACTGTAAAGGGGAAGTTCCATTCGAAAGGCGCCACCCTTTGGGCTGCTTTTGCTGATCCTCGTGTTCGTAAAGTTTGGTGAGAGACGATTCGCGCTTTTCAGCCTCGTGCTCTTCAGTCCGTTACAGCGTGACGAATGTGCTATCTCCATTACGAACACTAGTTTTACCAGATGGCGTGCTTCCGTCTCATCACTTGCTTCTGAGCATGCGTGTTTTTTCACGTCGTTAAAGCCTACACACGGCCGTTTTTCATGGCAAGAAAAACGACGACGTGAAAAACGACGAGAAAAATTAGAGCATGTTCCAAATTTTTAATGCCCATTTTTCACGTAGTGAAAAATGCTCTGGAGCCCACACACTATCGTTTTTAATGACCAAATAAAAAAATGTCATTTTTCTCTTTAGGGAAAACGGTCGTGTGTACGCAGCATTAGGGTTTGGGGCTTCTAGTGAGTTCAGGAAAAAAGGACAAAATTATCACTTGGTACTTTTTTCTTCCCTTCCCACCACCTGTTATGATTCTTAACTGCTTTTCATTCAGAAATGCCTCAAAATAACATCTTCTCTTAGCGGAAATGTATGTTCTACACCAAAAATACCATAAAATATCCTACCAGGTCTGTAAAATTCTAAATATTTGCATTCTGTCATGAAGAGGGTGCCTTCCACAAAACCTTTTAAATCAAAAAATGAATAAATAAAACTGGATCTTGTCTCAACTTACTTCATCTTCCACCATATCAACATTGATTAGTGTGACCCCATCCCTCTGTGCTCGCGCGCAATAGCAATCGCTTACGTAAGTCACTAGAAAAAACGGAGAGATTGTCAAGAATTAATATTTTTGCTAAAACCAGTTTTAGTTCCTCTTTGATGAATCCTGTCTGGGCGGTTTGCTCTTTCTCCTTCTTTTTCTATATGCATACCTAAGTCACGCGTGCATATGTAAATGGTATTTACACCACACATGTGAGATGTTGCCACGAACGTTGGAGCGAGAGCAATAACTTTAGCACTAGACCTCCTCTGCAACTCTAAACAGGTAACCTGTAAAGGCGGTTAAAGCGCCACCTATGGAGATTTTTAAATACCGTAGTGTGCCGCCATTCCATGAGCATGCACAATTTTTAAGCATGGCATGTTAGGTATCAATTTACTCAGTGTAATATCATCTTTCACATATTACAAAAAAAATTGGGGTATATATAGTGTGTTTTTTTTTTCAATTAGTTAAGCACTTGCCAACTGCTGCATGTATATATACGTCGGCAGAATGGCATGGCTGCGCAAAGAGATGTACCTGTACGTCATTTCCCTGTTCTGCCTAGTGAAAGGACAGTGTTCTCCTGCTCCCTGTCACCAGGAGCAGTGATCACTGTCCTGTCACTCGTAGCCCAGCCCCCCCACAGTTAGAATCACTCCCTAGGACACACTTAACCCCTTCCTTGCCCCCTAGTGGTTAACCCCTTTCCTGCCAGTGTTATTTACACAGTAATCAGTGCATTTTTATAGCACTGATCGCTATATAAATGACAATGGTCCCAAAATAGCGTCAAAAGTGTCCGTTGTGTCCACCATAATGTCACAGTCACGATAAAAATCGCAGATTGCCGACATTACTAGTAAAAAAAAAATATTAATAAAAATGCCATAAATCTATTTTGTAGACGCTATAACTTTTGCTCAAACCAATCAATATACGCTTATTGCGTTTTTTTTACCAATAATATGTAGAAGAATACATATCGGCCTAAACTGAGGAAAAATATTGTTTTTTTATATATTTTTTGGGGATATTTATTATAGCAAAAAGTTAAAAATATTGCATTTTTTTTCAAGATTGTCGCTCTTTTTTTGTTTAAAGCACAAAAAATAAAAACCGCGGTGGTGATCAAATACCACCAAGAGAAAGCTCTACTTGTGGGGGAAAAAAAAAAGTCAATTTTGTTTGGGTGCCACGTCGCAATTGTCAGTTAAAGCGACGCAGTGCAGAATCGCAAAAAATGGTCATTGGGCAGCCAAAGTGTATTTTTGTCCCCAAAAAAATTGCGTTTGCAAAACTGCTGCGCAAATACCCTAAGACATAAAAAATACATCAATCACCATTTTTACGAAAAGTACCAAAAAAAGCTTGGTCTTAAAGTGGTTAAACTTGAATGAAGTAATTACATATATAGTCCACTTATACCTCTCAAATCCCCTACTGGTGTCCTGGAATTGTGGGGTTCATAGATGAGGATAAACCTTTGTAACTAACAGTAGTGTGGAACAAGATTGGGGGTGTGTCTGACCAAGTCTGTTAGATTACAGAGTGCTCTAGGGCTAAGCAGTATTGTCAACAAACTATGGTACCCACTGAGCTGCAGAGTTATATTTGGATGCACTTCACAGTCCATGCTATGAAAAAGGAGGTTGATAGTACAATGTATATCTGACTGAATAATCTTTTCTGTCATTTTTTCTGTGACTTCAATTGAGCTTTAAGTCCTTAGTCCTACTACAAGTGATATCCACCTTTAAAGTGGCACTAAATTATATTCTTAACCTCCAAAAATAATTAATACACATCTACTACTTAAAGCGTTTGTTACCCCAACACTTTATATTCCTGATATGAGCCTGCTGTACCATGTAATTATATGAGGAAGTATCCTGTTCTCTTTGTTTTTCTTCATTTATGAGGTTTTCCTGCTAGTCCCCTTACTTTTCTATTAAAAACTGACCACACTAAGCAGGAGAGCACACTATGGTCAGTTCTTTAGCTAGGCTGGGAACTCAGCGTACTCTCCTCCAATGATCAGACTTGTCCTGACCCCCCCCCCGCTGCACAGCTACTCACTGGGACGCTCAGTGTGCTGCTGCTTTTCCTCCCCCAGCTCTTATGCAGCTGAGAACAGAGGGAATGTGATCACTTATATATAAAAAAAGGGAAAAACGGCCCTGTAATCAATTTTTCCTTAAATCAATCCTTATTGTGTTTTACCACCACCTTAAAAAAAATATCCTCTGTGAGCTCCTGAAACTATTCCCCAGTCATTTCTGTTTGTTTGGAATGAGCAGTGCCGGATAGTTGCAGTCTTGTACGCTGCTCAATGCTCAAGGAGTAAGCTATGTTCCTTCCTACATATAGAGAATGAACATGGCCACTCTCTAGCAGGAAGTTGGATCACAGCAGAATAAAATGGAATTTGGAGATTTTGTTGAGGATAATAGCAATAGAAGGTGCTTTGCTTTCTTTATTTAGGAATACATTTTGAATAGAATTGTTTTATAAACCAGAGTTTAGTGTCACTTTAATCTCTTAAGCCGTGTACACGATCGGATTTCCTATGGATTTTAAACCGATGGATTTTTCCATCGGAAATCCGATGAAGCTGACTTCCATCAGTCTTGCCCACACACCATTAGTCAAAAAACCGATTGTCCCAAACGCCGTGGCGTAAAACACTCCGACAAGCCAAGAAAAATGAAGTTCTATGCTTCTGAGCATGCGTCGACTTGATTCTGAGCATGCGTGTTTTTTTTATCCGATGGAGTTCCCCACAGATGATAGTAATTTGCTATCGTTTTTTTTTTCATCGGATAAATTTAAAACATGTTCTATTTTTTAATACTGATGGAAAAAAGACAGATGGGGCCCATACACGATCGGTTTGTCCGATGAAAAAAGTCCATCGGACTGTTTTCGTCGGTAAAACCGATCGTGTGTACAGGACTTTAGTAAAGAATAAAGCTATGCTTGAACCTCCCCAATTTCTCCCCAAATAGTCTGTTTTGCTTTTTTTTTATACCAACCTTTTTCTGATGTCACTCTTCATCTTGGGCCTTTTTACAATGATGGGCAACTCTGGATGATGGCACGATGATACCAGTACACTGTGAATGCAGAGCATCATTGCTTGGGAGTAGAGCACTGACAGCCTTTATTTAAAGAGGAACTGCAGTCTGCTTACATACTTTGTAATAAAACACCTCTGCCATTCTGAAGCTTCCCTCCAACCACTCTGCATATTATTTTATATATACTGTGATTCTGTACTTGCCAAATATGCTGTAGAAATCCCCCTCCACTGAGTCTGGCTGCAATCATTTTAATTGTGGGCAGCTGAAGCTGCTGCCTGTTCACTTCCTGGATTTACACAGACACACACCTCCAGCTCTGCGGCTCTCATTGGCCCTCTTATGACTCATCTCCTCTCCCTTCCTGGCAAACTCACATGAGAGTGAGAGAGACAGCTGTGCATGATGTCATAAGCCTAGGCTTTTTTCCAGACAAGAAACCGGAAGTGGGCTGTATAAGGTACCGTATTTATCGGCGTATAACACGCACAGGCGTATAACACGCACCCTAACTTTAAGAGGGAAGTTTCAGGAAAAAAACTTTCCACAGCCCCCTGCATATAACACGCAGGCACAGTTCACCCTCTATTTTCAGGGTAAAAACGTGAGTGTTATACAGTATTTACTGGCAGAAAAAAATGTTTTACCATCCAAAAGTTAAAACAACAAGAGCAGACGATTTAATTAGGGTTGTCCCGATACCACTTTTTAAGACCGAGTACAAGTACCGATACTTTTTTTTCAAGTACTCGCCGATACCGATTACCGATACTTTTTTTCAATGTCATGTGACAGTTTGAAAGATGGGGACTGATAGGTGGCACTTATGGGCACGGATCGATGGCACTTATGGGCACTGATAGGTGGCACTTGTGGGCAGTGATAGGTGGCACTGATAGGTGGCACTTGGGGGCACTGATAGATGGCACATGTGGGCAGTGATAGGTGGCACTTGTGGGCACTGATAGGTGGCACTGATTGCACAGAAAGGTGGCACTTGTGGGCACTTGTGGGCACTGATAGGTGGCACTTGTGGGCACT
This sequence comes from Rana muscosa, assembly GCA_029206835.1. Lineage (NCBI taxonomy): Eukaryota > Metazoa > Chordata > Amphibia > Anura > Ranidae > Rana > Rana muscosa. Next base: position 785,605,655 of record CM055118.1, read on the forward strand.
GATAGGTGGCACTTGTGGGCACTGATAGGTGGCACTTGTGGGCACAGAAAGGTGGCACTTGTGGGCACTGATAGGTGGCACTGATTGCACAGAAAGGTGGCACTTGTGGGCACTGATAGGTGGCACTTGTGGGCACTGATAGGTGGTACTTGTGGGCACAGAAAGGTGGCACTTGTGGGCACAGAAAGGTGGCACTTGTGGGCAGTGATAGGTGGCACTTGTGGGCACTGATAGGTGGCACTTGTGGGCACTGATAGGTGGCACTGATTGCACAGAAAGGTGGCACTTGTGGGCACTGATAGGTGGCACTTATGGGCACTGATAGATGGCACTTATGGGCACTGATAGATGGCACTTATGGGCACTGATAGGTGGCACTTATGGGCACTGATAGGTGGCACTTGTGGGCACTGATAGATGGCACTGATTGCACTATTAGTGCAATCAGTGCCATCTATCAGTGCCCACAAGTGCCACCTATCAGTGCAATCAGTGCCCATAAGTGCCACCTATCAGTGCAATCAGTGGCATCTACCAGTGCCATCTGATAGGTGGCACTGGTAGATGGCACTGATTCCACTGATAGGTAGCACTTGTGGGTACTGATAGGTGGCTGGCACTGAAATGCTGCGGGGGGTGGGGGGGAAATGACACAGGATTTAAGAAAAAAAAAAACTGCTGCAACGCCCATCTTGGTACACCCTGCACTCGGCTGCAGTAAGCAACAGCAGACATCTTGTTACACCCAGCCCATATAGCTCGGGCTGGGTGTAACAAGATGTCTGCTGCTGCTTACTGCAGCCGAGTGCAGGGTGTACCAAGATGGGCGTGGGGACGTTCAGCCGCTGACGGCGACCGAATGTGACAGCACCGGTCACCGATCCTGATGCGGCTGCGCCCTGAACCCCTGCCAGCTTACTAGGTTCAACTGCAGGTGAGGGACTCGCTCTCCGCCCGCGGACTCCGTCCACCGACTGTGCCCGCCCTCTTCAGCCAGACTCCGCCCGCACTTTCCTTTCCGCCCTCCCCAGCCACTGACTCCTCCCGCCCTCTCCGGCCAGACTCCGCCCGCACTCCCCGCCCTCTCTTCTGCCCTCCCCAGCCACTGACTCCTCCCGCCCTCTCCGGCCAGACTCCGCCCGCACTCCCCCGCCCTCTCTCCTGCCCTCCCCAGCCACTGACTCCTCCCGCCCTCTCCGGCCACAAAAAAAAAAAAAAAAAAAGTATCGGGTGAAGCATCGGGAGCATTTGCGCGAGTACAAGTACTCGCGCAAATGCTTGGTATCGGTCCCGATACCGATACTAGTATCGGTATCGGGACAACCCTAGATTTAATAGATGGAAATATGAAAGAAATGACTGAAGTTCTGCTTTAAAGTCTTTCTTAGACGCATCATCATCATTACAAGGTGAAAGACTGTGCAGATCATGTGGCGAAAAATAGGTCTGGGGGGACAGCTACAGACTGAGGTGAGTATTGCAGCCAGAGCTGCTTTTTTTCCTCTTATTTTTAAGCCTTCAGGGGGACGTTTAAACAATTAGCCGAGAATTGCATTTTCATACGAGAGTGTACCAACATTTACAAATTTCCCAAGCAAACCAATAGGATTTCTGCTTTTATTTTGAGCTGGAAAAATGATGAAATCTGAACAATCTACACTAGCCTGGGTAGAACAATTTACACTGTGGGGCTGCTAACAGGAAGGAGGCGTCCAGCTACTGCTGTTTACTCAATTGCTTCTAGCGTTATTTCATTTGTGTTCTTGGTTTCAAGGAAGAAACACTATAAATAGTTTCCTTTACTGCATTTACATTTCCCCAGATTTAAAGGCATGAAGGAATACAGAGCCCCGGCCCCCGTAGCTAAGCGATGACTAAGTAGCCGTGTATATTGTTGGTGTAGGTTATTTTAACCTGATCACAATGTCACAAGCAAGTGTCACAATACAAATGTGTTGGCTGTTTTTTGTGCTTATTACAATTACACCGACATATTCTAGGATTGAAAATAATACACTGTTTCCATGGCAGTTCCAGAACTTGGAGATATATAGCTGTCATAATATACAATGTAAAATTGCTTGTCAGTCTTCCTTTATGCCACTTACAGTGATGCTATACACTTGTTTATAAATGCTGCATTGTATTGGGAAAAAGGTAAACCCACAATGTCGTGGTGGTCAGATGATGCAGGTTAGCCTAGGAGAACTAAAGGCAAAACCAATTATTATTATTTTTGGATAGAGTAAGGGAGGGTTACAAATTCTGTCAAATTTTTTTATTTTGCCTGTTTTATTTGTGAGATTTCCCCTCACTTCCTGTCCCATAGCCAAAACAGGAAGTGAGAGGAAATCCCTTCAAAGTGAGGGAATCCCTGGTTGTCACCAGAATGATTGCTCACAATATAGGATTTCCTTTCTATTCCTGTTCTGTTGACAAACCAAAATTTGAGATTTTCTTACACTTCTACTCTCAAGCTGGGTTCACACTTATGCCAATTGGATGTGGGTTTTTCCTCATCCAATTCGCATGACACGAGGCTGTGACTGGCTCTCAATGGAGCCGGTTCACACAACTCCAGAGCGGATTGCTGTGTGTCTTTGGCCCCATTTCAGGTTCAAATTCATGAAAAAATTTGGGCCTGATTTGTCCCTGAAACGGAGAACAGGGATGCACCAGACCCCTGCTGTGAGCCGCATCCAAATTAGGTGTGAACCCAGCCTCAGTGATAATAGTAAACAGGACAAATATAGAGGGTAAATCCCCTTAACGGGTGGCGGTACAGACATTAATATTGACCTGACAGGTGTTCTAATCCCTCTCCTTTCTATCCAAAACTTAAAATTGCCTTTAGCTTAGGTTCACATTGCAGCGATTTGGCATGCGCTTTGACATGTCAAAGCGCATGCCAAATGGGCGGCTATTGTCCGAATCGGTGTAACGCCGACTTTGCGGCTCCGCACCTATTCCCAGAAGTAGTTTCTGCACTACTTTTGTTGACTTCGGGGTGCGATTTTTATAGACATCTGTGCAGCAACCCGCACAGATGTCTCTGAAATCACCCCCAAAGTCGGGACTAACATGCGGGAATAAAATCATGCAAGTTCAACTGAACTCGCACAATTTCAATCCCGCTGTCAGTGTGAACCTAGGCTAAGTTATAATTTAAGTAAGTGATGCCATATGCTATGCAGTATTCATGATGGCAGTAATTGCAAAACTTACAGAATGCTCTTCGGCGTCTGGAGCAGAGTTTTTCTAGCATGCTCTGCAAGTTTGATATTTAGGATATGGGAATGCCTTCCATGCATTGACATCTCTTTATTGCAGGAAGCAAAATAATGAACTTTCTAGTTTCTATGCAATTTGGAATACTTTTTGCCGCGTCCTCAATTCACAATACTTCTGCATATCTGATTACCGTATATACTCGAATATAAGCTGACCCGAATATAAGCCGAGGCACCTAATTTTACCACAAAAAAATAGGGAAACGTATTGACTCGAGTATAAGCCTAAGGTGAGAATGCAACAGCTACTGTAAGTGGAAAAGAGGGTCAACAGTGCCCATTTGCAGCCTCACTGTGCCCATAAGCAGCCTCACGTGCCCATAAGCAGCCTCACGGTGCCCATAAGCAGCCTCACTGTGCCCATAAGCAGCCTCACTGTGCCCATAAACAGCCTCACTGTGCCCATAAGCAGCATCACTATACCTTATCCACCGTGTCAGTATTGGTGAGGAGGGAAGGAAAGCCATATTATGCAGTACATTGTCGACTCTGATTCACAGCAGGGCTGTGTGTATTTGAAGTCCGCGCCGTCCATGCCATCTATGCCGTTTGCACTGTCCACTGTAACAAAGCTTTGCCTCCTCCTCGTCACAGACGGACGAGGAGGAGGCGGGATGGCGTGGATGGTGCAAACTTCCTATACACACAGCGCCGCTGTGAATCAGGGGACAATGTACAGCGTAATCAGGTTTCCTTCCCTCTGCATCAAGACTGACACGGCGGGAGAGGAAACCTGACTCGAGTATAAGCCGAGGGGGGCTTTTTCAGCACAAAAAAATGTGCTGAAAAACTTGGCTTATACGCGAGTATATACGGTAGAAATTGTACCATCATTCTTCACACAAGATTTAAAAATCTTGAAATAATTCTAAAATCGTGCATACATGAAAGCAAATCGGTGTTAATTAGCAACACATTTTGCACACTGATCTTGTATGTCCTAAATGCGATCACATAATGACAGACCTCTCAAAAAAAAGTGTGGATGCTTATGGCCCGTACACACGATCTGAAAATTGGAGGAAAAATACCGCTTTAGACGCGATCGTACAATAATCGGATCATTGGTACAGAGCTTTCGAGAGCCGATCACGACAATTCATCCAATATTATATTATCGGACATGCGCGAAAATTTTCCAGATCGTACGATTTTCGTTTAGTCAGTACAGTTGTCGTCCGAAAATACAATACAAATACATTACAACACATGACATCACTTACGATTTTTTTTCTGTTGTACGAGAACTTTCGTGACTTTAGTAACCTATTCAATTTCTACTTGCGACTATTAAGCGAAAAAATTCGGACGATCTGTTGTCCGATTTTCGGATCGTGTGTACGGGACATTAAGCCTCGTACACACGATTGGATTTTCATTGGACAAAGTGTAGGACTTTTGTTTCCGAAGGGCGTTGGCCAGGAACTTGTATTGCATTCAAACGCCAAAGAATTGTCGGCCAACAAACACAAAACTACGTGGTTTTTAAGCTCTTTAGCGCCACCCTTTTGGCAACTTCTGCTAATGTTGTGTTACGGTGAGCATTGCTTCCGAGCATGTGTGTTTGTACTTTGGAGTTTTGTCTGAAGGACTGTCAGAAAATCCGACAACACACATTTGTTGGCGGACATTTTGAAAGCATGCTATCCCACATTTGTTGGAGGAAAATCCGACAACAATTGTCCGATGGAGCATACAAACGGTCGGATTTTCCGACAAACAGCCTGTCACCACACAATTCCCGTTGGATAATCCGATCGTGTGTACGAGGCTTTAGTCACATAGCAATAGAGGGAGATCATTCTGGAGTTTATTATGTGCTGCAGAAGAACAGATAAGGAACACAGAGTGCTCGCTGCAATGGTAATATCTTCTTGGTCATTTAAACACCATACAAGATCTATGGACACACTAGGCTTCTATTTTATTTGCCAAGCAGAAATTGTATTAAAAAAGTTGTGACTCACTATTTACTGAAAATAAACCATGCTAGAAAATGTATTGGGGCACTTCTGTCATTTAGTCTTTGGGCAAAACATGCATATGCGAGGATCATCATCTAACAAATCTGGATTGTCTCAACTTTGATACTGCATTACACTGCCAGCATCTACTTCCCGCAAGTCACCTACGGTGATGACACAGTTTCCTGTAGGGAAACCTTTCCAGATAGATACATGCTAGATGGCATTGCTGAAAAAGAGAAAAACTGCGCTGATGAAATAAAAATTAAAAATTAAAGCTGCAACCAACAGTGTTATACTACACCAAACAAATAATAAAGGAAAAAAAAGGTTGCGCTATTGAAAATATCACCAGTACAGCAACTGGTGACAGTGTAAAAATGAGCCAACAGGCTCACACAGTAAATATGTGACACAAAATAATGAAAGTGAGTGATGCGAACATGTGATAAAAAATCACAGACAAAAAACCACAGAAGTTGTCGCATATAGTCCAAACAATAAAGTTCATATGCACAAAAAAAGCTCCTCCACCGTGCTGGTTGTGATCCAATGTATTACACCACGAACGAGTGTAAGATAGGACAGCCTCCACCAATAGATTTACTGCCTCTTACCGAAAATGATGGATCCCTTGTCACAGGGGATCAAAGAAAGCCTGTGGCTATTCCCCAGCCAAGGGTATGGGGCAGGCAGCGTCTCATTGACCAGGAGATCCGCAACTCTCAATGGTAGGAAACACGGTCCTATTGATTGAAAAATCCACCCTGTCTGTGGACACTCTCCTTTATATAGATCCTTTGTTCTGCTATTGTCCACTGTGATTTATTGTGCAGACATCCTGAGCGCTGGCATTTGTTGTTTTATTCAAAATGAATGGGCTGTGAAATGTTACAATGCCCAAAAATGTTGGTCCTGCTGTATTTTAGTGAACAATTTGGAAGATGAAAGAAGGTATATTTTAAAACCAAGGAAAGTCATCTCAGGGAGCCAGGCCGAACTATAGCAATGCAGGGAGGTGTAGAGAGAAGCTGCACCAGAACCAGCTGAACAGATGGCATTGCTAACTTCTTATTTTGTATAAGAAATAAGGAAAGATAAAAAGAAAATCCTTCCAAGAGAAATCCTTCCAAGAGAAATTCTTCAAAAAGGAACTGGTGAAAATTGTGTATTTATTAAACAAACCGCGTTAATAAATGTCTGTTTTCACTGGGTTATTTTGCACATTGCTATACACGAGTCTCATTTTAATAATAGTTGAAGGGTTTTGAAGGGTTTTGTAACAGTGTTCGTTTTCTAATTCCATTTGTATTAATATATTGCGTTTTTTTAAATAAATACACAATTTTCACCAGTTCCTTTTTGAAGAATTTCTCTTGGAAGGATTTTTTAAATCAATTCAGAGGAACTAAAGGGGAAAAGCTACCCCAATTAAGTTTATATAACTATATATATCGGGACTAACTCGAGAATGGGGATATAATTACCTGTAATATAAGTGATCAATTTCCCTTTTAAACTAACTTTCCCCAGTGAATATAGGGGGTGAGCTCTCTTTCTTTGTGTACCTAATTTTTGTTTTCTTTATGCCCTTGGGATTATATTTCCCTTCTAGGTATGAGCTCCCCTGAACCGCCGAACACCAAATAATTTACCCTGATAATATTTTTTAATTTAGAGGGAAGGGGCTCTGTGCTGCACCTTAGGATTATATTTTATTTAGAGTCGTGTTGAGATTTGATAGCCAATTTGTGTACATGCTCCAGTAATTCCAATTGTTAATAGGATTGAAATTCACAGTACTTAGTATGGCATATGTCCTTGATGAAGGAATTGAACAAGAAATTAGTTCCGCCTTCTCTCGAGACCCCTTGCGATCTGACGAAAATAATGATATTTTGAAAAAACTTTTAAAAAATCATAAAAAATATTTAAACCGGAAATGGGATATTTCATCCCTGCAATCACATATAGAACATAAGATCATTCCAAGGGGTCTGAGAGAACGAATCATCCCGGCAGGCCATTTAAATACTCCACGTTTTCTTGAACAGTGGAAAAAATGTTGCCTAAACCGAGGACTGGAGAATTTACAAATGATAGTGGAAGAGGAACTTGTACAGCTAACAGAAATTAAAATAGAAATAGAGGAAAGTGTACGTCTGCTTGAACCATTTAAAACTGACCCTACCTTTGAGAAAAGCAATGACCTTTTAAAAAAGGAAGTTGAACGCCTACAAAAAACCTTGAAAACTACAAAACAGGAAAGGTTTAGGCAGAATTTAGCAGACTGGGAGAAGGACGATATTTTTGACCCCACGATACAGAGAGGACGAAGCAAATCACGTAGGGGACGACGATCTAAATCTAGGACCAATCCCTCTATACATACATCATCGGACAGTGAGCCAGATCTACCAGGAAATTCAGGTATTTTTTTAGATCCAAAGGAAGGAACAGGGGAGGGACAAGGCCCGGGGAGAAAAGGAAAAAACAAGACATCTCAAAGGGGGAAACACAATGTACAGATTTACGATCCCAGACAGGGAACTCCTCAGGACAAGGACTCAAACAAACGAGAACTGAGACCCAAATCCCACAGGAAGTGATCGAAATTAATAGCCCCCAAAATAGTGCTGGAAAACAGACCCAGTCCCTTGACATGAGAGTAGTAAACCTGATCAATTTCCCATTAAATGAACACCACTTGTCACTCCTACAAAAGGGACTATCATTTTCACCCAAAGCAGCAATGAATGAGTTTGAGGTGTTTAAGGACATTAGCCTCTTTTTAAGGAAACTAGTGTTTAAATGCTGGCACCACCAGCGTCATAAAAACACTGTATTAACAGAGATAGAAAAAGAAGAACAGGAAGCATTAAATAATCTAGTTTCCCTTTTGGAGGAAAATGAAGATACAGATCCAGATGATTCTCAAGGAAATGAATTTCCTACTGAATGTCCACGCCAATCAAATCTTCAAATAAGATCACAAAAAATGCCACCACTATATAAACACAGATGGATCCATCTTTTCTTAGAACAAGTAAAAAAAGATCTATCCAAGGTGAACTGGAGCTGAAGAGGCCTAGATAATCTCACCAAAGAAGAGAGACAGGCATTAGGACAATTAGAGCAGGCTGGTGAAATAGTCATTAAAAATAGTGATAAAGGGGGCAATACAGTTCTGTTATCACAGGAGATGTACGAAAAAGAAACGCTACGCCTTCTTGGCGACAAACATACTTACAAAAAATTGGATCAAAATCCCTTTATGGGAATTACCAAGGAACTCAATTTTAAACTGAGTTTAGCCTTTGAAGAAAAACTTGTCACCAAAAGGGAATATGAGTACCTCAAGGTTGCTGAATTCAATACACCCACGTTCTATACTATACCAAAGCTCCATAAGTCTGCCACTAATCCACCAGGCAGACCTATAGTGTCTGCCGTAAAAGGGCCTCTTGAACGAATAGGTAGATTTGTGGATGATCTTATTAAAGAGCTAGTATTTGACCTTCCTTTCTTTATACAGGACACTAGAGATGTCTTGGGGCACCTTGAGGATGTCAGCTTCCCCCCTGGGGCCCTGCTTGTGGGGATCGACGTAGAGTCGCTCTACACGTCGATCCCCCACGAATGGGGCCTCAGGGCTGTTGAACACTTTCTAAATCAAAAATTCCCATTTCTATCGGCTCAGAATGAGTTTCTGGTTGATACATTGGGATTTATGCTGGTGAACAATTGCTTCCAATTCCTAAATACCAACTACAGACAAATTAGAGGCACGTCCATGGGTGCCCCGTGGGCACCGGCCTATGCCTGCCTTCATTTGGGATTATGGGAGGAGGACCTGGTATATACATCCCAGCCATACCGTAATCACGTTCGTCTGTGGCTAAGAATCATAGACGACGTGATAGTAATTTGGGGTGGGTCTCCACTGGAACTTACCCAGTTTATGGAAGAATTAAATTTCAACAACAGAAATTTGAGACTGACATATACCTGGCATAAACAGACTATTTCCTTCCTTAATTTAATAATTTCAGTCACTGATGACAAAATATCTACAAGAACATATAGGAAGGAGACGGCAGCTAATAACCTGTTACTAGCAGCTAGCCAACATCCCAGGTCCCTAATACAGGGAATTCCCGTAGGAAAGTTCCTGCGGATAAAGAGAAATTGTTCTGAGGAAAATGATTTTCAAACAGAGGCACAGCAACTCTATATTAGATTCCGAGATAGGGGCTATTCACATGGCTGTCTAAGAAAAGCAAAGAAAAGAGCTATTAAAACAGAAAGAAGGGATCTCCTCTCTAAAAAGACAAGACAAAACAACAAAAATAAAAATGAAAATCTATCAGAAACACCCATCAGAATTATCACCAGATTCGGGGCTCAGTGGGACCAGGTTAAAAATATCCTGAGCCATCACTGGCATATTCTATCCGAAGCACCGATCTTAGGAGATATAGTCGGTAAACGTCCACTCCTTACAGCAAGGAGATCTCGAAATCTGAAAGACAGTCTGGTCCAATCAGAATATACGAGACCTATCAAACCAAATTGGTTAAAAGATCTACCCCCCCTCAATGGGATGTACCCTTGTGGCAGATGCACAATGTGCAAATTTGTTGATAGGACGGATGTGTTCTCTAACTCAGAGGGCACAAAAAACTACAAAAATAACAACTACCCGTGTCATTTATACACTATCCTGCCCTTGTGGGAAAATATATGTGGGGAAAACGAAGAGACAGCTTAAAATTAGAGTTGGAGAACACATTCAATCTATCAACAAAAAGACAATGAAAAACCTCTCTCCCTACACTTCCTAAAACACCACCAGGGTAAATCGGATGGTTTAACTTTAAAGGGGATCTACCGTCTGAATTTACCACCTCGAAGAGGGGACTTTGACAGAATCCTTTATCAAAAGGAAAAAATGTGGATTTTTAATTTAAATAGTATGCAGCCGATAGGACTTAACAACGAATGCAACCTTTCTGCATTTTTAGAATCCTAGGAAGTGAACACATCAAATATTGGGCTATCAATGGGAACAAGACACTGTGTGTATATATAATTCTGATTAAACTTCATTGAATTATTCAACAACTTGTATAAAATAATTGACCAAACTTCTTTACCAAGTATAATTATATTTGTTAATATTCCTAATATCTATGTTTTCATAGTAAAAGGGCTGGGTTAATTCATTAAGGTCAAAACTAGAATAGGTAGATTCATTTAATAAATAAGGAAAAAAAAAACCTCTATCAAAATAATGAATAAGCTAAAGGTTCATCACCATAATTTAATTAATAACTGTTTAGTCACATAATTGTGACACTATATGTTCCAATGCTATAATCGGTTTTTTATACAAAAGTCTGGTACGTCAGAAATTGATAAAAATAGCTAATATATTGATAGTTATTCGACAATGTTATTTAATTATTATTTTATTATTATCTTCCTTGGAGTGATATCTGGAATTTCAAACAAAGCACCTATAAGTGCACTTACTGTATATATATAAGTAATAAAATGATCTGACCTATGATTTTCTCTTGAAAGGTGTAATAGAAATAGGACTACTAATGATAAAAAGATGATACCAGCATATATGAGGTTAATCTTTCATGAAAAATACCATTCATTGAGATAGCCCCATACAATAAATATATAAAAAACAAAAACATGAAAACAACTGATAGATCTCAAACATTGGGAATTAACCTACTTGTTATCTAGGTTAAATTTGTATAGATTGTATGAATGCGTGTAATGTTTCCATTGCTTGGTTCTACATATATATATCCACGATTTCTATGGAAGATATCTTATGTGCAAAAAAATTTGGCCTACTGGGACCACTTTACATTGGGTCAATCTAGATTGTATTGTCTATGGCAGCAACATAACAATGATATCTAGCAGCAGCCTGTAATGGATTAATTCTGGTCCAATCCCAGAGACTATTCTCTTCTGCCGCTGCTTCAAATCTATGTTAAAATATACATGTAGGCCTGTTTGAGGGATTGCACACTGAAATAAGACTCATCAGTATAGCTTCCTTCTCATGTATGGGCTTCCGAATGCCCTCCTTTATTGAAACTCGACTTATATAGCTAATATGACACATACACTCGTCATCGCAAACATATACATATGATTGGCTAAGTTCACATATGGTCATCTTCCTCTGTGACGTCCTCTCCCTCATGGCAAGTCATTAGGCTACATTCCAGAGTTCGATCGCCATATTGCTTCGTTCGATGGGTTGGGCCGGATGGAGGGACTTAGGGCAATAAGTCCAGCAGTGAGGGGGTGGGGTGGAGAACTCCACTCTGAGCTCAACATCTCTGTCATATGGTTACTCAAGGCAAATAATACTGTCGTAATAAGATTTAACAAAACATACACAATATACTAACCTATATTCTCTAGCTAATATGAAGACCAACAAGATTCTTATTGTAGAGCATATCTTAACATATATATATATATATATATATTGTGACAGCAGGAAGGTAAAGTCACCTGGTTGCATCCAGGGGGGTAGATATATTTCGCCCAGATTCAGGCTTTACGCTGACTTATACAACTAGGTGGAGAGTTGTATAAGCCCAGCTAAGGCTAGTGGGCTCATGGATGACTCATACCTCTAGGGAGAGTGTGGGGCGTCGTGCAGACAGGGAGTTGATGAGACCAGCTGAAGCTTGTCAGCTCATTTAGGCCTCTATAAGAACTCCCAGCTTCATTAGATGTTAGCTCATGCCTGGAACCAGACCTGTGTGGACTGTCTAGGGAGAGTGAACCCCTGTGCGGTGAGACAAAGCCTGTGTGGCTATTTGCTTGGACATTTAAAACCAGGGACTTAGGGACTAGGACAGCACTAGGCTGATCCCAGTTGTTAGTTAGGAAACCTGTATGTTTAGTCAGAGGTCAAATTGACCAGGATTTATTTTGTTTATGTTTCTTTTGCTTTGCTGTGTTTTGTCACTGTAAATAGAAAATAAACCGCACCTTTTTGATTTTGAAAACCACAACCTCCGTCTGCTGGGCCTGTTTTTGTGTGGGGAGCCCATCCCGGGGGTCACACACACCCGCTGCCGAGCCAACCCCCTCACAGTTGGTGGAGAACCAGTGGCAGTTTTTTTTAAGCCAGCATGGAGGAGATACTGAAGCAGCTGGCTCTAGCAAATGCCAATCAACAGCAGACAAATGCAGGTTTGCAAAAGAGCCTTGCAGCTCAACAACAGAACTTCGCAGCCCAGCAGCAAGCCCAGCAGCAAGCTCACCAACAGAGTCTGGAAGCTCAGCAACAAGCCCAGCAGCAATCTGAGGCCCGCTTCATAGACCTGTTACAGAAGCAAGAGCAGAGACTACAACAAATGGAAGCAGTAATGCAGCAACGTCCGCAGACCAGTGAGGAAAGCCGTCCCACTAATACCGCGTCCTTTGGGGTGAGTCGTTTATTGACAAAAATGACTGGAGAGGATGATCCAGAGGTATTTTTGACCACATTTGAAAGGACTGCTGAAAGAGAAAAGTGGCCTGAGGAGCAGTGGGCTGGACTGGTGGCTCCTCTGTTAACTGGTGAATCGCAGAAGGCTTACTATGACCTAGAGCCTGACCAAGCAAAAGACTATGTGATGCTAAAAGCTGAGATATTGGCAAGGCTGGGTGTCACCCAGGCTGTCCGGGCTCAGCGTGTGCATAACTGGACTTTCCAGCTTGGAAAACCCCCCAGGTCTCAAATGTATGATCTCATTCACCTGAGCAGAAAGTGGCTACAGCCAGAGACTTTGTCCGCACCAAAGATTGTGGAACGTGTTGTAATGGATCGGTTTTTGAGAGCTCTTCCTACTGCCATCCAAAAGTGGGTAAGCCATGGAGACCCAGAGACGGCCGATGGTCTTGTGGATCGTGTGGAGAAATACTTGGCTACAGAGAACCTGACGGCCTCTTCCAGAGACACTCGGACTTTCCACCCTAAGACCAGACCATCCCCAGGGGCGGATAAGAGGATTCCAAGGGGTAAGGGTGGAGAGAGTGAGAGGGTGGGAGCTCTACCCCAAGTTTGGCGAGAACAGCCTGGGAAATCAGCAGCTCAAGAGGCGGCAAGAAGGATCGTTTGCTACCGCTGCCGGCAAGCGGGACATATTGCAGCCAATTGCCCGGTTGTGGAGGAACCCATGCAGTGTGACTTTCTGACGGGCAGACGTCAGTCGCTGTGTGCGACAGTCGCATGCACTGCCATTCGAGGAACTGAGAAACATTTATGCAAAATGTGTGTTAATGGTAGAAATGTTGTGGTATTGCTGGATTCAGGTAGCCTTGTGACCCTGATAAAGGCTGAGTTAGTTAAAACAGAGGTCTCTGGGAATAGCAAGGTAGCTGTTATTTGTGTGCATGGGGACACCCGAGAGTATCCAGTGACTACAGTGTGTTTCGAGACCCCCAAAGGTACCCTCTCTCATCCAGTGGGCTTAGTATCTCAGTTACCGTATGACGCCATTGTGGGAAGGGATTTTCCGAAGTTCTGGGAACTGTGGGATGATCCTGAGCCCCCCACTGGTGCCCCTATGTACCAGGAATGTGATAGCCAGAACTCCCCTGAGAGTGGTGAGGACTCTCCGGAATTTCCCTTATCAGTATTGGCAGGGGAGACTCAAGAAACTGGAGAGGAGCCCACCTCCTCAGACGAAAACCTACCGTCTGTGGAGTTTTCTGATCTTGAGGTTCACAGGGAAAACTTTGCCACAGAACAGTTGAAAGACCCCGCCCTAATAAAGGCACGGGAAAACGTAGTGAAAATAGATGGCGAGTTAGTGAACCCAGATAATACCTGCACTTACCCATACTTCAGCGTAGAGAAGGACCTACTGTATCGGGTGGCAAAAAGGGCAGAAGAAACCGTTGAGCAGCTTGTGGTGCCCAAACCTTACAGGAAGTTGGTGTTGGAGTTGGCCCATGGGCACATTCTTGGAGGTCATCTGGGGACAGAGAAAACCCGAGAGAGGGTATTACAGAGATTCTATTGGCCGGGGGTGATGAAGGACATAGAAAATTATTGTTCCTCCTGCCCTGTGTGTCAGAGGTCGGCCCCGATGCCACATTTCCGTAGCTCGCTGGTCCCTCTACCCATCATTGAGGTCCCGTTTGAGAGGATCGCCATGGATTTGGTAGGTCCTATAATCAAGTCCGCTAGGGGGCACCAGTACATATTAGTTATAATGGACTATGCCACCCGTTATCCAGAAGCGATCCCTCTCCGAAATACCTCGGCCAAAACCATAGCCAAAGAGCTATCTCTTGTGTTTAGCCGGGTGGGTATTTGTAAAGAACTGCTTACGGACCAAGGTACACCCTTTATGTCCCGGGTTATGAAGGAGCTGTGTAAATTGTTCAAAGTGACGCAATTACGTACATCTGTGTATCACCCCCAGACCGATGGGCTGGTTGAAAGATTCAACAAAACCCTAAAACAAATGTTGAAGAAAGTGGTGGATAGAGATGGAAAGGATTGGGACTGTCTACTTCCTTATCTGATGTTTGCTATTAGGGAGGTGCCCCAATCCTCTACGGGATTCTCCCCCTTTGAGTTACTGTATGGGAGACACCCAAGAGGGCTGTTGGATATTGCCAAGGAAACTTGGGAAAGTGAGAGTTCTCCCCACAGGAGTGTGATTGAGCATGTCGCCCTGATGCAAGACCGAATTGCACAGGTAATGCCCATCGTGAAGGAACATTTGGCCCAAGCGCAGTTAGCACAGCAGAGAGTGTACAACCGTGGAGCCAAGACCCGTACCTTTTCCCCGGGGGATAGGATACTGGTACTTGTCCCTACGGTTGAAAGTAAATTCCTTGCCAAATGGCAAGGCCCCTACGAGATAATGGAAAAAGTGAGCGAAGTGAATTACAAGGTCAGACAACCAGGAAGGCGAAAGCCCGAACAGATCTATCACGTTAATCTGTTGAAAGCCTGGAGGGATAGAGAGTCCCTAGTCGCAGACACTTGGTCACCAGCTCAAACTGGTTGCGTCATTCCTGAGGTTGGAATAGCAGCCACCTTGTCACAACCCCAACAACAGGAGGTTAAGGAGTTTGTGCTTCGCAACAAGGAGGTATTCTCTGAGCTGCCGGGACAAACATTTGGGGTAGAGCATGACATCATTACCCCGCCCGGTGAAAGGGTGAAGTTAAAACCCTATCGGATCCCAGAGGCCCGACGGGAGGCAATACGGGAGGAAGTACAGAAAATGCTGAACTTAGGGGTGATAGAGGAGTCCCAAAGTGATTGGTCTAGTCCCATTGTGTTGGTGCCTAAACCGGATGGGAGCTGGCGATTTTGTAACGATTTTCGTCAGTTGAACAAAGTTACAAAATTTGACACCTACCCCATGCCACGTATAGATGAGTTGATCGACCGGCTGGGAACAGCCCGATACATGACGACTCTTGACCTCACAAAAGGGTATTGGCAAATCCCCCTGGCCAAATTGGCCAAAGAGAAAACCGCATTTGTAACCCCAGACGGGGCGTTCCAATATAAAAGAATGCCGTTCGGGTTACAGAATGCGCCGGCCACATTCCAGCGGAAAATGGACCAGATGCTGAGGCCCCATCGGAAGTATGCTGCGGCTTACCTGGATGACGTAATTGTCCATAGCACAGATTGGGCCTCACATCTGCCAAAAGTGCAAGCAGTCCTGGACTCTGTTCGGGAAGCGGGGTTTACGGCTAACCCCAAGAAGTGTACCATTGGGCAGGAGGAGGCCAAATATCTTGGGTACACCATTGGGAGGGGAGTAATAAAACCCCAACTCAACAAAGTCGAGGCCATCCAGAGTTGGCCACGTCCCAACAGCAAGAAGCAGGTACGAGCCTTTCTGGGAATCGCTGGGTATTATCGGCGATTCATTCCCCACTTTGCTTCTAAGGCTGTGCCCCTAACCAACCTAACGAAGGGGAAAGGGTCGGTCATGATTAAATGGACCCCCGAGGCTGAGGCAGCATTCCAATTCTTGAAACAAGCCTTATGTAGCCAGCCAGTGTTGTACTCACCCGACTTCTCTAAAGACTTTGTCGTACAAAGTGATGCGTCAGATGTGGGGTTAGGAGCAGTATTGTCCCAGGTCTGGAACGGGGAAGAGCACCCAGTCATTTACCTCAGCAGGAAATTGAAGTCCCATGAGGTAAATTACGCCACCGTTGGAAAGGAGTGTTTAGCGGTGAAGTGGGCTCTAGATTCCCTTCGGTACTACCTGCTAGGTAGGCACTTTGACATGGTTACGGATCACGCTCCGTTAAAGTGGATGGCTCAAAACAAGGAAACAAATAGAAGAGTGAATAGGTGGTTCCTGGCCCTCCAGGAATTCAACTTCACAGTAAAGCATCGCCCTGGCGTTCAAATGGGGAATGTGGATGCTTTGTCTCGAGTACATGAATGCCTGATTGCTGGTGTTCCAACCCCGAGGTTAAAACAAGAGGGTGGGGGGTATGTGACAGCAGGAAGGTAAAGTCACCTGGTTGCATCCAGGGGGGTAGATATATTTCGCCCAGATTCAGGCTTTACGCTGACTTATACAACTAGGTGGAGAGTTGTATAAGCCCAGCTAAGGCTAGTGGGCTCATGGATGACTCATACCTCTAGGGAGAGTGTGGGGCGTCGTGCAGACAGGGAGTTGATGAGACCAGCTGAAGCTTGTCAGCTCATTTAGGCCTCTATAAGAACTCCCAGCTTCATTAGATGTTAGCTCATGCCTGGAACCAGACCTGTGTGGACTGTCTAGGGAGAGTGAACCCCTGTGCGGTGAGACAAAGCCTGTGTGGCTATTTGCTTGGACATTTAAAACCAGGGACTTAGGGACTAGGACAGCACTAGGCTGATCCCAGTTGTTAGTTAGGAAACCTGTATGTTTAGTCAGAGGTCAAATTGACCAGGATTTATTTTGTTTATGTTTCTTTTGCTTTGCTGTGTTTTGTCACTGTAAATAGAAAATAAACCGCACCTTTTTGATTTTGAAAACCACAACCTCCGTCTGCTGGGCCTGTTTTTGTGTGGGGAGCCCATCCCGGGGGTCACACACACCCGCTGCCGAGCCAACCCCCTCACAATATATATATATATATATATATATGTCCTTTAAAGACGGATCCCATAAAAGGATGGTAGTTATCCTAAATTCCTGAGGTAGGGGGGGCAACACACTATGTTAGCAGCTGGGCTCAAAAACTATTTAACCCATTGCCAAACTTCTCAAACTATATTTAAGTAGATACCAGAGAGAGGAATCATTTATAAAAATATTCATTTTATATACTCCATCACAGTCCCCCCTTAAGATGACTATTTTTATCAACACTGTCCCTATATTATATAACCTTACCTGGCCCTCCTGACATCAGGACCTTTTTTATATTTCGCATAGAGGTCAGACATGGCTTGCCCAGTGTCTTTACTCGACGAAACGGTCAGGAGAACAGTCAAGTACTATTCTTTCCCTTGAGAATGTTGTATATATTAGTAACAGGCCAGGACTGCAATGGAGCATACGGTCCCTCTTCCTCCTCCTTTGTTGGTTCTCTAATATCACCTAGATTCAAAAAGGTAGGAGTCACCTCTTCAGCTGCCTTTCCTAACAGCTTTTTTATACAGGGCATAATACAGCAAACCACTAGTACAGCTAATGTAAGCAGTATCAAAGTTGCTATGCCTATTTGAGTATAAATGCGTTGCCACCCATTCATCCACCCAAAATACTGGTCCCAGGGATCGGTCAGTCCTGAATTTCTTTTTAACTCTTTTGAGAGATCCTCTAATTTCTTAATGGCCAAGGTTACCTTACCATTGGGGCCTGTATTGTCCGGAATGTACGTACAACATGTACTTGTCCCAGGCAACATTTTGCACACACCCCCCTTTTCAGCTAAAATCATGTCTAAGGCCATACGATTTCGGAAAGTCATTTGTGAAGCAGCCTCTAGTTGTTCAGCCAAACCTTAGAGTGCATCCCTGGTATAGTTAACAAACCTCTGTTGGTTATAGTAAATATAATTAATCCAAACTACATTCTTATTTACTGTAATTATGGGAATCAGGGACTCAAAACCTGCAGCTACTTGGTCTCTTGCTTTAAATTCATCTGGGACCCCCCTTGGGACTCCTATGGCATCTATATATACATGAGGGTCAAAACTACCAGCTGGAGCACCTCTACGCTTCCTGCTGGATTCAGATGAGTGTTCCCTTCTCACTACCAAGTCACCTCCCGAGAAGATGTGCAGGGGCATTATGACTTTAGCAAGTGCACATTCCCCTTTTCATCGGCCTGTTAACTCCTAATCCTCATGTCCCCACAGATCCAATACACGTCTCCCAAAGACTGAGTTTGATTCTGCACCAGATCTGTGGATACACTGCCAGTTAAATGGAGGGAGAAAGATTATAATACAGAAATCAAATAGGAAGGTAGCTACATGTGTGTCTGATGAATTATACCAAAAGTGTGTTACACCATCTATTTGTTTGATAGCCAACTCCTGTGCGTGCACAGTTACTATAAGAAAAAAAAAGATATATAGTTTAATTCTGATGCGGGTGGTTCACGGTCCTCAGGAACTGGAGCCTCGTTGCATATCTTGGCTCCAGGGAATGCTTTCAGAGAAACTTCTTAACCATCACCCAATCACCAGGAAGTATACTGTAAGTACCGGTACCTAGATCAGGATCTGTAATGCAAGAAAATACTCGTACATGGATGTTAGTTAATTATTTTACAAGAACGGTCACATAATCCATCAAAGTACCAGACTGTAACAACCTAACAGGGTGATAAGATGCATAAAACGCTAATGTGTTACCTAGGGCCAACCATATTTATTTTGGGACTATAGCAGTGAACACAGGACCCTGATCACTCTCTATCACCCCAGGTACCCCATATCTGCAAACTGGCTCCAAAAGCAATTTCTTAGCCGTGGTTTTCGCCGTCTGATTTGTGACAAGACAAGCCTCGAGCCACCATAAACCTTCCGGGGTTGCATGCTAGGCAAGTGTGGCAGGACTTGCAGTACTGATTAGTCAAAGTAGTCATTCCTGGAGCTACATAGTGTTTCTTTATAAGTGAGTTCATCAAAGTCTTTGAGAAATGGGTTGCTGCATGGGTCCATTGCACCACAGCTGGGTACAAAACTCTGGGGAGACATAGGGAGGTTCCTACAGTCCAAAGATCATCCACCTGTATTCCTATAAGGTGAGTTGAGGCATTGGGATCGGGGCATCCTGCATAAGTTCAAAGCAATCATGTCCATCTTCATCTCGGGTAAAAGCAGGTAGGTCTGCGTTCTCCTCTTCCTCTTTGTCCAGAGACATGTTATGATACCCCCCTTGGACAAGAGGAAGTAGAGTAGCAGAGTAGAGACACTGGCATCGAAGTAGAGCCACACCGTCAGGCATGAGGAAACTGCATTGCAACCATAGGACAAACACTTGGGTTGCACCTGATACAGAAAGACAAAGATATTGTGAGGGGCAAGCAGCAGAAGGGATGGGCCAGGACAAAGTCAGAAGTTTTAGTCCAGCAGGGCTTGGGCAGACAGAATGGGCCACCTCTAGCAACAAGGTCCAGGCAGGCTAAATAACAACCAATAACGTGGTTACAGAGTCCATGAGTTTGTGTCAACACCCATAAAGCGGGGCCCTGCATCTCAGATATGAACAGGCAAAAGGGCTTTCCATAACAGGCAAAAGGGCAGGAACAGTACTGATCGCCTTTATTAAAAAAAAATGTAGGCATGTAGGGCCTTAGCATGACTAGGGGCGAAATGAGCTGAATGGCTTCAGGTAATCTAAATCTATGACAGCGAAAAAAAATACTTTTGCAGACAGGGGCACCCCAGACAGAAGAGAGCATGGAAGGAGAAGCTCACTCACTGCTATAATGTCCTATACTACTCTGGTCGGGTCAATCAGAGTCGGTTCCTTAAAACTCGCTATGAAAGCACTTGATACTATGCGATAATGCGATTTGTAAAGCAACCTGGTATTGAAAGCATCACAGGGCATAGAGGGCAAAAGGATAAGGGTAGGAGAAGGCCTGCTTGCAAGGGGAGGGACAACTGTAGGAGGACCCTCAACTTACAACTGCATTAGGGGCAGAGCCCAGGGCGGGTCAGGGTGTGGGGGTCCGGACCTCCCACATTCCTCACACGCCCAGTAATGGCTACCGTGGTATGGCAGGCTTTTGTTCTCATTCTGATAATATGGACATACATTTCTATGCAAGCCCAATGCAAAGTTCAACAATTAAATGACACTAGAACATTTAAAACCTAGCATCCCTTATGAAACGTCGTTCCGTTACTACACAGAAGGTAAGTACTCTTATAAATATAACACTATGTCATCGATCTCAAACCAAACAGATCTCCTGAATACACTTCTTACATGTGTGCAGACTAAAAGTCATTTTAGGCACACGTCAAGGCAAATTTTAAATTTAGAAGAAATCTTTTTTACACAGGCATTACTCCAAAACCAGAATACAACTGTAGGCATTTAGCTACGTAAAGACAAACAAAAAATTGTGTATGTCCCTAAGTATTTGGAAACAGAGTAGTTCATACTGCAGGTAGAAATAAGCTGATCCCAAAATCGCTTTGCCATATATTTAAATGGTTTTAAGAATGGACATGTAAAAAAAAATAATGCAAGCATCATAACGAAAAGATTTATACATATGAGTTCTGTCTGGTTGAGAAGATCCACAAGTTCAAAATAGCAACAAAGCAAAGGACAAAAATCAAAGACAAACATCAAATGTAAAAAAACAAAAAAAAAAAAAAAAAAAAAAACACAACCACCTGACCGCAGGATGAAAAAGTACAGTCAGGGTATAAAAATCAGGCATAGACTAGAAGGGATGTTAAAGGGTTAAAGTCACACAGGGAAAGGCAGCAAGTCTGCACTTCAGGAGAGGAAACACAGGCGGGAAATATGAAACCCTCTATACAGCCTGAGGGGAAGGAAGGGGGGGGGGCTTTGGGCAGCGTGGGTTTGTAACAGCACGCTCACACATGAGAGGCAGGGGGCTGTGTGCCTGCGTGAGGGACAGCTGCCGTCCCAAACACAAAAAAATCAAAACAAAGACATTACACCTTATACCAACTTCGCTGTCTGTATGGAGGTAAAAATTAACCCCTGAACCCACCGGACAAGGAAATTCTGTGTCTAACACCTCTCTATAAATCCGTGGAAACAGTGATATATATCTAAACGAATGGTTCCGACACCTCTATAAACCCCGACGCTTCATCAACGGGAAGCTGTTTGAGCAAGGGAATTCAGCGACTCCATTCACACATATATATCTATTTATCCTGCACCTCTCTTCTTCAAGAAGGACTCCCGCGCACATAGTATCTAACCTGCGCGTCTCTTTAATCCTATAACGGACAAGGAAATTCGGCGCACACAATTATCTAACCTACCCCATCTTGTACCAAGGCCAGCCCCAGCAAAGAAATATCGAGTCTCCCCTCAGACACAGACAGCATTCAGCGAAACAGGCACAATCAAGACAACACAGAACAAAACACAACATAAATGACAGCCGGCAGAAGGAGTCAAACGGGTTCGTAGTAAATTGGTTCTAGACAAGAAATTACCCGTTCTTTGTTGATCTCGAAAAAGCGGACTGATAGCAAGCGAAAAAGAGGGAGTGCCTGAACCGGAAAAACACAGGTAAGGAAGATAACAGACTCCACTTACAGTGTATTATGAAGTTGCGCAAGCTTCATTCCGGGACAGACACACCTCTAATCGCTGGAAATCATAGCTAGGTCAGCTAATCGGAAATCGTAATCTAGAATCCACGTTGGGAAGCCAATATTGTAATGGATTAATTCTGGTCCGATCCCAGAAACTATTCTCTTCTGCCGCTGCTTCAAATCTATGTTAAAATATACATGTAGGCCTGTCACGTACCTAGCGGTGATGAGCCCGGACTTGCAGAGGAAGGCCTCCCTTATGGCTCCCACCAGCGGCCCCTGGTAAGGTAACAGCAGGCGCGGAGGTAGGAGGGGTACGAGTGCCTGGCAGGATCAACCAAGGTGAAGGTAGTTATGCAGACTTGGTAGGCACACTGGAGCACAGCAGGTCGAACTGGAATCAGGAACACTCAGCAAACTGGAATCGTTCAGCAGACGGGACCGGAACCAGGAACACAGGAACTCAGCAAACTGGATCAGCTTAGCAGACTGGACCGGAACCAGGAACACAGGAACTCAGCAGACTGGATCAGCTTAGCAGACTGGACTGGAACCAGGAACACAGGAACTCAGCAAACTGGATCAGCTTAGCAGACTGGACCGGAACTAGGAACAGTGAGCTTGGTCAGACAAGCCGGGTCGGTTAACTGGCTGGCAGCAAGGTACAGAGGGATCAGACAGAGGAGAGGTCACAACAAGCCAGGGGTCGGATGCAGGCAGAAAACTGGAGAAGTCACAGGCAGGCCGGGTCAAACACAGGTAAGTCTTCAGATCAGGTTTTCAGGTACTCAACGCTGTAGAGCAGACAGCAGGGACTGTCTGCGATTGACAGGTTTAAATAGCCCCTCTGGCGCCACCTGCAGGGCGGAGCATGCGCAACCGAGAATCAGGAAGACCAGGACGCCTGCTTCTGGCAGGACCTCCATGACATTGCCCCCCCCAAGGGGCAGCCTCCGGATGCCCATCCGGGCAAACTTCTCAGGGTGAGATCTCTTGAAGGACTGCACCAGGCTTCTAGCATGGATGTTCTCCTCAGGCTCCCAAAAGTTTTCTTCGGGTCCGTAGCCCTTCCACTTAATCAGGAATTGGTTCTGGTTATTCCTTCTTCTAAAATCCATAATGGCTTCCACTTCGAATTCCTCCTCCCCGTCTACAATGACAGGATCAGGGAGAGCCGGACTTCGGCCTGGAAATGGGTTGGGAACCGAAGGCTTCAGTAGAGATACATGGAAGACCGGATGGATCTTGAGGGAGTCAGGGAGCTCCAGTTCATAAGCCACTTCATTGATTTTCCTTTTGACTGGAAACGGCCCTAAGAATTTGGGGCCCAGTTTCTTAGAGGGGCATGCCATCCTCAAGTTTAAAGTGGATAACCATACTTGGTCGCCGGGTGCCAGCATTAATTCATCCCGTCTCTTCCTGTCAAAAATTGTTTTGTTGTGTTCCTGAGTCTTGGTCATGGTTTCCTGCAGAAGTTGGTTGTTGGATGAAAAGAAGTTCAACTTTTCCTGGACTGCGGGCACCGTACATTCAGGAAGGGAATTGGGCAGGAATGTAGGATGGAAACCGTAGTTTGCGAAGAATGGGGACTGCTTGGTAGCGGAATGCGTATAGTTGTTATAGGCAAACTCGGCCAATGGGAGCAGGGAAACCCAGTCATTCTGAGCGAATGAAGAGAAGCAGCGCAGGTATTGCTCAAGGGTCTGGTTAGTCCTCTCAGTCTGTCCCTTGGTCTGGGGATGGTAAGCAGAGGAAAGTGACAATTCTATCTCCAGAGCCTTGCAGAGGGATCTCCAAAACCGGGAGGTAAATTGTACCCCTCGGTCGGAGACAATATTGGCTGGTACCCCGTGGAGTCTGACGACCTCTCTGATGAACACCTGTGCAGTTTCGGGAGCTGAGGGAGTCCCCTTCACGGGAATGAAATGTGCCATCTTGGATAGACGGTCTACTATCACGAAGATAGTGGTGTGACTCTCAGCCGGAGGCAACTCGACGATAAAGTCGATGGACAGCATTTTCCAGGGTCTGTCTGGGACGGGTAGGGGTCTCAGTAGTCCCCAGGCCTTGGATTTGTAACCCTTGTTTCGGGTACAAACTATGCAGGACTCCACAAACTTCCTACAGTTCTCGCGGAGCCGAGGCCACCAAAAGGTGCGCTGTACCAAGTCGGTGGTCTTGGCAACGCCAAAGTGCCCGGCAAGGGCATGGTCGTGGCAGAGTTCCAGTACGGTTATTCTCAGCTCTTCAGGTACGTAGATCCTGTTCTGGTACCAAAACAGCCCATCTTTGGCCTGCAATTCCGGTTCGGAGGGGGGTCTCTGCCCAGTGGAGGCTTGCTTGATCCAGGAGAGTAGGTCTTCCTGAAGCAGAAGGAAGTTTCCAGGAGCAAGAATGGTGTCTGGAGGAGAGGTTTTCTTAGACTTATGGAACATCCGAGAGAGGGCATCGGGCTTAATGCTCTTGGAACCGGGACGGTAAGTAACATGGAAGGAGAACCGGGAGAAGAAGAGCGCCCACCTGGCTTGTCGTGGTTTTAGCCTTTTCGCTGCCTTCAGGTACTCCAGGTTCTTGTGGTCGGTGAATATCAGAATCGGGTGGGCAGCCCCCTCCAACAGATAACGCCACTCCTCTAATGCGGACTTGATCGCCAGCAATTCCCGATCCCCCACGTCGTAGTTCCTCTCTGCCGCAGATAACTTGCGAGAGAAAAAAGCTACTGGGTGGAGCAAGGCTCTGGTCCCCTGTCTTTGGGACAGTATTACTCCTACCGCAATTTCCGAGGTGTCTACCTCCAGAACGAATGGTAATGAGGAATCTGGGTGCTTCAAGATAGAGGCAGAGGTAAAGAGACCCTTCAGGGCCTCAAAGGCCTTTTGGGCCTCAGGGGACCAGTGGAAACGGATCCCTTGTTTGGTCAGCTGGGTGATGGGTGCGATGATGGCTGAGAACCCTCTGATGAATTTGCGGTAGAAGTTGGCGAATCCAACGAAACGTTGGATCCCCTTCTTGTCCGCCGGGACTGGCCAGTCCAGGATTGCAGCAATCTTTTGAGGGTCCATCTTGATGCCCTCGCTGGAGATAATTAGTCCCAAGAACGATATACTTTCCAGCTCAAATTCACACTTCTCGGCCTTCGCATACAGGCCGTGCTGGCGAAGCTGAGCCAACACACTTCTGACGTGCCTGCGGTGGGAATCAAGGGAGGAAGAAAAAATTTGTATATCATCCAGGTAGACAATGACAAAGAGATCTAGGAAGTCCCGGAGCACATCGTTAATGAAATACTGGAAAGTGGCAGGGGCGTTGCACAACCCGAAGGGCATTACCCGGTACTCGAAATGTTCGAATCGGGTGCGGAAAGCGGTCTTCCACTCATCCCCCTCCTTGATGCGGACCAGATTGTAGGCTCCGCGGAGATCAAGTTTGGTAAAAATGATGGCTGTTCCCAGTCTCTGAAATAGTTCCGGTACCAAGGGGAGAGGGTAGCGTTTTTTTACTGTGATTTTATTTAATTCACGATAGTCCACACAGGGTCGAAGGGTATGATCCTTCTTCTCTACGAAAAAGATGCCTGCACCGGCTGGAGATGTAGACGGACGAATGAACCCTTTCTGTAGGTTTTCATCGATATAGTCTTTTAGTGCCCCCTGTTCTACCTCTGTTAACGGGAAGATCCTGCCAAACGGAATTGCCGCTCCGGGAAGTAGGTCAATGGGGCAATCATAGGCCCGATGAGGTGGTAGAGTCTCTGCCCCTTGTTTGCTAAACACATCAAGAAAGTCATGGTAGACCTCAGGGATGGATTGCCGTATTCCAGCCTCCGTATTGATACATAAGAGGGTGGCTGGCCCAGGGGTTTTGAGTGTCCCGCAGGATTGCTGGCAGTAAGGAGAAGAAAAGGTCACCAACCCCGTGGCCCAGTTGATGGTAGGGTTGTGGACCTGTAGCCAAGGTATACCAAGGATCACAGGGAACAATGGGGAAGAGATAATGTCCAGGCGTAAGTATTCTTGGTGGGTTCCGGAGATGGTGGAGATGGTAGCGGGTAAAGGGGCGGTCTCTTGGACCACTGGTCCAGACTTAATGATGGACCCATCAGCCAAATGCACACATAGTCCATGGGTCTTGGTGACAAGAGGGATCTGGTGCTTGATGGCAAAGGCTGAGTCCATAAAGCAGCTGCAAGCCCCGGAATCAATAATAGCGGGCACTTGCAGAGTCCTTCCTGGGAGCTGTAACGAGACAGAGAGAGCAAGGTGAGATGTGGACTTGGCCTGTGGGTTGGTAGTGTCAGAAGATACTGAAAGACACTTACGAAGTTTCAGGGGACAATTTATAACGAAGTGTCCGGGTTCCCCGCAGTACAGGCACAAATTGTTCACTTGGCGACGTTGGCGTTCCTGTTGGGAGAGGGAAGGACGAAGCACTCCGATCTGCATGGGCTCGGGTATGTCAGATGTAGCGGCTGGAGGTGCAACAGGTGCTGGGTGCAGATGGCTGGGAGCCCGGGGAAGCATCCAGGTCGGGCGGGAGAAGCCCGTGGACCTCTCAGCCCTTCGTTCCCTGAGACGTCGGTCGATCTGGATTGTTAAGTCAATTAGTGAATTCAGGGTTGGTGGTATGCCAACCCTAGAGAGCTTGTCCTTCAGAGGGTCGGACAGACCTATGCGGAGCTGATGGCGGAGGGCGGCGTCATTCCAACTGGTATCTGCGCTCCACCGTCTAAATTCCGCTACGTAGTCCTCTGCTGCTCTGCGCCCCTGCTGAAGGGTGCGCAAGGCGGTCTCTGCGGTTACTGAGAGCTGGGAATCTTCATATAGCTGAGCCATGGCGTCGAAGAAGGCAGTAAGGTTGTTTAACGCCATATCTTTCCGTTCCAAGAGACGGTGGGCCCAGCTCTGAGGGTCTCCGGAAAGCAGGGACATCACAAAGCCCACCTTGGTGGCTTCCAAGGAGAAGGTGCGAGGCTGCAGGGCGAAGTAGAGTTCGCAGGAATTACGAAAAGCCCTAAACTTGCTTCGATCCCCGGAGAATTTTTCGGGTGTAGGGACCCTGGGCTCCGGAGGAAGCATGACAACTGTGGGTGAGGATCCTGCCCCAGCAGTGGAGGTAGAGGTATGGGTTCCCCCTTGGGCTCCAGAGGGGTTGGAGAGGACCTGCACTTGTTCTTCCAGATGGGTGTAGCCTTGCTGGAGGTTCTTGACCGCTTCAGCCAATCCTGCCAGGTGCCGTCATAGTTCCTCCATAGGTGAGGCTCCCTGCTCGGGCTCAGACATGGCTGTCTGCTACTGTCACGTACCTAGCGGTGATGAGCCCGGACTTGCAGAGGAAGGCCTCCCTTACGGCTCCCACCAGCGGCCCCTGGTAAGGTAATAGCAGGCACGGAGGTAGGAGGGGTACGAGTGCCTGGCAGGATCAACCAAGGTGAAGGTAGTTATGCAGACTTGGTAGGCACACTGGAACACAGCAGGTCGAACTGGAATCAGGAACACTCAGCAAACTGGAATCGTTCAGCAGACGGGACCGGAACCAGGAACACAGGAACTCAGCAAACTGGATCAGCTTAGCAGACTGGACCGGAACCAGGAACACAGGAACTCAGCAGACTGGATCAGCTTAGCAGACTGGACTGGAACCAGGAACACAGGAACTCAGCAAACTGGATCAGCTTAGCAGACTGGACCGGAACCAGGAACAGTGAGCTTGGTCAGACAAGCCGGGTCGGTTAACTGGCTGGCAGCAAGGTACAGAGGGATCAGACAGAGGAGAGGTCACAACAAGCCAGGGGTCGGATGCAGGCAGATAACTGGAGAAGTCACAGGCAGGCCGGGTCAAACACAGGTAAGTCTTCAGATCAGGTTTTCAGGTACTCAACGCTGTAGAGCAGACAGCAGGGACTGTCTGCGATCGACAGGTTTAAATAGCCCCTCTGGCGCCACCTGCAGGGCGGAGCATGCGCAACCGAGAATCAGGAAGACCAGGACGCCTGCTTCTGGCAGGACCTCCATGTATAGAAAAATAATGCAGCGCTCAAAATCAAGAGATGCTGAAAGCACCTCTGATGTGTAAAAGACTAATAAACCACTGGGGGTTAGTGATGAATGATATAAAGTTCATAGGCAGTCTGTTCCAATGGATGATTTCACATATGAGATGACATCCGTGAAGACTGTAAAACGTGACCACTCTGAATAAGTAAAGTGATTCAAAAAAGTCCAAACAACATATGTGTAGTGAAAGTGAATGTCTTTTCATGGACACCGCCGCCACAGCATAGATGACTGGAGGACCTCAATATATCGGATGGAAATCAACAGTAAGAAACAAAAGATGAGATTGAATACTCTTACCGGATACAGTGGACACACCTGTCGTATGACAGTGTGTCAAACGGGCTAGATGGTCGCCATGACCAAAAGTAAGGGGAACTAGATGTCCAGATTGCCTCAGACCGACTCCCACAGGGTAGCAGATGACCAACTCACTCGATGGACACTCCTCCGATCATACAGGCTCCAAGACAGTTCAAGGTGGATGCAAGGGTAAAGGAGAAAAAGAAAAACTCCAGATGGTGCAGGTCAATATAACCGTGAACGGTTTATTGAATGAATTTTGTCTTTTTTTAAATATAGACAAAAATATATATAAAAGTAATCACAAAATAAAATATTAAGAGCAATGTGGGGTGCAGCATAAGCAAGCCCTACGCGTTTCGACTTCAGAAGTCTTCAACAGGGGCATAGTCTCCATGACAAGGCCTGTTTGAGGGATTGCACACTGAAATAAGACTCATCAGTATAGCTTCCTTCTCATGTATGGGCTTCCGAATGCCCTTCTTTATTGAAACTCGACTTATATAGCTAATATGACACATACACTCGTCATCGCAAACATATACATATGATTGGCTAAGTTCACATATGGTCATCTTCCTCTGTGACGTCCTCTCTCTCGTGGCAAGTCATTAGGCTACATTCCAGAGTTCGATCGCCATATTGCTTCGTTTGATGGGTTGGGCCGGATGGAGAGACTTAGGGAAATGAGTCCAGCAGTGAGGGGGTGGGGTGGAGAACTCCACTCTGAGCTCAACATCTCTGTCATATGGTTACTCAAGGCAAATAATACTGTCGTAATAAGATTTAACAAAACATATACAATATACTAACCTATATTCTCTAGCTAATATGAACACCAACAAGATTCTTATTGTAGAGCATATCTTAACATATATATATATATATATATATATATATATATATATATATGTCCTTTACAGACGGATCCCATAAAAGGATGGTAGTTATCCTAAATTCCTGAGGTGGGGGGGCAACACACTATGTTAGCAGCTGGGCTCAAAAACTATTTAACCCATTGCCAAACTTCTCAAACTATATTTAAGTAGATACCAGAGAGAGGAATCATTTATAAAAATATTCATTTTTTATACTCCATCACAAGCCCTTTGGACGATTTAATATAACTGCCATAACTAGATGAGGCAGATCTAGATTGTATTGTCTATGGTAGAGAAATTGGCAAAGTCAGCTAATCTATCGACATTTGTTCGACAATTTTATTTCAGTATTATTATTATTATTATCTCTGGAGTGATATCTGGAATTTCAAACCACATTTATAAGTGCATTAGTAAAGTAATTAAATGATCTGACTTATGAATCTCCTTTGAAAGGTACAAATGAAAGTGGATAATTAATGATAAAAATCTGATACCAGCACACATGAGGTTAATCTTCTTCCTGAAAAATAGGAATCGTGGATATAGTTTCCAATATATAGGAAAAATTAACTTGACAACAACTAATAGGCCTTAAATATCAGGAACTAACATACCTGCTACTTAAGACAAATTTTTATATACACATGGTGTGAAAGAGCGTGATGTTCCCATTGTAAGTTTCTATGTATAAATTCAAAACTATATGGAATACATCGTCTGTGTAAAAACCTGATTTATTAAGACCTCTCTACATGAGGTCAATTTAGATTGTTTTTTCTATGACAGCGATATAGCAAATGATATCGAGCAGTAATCCTTTTGGTGATTCAATTGCCATCTATTTACGAAGGCAATCTGGATTGTGTTGTCTATGGCAGTATTATGGCCAACGATACCCAGCAGTAACCCTATTTGACAGTCCAATACCACTGTCATCTAACTGAATTGCTACCCGATGTCTTAGATATGCTGCTGTTATAGGCATCAATATATAAATCCCCGGCTCTTTGAAAGATAATTTTATTTAATTTAGTTTATAGCGGCGCAGACCCCCTTCCCTATTAGGTCTGTATAAAACAACATTGTGTGAAAGGCCTGAATGATGCGTGAGTGACTTAATGAATCCACAGGTGATTGAAATCAAACACCTGATGAGCAAAGTATACCTAGACTCACACTTGAACACCATGCATGCTCCGATGAAGGTTTGACTAACAAACCGAAACATGTAAGCAGCCTGCCTGTACACCAGCAGTATCCTGAATATGGGTGTGCGACCCATGGAGCCAACCACCTGATCATCTGATCAAAATATCCAATTTCATCTATATCCACTCTGAAGGAATGATGAAGGAGAAAAGATCAAACTAAAAATCATTGATCACTGTACACCTGTTATCAGGTCTGTCCTTAATCACAAACAGACAGGAAAAAGACAGATGGATCAATGCTGAACATATATGGCCCGCTATATATGATCTAAAACTGGGATCAACATACCTACAACCTTGGAAAGAGATCAAGTGAACATCGCTGTCTCCATTTAGGAGAGCACCTGAAAGATGGAGGCGATACGAGTGTAGAAAAATCCACTCGTGGAACACTACAAACGGTGAGATCAATCCAAATCAGTTACTTTTTTACATGTACTGTCAGCAAATTTATGATCATCAACACCGGATCTCGTTTATAGCAATGTGCAAAATAACCCAGTGAAAACAGACATTTATTAATGCGGGTCACAGTAAAGTTCAGATTTAATCTACTATTTACCTTTAAATCTTTTCCTGACTTCCTAAAAACGATCAAATTTCTTGTCAAAACCATTTTCATTCCCATGATAGACAGCCTATTGCACTTGAAGGAGGATCCTCTCCGGGCATTTAACCATTTGGACTGATCTATGAATATTGGATGGATGATTTGATAGCAGATTGATTGTGGTGTGTATGGCTGGTCGGGTGGCCACCCATGTTCTTAGGTTTTAAGACTAGTCTCATTTTAATAATAGTTGAAGGGTTTTGTAACAGTGTTTGTTTTCTAATTCCATTTGTATTAATATATTGCGGTTTGTTTAATAAATACACAATTTTCACCAGTTCCTTTTTGAAGAATTTCTCTTGGAAGGATTTTCTTTTTATCTTTCCTCTTTTCTTATATGCTTAAATCAATTCAGAGGAACTAAAGGGGAAAAGCTACCCCAATTAAGTTTTTATATAACTATATATATATATATATATATATATATATATATATATATATATATCGGGACTAACTCGAGAATGGGGATATAATTAATATAAGTGATCAATTTCCCTTTTAAACTAACTTTCCCCAGTGAATATAGGGGGTGAGCTCTCTTTCTTTGTGTACCTAATTTTTGTTTTCTTTATAACTTCTTATTTTGGAAATGCTAGCTGCCTGGCTGTTTTATTGAACTGTTGCTTCAATCTATTGAGTCACTGACCTAGAACAAGTATGCAGGTAAGGGCTTCTGATTTGTTTTGTTTCAAAGTTTCAGAAAGTACTGACGCCAGATAGCTAGCATCCTTAGATAGATGTCAGCCCCCCTATTTCCCTTAGGAACGGTTTATTTTAAAAGCAGAAGTATGCTCACAATGTTTTCATTGAGTGCGTATGTACATTTCTCTGTGCTATCCATGGTGCTGAACAATCCCAGCGTAAAGTTAAAGCAGTATTAAACTCAACAGCAAACATTCATTATATTGCAGCTTATCTATTCTTAAGCCCTGTACACACGATCGGTTTTACCGATGAAAACAGTCCGATGGATTTTTTTCATCGGACAAACCGATCGTGTGTGGGCCCCGTCGGTCTTTTTTCCATTGGTGTCAAAAAATAGAACATGTTTTAAATTTTTCCGATGGTTAAAAAACCGATAGCAAATTCCAATTGTCTATGGGCAAGTCCATGGTTAAAAAACCCACGCATGCTCAGAATCAAGTCGACGCATACTCAGAAGCATGGAACTTCATTTTTCTCGGCTCATCGGAGTGTTTTATGTCACAGCGTTTGGAACGGTCGGTTTTTTGACTAATGGTGTGTAGGCAAGACTGATGGAAGTCAGCTTCATCGGTTTTCCAATGGAAAAATTCATTGGTTTAAAAACCATAGGAAATCCGATCGTGTGTACAAGGCTTTAGATGTGATGGCTGTATTAGTTTCCTTTTTAACCACTTAAGGACCGAGCCTCTTTCTGAGATTTGGTGTTTACATGTTAAAAACAGAACCGCCAAACATTATATATATTTTTTCTAACACCCTAGAAAATAAAATGGCGGTCATTGCAGTACTTTTTGTATTTGCGCAGCGGTCTTACAAGCGCACTTTTTTCTTGGAAAACAATCACATTTTTTAATTAAAAAATAAGACAACAGTAAAGTTAGCCCATTTTTTTTTTTTATATTGTGAAAGATGATGTTACGCCGAGTAAATTGATACCCAACATGTCACGCTTCTAAGTTGCGCCTGCTTGTGGAATGGCGACAAACTTTTACCCTTAAAAATCTCCATAGGCGACGTCTAAAAAATTCTACAGGTTGCATGTTTTGAGTTACAGAGGAGGTGCTAGGATTATTGCTCTCGCTCTAACGATCGCGGCGATACCACATGTGTGGTTTGAACACCGTTTTCATGTGCGGGCATTACTCACGTATGCGTTCACTTCTGCACGTGAGCTCGGCGGGATGGGGCGTGTTTAAAAAATGTTTTTTTGCGCAAAAAAAAAAAAAAGACCGAAAATTTTGAAAAAAAAAAAAAAAGGTTTTCTTTGTTTCTGTTATTTTTTGTAAATAAGTAAGTAAGTAAGTAAGTAAGCAATTGTGTCACTTTGAACAACTTGCACAGCTCTTTCATAACCCGGGACATAAAGGGTGTACTTGGTCCATAAGCAATTCCTTACAAAAAATTTTCTTTTTGGCTATGGTTTTGGCCGAGGTATTTCGGAGAGGAATCGCTTCCGGATAACGGGTGGCATAGTCCAATATAACCAAAATGTACTGATGTCCCCTAGCGGACTTCATTATCGGACCTACCAAATCCATTGCGATCCTCTCAAAGGGAACCTCAATGATGGGAAGAGGTACCAGCGGGTTACAGAAGTGTGGCATCGATGCCGACCTCTGACACACAGGGCAGGAGAAACAATAATTTTATGTTTCCTTCATGACCCTAGGCCAATAGAATCTCTGCAATACTCTCTCTCGGGTTTTCTCTGTCCCCAGATGACCTCCAAGAATGTGCCCATGGGCCAAATCCAACACCAACTTCCTGTAAGGTTTGGGCACCACAAGCTGCTCAATGGTTTCTTCTGCCCTTTTAGCCACCCGATACAGTAGGTCCTTTTCCACGATGAAGTATGGGTAAGTGTAGGTCTCATCTGCGTTCACTAACTCGCCATCTATTTCCACTATGTTTTCCCGTGCCTTTATTAGGGTGGGGTCTTTTAACTGTTCTGTGGCAAAATTTTCCTTGTGAACCTCGAGATCAGAAAACTCCACAGACGGCATGTTTTCGTCTGAGGATGTTGGCTCCTCCCCAGTTTCTCGAGTCTCCCCGGCCAACGCCGACAAGGGGAATTCTGGAGAGTCCTCACCACTCTCAGAGGAATTCTGGCTATCACATTCCTGGTATATAGGGGCACCAGTGGGCGGGCTCAGGATAATCCCATAGTTCCCAGAACTTTGGAAAATCCCTTCCCACAATGACATCATGAGGCAAGTGAGACACTAACCCCACCTGATGAGAGAGGGTACCTTTGGGGGTCTCAAAACGCACTGTAGTCATCGGATACTCTCGGGTGTCCCCATGCACACAAATAACAGCTACCTTGTTATTCCCAGAGACCTCTGTAGTAACTAATTCAGCCTTTATCAGTGTCACCAGGCTAACTGAATCCAGCAACACAACAACATTTCTACCATTAATACACATTTTGCATAAATGTTTCTCAGTTCCCCGAATGGCAGTGCATGCGACTGTCGCAAACAGCGACTGACGTCTGTCCCTTAGAAAGTCACATTGCATGGGTTCATCCACAACCGGGCAATTTGCTGCAATATGTCCCTCTTGTCGGCAGAGGTAGCAAACAATCCTTTTTGCTGCCTCTTGAGCCCCTGACTTCCCAGGCTGTTCTCGCCAGACCTTAGGTAGAACTCCCACCCTCTCACTCTCTCCACCCTCACCCCTTGGTTGGGATCATCTTACCCGCCACTGGGGATGGTCTGGTCTTAGGGTGGAAAGTCCGTGAGTCTCTGGAAGAGGCAGTCAGGTTCTCTGTAGCCAAGTACTTCTCTACACGATCCACAAGATTATCGGCCGTTTCTGGGTCTCCATGGCTTACCCACTTTTGGATGGCAGTAGGAAGAGCTCTCAAGAAACGATCCATCACAACACGTTCCACAATCTTTGGTGTGGACAAAGTCTCTGGCTGTAGCCACTTCCTGCTCAGGTGAATGAGATCATACATTTGAGACCTGGGGGGTTTTCCAAGCCGGAAAGTCCAGTTATGCACACGCTGAGCCCGGACAGCCAGGGTGACACCCAGCCGTGCCAATATTTCAGTTTTTAGCATCACATAGTCTTTTGCTTGGTCAGGCTCTAGGTCATAGTAAGCTTTCTGTGATTCACCAGTTAACAGAGGAGCCACCAGTCCAGCCCACTGCTCCTTAGGCCACTTTTCTCTTTCAGCAGTCCTTTCAAATGTGGTCAAAAACACCTCTGGATCATCCTCTCCAGTCATTTTTGTCAATAAACGACTCATCCCAAAGGACGCAGTATTAGTGGAATAACTTGCCTCACTGGTCTGCGGACGTTGCTGCATTAACGTTTCCATTTGTTGCTGTAGTCTCTGTTCTTGCTTCTGTAACAGGTCTATGAAGCGGGCCTCAGATTGCTGCTGGGCTTGTTGCTGAGCTTCCAGACTCTGTTGCAAAGTTGCATTTGTCTGCTGCTGGGCTGTAAGGCTCTGTTGATGAGCTTGCTGCTGGGCTGCAAGGCTCTGTTGATGAGCTTGCTGCTGGGCTGCGAGGCTCTGTTGCAAATTTGCATTTGTCTGTTGTTGAGCTACAAGGTTCTTTTGAAAACCTGCATTTGTCTGCTGCTGATTGGCATTTGCTAGAGCCAGCTGTTTCAGTATCTCCTCCATGCTGGCCTTAAAAAAACTGCCACTGGTTCTCACTTTCAGAGGGAATGTTGTTGGAACACCCTGTGATAGGATCTTCAATAATTCAAAGGACACAGTGAATCCACCACCACATAGAGTGCAGGCTTACCAGCTGTACAAGCTGTCAGAGCTTGTAGCTAATACCCAGCCAGGGCCTTTGGTCTTCCCGACACATCCGGTGGCTAAAAAGCCAAGCGTTCCTGGAGACTTGGCGTTTAACCAGCAGTCAGCAAATTTCCACGAAAATAACCAACTCCCTATGATCTCCCGTGGCAATCAGCACCACACAGCCGGTGACGTCATCAGGCCGCCCCTCCTCTCTTACTCAGCTCTCCTCAGAGAAGCCAGGAAGAGCCGTGTGGACACAGGGAATGTGATCACTTATAAAGGTAAACTAGGTATTTCAGTTTTTTTTTTTTATATCTATACAGAAATGTTTCGCCTTTCATTTCCATTTTAAATTGAACGAGTTGTTTTACAAGGTGATCATTTACAATCACTTTAAGTTTCCTTGACCAACCACTACGTCCAGGGTCTTCCAAGTTGCCTGATCAAAAGTGTCCTTAATGATGAGAAATACAGAAAGATACTTATGCATCATGCCATACCATTAGGGAAGCATGTAATTGGCCTCAAATTTATTCTGCAGCAGGACAATGACCCCAAACATACAGCTAATGTCATTAAGAAATATCTTCAGCTTAAAGAACAAGGAGTTCTGGAAGTGATGGTTTGGCCTTCCCAAAAAAGAAGACATGATGCTTGAAAAACAAGGAAATGGGCTATGGGACTTTAAATGAGGCATGAATTGGCGTATAGGTATGTATAGGATATCAAAAGATGCATGTATCTGTCACAGTCCCGTCAGGGAGGTCTCTGTGGCCATGGAGAATTGCTAAATAATCTATCCATAAATGATGATAAACTCAAGGAGTCAATTGAAAAATTCATAATGTAATGATGTATCATAATATACAATACACAAATCATGCAAGCAAAGGCATAATACATATAATAGTAGTCACATTGACATATTTGATGATTGAATATCTAGGACATGATTAATAAAAGCAATCACAACAGGTGGGCATACAGATACAATAAACATGATTATCCAATTAAATTACAATAAAGAATGCATTAAAATGAAAGTAAAAGGACATAATTGGGCAAGTTTGGCTTGGCATCTCTGAGCATGGACTCGACGCGTTTCTTGGCGTTTAAAGCCAGTCATCAGGAGTGGGGTGCGTATATTGTAGCTAAAAAAGGGGGGGGGATAAAAAATATATATATAGGTAAGTCAACGGAGTCTCAATGGTTAAGTCATGGTTACAGAACAGCTAAGTCAGATGGTTTGATACATTACCCATGGCGAAGCCCAAAGAAGGTAGCCCAAGTGTTCCAAAGAATGGAATAGGATGGTGGTCCTGGATGAACTGTCTCCCCCGGGGTTGAGGCGGGAATGGGCCCTCCACATTCCAAAGACTCCCCAATCATGGGGAGAGCCAGGGAGAGGATGGCGTGGGACATCAGCCAGGGAAAATACCCAGACAGCCACAACACAGTGCCCAAGATGAGGTGGGCGCACATGGGACACAAATTCAGGTACTGGAGGAAAAGAATGAAAATTGAATGAATAATGGTAAATGAATGTGAACCCTGCAAGAGATGTGTATGAAAATGTAAGAATATGAGAAAAAGAAAAAGGGAGGGAGGTGGGAAGGTTAGTGATGTGTGGAGGGGGAAAGGGAAGAAATGAAAAAGGGGGGGCAAAGTGAATGTCTGTGAGCAAGTAAATAAGGGAGTTGGGCCAAGGTGGAAATGGGGCTGAGTGTATGAGTGGATAGTAACCACATTTGTTACTGCTAAAATGATGGAAGTGTGTGTGGGAAAAACTGGGATAGGTGGGAAGGATGTATGTGCTGAAAGGAAGGGAGCATGTGAGCATGGCTGTGATGTGAGTCCTGAAAAGAATACCCTTGGATTACCTGATAAGTGTGGATGGAAAAATTATGAAGCCCATCCTCAGAGGGAAGAGTGTGAAGTGGACCTGTCAAGGCTGTCCCGGCTTAAGTACCCCCGTCCTAGGGCGTGTTCCTGCCAACGTCATGTGTCATCGCAATGGCCAATAGGAGGCAAGGGACCGATCATCCGCCCGAGGTACAAAGACCCCAGCGGAAGCTCGACCCAGCCACCAAGCCGTGCAGGATGGAGGAAGCCGTGATGCACATCCCGGCGTCTAAGAGACGCCGTATGTGCGACGTGCTGGCATGACGCCGTTGCATCGAGGTCCAGCTCCGCCCCCGTCGTTGGAGGGAGACGGGCGGGGGAGGAGGAACTGGACGCATCACAACCCCGGGGAAGAGAGACCAAACTGACAACAGGATCCACGGTTTGCATGGGTTGGGCAGGCTGGGGTGTAAATGGCAAATCTAAAAAGCACAGTCACTGTTGTATCTAAAAAAAATGGGAATTAGAGACAAAAACATTTGACAGTGATCACCTACTATCATGGGAAAAAATTGGGAAATGAAGAATGAGTAGAACAATCAATGGGATCGAAAACGTAGGGAACAATAAGAAAAGGGATGCCAACGTGTATATAGTCTTTTGGATCGTTGGCTCAGAATGAATGATACATAAAGAAAATAGGGTCCAGCAGGTCACCAAGGGGAATGAGTGTCTTCCACTCTGGTAAACATTTTTGAAAGAGAAAGTGACCTGTTGGAAACCACACATGCCTAAAAACATGCCTCCATCCCTGGTATAATAGAAAAACAAGGAAATGTGGAGGGCCCATTCCCGCCTCAACCCCGGGGGAGACAGTTCATCCAGGACCACCATCCTATTCCATTCTTTGGAACGCTTGGGCTACCTTCTTTGGGCTTCGCCATGGGTAATGTATCAAACCATCTGACTTAGCTGTTCTGTAACCATGACTTAACCATTGAGACTCCGTTGACTTACCTATATATATATATATATATATATATATATATATATATATATTTTACCCCCCCCTTTTTTTAGCTACAATATACGCACCCCACTCCTGATGACTGGCTTTAAACGCCAAGAAACGCGTCGAAACCATGCTCAGGGATGCCAAGCCAAACTTGCCCAATTATGTCCTTTTACTTTCATTTTAATGCATTCTTTATTGTAATTTAATTGGATAATCATGTTTATTGTATCTGTATGCCCACCTGTTGTGATTGCTTTTATTAATCATGTCCTAGATATTCAATCATCAAATATGTCAATGTGACTACTATTATATGTATTATGCCTTTGCTTGCATGATTTGTGTATTGTATATTATGATACATCATTACATTATGAATTTTTCAATTGACTCCTTGAGTTTATTATCATTTATGGATAGATTATTTAGCAATTCTCCATGGCCACAGAGACCTCCCTGATGGGACTGTGACAGATACATGCATCTTTTGATATCCTATACATACCTATACGCCAATTCATGCCTCATTTAAAGTCCCATAGCCCATTTCCTTGTTTTTCTATTATACCAGGGATGGAGGCATGTTTTTAGGCATGTGTGGTTTCCAACAGGTCACTTTCTCTTTCAAAGACATGATGCTTGTTCGAAGACAAAGGGTAGTCACACCAAATATTGATATGATTTTGATTTTATCTCTGTTTGTTCACTTTGCATCTTGTACACACATGCAGTATGCATCAGCATTTTCAGACAGTTTTTAAGGCCATTTTTTAAATGTTTTTACAAGCATAAACACCCATTTTCATTTTTTTTTTTAGGTATTTTCAAGCTATAGGCATATTCACTGTGAAATCAATAGTCACCCTCCTCCTTCATCTGCTTCCTCGTTAAAAAAAAAAATATTCTTCTGCTTTTTTTTAAGTCCAGATCATCAAACCAAAATGGAAAATTTTAAGGGATACCTATACCCAGCAAAGGAAGCAAGTGTATGAGCACTGAGTATATTCAGAAAGAATAGAAATTGATTTTCTGCATCCTGTCCTGGAAATGAGAAAGTCAGCAAATGTGATCAGCTATTTTTTAACAATGGTAGCTTAAAGGGGTTGTAAAGGTTCGTTTTTTCATTTTCTAAATAGGTTCCTTTAAGCTAGTGCATTGTTGGTTCACTTACCTTTTCCCTAGATTTCCCTTCTAAATATTTTTTTTCTTTGTTTTCTTTGTCTGAATTTCTCACTTCCTGTTCCTCCTCAGTAAGCTGTTCAGTAAGCTGTTCTGGATGACTAAACACCACTCGGTTGATGGTGTGAAGTTTAGTGAGGAGAAACAGGAAGTGAGAAATTCAGACAAAGAAAAAAAACATTTAGAAGGTAAATCAAAGGAAAAAGTAAGTGAACCAACAATGCACTAGCTTAAAGGAACCTATTTAGAAAATAAAAAACTTAACCTTTACAACCCCTTTAAGGGCTCAGTCACACTGGAGAACTTTTCCAATCAGCTGGAGCTGCTGATCAGTGTATTCTGACAGTGAAGAGTCCCACTGCCACAATACAATGTCCTAGCAGGGAAGATTCTTCCATCCACCTTGTTTGTGTGGATGGAGAAAACTGTTTTTTGGGGGGTTTTTTCCGTTCAGCTCAGGGGCGGATCCGGGGGGGGGGCAACAGGGCAATTGCCCCCCCCCCCGAGACCATCTGTCACAATTGTTTGTCCTTTTTTTTTTTTTGCGCCTGATCTCCCGGACTTTGGGGACCCGGTACCGGCCGGCCATAGGTCCCCTGGACCCCAAACTTGGCACACATGTAGCCCCATGTCTCCTCCACACAAGTGTTCAAAGTTTGGTGTCCGGGAGACCTACGGCCAAGGAGAACCGATTTTTCAAAGCCGGGCACTCCTTCCATAGACTCCCATGTTAAACATCAGTCTAGTCATGGGCACAGTGAAGCATGGGCACAGTGAGGCATGGGCACAGTGAGGCATGCAGATGGACACCCTAGGCTTATACTCGAGTAAGTTTTCCCAGTTTTTTGGGGTAAAATTAGGTGCCTCGGCTTATATTCGGGTCGGCTTATACTTGAGTATATACAGTACTTGTTCTGTGGCTGCCGCTGCCTCTCTAAGTCTCTCTCTCAGTTTCTCACATCAGCCGATCAGCGGCGCCGAGAGAGAGACTCGTCTAATGTAGACACGATACCAAGAGCGGAGGAGGAGGTGGGTGGAGCCTCTTCCCTGCACTCGTTGCTAACGCCTGGGCCGCTTGGCGTCCAGCAACGAGTGACGTCAGTGAGTCACGTCGGGCCGCTCTGCGGGCAGGTGCGATAGCGTGCGGCTCCACAGACTGGTAAGAAAGCGGGCGGTTTGTGGGCGGGCGGCACGGTTCGTGGGCAGACCGTGCTGCTCAGTGTGTTGGCAGCGCAGGTGAGAGTGAGAGAGCAGGCTCATCTCTCACCGCCCGTGCCTGCCCTGCATTCCTGCAGTGACTTCCGCCCTCACTGTGCAGGCAGCAGAGAGATTACATTATCTCCCTGCTTCCTGACTCTGGGAGTCTGGGACACAGCAAGAGACAACCAAAACGACACCTTAGCAGGCAAGTTAGTGACAATCCGCAAATTGTGTCAGGTGACGTGGCAAATGACAATCTGCATCTGGCGGCAGGCAAGTGACAATCAGCAAGGTGTGGCAGGTGATTGGCAAGTGACAATCCGCAAGGTGTGGCAGGTGACGTGGCAAGTGACAATCCACAAGGTGTGGCAAGTGACAATCCACAAGATGTGGCAGGTGACGTGGCAAGTGACAATCCGCAATGTGTGGCAAGTGACACGCTCAAGGCTCCCACTAATTGCAGGCGACGGTGGCAAGTGACACACTCGGGGACTCCCACTGATTCTGCATTGAACTATTTAATTTTATATTACAATGTAATAATAGAAATAATGCGCTTCAATCATCCTGACACCATAACAACCAAGATGCCGGGATGATTGAAGCGCCGACACCAGCCATTTCCCCGATAAATTTCCCACAAAAAAAACATATTTTTTGTCAGTGCCCCTCCCGAGAAAAGACTGGATCCGCCTCTGGTTCAGCTGCAGAATTTCCCACCTGTTTGAAAGAATTTGGACATGAACCAGTGAGCTGGTAATGAAACATAATTGCAGCCAATTGCCACGTGTCCGAAAACATCTGAGCTGGCAGAAACAGCTGCTGTCAGTCTTTGCTTAATCTGCCCGGACAGAACTTTGTGCACACACCTAACATTTAAGTTGCAAGAATCTGCTTTTTTTCACCTGAATTTGCAGATTAGGCATGTTCTCCAGTGTGACTGAGCCCTTAAGCTACCATTGTTAAAAAAATAGCTGATCACATTTGCTGACTTTCTCATTTCCAGGACAGGATGCAGAAAATCAATTTCTCTTGCATGAATATACTCAGTGCTCATACACTTGCTTCCTATGCTGGGTATAGGCATCCCTTAAAATTTTCCATTTGGTTTTGATGATCTGGACTTAAAAAAAAGCAGAAGAATAATTTTTTTTTACATTTACTTTTAGGTACCTAGCAACCTCTCAGTCCTTGGCTAGTCTGCACTTTGCATTCGTTGTTGGAAAATCAATGGCAAGCTATATTATCCGAGACAGTTGCTCTGTCATGGGAAGTTCTGAACAATGCAGTTATGATTAACAAAAAAAAGGCAATGTGTTTTTTTTGGATGCTTCTTTTACTAAATAAAGAATTGAAAAAAAAGTCAATAATGTGCTGCAATTTCCCCAACTGTGTGTGAACTGGCGGGGTAACACATGAGGAATATCAAGTCAATAGCGAATACTTTAATATAAAAAGTACTTTAATTATTTTGTCTCTTTGGTGGTGGCAGATGCAAATTATTTTATTATTTTGACGTAGGGTCATATGGGAGCTATTGAGACTTTGGTCACTGTCTTTGGACATATGGTGCAGGAAAATAAACTTGACCTGCCCAAGAACTCTCCACTGAGAATCCTGCTCTACCCTTTATCTTTATTGGGGGTGAGGCCTTTGTTCTGGGTGAGCACCTGCTAAGGCCTTTTTGTAATCGCGACCTGGTTTACAGAAAAGGGTTTTTAAATTTATAGGCTCACTAGAGCATTAAGAGTTGTGAAAAGTGCTTTTGGCCTCCTTTCAAATAAGAGGCATTTTCTGCACACTCAAATCAACTTGAACATGCTGAAGGCAATCACAGCAGTTAAAACAGCATGTGCCCTGCGCAACATTAGGGATAATTTTGTATCATTCTTTATGTCTCCCAATGAACAGCTCTCATGGCAGCTTGACACTATAGAATAATTTGAAATAAGGACTCTAAATCTATGGACTTGTTCTAATTAAAAACAGCATTTTCTGCTTAATTGTTTTGCACAATAAAATGTATTTAAACAATAAAAAACATTTTTGTTGTTATACATTTTTTGCAATTAAGTAGAAGTACCTCTCAACTTTTAAAAAATGTTCACAGCGGGGTTGGCATATGCTGAATCCTAATAACAATACTTCATAAGCTGCTTCACATTAGGCTCTCATGTCTGTGAAAACATGCTGTTGTGATGTTGCACAAAACCTGTAGGCACATTTACATCATAACAAGAAACCATGAACATATGTCATTCACTGTGAGCATACATAACATGGCTGCTATATGCAGATAGACGTTTTTACCTTTGCTCTATTTCTGGGAGGCAGATTAGCTGGTCCAATCAGGCAAAAACCTGGCCTTGTTTCTTCTTCCTCTGTTCTTGTAATGGGGTCCTTGCAGGTTTTGGGTTGAGCAGGCATTAAGCACAGGTATTCATATGCTTAGAATAGAGACAATCTGCTATCCTCCATCTTGATTACCAGAGATATGTTTTTAACCACTTGTCCCCCGCCCACTGTCAATTGACGGCGGGCGGAGGACACTCTCGTTCTGGGAGGACGTCATATGACGTCCTCCCTTTAAAATGAGCTAGGAGGCGCGTGCGCGTGCGCCCGCCGCCTTCCCAAGGCCCCAATGCGCGTGCCCGGCGGCCGCGATTGCCGCCGGGCACCCGCGATTGCCCGGTAAACGAGCAGGAAAGTGGATCTCTGTGTGTAAACACAGAGATCCACGTCCTGTGAGGGAGAGGGGACCGATGGTGTGTCCCTTGTACATAGGGACAACCATCGGTCACCTCCCCCAGTCAGTCCCCTCCCCCCACAGTAAGAACACATTAAGGGAACATATTTAACCCCTTCCCGCCCCCTAGTGGTTAACCCCTTCCCTGCCAGTCACATTTATACAGTAATCAATGCATTTTTATAGCAGGGATCGCTGTATAAATGTGAATGGTCCCAAAAATGTGTCAAAAGTGTCCGATGTGTCCGCCGCAATATCGCAGTCACAATAAAAATCGCAGATTGCCGCCATTACTAATAAAAAAAAAATGCTATAAATCTATCCCCTATTTTGTAGACGCTATAACTTTTGCGCAAACCAATCAATACGCGCTTATTGCGATTTTTTTTTTTTTACCAAAAATATGTAGAAGAATACGTATCGGCCTAAACTGAGGAAAATTTTATTAAAAAAAAAAATGGGTATTTATTATAGCAAAAAGTAAAAAAATAGTGTTTTTTTTCCAAACTGGACGCTCTTCTTTTGTTTA
Organism: Rana muscosa; assembly: GCA_029206835.1. NCBI lineage: Eukaryota > Metazoa > Chordata > Amphibia > Anura > Ranidae > Rana > Rana muscosa. Next base: position 785,649,740 of record CM055118.1, read on the forward strand.
TAGCGCAAAAAATAAAAACCGCTGAGGTGATCAAATACCACCAAAAGAAAGCTCTATTTGTGGGAAAAAAAGGACGCAAATTTCGTTTGGGAGCCACGTCGCACGACCGCGCAATTGTCATTCAAAGTGCGACAGCGCTGAAAGCTGAAAAATGGCTTGGGCAGGAAGGGGGTTTTCGTGCACAGTAGAGAAGTGGTTAAAGGAGTGGAAAGCTGCTGCAGTTCCCCAAAACATCTTGGTCATGCATGTAAAAGACAGTAAAGCCCTGTACACACGATCGGATTTCCGATGGTATCAAATCCGATGGATTTTTCCATCAGAATTCCGATGAAGCTGACTTCCATCAGTCTTGCCTACACACCATCAGACAAAATTCCGACCGTCCCAAATGCCGTGACGTACAACACTATAAATGGGAAGTTCAAATCCAATGGCGTCACCCTTTGGGCTGCTTTTGCTGATTTCGTGTTACCGCGTGTCAGTAAAAGTTTGGTGTTAGCCAATTCGCGCTTTTCAGTCTCCGTGCTTTTCAGTCCGTTACAGCATGATGAATGTGCTATCTCCATTACGAATGCTAGTTTTACCAGAACGAGCGCTCCCGTCTCCTAATTCAGTCTGAGCATGCGTAGGTTTTTTCCACACAGACGATCGGAATTTGCTTTCGGTTTTGTTTCCATCGGAAAAATTTAAAACATGTTCTATTTTTTTTCACCAATGGAAAAAAGTCAGATGGGGCCCACACACGATCGGTTCGTCCGATGAAAACAGACAATCGGACTGTTTTCATCTGTAAAACCGATCGTGTGTACAGGGCTTAAATCAAGCAGTATAAAACATGAAGCGATAGTCCATATTTATGTGTGCAATCTCAAACAAATCCACCCATGTAAAAAATAAGATAGCTGATCACAAGCTTGCAGCTATCATCCCAGCCAGGGCCTTTATCCAGGAGGTATTGGAATATCAGCTCACATACAGATAGTTGGTATGATAGGGCAGGAACACACGACAAACGACCGGGGAGACTCGACAATTCAATATCATGGACGTGGACCAGGCATTACCCAAAATAGAAAGGAGCTCACCATAGTGTAAATTGTATCATACAATTTTATTAAAACTAAAAGGTTGCACTTACAAGAAGTGAATGACACCAGGCTGATGTCAGAGTCTGACGAAACGCACATCAGGAGGGGTGGTGTGCTGACGTCATCGCATTGTGATCCCGAGTGGATGGGTGTTCGCAAGCCAGCCGGCTTTTAATCTTGATGTTTTATCATTCACTTCTTGTAAATGCAACCTTTTCATTTTAATAAAATTGTATGATACGATTTACACTATGGTGAGCTCCTTTCTATTTTGGGTAATTCCTTGTCCACGTCCATGACTATTGAATTGTTGAGTCTTCCTGGTCGTTTGTCGTGTGTTCCTGCCCTATCATACCAACTATCTGTATGTGAGCTGCTATTCCAATACCTCCTGGATAAAGGCCCTGGCTGGGTTGATAGTCGCAAGCTTATGGTAGCTTGCCTTCCGGTAAGCACGCACTTTATGTGGTGGAGGTTCTCGAGTCTATGGTGGTGTTGAAAGTTATTTCAAGATTCATGCACATTCATCTGTGTTATATGGACTAATTGCATATCATATTTTTTGTTTTTCACTTGTTTAGCGCAGCTCCGTTTAATTATTAAAATCCACCCATGTGTATTATTCAGTACTAGGGATAAGCTCAGGCATGTTTGGACACGAGTATGAGCACGCCTATGCTATCCTGCCAGGAGATCTCTCAATCTGGGTCCAGACCAGCCAGGCAGTATTCCGCCCCTCAAGACAGACACTGTTGGCACATCTGAGACCTGCTCTGCTACATGTTGCTGTTACATGCCATGAGTGTTCCTAGTCAGGTGGCTTCCTGCCAGGTCTGTTGTGAATTACTGGATTCTGCATTAATACAAGTTCTGTTTCCTGCAACTAGAGTCTTTGTAATTACTGCCGCCACACCATGTTGCACATACAGTGGAACCTCGGATTGTAAGTAACGCGGTTAACAAGCCTTTTGCAATACGAGCACTGTATTTAAAAAAATCCTGACTCGGTTTGCGAGTGTTGTCTTGCAAAATGAGCAGGATTCAAGCCACAGCGTACCGCGTTTGGCCTGAGGTGGGGGCGCCGATCGGCGCCGTCCGGGGCCATTCGGAAATGCTCGGAAAGACTCGGAAATACTCAGTTCTTGAGCCTTGCTGAGGTCAGCCGAGCTGTCCTCGGGCCTTTCCATGTGTTTCCGAGGCTCTCCAGCGTCCCCCACCTCTGGCCACATACGGTATTGCATGCCATTGAAGTCAATGCAGAACAAATTATTTTAGTTTCCATTGACTTCAATGGGGAAACTCGCTTTGATATGCGAGTACTTTGGATTACGAGCATTCTCCTGGAACTGATTATGCTCGTAATCCGAGGTTTCACTGTACCTCTGCATCAAAGTCTTTTAGAAGAATAAGAAGCCAGCATATGATTCCACTTGCCACCGACCACCTGAAAACAAAATATGAATACTGGGAAAGTTGACCTTTATGTTAATATGATACCACCCAGGGCCTAGTTCTGTGAAAAAACAAAACAAAATGGTTTGCATTATGCTTCCCTACCTGCCAAAAGATTTGTACTACTGCGCAGCCAAGTGATTCAAACACCCCTGTCAGACAACATAATCAGGTCCTTGATCTTCATTTGATCAACAGTTTGGTGAAGAATACACACCCAGCCTGCTGACTTTACATTAAAGAAGCAGCACAGTGATGAGTGTTCTCTACAGCTATTAATGGTCACTGTCAGCACATGTGCTTATGGCTGAAGCTGATTGACGGTCTGAGTGTTGCTTTACAGAGGATTTTGGGAGGCTGATACCAAGTCAAATCCAGGTACTTAAAGTGGAGCTCCACCCTAAATTTGCACTTCTGCTAATCAGAACCCCCCCCCCCTCCGGTGTCACAATTGACACCTTTCAGGGGGGAGGGGGGTGAAGATACCTGTCTAAGACAGGTATTTTCACCCACATCCGGGAGTCCTCTCTTCGGGAATCTGCGGGAGTGACGTCACTTCCCCCAGACTTCCCGTAGTGTTCTGGGAGACACTCGGCTCCCAGAACACAGGAGGACGAATCAGAACGGCGCAGCGCGACTCGCGCATGCGCCGTAGGGAACCGGGCAGTGAAGCCACAAGGCTTCACTTCCTGGTTCCCTCAGCGAGGATGGTGGAGGGGGCAGCAGAGTGACGAGCGATCGCTCGTCCTCTGCTGCGGACGTCGCTGGACTCCAGGACAGGTAAGTGTCCAAATATTAAAAGTCAGCATCTGCTGTAGCTGTAGCTGCTGGCTTTTAATATTATTTTTTTTTGGCGGAGCTTCGCTTTAAACTAGTTCAATTTTTTTACATTTGTTTTCTTGGTTTGCTTGTAGCTCTGTTGCTAAAATAAGACCAGCTTTAACTTTACATTATGTTTGGATGGCATTTGCTGAATAAATCATTGCAAATCAAGGTTAGAGGTAACAAGAAAGACAGATGCAGAGTGGAAGTGAGCTCCATATGCCAGCATGAATCACAACAACCCACTGTATGTGCATAAGTTAATTACCCCTTTGAGCTAACAGCTAAAATGCACCACACACACAACTTGTTATTCAGCAAAACAAACACTGAGTATGCTTTTATATTCGCCACTGGCTTTCTGCCTGTTTACATACATTACAGCCTGTCACATTACTTGTTTCTAAAATGTTTAATTCAACCTGTCATTAGAGAAATATGGGAGCGTTCTTTGCTGACCTTCCCCTGAAAATGCCATTGTATGGGTTGTTATGCCGATCACTGGATTTAAGTCTTACTAATTTGGAATAAGCATGTGAAGGTCTGATAGATAAAAGAGCCTTATATGCATTTTAGCTGCATGTTTTGCCTACCAGCCACTCAAAGCAAGAGGATCAGCATGACAGTAAAGGCCCGTACACACGATCAGATTTTCTGAAAACAATTGTGTGATGGCAGGGTTTTTGTCGGATAATCCGACCGTTTGTACGCTCCATCGGACAATTGTTTTCGGAATTTCCGACAACAAATGTGGGATAGCATGCTCTCAAACTTTCCGACAACAAATGTGTTCCGTCGGATTTTCCGATCGTGTGTACACAAGTCCGTCGGACTAAAGTCCAAAGTACAAACACGCATGCTCCGAACCAATGCTAACCATAAGACAACATTTGCAGAAGTTGCCCAAAGGGTGGCACTAAAGAACAGAAAAAACACGTAGTTTCGTGTATGTTGGCTGAAAAAGTTCACGGCCAACGATCTTCGCACAAAATTCCAGGGATTTGTCCGATGGAAATCCGATCGTGTGTACGAGGCTTTACCCTTGTGGGGAAAAAAACAAGCTGATATTTTATTGTTTGATATGCCTTGTGCATCAAATATTTCAAACTGTAACTAAAGTTCGGTTACAGAACAGTAAGTCAAAATTAGTATTATGCATTGTGTAGTAACCAACTGCAGCCAATCAGTAACCATTCCAAAGAAAAAACAAGGCAACTGCACACCAATGAGTTATCCAAATGTTAATGCTTTATTCCAGCCAAGACCTTGGCTTTAAGCCTGCCATAGATGGATCATAATTCGGCTGGTTTAGCATGGACCAGCTGAATTTCAATCCTTCTATGGTTGTTCTCACTCCAGAGGAGTTGATGTAACTGTTATGCCCCTCACTACACGTGACTGAGGTGTATTTGGGCACACTGATAACTCCTCTCATACCAATGCATTCCGGTAGGCGCAGAATCCTTTTGAACTTTTATTGACACAAGATAGAGTAAAACTGTAACAGATACAAACAAAATGCAATTAATAAAAGATTATACAATTAGTGCCTCCCTATCTATCTATCTAGCTCAGTGGTTCTCAACCTTCTAGTGCCGTGACCCCTTGATAAAATTTCCCAAGTTGTGGGGACCCCTAACAGTAAAATTATTTTCGTAGCGAGGGTTGTCAGCACCCAAGGCAAGACAAGTAATTTGCGCCTCTAACCCACAGACATTTAGCGCTCCCTTCCACTTCCACTCGTAAAGTATTAAAACCCCTTATGGTACATTTTAGGATGTACCACTCTTTTTGTTCTCCTTTCTTTACCTTTTATCTCTCTCTAGCCTAATTTCTTGTTCCCCCATCCCTCACTCTAGACGTCTTTCTTGTTCTTTCTCTTGTTCTTTCTCTCCCTTTTTCTTTGTTACTCCCTCTCTTTTCCTTTCCTTTCCACATATTCTCTATTTTTATTTCTTCTCCTTGGTGGGGGGGGGGGGGAGATGAGTGGCAGTGCTGGGGAGAGTTCTGATCAGCCAACATAGGTGCTCTTGGTCAAGGTCATCTGCTGATCTGAGAACTGTAGTGGGGACTTTTAATGGGAACTATAATCACAGGTAGTGTTACTCACTGTGTCTCCGACTTTGTGGTGTCTTGTAGCAGTGACACCTCTACCGATATCAGGAGATAGGGTCTCCTGCAGTCCCTCCCACTTCACATTCATCACCAGTCAGACATCTAATCTCTGCCCCCCAGCCATGTCGTGAACTGACTGGGCAGCTGCAAAGAGGCTGAGTGGGCGGTGGCGGGCTCCAGGGACAGTCCTGCTGGACGGCCTCAAAAAGGCTGGGAGAGTGGTGCAGGCTTCAGGAACAGCCCAGGATTTGGTGACCCCCTGGCAAATCATCATTCGACCCCCGAGGGGTCCCGACCCCCAGGTTGAGAACCACTGATCTAGCTGAAGACACAAATAGTAAACATACCGAAGATGGATCCGGATGGCTAGCGTAGAACTTAGCAGCCGATGTGTTTGCTTCCAGGGTGAAAGGGAAAAGGAAAAAAGTCTGAAGAAGCTGACGCAAGGCCTGATGGGATTGAAAGTACGGAGGCTTGCATGTAACAAATCTAACCAGCTATTCTAAATGACTAGATTGAAATAGATATAGAGCAGTTATACAAAACGGCCACTAGATGGCAGCATAGATTATTCTAATTAAACCAAAAAGTCTATAGGAAGATTACAAGCCTTATTAACAAAGGCATGACACTCCCCGCCTGGTTTCCCGCGTATACCACATATCATGGCACTCCGGAGGAGAGTAACAAAATAAGTTCAGAAACAGGTCTGAGGAAAAGTTTAGGCTGGCCTTGCCTAATGACTTTGAGTTTAACTTTCCTGACGTTTCCATCTTCACTGGGAAACACTTGGGTTATCAGACCCAAAGGCCACTCGTTTCTCCTCGATTGAGAGTCTTTCATGAGAACGATGGCACCAGGCTCTAAGTTGGGCTTACTGTCTTGCCATTTGAAATACGTCCTCCAACTCTTAACAGTCCTTCATTGTCTATAAAGGGGTTGAGTTTCCTCAGAGGACAGTTCTTTGGAATGCTCTTGTGATTTTGAAGACATTCTAGTGTTACTGCATAAGTCTCTTGTTGGACACAGCGGATGATTAAATTTTTTGCTTCTGTGAGCTCATCTACTGTATATGGCTTGTGTCAGTAATGCTAAACTTTGCAACAACTTGGTCTTGTAGGGGTACCTCTAAAGGATCTGGCTATGTGAACCAAGCAAGCTGTAGCTCTTTGTAAGGACGGATATCTGAGTCAGATTCAGGTTCTAACAGTACATATGTCTCCCTTACTGGAGTGGTAGGCACTGGCTTGTACAGGAAGGGTGGTCCTGTGAGCCATGTAGTGTCTTTGAGACGGGATGCTGGCACAGACCTTGTAGCATGATCTGCTGGGTTATGATCAGTTGAGACATAACGCCACTGGGTGGGCTGTGTCGACTTCCTGATTCTAAGGACTCTGTTGTGTACATAGACATAGAATCTCCTACTTTCGTTGTAAATATAGCCCGAAACTACCTTGCCGTCTATGTAAAACTCTGTGTCCTCGAGTTCTAGATCCATCTCAGATGTAATAAGTTCTGCTAGTTCTACTGCTAGTACAGCAGCACACAGTTCCAATCTTGGAATGGTGGTTTAAGGACATGGTGCTAGCTTGGCCTTGCCCATAACAAACCCAATATGAACTTGGCCCTCGATGTCTACTGACTTGAGGTAGGTTACTGCTCCTATTGCTTTAACTGAAGCATCGCAGAATACACATAACTTTCTAGACTGAACCCTTGCAGTAGGAAAGTGGGTGTATGGTCTATGTACGTGTAAGTTGGATAAAGTCTTTAAAGAGTCTCTTCATGTTACCCATAATGTCTCTTTCTCTGGAGGTAGTGGAGAATCCCAATCACATGTGTTTGCGGTGAGCTCTCTAAGCAGAATCTTACCTTGGACGGTAACCGGTGCTGCAAACCCAAGTGGATCATACAGGCTGTTGATGGTGGATAAGACACCTCACTGTGTGAAGGGCTTTGGCTCTTGGTCAACCTGAAAGGTAAGGGTGTCAGACTTGAGGTCCCAGTTGAGTCCTAGACTGGGTTGCATAGGAAGAGAGTCTGTAGCTAAGTCCAGATCTTTTTTTTTTTTTATCCAAATCTTTTTATTATTCGGTTACTCAATTGATACATGTGATCAGTGCATTTAATCTTGCATAATAATATATATAAAAAAAACATATTAAGATACATGTCCATATAATATAAACCTTATCAATTTACAGTGCAACAATAACATTTTTATGTTCTATTTTACTTTTATCCACCCCCCTTCCTCAAAACTACTATCCCCGCTCATCCCGCTCACCCGACCCTTTAAGTCTAAACAGCCTAGATCATTTCTCCTACCCACAAACTCTCTCAAGGCTAGTGCATGGTCATTAACACATTCAAGCTACAATTCCCCCCCCCCCCCACCAGCCATCCCAATAGATCTCTACATAAGGAGTCTATCCTTTATCAGTTGTAGTGGTGCGAGGTTGGGATCCCCCAACCATGGTTGCCATATAAGGTTAAATTTGTCCAGGCAAGCTGTTCTCTGAAAAGCAAGGTATTTACGTAAGTAATCCACTGCTTCCCCGTGGGAACCGCAGCTGCCATCCAATATTGCGCTATGAGCTTTCTAGCTAAGTACATCAGTCTTGTTATCATATAATACCTTCCTTGCGGGAACTTTTCAGCATCAATCGCCCCAAGCAAGTACACTAGACGGTCCAATGGTACAGGTACCTGGGCCACTCTTGTGATGCACTGGGAAACCTCCTCCCAGTATCGATGAAGCTTTGGGCACCTCCAAATTAGGTGTATAAAGTCTCCTTGCTGTGCTTTGCACTTTGGGCACAGGGGGGAGTCCCTTCCTCCCCACTTGTAAAGCTGTACTGGTGTTCTATAGGCCCTGTGCAAGATAAATAGTTGTGACAATTTATGGGACGCAGATACAGATACCGCCGGAATGGAATCTAAAGCCATATCCCACTCGTCCCCATCTATGTCTCAGATGTCTACTGCCCATTTACTACGACATCTAAGAGAGGCATGGTCCTGGACTGAGGATAGTAGTTCCACATACATTTTTGATATTAATCCTCTCCGGGTATCTGCCTGAAGAACTTCCATCAACAGGCAGATCTTTGAAGTCACTGGCATAATCCTGGGAAGGGAAGGCTTCCATGACAACCTTGCTGTTTGATGCTATCTTATGCAGTCTGAGATTTGAAGAGGCAAGTGTGCTTTGAGTCCTCTTGAGTTGAATTATTGCAGCTTCGGGTGAAGAAAGTGATTTCAGACCATCATCTACATAAAAGTCTCTTTCAATAAACTGTGTAACGTCTTTCTCACCTTCTTGGGCAGATAGCTTAAGTCCATAGATGGCAACAGCAGGAGATGGACTGTTACCAAAAACGTGCACTTTCATGCGGTATTCTGTAATGTTTTTAGTAGGGTCATTGTCTTTGAACCATAGGAATCTCAAGAAGTTCCTGTGTTCTTCCTTGACTTGGAAGCTGTGAACATTTGCTGAATGTCTGCAACTATGGCAACTGCTTCCTTGCGGAATCTGATAAGAACACCAAGAAGTGTGTGGTTGAGATCTGGTCCCTTAGGAGGACATCATTTAATGAGACTCCTTGATGCCGAGAGCTGGAGTCAAACACTACCCAGATTTTACCTGGCTTCTTGGGGTGGTAGACACCGAAGATTGGTAGGTACCAGCACTCTTCATTGTCTTTTAGAGGTGGGGCTATCTCAGCATGGTCATCCTCAAAGATCTTACTCATGAATGAGAAGAAATGCCCTTTCATTTCTGTTTTTTTTTTGAAAATTGGATCTGAGGGAAGAAAAGCGTTTCAAAGCTTGTTCTCTGTTATTAGCAAGACAGGGTCTCTGCGTTTTGAAAGGCAGGGGTGCCACCCAGCTGTTTTCATTGGTTTTGTAGAATCCCTGTCTCATTATCTCCAAGAAGATATGATCTTCAATAGATGGGCCAATTTTGTGATCTTTAGTATTTTGGAAAACTGAGCACCCTAAATGATCTCTGTCTTCATCACAAAGAAGATTAGCGGTGTAAGGGTTGGAATGAATTACACTGGTAGGCTTCTGTCTAACGAGGAATCTGTTGGTGCAAGGCTGAAATAGGGATGGACGCCCACCTTCTAGTGTCTTTTGTAAAGAGAGAGTTCACGCTGGTTGGTTTGTGAACACTCCCTAGGCATACGTTGCCTATGATGACCCATCCTAGATCTAGCTTCTGGGCATAGGGGGAGTTGTGGGGACCATTGAGTTGTTTTCTCACCTTGTGAACTCTGATGATGTCCCTCCCAAGGAGAAGCGCTATCTCAGCCTGGGGATTCCTGTTCAGGGATGAGATGTGCTATACCCTTCAGATGTCTGTGATGAAGTTCCACCTCTGATGTTGGGATCTCCTCTCTGTCCGTTGGGAACTGATTGCACTCGATTAGAGTTGGCAGAGGCAGGGTGGTATGACCATCAAAGGATTCGATTTGGTAACCAATGGCTCTTCTCCCAGTTTCTTCACTTACCCCTGTACAAGTCTTGAGTAAGTATGAAGAGCCGGCTTCCTTGATTTTGATGGTGTCAAAGAAGGCTGAGCTGGCGAGTGATCTGTTTGCTTTGATGTTAGATAAATTTAAAATTATACTTTATCTGTCAACTATCAAGATGCATATTATTCTTCTAAAGTTAAAATGTTTGTTTTATATAACTCTATTATACATAAATATGCTGAATAGCTCTAATAGTCCTAATTACTGGAATAAGTCATATGACCATATTCTATTTGTGCAAAAAATGTGCTGACTTATAGTAAAACTGTATTTTGCTTACATCTGCCAAACATGGGCTGTGAACCATGAAATAATTTATGTATCCATTGTATGAAATATCCTGTCATAAGGTGTAGGCTGAAAAAGGATATTTCCCTCTTTCCTGCTAAAACGTCAGAATAAAGGTTGAAATTATACACATGATCAGGACGTTACGAGCAGGAAAGGGGAAGGTTTAAGGGTTATAAAAGCAGAATGTAAATCTATGACAGGCAGAAAATGGATCTCTGAAGCCGCAAATATACTTTAACCATTTTCTCTGCATATGCAATAAAACATCTTGACTTGTAACGAGAGTCGGTCCGAAATTTCCTTTGACATTTTGGTCCTTCGGACCGGAAGTCCAAATTCCTGGAAAGCACTAGCCAACAACCCAGTGAACCGATGTCCGTACGGCAAAAAACTGTAAGTCCTCCGTCTTAAATTTGACGTTAACAGAGGCCAGCTCACTGAACTAGTGCCTCCCGGGCAGCGACTTTCCGGATCAGCACAAGAGACCGCTCTCGGGGCAAGGTAAGATATTTTCATTTATTATATTATACCTTTAGGCCTAAATGTGATTAGGGATTTAATGAATTAAGGGATTTTTGTTAAATACATATAATATAGAGATGAATTGAATGTTTATCTGTTGTGTATATGTTTTGCTTTATCCGAGTTGAGGGAATATAAGTAGATACGTCCGTAGTTTAAATCCCTTTGATATAGGAGTATGGTCCCATTCTAATACCCGGGTGCAGATAAAGGAAATTTGTCGACAAAGGACCTAGGTCCTGACAGCCTTGTAAACTGCAGGAATTCCCGTGGGGGACACATAAATATTCCTACATCAAAAACATGAACCCCTGTTAATACAAAGGTATGGCCTGATAGATTTCCAGGTAACAAATAGAGGTAATTTGACGAGCCCTTGCGCTCAGCCAGCCTTGTATGTTGTGTAAAAAACCTGTACAGGCATTTATAAATACTGTTGAATTAACAAATATTAATGTTTTGATAAAGTGTTGGAACAACAGTCGAGAGAAATTAAGTCTCTTTTGTAATTCTGTTCATGCTCCCTACAGTTTACTGAAATATTAATGTTTTGATCAGGGGGGGTTGACCAGTCAGGTGAATTTACGTTCGCCTTGTAATTCTGTTCATTCTCCCTATAAATGAAAAAACATTAAGTAAGAAGACAAGACACCAGTATTATAGCAGCACACAAGATCAATAATCTAGAAGTGATATGTCACGACTAGAAAGTTTGTGAGTAGCTGCAGAAGTGATAAGATACTGTGTGCAGGTATTGTGTCAGTGTGAGAAGACCTTACAAAAAAAAAAAACTCTGTGTGCACGTTTAAATGGGTGTGATCCATGGAAAATCTGTTGGTTTGAATGAAGATGCTAAGTATATGTGTAGTCTAGACAAAGAGAATGTGAAATTTCTTAAGATGTGGGAAACAAAATATGATTTTGATACTTCCTTAAATAAGGATGGTTGTGTAATGCTGTGTAGAAAGCTTAAAAATAAGGCCGGCCTGAAAAAAAAAAAGGGAAACAGAAGAAATTAGGTCTTCCCCAGGCAAAAAAATGGCTTGAGGAGGCTAATCGTAGGGTAAATTCAGAAAACCATAAAAAAAAACTATGTTTTTTTAGACAAAGAGGAGGACAATAATATGACCGTCCTCCGAAGCTTAGTTCAGCAAGTATTGACTGAACAAAACTCAACAAATCAAATACACCCAACAGCCCCCACACACCCTTTAGAAGATACCCCAAACCCACTGACAGTTGCCGCTCCCCCTTTAACCACAACTCCCACTCCCAAATCCCTATACCCTATTGCAGACTTACATTCCCCACCACCATAGGGGACAGAGGCATGCAATAGGCCACCTCGACTGACCCCCCGACTATCGGCAAACAACCCTTTTTCCATGCAATGTGACCCCCCACTGTTTGCTGTCCCTTCGTGGTCACCTGGGTCACCCCCAGATGCAACCGTTTCTCCTACGGCTGCAGCAAAACCCCCTCTCAAAATTACCCTTGCTGTCCAGAGAAGTCCACAAGGGACCCCCCTTACAGCAACGGTTACAAAACTCGTCGGCAACCTGCTCAATAAATTAATATCCCCCGCAGCTGGGGAACAAACAGAATTTGGGGAGGAAGAGTTCCCATTAATTGAAGTTCCCAACCCTAGGGCAGGACAAGATGTAGGAGGTGTACCAGCCCCCAACACTATGATGATCTATCGCCCCTGGACCCCCGAGGATGTTAAGAAAGCTATTGAAGGGATACCACATCCCAAAGTTAACATAGCTCAATTCAGGGATGGTATCATGGGAATGATTGCTAGCTATCATCTCAATGGGAGGGAAATAGAGCAGGTCATCCGACAGGTACTGGGACCTGACCGGCATCATGTAGTGGGAGATTGGAGTGGATTAAACAACCAGGGAAGGGTGTTGCCTCATGATGATGCAGCACTCGAAGTCAGGAGAAATGCTCTTATAGCAAGGATAGAAAATAGATGGGTACGTCGGGCCGACTGGTCCATTATAAATCAGTGTATGCAAGGAGAAGAGGAAACAGTGGATAATTTCATTGTTAGGATGAGGGAGATTTTCAATAACCACTCTGGGATAGAAATCCCAGCAGACCAAGTGAACGATAGCCCATATGAGCAACAGCTAAAGAATGCAATCCTGAAGGGGCTGATAGCCCCTATATCAAGTTTTGTTACCAAACACATGATTAACCATAGGATTTGCAGACTTCAGGAGCTAATTGAGTATGCAAGGCATGCTGAAAGGCACTTCCAATCAAAAAAGAAAGTAAAAAAAGGGAAGGTGTTTATGATGGGTGAAAGTAATGATGTGTATGTTGTTGAGAATCGGAACAAAAGATTGGGGAACACTCGAACAAGGCCCCGCATTCAGGATTATGAGGGGAAAAAGAAGAGGGGGGAGTGTTTCCTGTGTGGTAAAAGAGGTCACTTAGCGAGAGCATGTGAGTCAAACAGAGAGGAAGAAGCATGACTAGAAAATGTTGGTATGTCCACAGAGAGAGATACAGAGGGAAATGAGGAGAAAGAATCTGAGATCTTGGATGTGTGTAATGTTGAAGCTTGTTTGCATGCTGAAGTCAAGCCAGAAATAACATTGATTGTAAAGGGTAGTTGGGTAACATTTCTCTGTGACACCGGGGCTTGCAGGACCCTAATACACCCACTGGATATGCCACCAGGGGTAAAGAAAACAGGTGTAGTATATGTAAAGTCTGCAAATGGGTTAATGCACCAGGAGGCCGTGTCTGAAGGCCTTACTGTGGAAGATCCACAGACAGGTAAAAAGGCTCAGTGTAAAATTGTAATTTCAACGAAATGTCCTGTTAATTTGTTGGGTAGAGACATGTTGCATGCTCTCGATATTTCTGTCATACCAGTGGAGGGGGGCCTCAAAGCCCATCGGCTGTGTGAAAAACGAATCACAGCCGTGGATAATGAGCCCCGATACTGGTATAGCTTGGATTTGCAAACTGAGGGGTTAAAGATGCCCAAAACCCTGACAGAAATAGTTGAAGAAGAGCCTGTGAGGAGCGGGTACAAGGTCCAGACGAACCTCCATTGCACTATGTACTACAAAAAGACCTCAGGGCCTGATAAGTCTTATGAGAAACAGTTAATGAGTCTCACTAACACTAAAGTGCTCTTAAGATACCTGTACTGTGATAAGGAAGGAAATAGTGTGGCTACTTGTCTCCTACCACAACCAATTCTGCAAATATACAGGCAGGATACTGTACCTCATGTTTCGGTCACCCGGAACCCTGGGGTATCATGGTATGAGCTGGGAGAACTTATCACAGACTGGGTTCTACTAACAGATGAGGAACTAGAATCCAAAGGGATTCGGAGGTGCAGATTAGCATGGTTTGTTGAATGTACACCCAGAATCCACATGATTGAAGTTTGTGACAAAAGACAGTGACTGACACTTTTGACCCAAGAAGAAGAGGATGCCTTAAAAGACGTCCCCGATTTCTTGTGGTCAAAAGGAAAAACAGACGTTGGACTAATTAAAACAGCCAGTGAGGTCCAAATAACCCCTAAAAGTACAATGAGGCCTCATCAAAAACAATATCCACTAAGGAAAGATGCCGAAGAGGGAGCAGACCACTTGATAATGGAATTACTAAAAAATGGTGTCATCATTGAATGTCCGGATTCACCATGTAACACGCCCCTGTTCCCAGTCAGGAAGCAGAAGGGAGGGGAAGATGGGTGGAGACTTGTACAGGATTTACAGGCGGTCAATAGGGCCGTATTACCGAGGGCCCCGGTGGTCCCAGACCTGCATGTACTTCTGAACGACCTTCACCCAGATAACAAGGTATTTTCTGTCATTGATATCAGTAACGCTTTCTTTTCTATTGCCTTACACAAAGACAGTCAGTTCTGGTTCGCTTTTACACATAAAAAGAAAAAATACACATACACCAGGTTACCCCAGGGATATTGTGAAAGTCCAACTATTTTCTCACAAGAATTGTCCAATAATTTGTCTCGGTTTGTACCTCCCTGTGGGAGTCAAATTCTCTTGTATGTGGATGACATTTTGGTAGCAGCTCCTTCGGAGCAACAATGCAAACTTGACACCTTGGCTCTGATGCATTTCCTCGCAGAACAAGGTCACAAGGTCAGCAAGCATAAACTACAACTATGGAAAGAAAAGGTGACATACTTGGGTTATATTTTGTCTCAAGAAGGCAGACATCTGGATGAGATCCGAAAAGAGGCCATCCTTCATGTCCCCAAACCACGCACCAAAAAAGAAATGATGTCATTTCTTGGTATGGCAAATTTTTGTAGAGCATGGATAGCTAATTATGCTACGGAGGTGTCTTTCTGATCTCATCTATGGTACACAAATGTCTGCGAAAGATTGCATCCAGTGGAATGTACAAGCAGAGGATGCATTTACAAAAGTGAAGCACCTCATTGTGGGTTCCTCTGTGCTCAGCTTACCCAATTACAGTAAAATATTTTATCAGACTGTAGACTGTAAAGAGGGGTACATGACTTCTGTTCTTACTCAGGTTTATGGGGACAAACACAAACCAATTGCATTTTACTCAACTAAATTAGATCCAGTGGCACAGAGTTTTCCCCACTGTGTACAAGCTGTAGTAGCAGCCTCATTGACCATACGGTCCTCTGCATTGATAGTATTGTTCCATCCCCTGGTACTTAAGGTCCCACATGCCATCTCAGTGATCTTACTACAAGACAAGATCTCCTATTTATCTCCAGCCAGACATTTATCATGCATGACTACACTTCTGGGACAGCCACACCTTACAATTGAGAGGTGCACTACATTGAATCCCGCTACACTAATGCCAACACCTGGTGACGGGGATCCACATGATTGTATAGCTCAAATTGATGAACGGGTACTCCCTAGAAAGGATCTCACTGATGTTCCCTTTCTAGATGCTGACATTACCTTCTTTGTTGATGGGTCGTGTAGAAAAAACGATAAAGGGATAAATCAAACAGCTTATGCTATAGTGACACATCTAAGGTGAGCTGTAGGATCGTGTTTTCAGCATCAGGCACTATTCTCATAGCATGCTCCTGTGTACACTATGTCCAGCCAAGCTATCCTTTTATCACCCAGTAAATATGCGTGAACACTAACCGGTCATCCTTTTTGATTCACCTAACAGACCAATCCGGTAATCATACTTTTGGAGCCATTACTTGAATTATCTCCATTCACCAGGACTATTTAATTGATATTGATGAATTTATATTTTTTTACATTCTCAATACCGGTATTACTATTAAAGATCATTAGCGGATGAACGAATGCGGTGTGTATGGTTGATCGGGTGGCCATCCTTGTTTAGTGTTTTTGTTGACTAGTCTCATTTTAATCAGGTGTCCTTGATGTTGTGTTTTGTTTAAAACTAATTGAATAAATTAATGAAATTTTCTACTACACTAATTGCGGTTTACTCATTATAAGTCTGTATAATTAGTTGAGCCTTGTTGAAGAATTCTTTTGCTGAAGGACTTTTTGATCCTTCAACTTTCTCCCTTTTTTTTTCTATAGTGACACATGACCAGGTCATTGACGCCAGATCCCTTCCCAATTCCTATTCTGCACAACAAGCAGAAATTATAGCCCTGTCTAGGGCTTGCAGTCTAGGGGAAGGGAAAAAAATAAATATTTATACTGACAGCCAATACGCTTTCTCCATTATACACATATTTGCCCAGCAATGGAAAAATAGGGGTATGATTACGTCCACAGGTAAACCGATCACACATAGAGATCTCATTCTTGCCCTTCTAGAAAATGTACAAAAACCAGCATAAGTGGCTATTTGTAAATGTGCAGCACATAGAAAGGGAACAGATCCAATTACCCTAGGGAATGCACTAGCAGACAAGACGGCAAAAGCAGCTGCTGAAGGACAGCAAATAACGTACATATGTTATACAAATCTCCAAGTAAATGGTGAGGTACGGAAAGCTATTGATGAAACATGGTTATCAGAAATGCAGAAGGCATCACCGGAAGGTGAAAAACAAAAGTGGTTATCAAAAGGGGCAACACTGGTCAATGATGTATATACAAGTACAGACGGTAAACCCATCTTACCTACATCATTATTTAGG
Source organism: Rana muscosa (assembly GCA_029206835.1). Lineage (NCBI taxonomy): Eukaryota > Metazoa > Chordata > Amphibia > Anura > Ranidae > Rana > Rana muscosa. The sequence continues at coordinate 785,666,707 of CM055118.1, forward strand.
TATGCTGCATTATTGAGCCATGGGCAAGCCCATACCTCAAAAGGAGGGATGGTACAGGTGATTAACAAGGTATTCACAACATATGGATTTACAAACTACTTTTACATTTTTTGAGGTCATTTCCCACAACCCCCTTATCCCTTTCACACAATATGCATGGATTTTATTGAATTGAACAAATGTGAGAATAAAAAGTATTGTCTGGTTATTGTTGATATGTTTACAAAGTGGGTGGAAGCTTTTCCTATGACACACCCGGATGGGCAGTCAGTAGCCAAAGTACTAATCAAAGAGGTGATTCCACGACAAGGGATCCCCTCGGTAATTTACAGTGACAATGGCTCCCATTTTGTGAACCGAACAATACAACAGATTGGTAAATGGTATAATATTGACCTGAAAAACCACTGTGTCTACCACCCACAATCTGCAGGCACAGTGGAAAGACATAATGGTACCTTAAAGAGTAAACTAAGAAAATTGATGGAGGAAACAGGAAAAAACTGGGTTCAGTGTTTGCCAATGGCATTGTTAAGTACAAGAATTACCCCTACTGCTAAGGGCCTAACACCGTATGAAATGTTGTATGGTAAACCTTATTCTATTCCTCTCCCTGAAGAGGAAACAGATTTAGCTTGCATATTAAGACTGTTTTCAGAAAATATTACTGGGTCTGAATGTGCAAATGAGAAAAAGAGATACCCTAAAACTAAAATGCGAAGTATACCCCCTTCAGTACAAGCATTACCAGGAAATTTTTCTTGTTTCTCTAACATAGACAAGGATGGTTCAAAGGTTGGCACTCTATCTCCTGAATACTGTGCGACCACAACATCAACTACAGACATTAAGTACCAACTAAAATGGTTTCAGGAACAGAAACGGCAACTGGCTGATGTTTGGTGGCTGTGTGGGGACATGAAACTAAGACCCAGACTGCCACCTAGATGGGAGGGTAGTTGTGCCCTTACCCGCCTGTTGCTTCCCTTTTATATTGTTCCTATGACTAACAAATTGATAAAACTACCAGGTAAACACTATTTTAAACGGTTTAAGCGAGAAACACCCCAAGGATCCTTTGACAACCGGGTTTATATAGACTCAATAGGTGTTCCAAGAGGAGTTCCGGATGAATTTAAAGCACAGAATCAAGTAACAGCAGGACTCACCTCACTCTTCCTATGGGTACAGCCCAATAAGAATGTCGACTGGATAAACTACATTTACTACAACCAGCAGAGGTTTGTGAATTACACCAGAGATGCTATCAAAGGTATAGCAGCACAATTGGACGCCACCTCTTTGACAGCGTGGCAGAACCGTATAGCATTGGATATGTTGCTGGCAGAAAGGGGCGGGGTATGCGAAATGTTCGGCACCTTCTGCTGCACTTTTATTCCAAATAATACGGCACCTGATGGAAGTATCACCAAGGCTTTGCAAGGCCTACAAATGTTATCCCAGGAACTAACTGAGAACTCTGGTGTAGAGAACCCCTTAACAGGACTCTTTGAAAAATGGTTTGGTAAATGGGGTGATCTTGCAAAAGGTTTGCTCATCTCTGTTGTCATGGCAGCCACGGTCCTTACGCTGTGTGGATGTTGCTGCATTCCTTGTATTAGAGGAATTCTTCAAAGACTGATTGACACATCACTAACAAAGACTATGTTTTTCCAGAACAACACTGAACTATACCCGGAACCTGATGAAGATGAACTTACAGTCCTTTCAAAAGACCTATTTGTCTAAATGATAATACCTGGTAAAATAAAGAGCCTGGATATTTGAAGTATTGACATTATAAGTATAATAAGGAGGGAATGTTAGATAAATTTAAAATTATACTTTATCTGTCAACTATCAAGATGCATATTAATCTTCTAAAGTTAAAATGTTTGTTTTATATAACTCTATTATGCATAAATATGCTGAATAGCTCTAATAGTCCTAATTACTGGAATAAGTCATATGACCATATTCTATTTGTGCAAAAAATGTGCTGACTTATAGTAAAACTGTATTTTGCTTACATCTGCCAAACATGGACTGTGAACCATGAAATAATTTATGTTTCCATTGTATGAGATAATTTATGTATCCATTGTATGAAATATCCTGTCATAAGGTGTAGGCTGAAAAAGGATATTTCCCTCTTTCCTGCTAAAACGTCAGAATAAAGGTTGAAATTATACACATGATCAGGACGTTACGAGCAGGAAAGGGGAAGGTTTAAGGGTTATAAAAGCAGAATGTAAATCTATGACAGGCAGAAAATGGATCTCTGAAGCCGCAAATATACTTTAACCATTTTCTCTGCATATGCAATAAAACATCTTGACTTGTAACAAGAGTCGGTCCGAAATTTCCTTTGACATTTGATCGTCCAAGATCACATATAGACAGACCTTCTCCACAGACTTGGATGCATTGGGGTGTAACTACAGGAAGTACTGTGTCTTGTTGCTCCCCGCCGTGCTCTTCCACCTGAGGTGAGGGGGTAAGAGTTCATGGCACTGGCCCTGGATGTAGAGCTGTGTTGTGCTCTGTGCTGTTGCACTCAGAGCAGTTGATGTTCACCTTACAGTCTTTCCCAAGGTGAGAAGTTGATGCGCAGCACCTGTAACAAATTCTGTTTTCTTTGAGGAATGTTCTGTGATCTTGGAGAGTCTTTTCTCTAAAACCTCTGCACTTTAACAACGAATGAGGCTTCTTGTGAAGAGGACACTCTCTGCTTGGATTCTGAGATGGAGATACACTTGTTTTGCGTACTGCAACAGGTGCGTCTTTGAAGTTGCGGGTTGGAGCAGGCTTACTTGACCTAGGGAAAGCAGAGTCAGATGATGAGATGTCAAAACTAGGATAATTTTTTGTGAAATAAGGAAAAAACTGTGCTAGAACCCAGGAAAATACAAGCTGCCAGCACTCAAACAAATAAAGTGAAACGGAACTAGGAATAAACAGTGCAGCGCTATAACATGAATAGTGGTGTGGAATACCGCTATATGATCGGATGATAACCAAGGATCTAAATGGTTAACCGTGAACCTAGAATCAAAAATAATTCAATAAAATGCACAACAGCATGTGTGCAACAGTGATTAAGTTCTCCTGTAACTTAGGCAGTCCACACACTAAGTGCCAATAAAGGTGAATAACTTAATAAGAATTCAAGGAGTCCAAAATGTACAAAACAATAATGTGAGTGACTTCTATGAATTGAGAAGGGTCCATAAACCATAAACACACTCAGTGATATTCCTCCCACAAGATGGCCAGGGTATCAAGAACAACACGTTGACTGTTGAAATCAAATGTTTGAAATAATGGATAGATGAGGTACTCTTACCGCAACAGGTGGACTCAACAGTCATAGTTACATAGTTAGTCAGGTTGAAAAAAGACACAAGTCCATCCAGTTCAACCATAAAAAAAATATATATATATATATATATATATATCGTACAATCCCATATACCCAATTCTATACCCACAGTTGATCCAGAGGAAGGCAAAAAACCCCAGCAGAGCATGATCCAATTTGCTACAGCAGGGGAAAAAATTCCTTCCTGATCCCCCGAGAGGCAATCGGATATTCCCTGGATCAACTTTACCTATAAATGTCAGTACCCAGTTATATTATGTACATTTAAGAAAGAATCCAGGCCCTTCTTAAAGCAATCTACTGAGCTGGCCAGAACCACCTCTGCAGGGAGTCTATTCCACATTTTCACAGCTCTTACTGTGAAGAAACCTTTCCGTATTTGGAGGTGAAATCTCTTTTCCTCTAGACACAAAGAGTGCCCCCTTGTCCTTTGTGTTGACCGTAAAGTGAATAATTCAACACCAAGTTCACTATATGGACCCCTTATATATTTGTACATGTTGATCATATCCCCCCTTAATCTCCTCTTCTCAAGAGTGAATAAATTCAGTTCCTCTAATCTTTCCTCATAGCTGAGCTCCTCCATGCCTCTTATCAGTTTGGTTGCCCTTCTCTGCACTTTCTCCAGTTCCCCAATATCCTTTTTGAGAACTGGGGCCCAAAACTGAACTGCATATTCCAGATGAGGTCTTACTAATGATTTGAACAGGGGCAAAATGATATCTCTCTCTCTGGAGACCATACCTCTCTTAATACAAGAAAGGACTTTGCTCGCTTTGGAAACCGCAGCTTGGCATTGCATGCCATTATTGAGCTTATGATCTACCAAAACCCCCAGATCCTTCTCCGCTACGGATCCCCCCAGTTGTGCTCCCCCTAGTATGTATGATGCATTCATATTCTTAGCCCCCAAGTGCATAACTTTACATTTATCAACATTAAACCTCATCTGCCACATAGTCGCCCAATTAGACAGAGCATTGAGGTCGGCTTGTAAATTGGAGACATCCTGTAAGGACGTTATTCCACTGCATAGCTTGGTGTCATCTGCAAAGACAGAAATGTTACTTTTGATCTCAGACCCAATATCATTTATAAACATATTAAAAAGTAAGGGTCCCAGCACTGAACCTTGGGGTACACCACTGATAACCTTGGACCATTCAGAGTAAGAATCATTAACCACTACTCTCTGAATTCAGTCTTTTAGCCAGTTTTCTATCCATTTACAAACTGATATTTCCAATCCTGTAGACTTTACCTTGCACATGAGCCATGAGTGGGGAACTGTATCGAACGCTTTTGCAAAATCCAAGTATACCACGTCCACAGCCACCCCTCTGTCCAAGGTCTTACTTACCTCTTCATAAAAAGAAATCAGGTTTGTCTGACAACTTCTGTCTTTCATGAATCCATGCTGTCTGTTGCTTAAATAGTTTTTTTCCAGCAAGAACTCATCTATGTGGTCTTTTATTAATCTCTCCAGTATCTTCCCAACTATGGAAGTTAAACTAACAGGTCTATAGTTACTTGGTAAAGACTTAATTCCCTTTTTAAATATAGGCACCACATTGGCCCTGCGCCAATCCAGTGGTACTATTCCTGTCATTAATGAGTCCCTAAAAATTAAATACAATGGCTTTGAAATGATAGAGCTCAATTCTTTTAGGATCCGTGGGTGTATGCCATCTGGTCCAGGTGCTTTATCCACCTTTATTCCATCTAAATATTTCTGGACCATATCACTTTTGAGCCATTGTGGATTTGGGGCTGTGTCACTACCACCCCCATTTTGGACATGAGCTCCCCCATGCTCCTTTGTATACACAGAACTGAAGAAAGTATTTAATAAATTAGCCTTCTCTTTGTCCCCAGTCACCCACTCTAGATTATTTTGTAAAGGGCCTACATGCTCAGACTTGACCTTTTTACTATTAATATATTTGAAGAATTTTTTGGGGTTTGTCCTACTATCTTTTGCAATCTGTCGTTCATTTTGATTTTTTGCATCTTTGATTTCCTTTTTACATATCCTGTTATATTCTTTGTAACATTTAAATGACACTAGTGTTCCCTCATTTTTATATTTTTTAAAAGCTCTTTTCATATGACAGTGAGTCAGATAGGCTTGAGGTCTCAGCGACTGGAATTTTAGGAACAGGATCTGTGTGGATACCTTGAACTTCTCAACCGGAATCCATGGCACAGGATCTCTGTAGATGCAGTAAACTTCTCAAGTAGTCCTGGAGGAGATGGTCCAATGGATTGGGATGCAAATGCAACACTCCTCCAGCATGCAGGCTCCAAAAGACAAAAAATGTGGGAACAAAAAAGGAGACAAAAAGGGAATACTCCCAATGGTGCATTCAAGGTTCAAGGTTCAAGGTTTATTGAATAAAAATGTCATACAAATGGCAGACAAAAATATAAAAGTGATCAAGAATTTAAAAGCAATGTGGGGTGCAGTGATGCAAGCCCGACGCGTTTCACTTGAAAAGCTCAGTGCACCAGCACTGCATATGTTACTGTGAGATACACACTTTAGATACTGTTCTCCTATTCTGCTATTCAAAAAAATAATAATTTAGGGCAAAAAATAATTTTTTGCTGCGTTTTCTGCATATCTGTACGTGTGAGATACACACTTTAGATACTGTTCTCCTATTCTGCTATTCAAAAAAATAATAATTTAGGGCAAAAAATAATTTTTTGGTTTGTTTTCTGCCCAAAAATGTTTTTTTGCTGCATTTTTTGCATATCTGTACGTGTGAGATACACACTTTAGACACTGTTTTCCTATTCTGCTATTCTGCTATTCAAAAAAATAATAATTTAGGGCAAAAAACATTTTTTGCTGCGTTTTCTGCATATCTGTATGTGTGAGATACACACTTTAGATACTGTTCTCCTATTCTGCTATTCAAAAAAAATAAAAAATTTAGGGCAAAAAAAATTTCTTTGGTGCATTTTCTGCATATCTGTAACGCGTGAGATACACACTTTAGATACTGTTCTCCTATTCTGCTATTCAAAAAAAGAATAATTTAGGGCAAAAATTTTTTTTTGCTGCGTTTTCTGCATATCTGTACGTGTGAGATACACACTTTAGATACTGTTCTCCTATTCTGCTATTCCAAAAAATAATAATTTAGGGCAAAAAAAAATTTTGGTGCGTTTTCTGCATATCTGTACATGTAAGATACACCCTTTAGATACTGTTGCTCTATTCTGCTATTCAAAAAACACCCATTTAGGGCAAGATCCTAAATTTGAGAAATATGAGGAGAACGTCAAAAAAGGGATGTGGCCCCGGTCGTGGTGCTGCTGGTGGAGCTCCTGTTGCAGGGAGAGGACGTGGTCGATCTGTGCCAGCTACATGCACAAGTGAAACACCTTCCTCAGGTGTGAGTAGGCGACAGAGCCTGCAGCGGTATTTGGTCGAGCCTAATGCGGCTCTACGAATGTTGAGGCCAGGACAAGCACAGGCGATAGTAGATTGGGTTGCTGACAGTGCCTCCAGTTCCTTCACATTGTCTCCCACCCAGTCTACTGCTGAAAGATCAGAGTTGGCACCTGCAGCCGATGTCCATCAGTCTTTAACCTCACCCCAAGCGCAGCCGCCTGTCCAGAGCCAATGTGGACAAGCTCACGTTCATTAAAATGAACCAGGCATGGATCCCACAGGATTTGTCCGTACCTTGTGCAGAATAGACATGTATACCGGCCTTACCCAGCCATTTTTGTATTTTTGATCTTTCTCACTCTTTTGGGGTGTACCCTAATTAAAAAAAAAAAATTAAAAACCAGTGTTGGCTACCTCGTCCTCCTCCACCGCCGCTTCCACCTACACCGCCACATCCACCGCCACCTCAACCTCCTACTCCATTTGGACCTCGTCCTCCTAGGTCAAGATTATTATTTTTTATTTTTATGTATTTTATGTTATTTTAAGTTATTTCCCTATCCACATTTGTTTGCAGAGCACTTGCCATGCTCTTAACAACATTTTCCATTTGCAACCCTCTAGCCCTTTCCATTACTTTTTTAGAGCCATTTTAGTCCTCAAAAGTTCGGGTCTCCATTGACTTCAATGGGGTTCGGGGCCCGAACTCAAACTTTTTTGCAAAGGTCGGCCGAACCCATCGCACCCGAACATCCAGGTGTCTGCTCAACTCTAGTAGTAACCCTTGGCCTCAGGAAAAAAGGATGCCTTTTTTGGGGATCAATCGTGGTGGGTGCTATGTCACTCTAGATAGAACGTGCACCCCTAAAGATGACTCCAGCCCGCTCGGGGAGGGAGGGTCCAAGGATTCTGTCACTGCGAAGTACCTTCCAGTGCCTATTTAGGATCTTTTTATTTTCAATATGCTGCGTGGAATAAGAGGTGAAAAAGGACCATTTGCACTTCTCATCTCTAGTGGTTTTAAGTTTATCCACAAGGAGGGAAGCCCTGTCTATTCTGGACACTGCGGAGATATCAGCATCTAATTCAGTGGATTGGTATCCTTTATCCAAAAAACACTGTTTCAGAATATTGGACTGAGTAAAAAAATCACCCTCATTAGTACAGTTTCTCCTGAGACAGAGAAACTCACTCTGAAGTACCGACATTAACCATTGGTGATGATGACAGCTGTCAACAGGAATGTATCCATTCCTATCTGTGGGTTTAAAATATGTTCGAAACTCCAAATGATTATTGACAGCTGTAATCTCCAAATCAAGGAAATGTATAGAAGAAGAGCTTGCTTCATATGTCAGGATAATACCACGATCATTGTTATTGAGAGTGGTCATAAAATTATCCAAGGACTCTCTGCTCCCCCTCCACAGAAGGAGGATGTCGTCTATATATCTGGCCCACAGGACCATCTCTGGCCTGTCGAGGGCATAGACGACATCCTCCTCCCACTGAGCCATAAAAAGATTAGCAAGGCTGGGGGCATATTTAGCCCCCATTGCTACACCCTTAATCTGGGAAAAGAAAGTCCCCTGGAACCAGAAATAATTGTGCCTAGTAGCAAAATCAGGCAACTCCATTATAAAATTCCTTTGCACAAGAGAGAGGGAAGAGTTCCTCGTAAGAAACAACTCTACTGCGGTCAAGCCTAACTCATGTGAAATGCACGTGTACAGTGCGGACACATCCGCGGTGACCAAAATGATGTCCTCATGGTATTGGACATTCTCAAGCTGTTTAATCAGATCTTTAGTGTCCTTCAGATATGATGGCACAAGCTTAACAAGAGGCTGAAGAAAATGATCAATATATTTTCCAATCCTCGAAGTGACCGAGTCAATCCCACTAAAGATTAAATTCGTGATCACTTTTATATTTTTGTCTGCCATTTGTATGACATTTTTATTCAATAAACCTTGAAGTTTTTTGACCTGCACCATTGGGAGTATTCCCCTTTTTGTCTCCTTTTTTGCTCCCACATTTTTTGTCTTTTGGAGCCTGCATGCTGGAGGAGTGTTGCATTTGCATCCCAATCCATTGGATCATCCCCTCCAGGACTACTTGAGACGTTTACGGCATCTACAGAGATCCTGTTCCATGGATTCCGGTTGAGAAGTTCAAGGTATCCACACAGATCCTGTTCCTAAAATTCTGGTCGCTGAGACCTCAAGCCTATCTGACTCACTGTCGTATGACTGTTGAGTCCACCTGTTGCGGTAAGAGTACCTCATCTATCCATTATTTCAAACATTTGATTTCAACAGTCAACGTGTTGTTCTTAATACCCTGGCCATCTTGTAGGAGGAATATCACTGAGTGTGTTTATGGTTTATGGACCCTTCTCAATTCACAGAAGTCACTCACATTATTGCTGTGTACATTTTGGACTCATTGAATTCTTATTAAGTTATTCACCTTTATTGGCACTTAGTGTGTGGACTGCCTAAGTTACAGGAGATCTTAATCACTGTTGCACACATGCTGTTGTGCATTTTAGTGAATTATTTTTGATTCTAGGTTCACGGTTAACCATTTAGATCTTTGGTTATCATCCTATCATGTAGCGGTATTCCACACCACTATTTATGTTATAGCGCTGCACTGTTTATTCCTAGGATAATTTTTAACCTTTGCTTGATGGCGAATAAAGTCCACAAAATAAGAGAATGGTGGGAAGGGGATGTTGTGCCTTTGCTTGTAGTCAGAGCCTCGTGTAACCCAGGCTTCTTGAAGGCTGTAAGGTAGCTTTTGCACTATAGAGTTAACGCCACGGGCTGTGTCCAGAAAGACAAGGCCTGGCACGTCTCGTTTTGCTTGGCTATTTGGAGTTCTGTCACTAGGTCACTCAATTCTCTCAGCTTCTGGTAGCCTTTGTTTGGAATCTTGGGAAAGTCTTCTATTCTTTTAAAAAGAGAGTTTTCTATATCTTCTGGGGAACCGTAACATTCATCAATCCTCTCCCATATCATGCTCAGCCCTTTGGTTGGGTAATTAATGTTAATGTCTCTGATTCTCCTTGCATGCTCTGATGACTCATTCCCCAGCCAATTGACTAAGAGATCGGCTTCTTCACTTGCCTTTAAATCAAGATCCCTAGTTGCATTTCTGAAGGACGAACGCCATGCTCTATAACTTTCAGGGCGATCGTTAAACTTTGCAAGTCCCTTTGCTAACAGTTCACGTTGTGCTAAGAACTTGAAGAAATCTGACATACCTTGATCATTGTGTGAGTAGCCAGGGGGCGTTCTGTTGTGCCAGGAGCTTGGTGGGTAGTTGAAGTTATCAGAGATACTTTCGCTGTGTCTTTTAACCCGTCGTTCTTTATTTTAGATTTGGTCAACAGTGACGTAGTGTTTTGATAGCCTGGATGCAGAATGTGCCGAAAATTGACTGAATGCGGGTTTACTTTCTTGCTTGATGTATGGCGTGTGAATGGCAGGGGTTGATTCCGCTCTCAGCGCTGTAAGCGGGCAGTTGTCTGGTTCGGCGTGTCGCCGCACATATTCTGAGGTACGCACTGTACTGTCGTCAGAACGGATTTTTTTTCAAGTACGTTGCTGAGCCGCTTACTGGTGGGCTTTGCAAGTTCTTCTAAGATGTCTGCCTCGGCTGCAGCAGCCGCTGACTCCTTCTCTGCAGCTAGTTTCTCTAATGCAGTTTCCATGCATAACTTTTCTAATTTAAGTTGCATTTGCATCTCTTTTTCGGCAAACACAGCTTTTACTTTTTCAGATTCCGCCTTTGCGCGGGCAATGGCGATTGTTTCGCTTTTCACTGACCTCCTTGTGCTCGTGGAGTAAACTTCTGACCATAGGCATGCACACAGGGTGTGCCAGGTGTGCCTGGGCACACCCTAATAACCCTGTGCTGGGCAGATTCCCCCTGATGCTTGACTGCAGTGAAAGGACTGGGGAATCTCTGTCCCTTTCTATGTCTCAAAAGTAAGACATCAGGGGTCTGTTTAGACTCCTGACATTTCACCAAAGCCCCCCAATGGGGCTCCTAAAAATAATTGTAAAAAACAATAATATTTTTTTTTTGTAATAATTAATAAAAAATAATTAAAAAATAAACTAGTGACACCAATCTGTGCCCTTCTGACACCGTCCACTGCTCTACTGACACCAACCTCTGCTCTACCGACACTGTCCATTGCCCTATATATATATATATATATATATATATATATATATATATATATATATATATATAAATAAAACACATGCATATGTGTTTGAGCTTTGGGGTGCACACCCTAATGCAACAGGCTGCGCACACCTATGCTTCGGACCTTGTCGGGAAGTGCTCTGACTTTGTCTGTGACATGGTGTCTGGTTATATGGAAGCTGATAACACTGCTTTCTTACTGGCGTTCTGTATGTTAGCCGTGCTTAGAAGCCTTCGTTTTACTGTTATGCTCCTCACTACACGTGACTGAGGTGTATTTGGGCACACTGATAACTCCTCTCATACCAATGCATTCCGGTAGGCGCAGAATCCTTTTGAACTTTTATTGATACAATATAGAGTAAAACTGTAACAGATACAAACAAAATTCAATTAATAAAAGATCATATAATTAGTGCCTCTCTATCTATCCATCTAGCTGAAGACACAAATAGTAAACATACTGAAGATGGATCCGGATGGCTAGCGTAGAACTTAGCAGCCGATGTGCTTGCTTCCAGGGTGAAAGGGAAAAGGAAAAAAGGCTGAAGAAGCTGACGCAAGGCCTGATGGGATTGAAAGTACAGAGGCTAGCATTTACCAAATCTAACCAGCTATTCTAAATGACTACATTGAAATAGATATAGCGCAGTTATACAAAACGGCCACTAGATGGCTGCATAGATTAATCTAATTAAGCCAAAAAGTCTATAGGAAGATTACAAGCCTTATTAACGAAGGCATGACAGTAACAATCATACATATAGAGAATAGTGATGAGCCGAACACCCCCGGGTTCGGTTCGCACCAGAACCCGCGAACGGACCGAAAGTTCGCACGAACATTAGAACCCTATTAAATAAAATGGATGCGAACGTTCGGATTCTAAAGTGCTAATTATAACGACTATTATCCATGTTATTGTCCGAAACAGAGTTTGGGAACCCGGCTTCTGCACCAGGGGACATGTATCAATGCAAAAAGAAGTTTTAAAAACTGACGTTTTCCGGGAGCAGTCATTTTAATGATGCATAAAGTGAAAAAAAAAAAGTCAAATATTCCTTTAAATATTGTACCTGGGGGGTGTCTAAAGTATGCCTGTGAAGTGCCACGTGTTTCCCGTGTTTAGAACTGTCCCTGCACAAAATAACATTTCTAAAGGGAAAAAAGTCATTTAAAACTGCTTGCGGCTTTAATGCAATGTGTGGTCCCGGTAATATGGATGAAAATCTTTAGGAAAAATGGCATAGCTACCCCATCAACCCCCCCCCTACCCCAGCCCATTACCAGCCCCTTTGGGTCTTGTATGGATATTAAGGGGAACCCCGCACACAAAATAAAAAAGGACCTATATACTCTGAACAGCCGTATACAGGCGGTGCATACAAGACAGGGACTGTAGGTTTGTTCTTATGTAGAATCTGTTTATAATTTTGAACAGCTGCATTGTTTAAGTGGAGCTCCATGGCAAATTCCTTTTTTTTTAGTTTTTTGTAAAACATAGGGAACGGTTATCACCCCTGTCACATTTTTTTTGCTGTCTGTGCCCCTGTTCAGAACATTTCACCTCACTTTGCGTCCCAATGACAACTGTTTTTGAAATGTGGTGTTTTTATTGAAACAAGGATTGGTGATAAAGCATCAGTAGAGAGGAGACACCTTTCTCCCATATTAATTCTTACAGGAGAGAATTTTCCTTCCAAGGGGTAGATTTCCTCTCACTTCCTGTTGTCTTCTTCCGTTTGCAAGTAGTAGTCGTTTGTAAGTTGGATGTTTGAAAGTAGGGACCTGCCGTATATACTCTGCAGAAATTGGCCCCTTAGGTGTTGGTGTTGGCACAACACTGTAAGCACTCACAGTTACTCTTGGTGGGTGCTGGAACGCCCTGCTGTCAACTATTATATCAGGAATTGTAATAACATATAATTGTTGATCAGTGGTAGTAAAAATTGGGCCTTTGATGGTGGTGCTGGTGCCACAACACTGTAAGGCCTGACAGTTACTCTTGGTGGGCGCAGCAATGGGCCCTGCTGTGAATTATTAGATCAAGAATTGTAATTGCATGCCCCTGTTAAACAGGGGCTGAAAAATTAGGCCTTTGGTGGTGGTGGTGGTGGTGATGGTGGTGCTGGTGCCACAACACTGTAAGGCCTGACAGTTACTCTTGGTGGGCGCAGCAATGGTCCCTGCTGTGAATTATTAGATCAATAATTATAATTGCATGCCCCTGTTGAACAGGGGCTTAAAAATTGGGCCTTTGGTGGTGGTGGTGGTGGTGATGGTGGTGCTGGTGCAAAAACACTGTAAGGCCTGACAGTTACTCTTGGTGGGCGCAGCAATGGGCCCTGCTGTGAATTATTAGATCAATAATTATAATTGCATGCCCCTGTTGAACAGGGGCTGAAAAATTGGGCCTTAGGCACTGGTGGCACAACACTGCAACCCCTCACAGATACTGTACTTGGAGCACAGCAATGAGGCCTGTTGCAAAGTATTGCATCAAAAATTTTAATTACACGCCCCTGTTAAACAGGGGCTAAAAAATTGGGCCTTAGCCACTGGTGGCGTCACCCATAAACCAAAATGATCTTCCAAGCTATCATCGTTAATCGTATCATTGAGGAGGAGGAGGAGGATAGCCAGTCAACATAACAGCACAGGCACTCAGCATCAGCATCAGTCTTGAAGGGATGTGACATTTTAAAATCAATTAGTCTGTTATATCAGCATCTGGTGTGTGGTAGCTGGTGGTGATCCAAGACTGGTTCATCTTGATGAAAGTCAGTCGATCAACCGAGTCGGTAGACAGGCGCACCCTGTGATCCGTGACAAATCCTCCAGCAGCACTGAATGTGCGTTCTGAAAGAACGCTGGATGCAGGACAGGCCAGTAGCTCAATTGCATACTGTGCAAGCTCTGGCCAGTGATCCATCCTCAAGACCCAGTAAGCCAGAGGATTTTCGGTGGGGAAGGTGTCCAAGTCTGACCTTGCCCCTAGGTATTCCTGCACCATGTATATCAGACGCTGGCGATGGTTGCTGGAGCCGATCATACTTTGGGGCTGCGGACTAAAGAATTGTCTGAACGCATCGGTCAGACGGCCACCTTCCCCACCGCTCCTTCTTTGACTGCCCGAAGCCTCAGCAACTCGTTGTCCAGGACCAGGAGTTTGTAACCTCCCAGTCTCTGGGAACGCGTTGCACAGACCTTTCTGCAAGGCCTCCCGGAGTTGTCTCATCCTCTGCTCCCTCTGCGACGGTACAATAAGGTCCGCAACCTTACCCTTGTACCGTGGATCAAGGAGAGTGGCCAGCCAGTAATGGTCCCTCTCCTTGATCCGAAGAATACGAGGATCCTTCCGCAGACTTTGCAGGATCAGGGAGGCCATGCAGCGTAGGTTAGCTGAGGCATTCAGTCCGGAGTCCTCTGGGTCACTAAGGACGACATGATCCGCAGCCACCTCCTCCCAGCCACGTACAAGTCCACTGGTTTCTTGGGACTGTAAATCATCCCTAAAAGACTGCTGCTGATGATGCTGAGTGCCAGCCTCCACCTCCATGCTGACACAATCCTCCTCCTCCTCCTCCTCCTCCTCCTCTTCCTGTGCGATGGGTGGGACAGAAGGAACACTGTCTGGGTAAAGGGGGCCTTGAGAGGCAAGGAAGTCTTCCTCTTCCTGCCTCTGTTCTGCCTCAAGTGCCCTGTCCATTATTCCACGCAGCGTGTGCTCCAACAGGTGGACAAGAGGTACAGTGTCACTGATGCATGCACTGTCACTGCTCACCATCCTCGTGGCCTCCTCAAATGGTGCCAGGACAGTGCATGCATCCCTGATCATGCCCCACTGGCGTGGTGAAAAAAACCCGAGCTCCCCTGACCCTGTCCTGGTGCCGTAGTCGCACAGGTACTCATTGATGGCCCTCTGCTGCGTGTGCAGCCGCTGCAGCATGGCCAAAGTTGAGTTCCACCTGGTGGGCATGTCACATATAAGGCGGTTCTTGGGCAGGTTCAACTCCTTTTGAAGCTCAGCCAGGCGAGCACTGGCATTATAAGATCTGCGGAAATGCACACAGACTTTCCTGGCCTGCCTCAGGACATCCTGCAAGCCCGGGTACCTGCCCAAGAACCGCTGCACCACCAGGTTAAGGACGTGAGCCATACAGGGCACATGGGTCAGTTGTCCCTGTCGGAGGGCGGAGAGGAGGTTGGTGCCATTGTCGCAAACCACCATTCCTGGCTTAAGCTGGCGTGGCGTCAACCACCTCTCGGCCTGCCCCTGCAGAGCAGACAGGACCTCTGCCCCAGTGTGGCTCCTGTCCCCCAAACACACCAGCGCAAGCACGGCATGGCATCTTTTTGCCTGCGTACTTGCGTAGCCCCTTGAACGCCTACGGAGCACCACTGGTTCCAAGGACAAACCACAGGAAGAGGCCATGGAGGAAGAAGAAGAGGAGGGGGTGGAGGAGAGAGGTGTGTCACAACCAGTAGTAGCATTTTGGAGGCGTGGCGGTGGAACAACCTCCAACACTACTGCACCTTGTCCTGCATCCTTCCCAGCTGCCAAAAGAGTGACCCAATGCGCCGTGAAAGAAAGGTAACGTCCCTGTCCATGCCTGCTGGACCATGAGTCAGCGGTAATATGCACCTTACCGCTGACCGCCCTGTCCAGCGAGGCCAAGACATTGCCTTCCACATGCCTGTAGAGAGCCGGAATAGCCTTCCGTGCGAAAAAGTGTCGTTTGGGAACCTGCCACTGAGGAAACGCACATTGCACAAACTCACGGAAGGGGGCCGAGTCTACCAACTGAAAAGGCAGCAGTTGAAGCGCTAGCAATTTAGCCAAGCTAGCATTCAACCGCTGGGCATGTGGATGGCTGGGAGTGAACTTCTTTCGACGGTCCAGCAGCTGGAGCAGGGAAATTTGCCTGCTAGAATCGGACGTTGGTGTACTGCTAGCAGAGTGCCCGCAAGTACTTGCCTGTGACACACCTAATTCTACACCTTCATTCCTCTCAGAGCAGGTTTCAGAGAGGAGTGAAGGTATAGTGGGGTTGGAGATCCCAGCTGATGCGGTGCAAGAAGAGGTCAGCTTTGTTCTTTGGTGTGGGTCTTTAAGGTAGGCTTGCCAACGAGCTGCATGGCAGGTCAACATATGTCTGATCAAGCATGTGGTGCCCAAGCGGCTGATGTTTTGGCCACGCGATATACGCTTGAGACATATGTTGCAAACAGCAGCTGTGCGATCTGATGCACTCGCCTCAAAAAAGGCCCACACCAAAGAACTTTTTGCATGACGGGCAGAGGCAGCGCCCTGCACAGGCGGAGCTCTGCGGTGTGATTCCGTCGGTGTGCTGCCCATACGCTGGCCACTCAAGGGCATCCTGCCTCGTTGGAGATGTGCCTCCTCCTCATCCTCCTCCTCCTCCTCTCTCCTATTAGGCACCCACGTGGAGTCAGTGACCTCATCATCCCCTCCCTCCTCATCACTGGAGCCAATCTGGCAATATGCTGCAGCTGCTGGAGCATGACTGCCAGATTGGTGTCCTTCTTGAGCATCCCCTCTCTCTGCTCTCACGCTGCTGCCTTCCTCTAGCTGGGTATCATCATCAGATCCTTCCAAACGCTGGGCATCCTCCTGGAGCATGTACCCAACACTGTGCTCAAACAGTTCGGGGGACTCCTCAGGAGGAGGGCATGGTGGGTCTAGGGAAGGATTGACTAATGAAGATAATGATACCAGAGAAGAGGACGCTTTGGCAGCTGCTTTGCCAGTACCCTGAGCCTGGGTGAGAGAGGATGAGGAGGATGAGGTGGGCTTGGTCATCCACTCTACCAAGTCTTCGGCATGATGTGGCTCAACATGTCCAGCTGCCGAAAACAAGGACAAGCGTGTCCCATGGCCATGTGCTGATGACAATGCACCGCGTACACGACCAGCACTGTTGCCCCCAGACACAGAGCCTGCTTGCCCTCTTTTTTTGCCTCCTGACTGTCTGCCTCTCCTTGGTTGCCTTCCAGACATTTTAATGGATGGCCTGCAGGGAGATGGGAAAAACAGCAATAAGGGCTACCTTCAGGTGTATACTGTGCAGGAGGCTTAGCAACAATGACACTGACACTGACACTGTCCCCTGCCTATCCTTCTCTGTCCCTAAACACAAGGATTGAAAATATGGTTCAGCAAAATAGTTTTAGAACAGAATAGCACACTGACACTTTCCCTCACTGTCCTACTCTGTCCCTCCCTACAAACAAGATTTAGCACAGAATAGCACACTGATAATTTCTACGAGTGTCCTTCTCTGTCCCTAAACTCAAGGATTGAAAATATGGAAGAGCAAAATTGGTTTAGAACAGAATAGCACACTGTCAGTTTCACTCACTGTACCTCTCTGTCCCTCAACTCAAGGATTGAAAATATGGTTCAGCAAAATAGTTTTAGAACAGAATAGCACACTGACACTTTCCCTCACTGTACCTCTCTGTCCCTCAACTCAAGGATTGAAAATATGGAACAGCAAATTTGGTTTAGAACAGAACAGCACACTGTCAGTTTCACTAACTGTACCTCTCTGTCCCTCAACTCAAGGATTGAAAATATGGTTCAGCAAAATAGTTTTAGAACAGAATAGCACACTGACACTTTCCCTCACTGTACCTCTCTGTCCCTCAACTCAAGGATTGAAAATATGGAACAGCAAATTTGGTTTAGAACAGAACAGCACACTGTCAGTTTCACTCACTGTACCTCTCTGTCCCTCAACTCAAGGATTGAAAATATGGTTCAGCAAAATAGTTTTAGAACAGAATAGCACACTGACACTTTCCCTCACTGTACCTCTCTGTCCCTCAACTCAAGGATTGAAAATATGGAACAGCAAATTTGGTTTAGAACAGAACAGCACACTGTCAGTTTCACTCACTGTACCTCTCTGTCCCTCAACTCAAGGATTGAAAATATGGTTCAGCAAAATAGTTTTAGAACAGAATAGCACACTGACACTTTCCCTCACTGTCCTACTCTGTCCCTCCCTACAAACAAGATTTAGCACAGAATAGCACACTGATAATTTCTACGAGTGTCCTTCTCTGTCCCTAAACTCAAGGATTGAAAATATGGAAGAGCAAAATTGGTTTAGAACAGAATAGCACACTGTCAGTTTCACTCACTGTACCTCTCTGTCCCTCAACTCAAGGATTGAAAATATGGTTCAGCAAAATAGTTTTAGAACAGAATAGCACACTGACACTTTCCCTCACTGTACCTCTCTGTCCCTCAACTCAAGGATTGAAAATATGGAACAGCAAATTTGGTTTAGAACAGAACAGCACACTGTCAGTTTCACTAACTGTACCTCTCTGTCCCTCAACTCAAGGATTGAAAATATGGTTCAGCAAAATAGTTTTAGAACAGAATAGCACACTGACACTTTCCCTCACTGTACCTCTCTGTCCCTCAACTCAAGGATTGAAAATATGGAACAGCAAATTTGGTTTAGAACAGAACAGCACACTGTCAGTTTCACTCACTGTACCTCTCTGTCCCTCAACTCAAGGATTGAAAATATGGTTCAGCAAAATAGTTTTAGAACAGAATAGCACACTGACACTTTCCCTCACTGTACCTCTCTGTCCCTCAACTCAAGGATTGAAAATATGGAACAGCAAATTTGGTTTAGAACAGAACAGCACACTGTCAGTTTCACTCACTGTACCTCTCTGTCCCTCAACTCAAGGATTGAAAATATGGTTCAGCAAAATAGTTTTAGAACAGAATAGCACACTGACACTTTCCCTCACTGTACCTCTCTGTCCCTCAACTCAAGGATTGAAAATATGGAACAGCAAATTTGGTTTAGAACAGAACAGCACACTGTCAGTTTCACTCACTGTACCTCTCTGTCCCTCAACTCAAGGATTGAAAATATGGTTCAGCAAAATAGTTTTAGAACAGAATAGCACACTGACACTTTCCCTCACTGTACCTCTCTGTCCCTCAACTCAAGGATTGAAAATATGGAACAGCAAATTTGGTTTAGAACAGAACAGCACACTGTCAGTTTCACTCACTGTACCTCTCTGTCCCTCAACTCAAGGATTGAAAATATGGTTCAGCAAAATAGTTTTAGAACAGAATAGCACACTGACACTTTCCCTCACTGTACCTCTCTGTCCCTCAACTCAAGGATTGAAAATATGGAACAGCAAATTTGGTTTAGAACAGAACAGCACACTGTCAGTTTCACTCACTGTACCTCTCTGTCCCTCAACTCAAGGATTGAAAATATGGTTCAGCAAAATAGTTTTAGAACAGAATAGCACACTGACACTTTCCCTCACTGTACCTCTCTGTCCCTCAACTCAAGGATTGAAAATATGGAACGGCAAATTTTGGTTTAGAACAGAACAGCACACTGTCAGTTTCACTCACTGTACCTCTCTGTCCCTCAACTCAAGGATTGAAAATATGGAACAGCAAAATTGGTTTCGAACAGAATAGCACACTGTCAGTTTCACTCACTGTACCTCTCTGTCCCTCAACTCAAGGATTGAAAATATGGTTCAGCAAAATAGTTTTAGAACAGAATAGCACACTGACACTTTCCCTCACTGTCCTACTCTGTCCCTTCCTACAAACAAGATTTAGCACAGAATAGCACACTGATAATTTCTACGAGTGTCCTTCTCTGTCCCTAAACTCAAGGATTGAAAATATGGAACAGCAAAATTGGTTTCGAACAGAATAGCACACTGACACTTTCCCTCACTGTACCTCTCTGTCCCTACAAACAAGATTTAGCACAAAATAGCACACTGACACTTTCCCTCACTGTACCTCTCTGTCCCTACAAACAAGATTTAGCACAAAATAGCACACTGACACTTTCCCTCACTGTACCTCTCTGTCCCTAAACTCAAGGATTGAAAATATGGTTCAGCAAGATTGGTTTAGAACAGAATAGCACACTGACACTTTCCCTCACTGTACCTCTCTGTCCCTACAAACAAGGATTAGCACAGAATAGCACACTGTCACTGACACTCTCCCTACCTATCCTTATCTGTCCCTAAACACAAGGAATCCAGGATTATGTAAAGGAAAAATAATGACACTGTCCCTGCCTATGCTTCTCTTTCCCTACTCCGGAACACACTACACAAGGCCGCCGCGCTGGCGGCCTTTTATAGTGTGGGGCGTGTACTAAACCCCCTCAGCAATAATTGGCCACAGGCATCCTGCCTGTGGCCAATCATTGCTCTCCTCGCTGCCGGCGCTGTGATTGGCCAAGCATGCGGGGTCACAGTGCATGCTTGGCCAATCACAGCGCCTGGATGACACTGCGATGGCGTAGTGCATTGTGGGCCGTTCGCGTCACTCGAATTTGGCGCGAATGGCCCAAATCGTTCGATCTTCGTCGAACGATCGAACAGCCGATGTTCGAGTCGAACGTATGTTCGACTCGAACACGAAGCTCATCCCTAATAGAGAAAGGCCACTTAAACTCGAACCCTAGCAACA
Source organism: Rana muscosa (assembly GCA_029206835.1). NCBI lineage: Eukaryota > Metazoa > Chordata > Amphibia > Anura > Ranidae > Rana > Rana muscosa. The sequence continues at coordinate 785,687,236 of CM055118.1, forward strand.
CTTAGTCCCTACCTATGCAGAAAACACCAAAAAGAACTTTACCCATGGGACTTGGTGCTAAAAATAGTTTTTTTAAACTCTGTGTATTCACCTTCCTCTTTTTTTCTCCCCATGACCATTGTCCCTTTATTGCCTCTGGCCTTTTGGTCAGGTGCAAATTATGTCGGCACCATGTTTCTTTGCACCTCAGCCCAATTGCTGGGCATGTGTTGGTGCACTCCTGCGTGTGCGCCTATTTGGCGCACGCACGTGCACATGTTTGGCATCTCGCGCATGCGTGTGATGTACCGCGGGACACTTCAGGCCGCATGGTGGATTGCTTTCCAGCTGCCATTCCTACTTGCCCTCCTTGTGGGCTTGGGCTTTTCCACAGCCCTGCCCACTACAGGGGGTCCCCGACTTACGAACGCCCGAGTTACAAACTTCTCCTACTTATGAACCGGGCGCTGCAGGGACCCTCTGCCATTTTGGGCGGACCGTCTGCTGTTCTGCGCATGCGCGGCCAGACGGAGCCCCGGGAAATGTCGGAAATGTCCGTAATTGGCCGCGCATGCGCAGAACGGCATTCGACGAAACATCGGAAAACATCGGAAATGTCCTTAATTGCCGGTCTGCACATGCGCGGCCGACTTACGAACATTTCCGATTTACAAACAGGAGTGTTCGGTGTAGGATGGCGCCCTCCTCCTCCCCCCCTTTTTGGACAGTGTTTAAGGAGGGACTATTTGGTATTCAGTCTTAGGATCTTATTTGCATGCAGTTGAGTGGTTGTTGTGCTGCTCCCTCTGTGTGGCTGGCCACCTCCTTGCAGATACAGTTTTATGTCCTATTTTCTTTCTCACTTGCTGTTTTTTCCTGCATTAATGTAGACTTTATCTACTTTGGGAGAAGTCTCTTTTAAGTTTTTTTTCTGCTTATGTGGGCTATACTATACACACACCCCCCTCTGCATGTTCACTACTCACTCACATTCTTGGTCTCTAGTACTTTAATTAGCTGTTGCTATTTAGTAATACTCACACGTTCATTCATTATGTACTGTTTCATACTACACTCCTGTTAATATTTGTGGATATGTGTTTCTGTTGTCCTCACTGTCTTTGCTTCTCTGGGTGCCGTGAAAGCACCCCTGTTTAAGCTCACCTGTTATCAGTTTGGGCTACATAATACACCCCCCCTTTCTCACGCTCACTATCTACACACTCAGCTGTCTCTAAGTATGTTAATTACTATTTTACTGTGTTCAACTTTTATGTAGTGCACCTCTTGTAATCTCCTAGGATATATGCCATCATTGTGGAGTTTTACCTTTGTCCCTATTATAGTTTTTTTGTTCAGCTTTAGTCCTCTTTTTGTTATGGGGCCCCGGGTCCCTCCTACACCATCAGCTCCTGGTTGGAACCATCCCTATGGACTTTTTTCCATAGTATTGTAATCCTGTTGCCAATACACACATGCCAATTGATCTACACTATTTTGTTTATTTTTGATTTGGTCAACATTGATTTGATTAAATGTCTTGTACACAGACTGGAATTTCATCTCTCATTGGGATGTATTCTTTTAACTTAAATGCACCAATCTCTATTTATATGATGTGTTTTTATTTATTTTTTGCATGTTTTTTTCTTCAGATATACCCACAGAAAATATCATATCTGTCCACCTAGATTGTGTGGATATGGGCGTCTGTTTTTGTGTTTTTTGATCAGCGAGCTGACTGGCTTGACAGGGACAAAGGCCAAAGTCTTTCCTGGAATTGTCTTTTCTTTGGAGTGGCTTGGAGCACAGACAGTTTCCTTGCAAACAGCACCCAAGTTCCTTGAGATAGCGGAAGTGTGGTGCCTTGAGCAGAAGAATTCTGCTTGTCCAGTCGATAAATGTCTCTCATTCTGCTATTAAACTAACAAAAGGTGAGATTACAGAGGCTTGAAAAAGTATTCATACCCCTTGAAACTTTTCATATTTTGTCATGTAACAACCAAAAACGTAAATGTATTTTACTGGGATTTAATGTGATAGACCAACACAAAGTGGGACATAATTGTGAAGTGGAACGAAAATGATAAATGGTTTTCAATTTTTTTTACAAATAAATATTTGAAAAGTGTGGCGTACATATAGTCAATAGTCAATACTTTGTAGAACCTCCTTTCGCTGCAATTACAGCTGCAAGTCTTTTTGGGTATGTCTCTACCAGCTTTGCACGACTAATAGTTGTCCTGTGGACAGATTCTCCTACCTGAGCTGTGGATCTCTGCAGCTCCTCCAGAGTTACCATGGGCCTCTTGGCTGCTTCTCTGATTAATTGCTCTCCTTGTCCGGCTTGTCAGTTTAGGTGGACGGCCATGTCTTGGTAGGTTTGCAGTTGTGCCATACTCTCCATTTTCAGATGATGGATTGAACAGTGCTCTGTGAGATGTTCAAAACTTGGGATATTTTTCTATAACCTAACACTGCTTTAGGCTGGGTTCACACTTTTGCGAATTAGATGCAGATTTCTCCGCATCCAATTCACGTCAGGAGATTGTGAACATGACAAAATGTGGAAAATTTCAAAGGGTATGAATACTTTTTCAAGGCACTGTATATTGGCTGTTCTTTATTGCTGTGTTTTTCGGTTCATCATTACCTATTATACAGTGCCATTAAATAAACTCTGATTTATGATCCTTTAGGTCTGTTCAGGAAGCAAAGGTTTGATTTTCCTCTTGTGTGAACATATTTTTTCCAGATATAACTTTATATGATGTTAAATATTATGTTGGCTCTTCCTGTGGTGGCAGGAAAGGCAATGACAGGTGGTGACAGTTTTGCAGGAGTTTTTTATATTTCACACAGAGATTGCCAGGCTTACTAAGCATAGTTATTAATGACTCTCTCCATTCACATTCATCTTGGATGCTTTCCGCAGAGCTGCACTGTGTCACATTTCTATATTTGATGTTTTAGTATGGTTTCGCACTTTCATTGCTGGTGAAAACCTCTTGACATCTGAGTCAGAGATTCTGTTAGCTACAGTAAGCACTCTTTCAACACTTTGCAAGTGCTAAATACTAATTAATGTTGCAGAGCCTCATGCAGATTTTTTATGCCAAATCCTTTATTCTGGCAAGTGTAAAAGGAACAGTACAGTATCTATGTTCAAAATTGACAGAGATATGGCCCTCGATGTATTACATTAATGTAATAAAGTACAGAATTAGTATAATGCTGCCAATGCATTGTCTGATATTACTAAGCAATGTGATTGATCTAAGGCTGGCTTGTAAGTATAGGTGCTAACAACTGAGAGAGTGGAGGACATGCTAATTGCTCACAATGTTCTAGGTCATAGGCGTACGCACAGAGTGTGCCAGGTGTGCCCAGGCACACCCTAATCACCCTGTACAGCACAGATTCCCCCTACTGCCCTGGTGGAGTGTAAAATCTGGTGCAGCTCTGCATAGAAACCAATCAGCTTCCAGGTTTTCCTGTCAAAGCTTAATTTAAAAAGCTGAAGTTAGAAGCTGATTGGCTACCATCAGGGCATTTTTTCTCAGGGAATAGGTGCAGGTACTCTCCCCCTTCCAAGTCACCCTTTGTTTCCAACCCCTACTCACCTCTGAGCATGATCCTGTGCAGCCAGCAACAAACAAACCCCCTAACAACAATAAATCCCCCCCCCCACCAACAGAAAATTCCCCCCCAGCAACAATAAACCCCCCAGCTACAATAGATTCCCTGAAGCAAAATACCCCCCAGCAATAATACACCCTCAATATAACAATACAGTGCATCTCCCAGCAGCCAGCATCAACTGACACTTACCTCAACAGTAGATCCCTCCCAGCAACAATAGACCTCCCCATAGCAAAATGCCACCAACAACAATAGGTCCCCCCCCACCCAGCAACAATAGACCGCCGATATAACAATACAGTAAATCTGCCAGCAGCCAGCATCAGAAAACCCTTCCCTCATTAGTAGATCCCTCCCAGCAACAGTTGACTCCCTAGCAACATAAGATCCCCACCAGCAACAATAGAACACCCCCACCAGTAACAACAGATCCCCCCAACAACAGATCTCTCCAGCAACAATAAACCCGCCAGTAATAATACAGTAGAAATGCCAGTGTAGCACACAGATCCCTGGCCTTACCTCCTCAAGGCAGGACACACCGTACTACAATGCCCAGGTTCCTTCTTGAATAAGAGGGTGAGCGGTGTTCAGAAATTGTTGGGTCCCGCAGCGAGTTACCTTCCCTCGGTTGGATCTCACCCCTAGAGTGTAGGGAAGAGTCTGTTGTAGGTGCACCAATAAGGCCAATGTCCAGACAGGTTAAACCTTAATGAAGGAAGGTTTATTTTCTTTATGCTGATAACTGGATAGGAAAGTTGGAGTTGAAGAATAAAAGGAAACAGGGAGTCAGGTTCAGGCACTTGGTATCACCACTAGAGCTGCACGATTAATCGTTTGAGGATCGCGATCTCGATTCACCCCCCCCCCCACGATCTCCAGGCTGGATGACCGCGATTTTCTTAAATCCCCGGCAGTTCCACGTAACCAGCGTGGAACGCAAATTGATCATAGAGCGTGATGCATTGAAACTGTCTCTCCTCTGCTCGCACACAGCCCCGCCTCCTCCTAACCCCACGCTGTGATAGACAGAATGCGGGTCCAATGCTGGGATGTGTTCTGTCTATCACAACGCGGGGTTAGGAGGAGGCGGGGCTGTGTGCGAGCAGAGGAGAGACAGTTTCAACATAAGGGCGGTGAGTTTCTAGCAGAAAATGTGTGCTGCTGTCCGTCCTCCCTTCTCCCCCCCCCCACATACCACACTTGGCTGGTTGTCTTCGGGACTCCGTCCTCCCCCCCCGGCCGTCGAGTCTGTCTCCTGTCGCCTGTCCCTGCCGCCTATGTTCACAGTGAGAGAAGAGAGCTGTGCTCTTCCCATCTCAGCTGTGACAGGAGTTCTAGCACAGTGCTAGTGCTTGGACTCCTGTTTTTGGAAGTGAGAGGGTCAATAAAGAGAACCTGTCTCCTCCAATTGCTATCACACAGGGAATTGTTTTCTCCTGTGTGATAGCAATAAAGTGAAGTGAAAAAAAATGATTAAAAAAATAATAATTAAATTAATAAAATAAAGAAATTAAAAAGTAAAGAATAATAAAAATATTAAAAATAAGAAAATTTTGCAAAAATAAAAAAAAATTAACGACAAGCGAATTATTTTTTTTTTTTAATTTACCATTTTAAAGAATCGTGAGAGAATCGTGATCTTTGTTCTAATCAAAAGAATCATGATTCTCATTTTTCCCAGAATCGTGCAGCTCTAAATTCACCACTCAATCCCAAGTGGACTCTGCTCACCCGGATAGTCCCCTCTCACGGGCCTAGCAGCCCGTGAGAGTGATGCACAAACTTTACTTCACTTAAGTCCCTCTTTTTAGAGATACGATCGGAAGATTCTCTGCCACAGAATCTCTGAGCCCCGAACCTCTCAGCGCTTGTAATTAAAGAACAGGTGCAAGTTGCTGCACATTACAAGGCCTCAGATGATTTGTAGAATCCCTCCAGAAGTTTAAGGGCCTCTCTTTCACCGTGAAACTCTCACCGGTCCCTCAGAAAGGTCCTTCCCTGGTCTCTTCTTCTTAGAGCGGGTCCCCTCTCCCGGGGCACCCTGGGATTCCTCCTCTTAGAGCTGAGCCCCAGCTAAAGGTGCTGGGGCCAATGGCGAAATTGCAGCCCCAGGCTAAAGGTGCCTGGGACCGATGCATACGCGCACCCCTGGCTCGGACCGATGCATACGCGACCCGAGCCCCGGAACTTTGGAACCACAAACCCCTCTCCATGCGGCGTCTGCCCCTTATGTATCCTCTCCAGGCATGCACAGCAGGTTGACCACGCCCACTGTACTACTGCCGAGAGAGGACACCCTAAGGCACAGCACGGTTACCAGTGGTTCAACCCTGACCTGTCATTGCAGTGCCACCTACAGGCCACAGCAGTACAACACCTGAAGAACAAATAACCAAACCTATCAATAAAAGCTGTCTGAGCCTGGCTACTAGCTCAGACCAACCCCTAAATTTAGGCACACAGCACCCCTCGAAGTAGAGGGGCGCTACACCAGCATCAATAGACTCCTCAACAGGAGATCCCTCCCAGCAATAATTGACCCCCTATTAACCTTAGATCCCCCAGCAAAAATAGATCCCCCACCAGCAAAAATAGATCCCCCTGCAGTCGTCATCAATAGACTCTCCTGCACAGCCTAGCACCCCATTCATTGCTGGAGGTGCCGAAAATGCGTTCTCGCTGAAAAAAAGTCCTGGTTACTATGCACGGCTGCACCAGATTTTTGCACTCTCCAGTTTTAGTAAATCTTCCCCATAGTGTCTCTTTAAAAATCTGTCAATACTTTAATGTCCATCGTCTGAGCACAGGGGAGCTTTAAAGCGGAACTAAAGTCTGCCATACTTTCCTTCTCTTCAATGGTATAAAGATACAAACTAGCCTGCAGTTTATGGAAACATGCTCTAATGCTAAGACTCACCAGACATCATAAATAATGGGGATAGTAGTAGCTTGTAAAATTAAGCCTGTCCCAAAATATGTCCATTATAACACATACAATTAAATGTCTCTAATATTAGGACTGATCGAGTGGTGGAGGGGTTGTCATTCCTTTAAGACAAAGTTGTAAAAGTGGGTGGAACTCCACTTTAAATAGTGCAGCTGTACCGGTGTTGTCACCAATTTTCTAAATCATATAGGATCTAAAATTGTAAGAATGATAAAAACGGTTTATAGCTCAAAGTCTCGTTCAGACCTTGGGGAGTGGTGGTTTCAAAACTTTGAATTCATTTAGTTTCTCTCTGAACCTTATCAAAATCACCACCACAAGGGTCTTTGAAGATTGCTCCAAAGCTACAAATCCCATTTGTGATGTGTCAAATGTATGATTTTGTCATGTTTTTATGTTATCAGTTTAGCATTACTGGCAAAGTATACCAGATCTCCAATCCTTTGATGGTTTAGCCAACGTAAAACACACCGCAGGTCCATGGCATTAGAAATAAGATGCCCATGTTATCACAGTCTATATACTGCTTGGGTACAAAGATCTCCTTGTTAGGGAGTAATGCATCTTCATATGAATGTGTGTAGCAGCACAATGCGGGGCAGCTCAGTAATGTGCCAAAAGCACAACCCAATAATGTGTGGTGTGCTGCCAAATAATGGTCCATGCGTGCACCATTATTCACAAAACACCACAATGCATGTTAGTGTGTTGTTGTGCTACAATGCACAGGGCCGTCTTTAATATGGTTTGGGCCCTGGGCAAACATTTTTTTTGGGCCCCCCCCAACGCAGTTTTGCTCTTCAACCCAACATCTCAAAAAACAGACACACGCATAGAATTGGAACTGCAGGTAAGTCACATGGTGCAAAAGCAGAATGGACAGACAGTGCCGTATTTCACCGCTTGATAGGCATAGGTGTGCCGTGTGTGCAGCCTATTACATGATGCATGCATTTTTTTTTTCTGTAGTAAATGCAGCCATGGTAGCCCATTCAAATGAATAGGCTGCTGTGCCTGCGCAAATGTGGGCCACCAAAACACATACATGTAAACCAGCCAGGCCCAAAATAAACCCATCAAGCAGTTGTGCTATGTGCTGTAATGCTGTGTGCTCTTTAATAAAAAAATACAGCCACAGCCTCACTCAGCCTGGACTGCAGGTCAGCGTTTTTAAACTTTCTACACAAGGAGAGCCAGGGGAGGAGGAATAAGACCTACCTTGTCCTCCTGGCCAGCTCAGCTCCGATCAATTCTCCACAGTTATTTTCTTTTGACCATCCAGCACTCTGACAGTACTCCACTCTGCGGTCTGACTCCTCCTACCGAGGCCTCTGCTCCACCGATCATACACTTGTACAGACAGCAGTGACTGTGCACGCATTGCAAGGGGCGGGGCCAGAGCGTCAGTGGAGCTCAAGGCCCCGTCCACCCGCGGCCCGGTCCTTGATTGAAACAATGCAGCACTGGCCCTGCTGCGCTGTGTGTGCTGATGACGGCTGATGCTGCGGCTGCTTATGGGGATTTTCAGCACCGATTACCGTATGTGCCAATTTGGGGGCAGCTCTTGTGCTTAAGGGGCAGATCTGCTTTGGGCCCCAGTGAGAGGGCCCAACCAGTGAGAGGGCCCCTGTTTGCCCTGTGGTAAAGACGGCCCTGATGCACCTCCATCAGAAGGTGTATTGGGGTGCCATTCAGAATGAATAAATGGCATCAGAACACTTAACATGCATGGCACTAATGTTACTGGAATAAACACGCTGTGAACAGACCCACAAGTCACAAAGAATTGTGCAAACAAAACACAGAAATGTATCTCAATGTTTCCACTCTGCTGATCCTCATGGCCAAATATCTACGAGTGTGAGGGGACCTCTGCAATGGAGTTCCCTGGTCTGTACATCTATGACACCAATTACAGAGGAGCAATTATAGGAAGCAGAATGTATTTTATATTATAGAGAACATAACTGTTGGACATTCTGTGCTGCTGAGGACTATTGTCCCAAGATCACCACCATCATTTAAAAATGATGAGAAAACCTATGCTTAGATAAAGTGTCCTATCATATGTTTTCAGCATTACCCATTCAGACAATATTAATGCATCAATTTTATTGCAGGTGTAGATTGCATGACAAGATCTACAGCTTCCCTGATCGTCTGCATCCCTTGTTGGCAAGATTTCGCTCTCTCTCTCTCTCTCTCTCTCTCTCTCCAAAAAAAAGCAAAAAAAAAAAAAAGACAAAAAAAAAGGTTTCTGTTTTCTGTATTTCTCTGTTTCTATTCATTTATTATTTGTTATTGCGGGAATAGATTGGGAAACAAGGTCTAGAGATTCCCCGATCTTCATCACCCCTGCATTGCTGGACGTCCATCTGCTTCGCTGGATGATGTGACGGACAATGGAGTTACAACGAGCGACATTTTTTCAGATTTATTTTTTTAACCACTTGCCGTTCAGGGCAATTTTTTACATTTTTCACACACATGCAGAAATCTGATTTTTTAGCTAGTTAGTTAGAAAGAACCCCCAGACATTACACATTTTGTGAAATCAGAAGCCCTGGAGAATACCATGGTGGTTGTTGCAGTTTTTTATGCCACCATGATATTTGCACAGATATTTCTCAAACACGTGGGAGTTGATTTACTAAAAGCAAATATGCTGTGTACTTTGCAAGTGCAGTTGCTCCAGAGCTTAGTAAATGAGGGGAAGCTCTGCTGACTTCCATCATCCAATCATTTTGAAGCAAAAATGCAATTTTTTTACATTTTCCCTGCATGTGATTGGGTATTCTTTGTAAAGTGAAGCTTCACCTCATTTACTAAGCTCTGGAGAAATTGCACTTGCAGAGTGCACAGTCTATTTGCCTTTTATTAAATCAACTCAAGGAGTACAGTAGAGTAATGTAGTGAAGAGTAGTGCTGTGTAGAGTAATGTAACGTGGTGTAGATTAGTGGCGAGTACTGGAGTATAGTGTAGTGCAGGTAAGTACAGCATAGTGCAGAGTGTAGGGTATAGTAGGATAGATTAGTTAGTGTTGTGTAGTGTAGTGTAGTATAGATAGTATAGTGTAGTTAAGTCTGGCCAGAAAGGGATTACTTTGCCGCAGTTGTCCAGCTTAAGCATGTATTACAATGCATGTGAACTAAAAATCCCTGTCCTTCTGCAAAGTTTGCTAGAAATGTGTATAGCGTTGTGCAGAGGGTTGATTGAGATTTTTTGGAATTTCGGGGTACACATATATATATAGTATGTATAACCCAGATGGGTATATACTGTATATATGTATAAATCTAGTTAGATTTCAGAACAGACATATTTTATTCTATTGCATTTTTGTGTATGCGCAGGCGGACGGGGGTGGCTTTACATTTTGTTCTTTATTATTTTTGTTTTATTTAAATTAAATTGTTACACTTTTTCCCTTTAAAGTGATTGTAAATCTATTTTTTTGTTATACTTGTTCTCCTTACCTGTTCTGTGCAATGGTTTTGCACAGAGCAGCACCCGATTCTCCTTATCTAGGGGTCCCCTGGTGATGCTCCTGGCTTCCCCCACCTGTCCAGTACCTCCATAGCAAGTCATTTTCAAAGGGATCAGTAGTGTGGGCTTGATCCCGAGCTGCACTGTGTGTGTCCCTAGACTCACACAGCGTGGCTCGGCCCCGCCTCGTGCTCTTTCCTCACAGGCTGTGATTGACAACAGCAGGGGCTATTGGCTCCCCCTTCTGTTCAGTGAGGAGGGAGGGTGAAGAGAGCCGCTGTTATAAAGTACAGCGCTGGATTGAGATTGTCCTCAGGTAAGTATTAGGGGGGTGGAGGGGATCCTATGCACAGCAGGTTTTTTCTTTATTAACTGCTTGCTGACCAGCGCATGATTATATACGTCCACAGCATGGCACGGACAGGCAGAAGGACGTATATATACGTCCCCTTTAAGAAGCCGGCATTGCGGATGCGCACGCGCCGCCGCCACGCGCGGGCGCACACGGCGGGAGCTCCGTGACTCTGACCGCGGGTCCCGTGACTCTTACCGCGATCTTGTCACGGTGAGGAAGAAGGCGGAAAGCTGATGTAAACAAGCATTTCCCCAGTCTTCCTAGTGACAAGACAGTGTACACAGCTTCCTGTAATTGGAAGCTGTGATCACTGTTGTGTCACAGTAAGCCCATCCCCTCTACAGTTAGAACACATCCCTAGGCACACTTAACCCCTTCAGCGCCACCTAGTGGTTAACCCATTCACTGCCAGTGTCATGTTCACAGTAATCAGTGCATTTTTATAGGACTGATCGCTGTAAAAATGACAATGGTCCTAAAAATGTGTCACGCCCACTGTACTACTGCTGAGAGAGGACACCCTAAGGCACAGCACGGTTACCAGTGGTTCAACCCTGACCTGTCATCACAGCCTATATACTGCTTGGGTACAAAGATCTCCTTGTTAGGGAGTAATGCATCTTCATATGAATGTGTGTAGCAGCACAATGCGGGGCAGCTCAGTAATGTGTCAAAAGCACAACCCCATAATGTGTGGTGTGCTGCCAAATAATGGTCCATGCATGCACCATTATTCACAAAACACCACAATGCATGTTAGTGTGTTGTTCTGCTAGAATGCACAGGGCAAAATTTTTTTTGGGGCCTCCCCCATCGCAATTTTTCTCTTCACCCCCCTAGTAGAGTATCCCCCCCCATGCTGAGGGAATGTGGCCTGGTATGGTTCAGGAGGGGGGGGGTGCACTCTCGTACTCCCCTTTCCTGGCCTGGCTGCATTCTCAGGTAAGGATCTGGCTTGAATTTGGGGGTTATTCCATTATTATTTTTTTTGGCATGCAGTCCCCCTTATAATCCACACTAGACCTAAAGGGTCTGGTGTGGATTTTGGCGGGGGCCTCATGCATTTTATTTTGCAGGGGTCACCCTCAAAATCCACACCAGACCCCATCAAGGACAAGTGTCTGGGTTTTATTTTGGGGGAACCCATGCATTATTTTTGGCTAGTGTCCCCCTCAAATGACATACCAGACCCTCTTCAAGGAAAATATGTTTTGGATTTTGGCGGAGACCCCATGCATATTTATTTGCAGGGGTCACCCTCAAAATCCATACCAGACCCCCATCTAGGACAGGAGTCTGGTTTTAATTTTGGGGGGACCCCACACATTATTTTTGGCTGGTGTCCCCCTCAAAATACATACCGGACCCTCTTCAAAGAAAAGGTCTGATTTGGATTTTACGGTAAACCTTGTCTTCCAGGTCCCGCAATCGCTAAGTAGGGGCGCCATTCTGAAAACACTTTGTGATTGATTTACTAAAGGCAAATAGACTGTGCACTCTGCAAGTGCAGCTTCTCCAGAGCTTAGAAAATGAGCAGAAGCTCTGCTGACTTCCATCATCCAATCATGTGCAAGCAAAAATGCTGTTTTTTTATCTTCCTTGCACGTCATTGGGTGCTCTTTGTAAAGTGAATCTTTACCTCATTTACTAAACTCTGGAGAAACTGCACTTGCAGAGGGCAACTGCAAAGTACATAGTCTACTTGCCTTTAGTAAATCTACCCCTTTGTGTGTTCTCAATTTATGCAAAATGTTCTCTTAATTGGATGAGTTGAAGAGGCGGGTTGGAAATGTTACGATCTCCATCTCATCCAATAACAGAATGCCTTGCATTCATTGAAAAACATGCAAGGCATTCTCTGAATGATGCCAACACAGAGCAGGCGACCCCCTGTGGTTACTATCCAGCAGGGCAGCCCCATAGCATAGGATCTGGAAGATAGAGAAGATCACTGAAGTAAGCTGAACCAATGGACTATGATAATATGATTTGCATTGATCAGAATGTATTGATCTGAAAGAAAAGCCCGGAGCAGAAAGACAGAATGCCATAGGCGGAGGGCTGGCATGACTGAGTGAACAGGGTATGAGATGTAAGGGGATTAATGATTGGATAAAGGAAATATGGAGGGGAGGGGAAAAGGCCAGATAAAAGGGAGTCCCCGCCCCCCTAAGACAACACAGCATGGGGGAAAGTTCCTGATAGCAGCAGCATGTCATCTGTGGATAAACTTCTGGCCCGACTGCGGGCAGAGGCTGCTACACGGGGCGAGGATTGGCTCCAGGAGACCCTGGGGCCGATGCTGTTGGGTCCGTCTGGATCAGCAGGTACCGTGGGGAGAGAGGCTGGGCGAGCTCGCAGGTCCACCCGGGGGTCTCTGTGGGTTCGGGGCCCCAGCGTGGGTTATCGGGGGCTGCGGTGTCCGGCATCCCCCCCCCCCTCGGCCGGACATCATGGGCTGGTGCAGGCGGATTTAGGAGTGAGGGAGCCAGAGAGAGATGACAGCGGTGCTGGGGAACAGCGTGGTGGCAAGTCAGCTAAACGATCGGTGTGCGGGTCTGGTGCGCGGAGGATGGATCGATCGGGTGCAGGACCCTCGGCTTCCAGGGACAAGTTGCCTGGTGAGCTTTCTTTTGGTGGTGAGGAGCAGTCTGGTGTGCTGTCGGAGTGGGAAGTGTGCAGCTCGGAGGAGGATCGGAGACCCGGACGGTCGGTGGCAGTGGTGAAGTCGAGTCGATCGGCTGGTGGGATTTCTTCCAGGCAGCCCGGTAAGTCATTTTCACTTACTCATTCTGGGGGCCATACTGGGGGTAGTGGCCAGGTGGTTAGGCCTGCTGTGGGTGAGGGTTTAGCGGTGCAGGTGCTGGATCCAGGTAGTGGGCAGGCTGGGGGGGGTTACGATCCCTGATGGGGGAGGTGCACGGCTGGATGGGCTGCAGGGGTTTCTTGCGGGTATCAAGTCCTTGGTCAGCCAATTTGAGAGATGGGATGGTGGGCAGGTCAGCCCGGCAGTGGCGTGGGTTCCGCCGGCAGGGCCGGTGGGGCCCATGGCTGCGGTGGTAGCGCCGGTTCCACCTGCGTCGACTACTGCGGTGGGGAAATCGGCAGGGGTGGCTACTGTGGCTTTGGGGGCCACACAGAGGGGTAGCACGGTGGAACAGGCGGCACGGCAGGATATCATTAGGTTGGCTGATGCTGCAAAATGTGAGGTGTATGTGTGTTATGAGGCACCGCTGGGAGCACGCCTGAAAACTGAAGTGAGGGAGAAGATATGGAAGGGTGAGTATGTGGAGATGTTCTCACTGTTACCATTGGAAAAGTTTCACTTGGACAGGGTTAAGCCAGATGATTCTAAAAAGGAGGATGAGGAGAAGAGGAGATACAGGCTTATCCCACGGACGTTTGCTAATTGGCTGCAGGCGTTCGCCATCATGGCCAGTGTTATAGGACAGAAGAATCTGGAGCACTGCTTAGCACTATTTGGCTATCAGGACTCCATTGGGGAGGCCTACAGGGTGTACGGGGGCATGGGGTGGCTCCGATATGACAAACAGTTCAGACAGAGGAGAGCAGTGCGGCCAGATCTGCGGTGGGATAATAAGGGCATCAGCTTATGGATGCGGTTGATGACCTCGCCGAGGGCTCCTAGTCAGTTTTTTCAGGGGGGGGCCGGTGGGACCTCTTCCCCAGGACAATCGGCCGGTAAGAAAAAGGGGGTGTGCTGGCAATTTAATGAGGGCACATGCAAGTTTGGGGGGTCCTGCAGGTATAAGCATGAGTGCTCCGGTTGCGGAGGCTCCCATACGCAGGCTAGATGCTTTAAGCAAGGTAAGGGTCATTGCGGAGACGCTGGGCACAAAAGGGAGGACTCCGGTGATGGTGGAAAGGATGCGGCTGTTTCTTGGTAGGTATCCGGACAGGGGGGGCGGCCGGATTGTTGGATCGGGGGTTTTCAGAGGGGTTTCACATTCCATGTTCCTTGCAGGTTATCCCCCCAATCGCGCGCAATTTGCGGTCGGCCATGCAGCAGCCTGCTGTGGTCGCAGAGAAACTGCGCAAGGAGGTTACTTTAGGCCGCATGGGCGGTCCTTTCCCTTCCCCCCATTGGAGAATTTGGTGGTCTCCCCGCTCTGGGTTGTCCCCAAGAAGGAGCCCAACAAGTTTCGCCTCATTCACCACCTGTCTTTTCCGAAGGGTGGGTCAGTCAATGACGCGATTGATCCGGAAGCATGTACAGTCAGTTACACTTCCTTTGATGCTGCAGTGGGCTGGGTTCGCCGGTACAGGCAGGGGGCGTTGATGGCAAAAGCTGACATAAAGGCGGCGTTTAGATGGTTGCCGGTTCACCCTGATAGCTTTCACTTCCTGGGATGTCATTGGGACAATGCGTTCTATGTGGATAAGTGTTTACCTATGGTATGCTCCATATCGTGCGCATTGTTCGAACAGTTCAGCTCATTTGTGGAATGGGTTGTCAGGGATGTGTCGGGGTGAGTTCAATTATTCACTACTTGGACGATTTTCTGTGTGAGGGTCTGGCCTCATCCAGGATCTGTGCGGTGCTCCTGGCCACATTGGAGCACATTGCAGAGGGGTTTGGGATCCCTTTGGCACCTGAGAAAACTGAGGGACCTTGCACGGTTATCACGTTTTTGGGCATTGTCCTGGATTCGGAGGCCATGGAGTGCCGCCTACCATTGGAGTTGGAGGCTCTCAAGGGGGAGCTGAGAGTTATGGTGGGGCTGAGGAAGGTGCAGCTTAGGGTGTTGCAGTCGCTGCTGGGAAAACTCAATTTTGCGTGCCCCATTCCGCCAATGGGCAGGGTCTCCCACACATTTTGTGAGTTTGGGCAGTGAGCACAAGGCAGACTTGCAAGTTTGGCATTCATTTCTGGAGTCCTTCAATGGGAGGGCGTTATGGATGTCTGGCCCAATTAGCAATTTTGATTTAGAACTGTACACGGATGCAGCTGGGGGGTCAGGTTTTGGGGATTTCTTTCAGGGAAAGTGGAGTGCGGGCCCCTGGCCTCAGGCATGGATTGATGCTGGTTTCACCAAGAACTTGGTCCCTTTGGAACTGTTCCCGGTGGTACTGGCGGTGGAACTGTGGGGTGCTTGTTTCAGAGATTTAAAGGTGCGGTTTCACGGGGACAACCTGGGTGTGGTGCAGGTCATTAACAAGGTGTCGGCATCCTCCCCCCCCCCGTGGTGCGGCTGCTGCGCCATCTGGTGTTGAGATGCTTACAGCTCAATGTGTTTGTGTATGCGGTACACCTTCCGGGGGTGGACAATGTCATAGCTGATGCGCTGTCTCGCTTTCAGTGGGACAGGTTCCGGGAGTTGGCACCGGAGGCGGAGCAACGTGGGGTCCCTTGTCCAGGCTGGCTGTGGAGGATTCTGTTGGAATAGTGTCAGGTTGGATCAGAAAATTGGTGAGTACGGGCACATGGGTGGCGTATGAGAAGGTGTGGCTGGAGTGGCGAGTGATGGTTCGGGAAGCGGGAGTTGATCCGGTAGGTCCCGATGTAAGGTTATTGGTGCTGTATTTCCTGGCCAGGAACATGGAGGCTCGCGCGTCCAGGTCCTGTTTGGGTAAGAAGCTGGCAGGGTTGGCCTTTCTGTTTAAATGGCAGGGCTGCCCTGACTTTACAAAAGATTTTTGGGTGCGGCAGGCATTCAAGGGATATGGTCGGGGGGGCCCAAACACGGACGGCAGGCGGCCGGTATCATTTGATCGGCTGGCCGGGATAATGGGGCAGTTACAGGGCCTATGCTCGTCCGGGTACGAGGTTTTGCTGTTTACGGTGGCTTTCTCCTCGGCATTCTTAGGAGCATTCTGGATAGGTGAGTTGGTCAGCCCATCCAAGGCAGTGCACGGGGGGTTGCTGGCTAGCAATGTGGGTTTGGCAGAGGAAGGTGTGTCTCTGGCGCTTAGGAAGTCTAAGACGGACCAGATGGGCAGAGGTAAGTTGGTACAGGTTTTTTCCGGTTCCAGGTTCTCTGTTGTGCCCGGTGAGGGCTGTTAAGGGGTACTTTGGGGTTCGCCCGTCCGGTGTGGGTTCCTTTTTGACGCACGAGGACGGGACCCCACTTTCAAGATATCAATTTGTTGCGGTGTTCCGAAAGTGCCTTCGGGCGTTGGGACTCCGTGATAAGGAGTTTTCCTCTCAATCCTTCAGGATAGGGGCAGCTACAGAGGCGGCCAGATGTGGGATGGATGAGGAAGCTGTTAAGAGGATAGGCCGGTGGGAATCCAGGAGGTTCCGGCTGTACGTTCGCCCCCAGCTAATAGTGGGGCTTGAGTAATTTTGGGTGCATGCCTGGGGTGTTATATTCAGGCTGCTGAGTTGTACAGGTTGGGTTGTGGGAATTTTCTCATAGGAGTTATTGTTCTCCTTCTACTTTCAGGCGAGACGCAAGCTTTGGTCTGGATACTGGGCCATTCGTTTGTGTTCTGGGGGGTTAAGAGGGCTGACGTTCGATATGAGGGTCGGCAGCTGGGGTTCCCAAGACCTGAGGCGTGTGTCCAATGGCTGGGAATTCCGGGAATGTTGTGGAGCAGGATGGTTCCGGAGGTGCACTGTTTTGCTCGTTTGGACAGGCCACCTGACGTTTTAGTACTGCACGTAGGTGGCAATGATCTGGGCAGTAGGTCCATGTTAGAGGTGACGAGGGACATGGAATTTGATTTCCTGCGGCTCGGGATGTCCTTCCCGGACACGATCATTGTCTGGTCTGATATGGTGGGCCGGACAGCTTGGAGAGGGGCGAGGTCCGTGGATGGCATCGATCGGGCTCGCAGGAAAATCAATCGTGATATGGGTAAGTTTTTGGTCCGGAACGGGGGGTTGGTGGTCCGACACTTGGAATAGGAGGTGGATACGTGGCGGTATCTACGGAGGGATGGTGTCCATCTGAATGAAGTGGGGACTGATTTGTGGGCTTTGGGTTTGCAGGATGGGATCCAACGAGCCCTTAGGGTTTGGAGGGGCACCAAAGGGTAAAGGTGTTTTCCCTTGGGTGCTGTGGCGGGTGTTTTGGTCTTTGCGGAAGAATGAAGTACCTCAAAAAGCAAGTGGTCAGGACCTATCGGTGGTATGGGTTCTGAGGGTGTATTCCAGCTAACAGGGGTTTAGCTGGAAGAGTTTGATAATGGGGGCACTGCGGTCAGTGGTCCTCTCTGAGCAGCTGGTCAGCTTGAGGCCTATGACCATTTAAGGTACCGCAGTGTCACATGGGTTGTTATTGATATGATTAAGATTGATATGATTAATATCATTATGATTAATATGATTATGGTAATTTTGAGGTTCCTGCAAAGACAAACACCAGGAGGCAATATTCTGAGAACATGAGTTCTAATTATGTTCTGATGGTTTGATGTTTTGATAACTGATGTAACAGTTATAATAAAGGAGGCTGCTACGGCCATGTTTTACTCCAAACTAAAAGGTGTGGTCTCATTGATTAAGTATAAGTAAGGTACGGGGTATAACGTGGTTGGCAGACCAGGAATACATCTGTTATACAATAGTCATGTATCCTCGTTATTACAGGTCCAATTGCCTCGAGAACCAGGTCTCGATACTCTCTGGTGGGTCGTGCACCGGACCAGCTGCCGGTGAAATCCAGGAGACGTCGGATCCCTGAGGCCAGACAGAGGGATAAAAGCCGTTCTCCGGCCCGTCCGGACACCTGCACCATCTGTTTGGAGGATCTGGAGGAGGGAGAAGGAACTTACCGTCTCTTCTGTTCCCACAGATTTCATTCCCCCTGCATCTTGGAGTGGATGACTACAGCAGACTTTGGCCCCAGTGCCCCAACTGCCGGGCTCGTGTCCCTTTATTTAATGTAATTTATTTTCCCAACAGCCTTCTTTTCGGATCTCCTATGTCAGAGGGGTGATGGATCTTTAACCTTTTCTGCCTGAACAACGCTGGGAAGAGTCACCATGAAGTCCAGCACCACCAGATCGATCAGTGAAGCCCCGTACACACGATCGGATAACCTATGGATTTTCGTCCGATGGATTTGTCCATCGGAAATCCGATGAAACTGTTTTTCATCAGTCTTGCCCACACACCATCAATCAAAAAACCGACCGTTCCAAACGCGGTGACGTAATACACTCCGATGAGCCGAGAAAAATGAAGTTTAATGCTTCTGAGCATGCGTCGACTTGATTCTGAGCATGCGTGGGTTTTTGATCCGATGGACTTGTCCATAGACAATCGGTAATTCCCATCGGTTTTTCTCCATCGGAAAAATTTAAAACAAGTTCTATTTTTTCCATCCGATGGAAAAAAGACCGATGGGTACCATACACGATCGGTTGGTCTGATGAAAACCATCCATCGGCTTAAGTGTTCATTTTCTATTTTAATACATTTTTAAATAAACAATAAGTGTGCCGTCTGACAATTTCTTGTTTTTCTATTGATAACACAGTTTAAACCAGCCATCGAGGGATCGAATTTTGATCCGTGTATGGGCAGGCTGGTCATACTGAAGTTGATACATCTCTCCATCAACTTAAGTATAACCAGCCTGTCAGATTTTTTTCATTCAATTACTGCCAGCAGATATAGACACAAGTAGTGATCATTGTATTCTGATGGCTGGAAAAACTCCCTCTGTCAGAATACAATAGCTCCACAAAAGGGATTCCTCCATCAACACATTTGGTGTCAATGATTTAGAATCAAGTAGTTTTCTTTCATTAAACACATGGTAGAAGGAAAACAAATTGGTTAATGTATTGCCTGCCTTAAAGAGGAAGTAAACCCTCTCTAAAAAAAAAAAAAAAACATCCTGCAAGACAAAGGCATAATGAGCTAGTATGCATAGCATACTAGCTCATTATGAAAAACCGTATTTATCGCACTTAAAATCAGGGGAAAATCGTGGGTGCGTGTTATACGCCGATCCCCGCCAACCCCCCGCTGATTGTGAGCGAGCAGTGCCGAGATACACAAAGCCGAAGTACACTCGGCATTACTCGGCTCCTCACGCAGTCACGCCCACCTACACTGATTGCGAGCGCCGCTGACATACAGAAAGCCGAGTGTACTTCGGCTAGTCTCGGCTCCTCTCGCAGTCCCGCCCCTGACTGTGAGCAGAGCCGAGTCTAGCCGAAGTACACTCGGCTTTCTGTATGTCAGCGGCACTCGCAATCAGTGGAGGTGGGCGTGACTGTGAGAGGAGCCGAGTGTACTTCGGCTTTGTGTATCTCGGCTCCTCTCGCAATCAGTGGAGATGGGCGGGACTGTGAGCAGAGCCGAGTCTAGCCGAAGTACACTCGGCTTTCTGTATCTCGGCTCCGCTCACAGTAGGCGGAAATTGGCGCCAAATTTAAATCAGGCCAGGGCAAGGCTGCAAATGCAAAGGCACTGGGCAAGGCTGCAGATGGACACTGGGCAAGGCTGCAGATGTACACTGGGCAAGGCTGCAGATGGACACTGGGCAAGGCTGCAAAGGCACTGGGCAAGGCTGCAGATGGACACTGGGCAAGGCTGCAATGATGGACAAGGCTGCAGATGGACACTGATAAGGCTGCATTGATGGGCATTTAAATGTAAGTTTTTTTCCTTACACTTCCCTCCTAAAAGTTTTTTTCCCGCAGAGGTCCTCGTTTCCCTCCTCCGTCGCCGCTATCTCTCCCGGAGTGACTTCTGCTCATCGCGACTCCGGCGATGTGACTCGCCGGAGCCGCGATGAGGAAGCGGGAGCTGCCAGCCGGAGCCACGATGACGGAGCCGCACGCGCGCGGGAGCCCCCAGTCAAGGCACGATCGCCGTTGGAAACCTGAGGTGGATGGGGCCCTGAGGTGGATGGGGCCCGTATCTGAGGCGAGGAGGCCGGAGAGGTTACCCTTCTGAAGAGCACAGAGCAGCATCAACCCGGTGACAGAGGGGCCTCTGGTAACTCCCTTGGAGGGACATCTTCCCCGTGACAGGGGCCGCAACGCAGCGAAGGTACTCAAGTTCATGTTCTCTAGAGTCGCTGGTAGAGACTCCGAAGATTCAAGTTCTCTCTCAAGCCGATGGCTGTAGCAACCGCTGGTGAAACCACAGTGGTTTAGTTTGATTGTTAGGACTGTGCCTCGACCTGCTCACCCCACCGTATTGAACTGTTTTATGGGTCCCAACCAGTCGGCTGACAAAGGACTGTTTATTTGTGTGTTATAATAAACAAGTGTTGGACCCCTATCGGTGTGTGGTACTTTGGTTAATGGGAGGGAAGGGAAGTGTCAGCACAACGGACTTGGCTCTTAAAGAAACACACAGGCCCGAGGAGAACAACAGGTACTGGCCTTCACCTCACCCGCTGCAATGGGGAGGACATGGGCCGTGGCACATCTCACTCTTGCATACAAGATACCCCTAGACAAGAGCTATCGGATAACCGATTCACGAGAGAAGGGAGTGAGGCCGCTACACGTGATTTCCCCATCAACATAGTCAGTGCTGATGGGGGAATGACTCCTGCAGTGCAATTGTGTTTTGCCTTCGGGGGGGGGGGGGGGGGGGTGGCTTCCCGACAGATAACAACACAATGGTTACTGCTAGGAGATATAGCCACTGGCTGTAATGAAATGTAAAAAAAACTTACAGGTTGGTTGTACCCAAGTCGATCGATGGCCCAACTTGGGTACAATCAGCCTGTCCATACATGGATCCAATCTCGGGCACTCCCTGGTGAACTGGCTGAATTTTGATCCATGAATGGCCAGCACCAAGGTATAGGATACATTATACAATTCACCAATATCTGATTAAGTGCAGCGCTAAGAAGAAAAAAAAGACTAAAAACCCTCTGAAAAGTGAAATGACACTCTGATGAGCGAGCTCAATAGTAAATAGTATGACTCATATTCCTCAGAAGGATGAACCAACACTCTTCAGAGTTCGCTTAATAACCATTGTGAATACAAATACAATAGTCAATGGAAAGGAAAAAAAAAAAAAAACCTGTTAAAAGTGAAATGACACACTGAAAAGCAAGCTCAATCGTGAAGAAATAACTAATATCCCTCTGAAGGGTAAAACCAACACTCTGAAGAGCCAGCTCAGTGACCACTATAAATATACGGTAAGATCAGTATTCAATAACACAATAGGGCCTCTAAAAAGTAAACCCCATGCAAAACAATAGTCCTCTGAAGGGTGAGTTTAAACCTGTATAAGCGGGACATCTTGATAATTCCACTTTCATTGCATCTCCACCACAAACGCAGAACTCTCTGAGGCTTCCCAGAACATATCCCACCTCCACATGTCAAGTCACTGACAGCTTTTGTGTCACCCGAGACCCCCCCCCCATGTACCCCGGTGCTGAGGAGCATCTTCCTTGACACAAAAGCTGTCCTGCTTATATAGGTTCAAACTCACCCTTTAGAGGACTTGTTTTGCATGGGGTTCACTTTTCAGAGGTCCTTTTGTGTTATTAAATACTGATCTTATAATTATAGTGGTCACTGAGCTGGCTCTTTAGAGCGTTTATTTCACCCTTCAGAGGGATATTAGTTATTTCTTCACTATTGAGCTCGCTTTTCAAAGTGTCATTTCACCTGTCAGAGGTTTTTTGTTTTTCATATTTCTTTCAAATATTGTATTTGTATTCACAATGGTCATTGAGATAATTCATTAGAGTGTTGGTTCACCCTTCTGAGGAATATGCGTCATACTATTTACTATTGAGTTCGCTCTTCAGAGTGTCATGTCACTTTTCAAGAGTTTTTTTTTTTCTTTTTTTCTTCTCACTTTAGGTTTGGTACTTCGTGCTACACTTAAAGCGGAGCTTCGCCGAAAAAAAAAATATTAAAAGCCAGCAGCTACAGCTACAGCAGCTGCTGACTTTTAATATTTGGAATCGCTCATCACTCTGCTTCCCCCTCCGCCATCCTCGCTGAGGGAACCAGGAAGTGAAGCCTTGCGGCTTCACTGCCCGGTTCCCTACGGCGCATGCGCGAGTCGCGCTGCGCCGTTCTGATTCGTCCTCCTGTGTTCTGGGAGCCGAGTGTCTCCCAGAACACTACGGGAAGTCTGGGGGAAGTGACGTGTCTCCCGCAGCTTTCCCGGAGAGAGGACTCCCGGATGTGGGTGAAAATACCTGTCTTAGACAGGTATCTGCACCCCCCTCCCCCTGAAAGGTGTCAATTGTGACACCGGAGGGGGGGAGGGTTCCGATTAGCAGAAGTTAAAATTTAGGGTGGAGCTCCACTTTAATCAAAATGATGGTACAGAAATGACAGGGGTTTATTTAATAAAGGCTAATAGACTGCGCCCCAGAGCTTAGTAAATGAGCAGAAGCTCTGCTGACTTCCATCATCCAATCATGTGCAAGCAACAATGGAGGTTCATTTATTTTCCTTGCACGTGATTGGGTATTCTTTGCAAAGTGAAGCTTTACCTCATTTACTAAACTCTGGAGCAACTTCTCTTGTAAAGTGCAAAGTCTATTGGCCTTTAGTAAATCAACCCCGCCGTGTCCACCATACAATTGAAGAACACATTCAAACAATGAGATGAAATGATTTAGGCATTTCATACACAGACAGAGACATCATAAGGAAAGTTCCATTTGTAAAAGACTCTCTTGTGGTAAAGAGACTCAGCCATTGATATGAAAGCCATCTCCACTATACTGCCCCTGAAAATATGACATCTCATTAATATCCATAGTGGTGGTTCACCCCATTATAGAAGATTTAGGGTTCAGAATCAGATGCAGAACAGATAAAAGGGTAATAAAAGTAAAGGAATAGAAAAGGACTCCAGAATGGGGGGGGGGGGGGTAGGGTTGCCACCCCTCCGGGATTCACCTGGACCGTTCAGGTTTGGAATCATATGTCCGGGTTTCAGTCCACCCGAAGCCCGGACACATTATTTAGAGCTAATCTCCTCAGGATTCGCCCTATAACAGCCACCCCCTCTGCACCTTCGGCCGCTCACCGCCCCCAGCTGCCCCCCTCCATCGGCACTTTCAGTTTACACTCTACCCCCCCTGCACTGTTTTCCCTTCTCACTTGGCCTCTCCTGCTCCTCATCCATTCATGCTTTGGTCCAGTCCACCTCCTCTGTAACACAACCTAACTACCTTTCATTCACATTACATGCTGCTCGATCTTACTCCCACTAGCAATGCCCCATCTCACTTCAGAACTGCCGCTCTCCCATTCATTCAGCCTCTTCCTTCTCCTCACCACCAACTCTGGTCCTCCTTGATTGCCTCCTTGCTCACCTCTATCTGCATCTCTCACCTTATAGAGCAAGCTTCCTTCTCTCTGCAAGTCTCATTCCATTCCTTTCCCCCCTCCCCATCCTTGTCTGAATTCCACCCAACTCCACCAACCTACCACCTATCTTCACTGCATCCCCTCTTTCCATCCCCAGTCATCCCTCTTACTCACCTACCAGCCCCGTCTAGGTCTATGGCTAATTAAGGATCTTTTATTTTTCCTTAGTAGAAAATGGAATTTTGCAGCATATAGGCCACAGATATACCTCTTCCAATCACAGCAACCAATCACATTGCAGACAGAAGGACCTCTCATCCCTCATCTTTATAATGGTGAAGCTTGTCTGTTTACATGGCAGCTTAAAGCCTAGTACACATAGTACACATGATGAGATTATCTGATACTTACATTGGTCCAAGCTGGACTAATCTAACTGCGTAAAATAGACAATACCTAAACGTATTTAATTTTTTATTTTGTTTAATTGTAAACTGATTTGTATATCATTATTTGTATAACCTTTTTTACAACTAAACAGGACCCTGCAATTAATGTATCTGGTCTCCCACAGTACACAGAATATGGAGATGCAATTATTTTATTAAACGTAAACTGATAAATACCTTTTCTCATCAGCAGTATATGCAGGGCAGGTGATGCCACTAGGCAAACTAGGCAGCCGCTTAGGGCGCACTGCTGCCTAGGGTGCCCTGCCACTGGTGTTCCCACTCTCTTCAGCAAGCAGCTAAGTCTTAGCATCAGCAGGCAGCCGCCGCTTCGTTTGCACATAGTGTCAGAGGCGCAGCGGCGGCGGAGGACTGTGTCTGTGTCCTGACTCCCGAATGAATGGAAGCAAGCAAACATTCATTGATGGGCGCTGGTAGGCCGCATTTGTTGGGCGCTGGTAGGCTGCATTTGATGGGCGCTGGTGAGGCTGCATTTGATGGGTGCTGGTGGGCTGCATTTGATGGGCACTTCATTAAAAAGGCAGGGTATTCATGGGCAGGGCAAAGGGCTGGAGTCAGGGTTGGAGCCAAGGGGGACGGCAAAATTAGGTTTTGCCTAGGGCAGGGGTGTCAAACTCAATTTCATCATGGGCCCCATCAGCATTATGATTGCCCTCAAAAGGGCCAGTTGTATCTGTAAGTTTAGAAGTCCAGTGTATTCCCTCCCCTTACATTAGATGTCAAGAGCCACCCCACCATCAGAAATTGAGTCCCCCACTCTCCCTTACGTCACAGTGCACCCCCTTTCCTTATGCTGCTGCTGGGAAGAAGCTGGATACATTGCTTGAAAGCAGAAAGTAAGGGTCTGGAGGAGGACCAGAGGAGGGCTGGAGCTCTCCTGCAGCTGCAGGAGAGGTGCGAGGGCTGGATTCGGCCCGCGGGCCTTGTGTTTGACACCTGTGGCCTAGGGTGTCAAAAATCCTTGCACCAGCCCTGAGTATATGGCAGTCTTGTGCCTTCTATCAGTGTTTATCAATGTCTGGTTAAAGCTTGTAGGAGGAGTTTTCATTCTACTCTGACTGTCCAATGATGCTGCAGGACCCCGACCCTCTGTATGGACAGTGCTGATTGGCCCTGTGCTGATCAAATGCACCCTCCCTCAAACTGAGAATGTGCAGAGTGACTCCAAAGGCCCTGTCTTATCAGAAGATATATTGGTGACAGTGGAAGAAGGGGTGTATCAGAGAAGACAGGATCAAACAGCCTTTTTACACAATGCGGAGGATTAACCGCCAGTGTTGTAAGTAACTGCGTTAAAATAAACGGCGTTACTTAACGCAGTTACTTTAGAGGGTAACGAGTAATCTAACTGATTACTCTTCCCCTCATGGTAACGCTGTTCCCATTACTTGGGCGGCGTTACCGCAATTACATCTACTCGAGTCGCCTGCCTACCTGATCAGCGTGTCATGCAGACAGACGGCGGCCATTCCAGTGTTTAAAAGCCGCGCCTCCTCGTCTGTGATAGGCGGAACACTCAATTTCCCAGCAGTCAGTGTTCCGCCTATCACGGACATCCTCTCATTCTCGTCCGTGTTATGAGGATGAGCGGATGTCCGTGATAGGCGGAACACTGAATGCTGAAAAATTGAGTGTTCCGCCTATCACAGACGAGAAGGTGCGGCTTTTGAATACTGGAATGGCCGCCGTATGGTTTTATGACACGCTGATCGGTGGATGCAAAACGGCACACAGAGCTGCAGATGGGCACACGGAGGCTGCAGATGGGCACACGGTGGCATTCACAGGACCAGTGGCGTACTTATGGTAGGGCGGGGGGGGTGCCACACACTGGGGGGTGTCAGGCCGGCGCCCCCCCTCCTCCCCCGTAAGTGAAGTGGTTGCTTACTTAGGCAATGCTCAGGCGGGCAGAGGGTAGGCGATGGCTGTGACAGGATGTGCGGGGTGCCCGGGCCGGGTGCGGACTGTACCGCTACCCGGGTCAGGTGACACGCCACCAGATTAACACAGGAGAAAACACTGTCTCTCTCTCCTGTACAGCAGGGGAGTGAGAGAGAGACAGTGGGCCAGCGCCACAGCGCTGCACTGAATAGAAGACGGGAAATGCTGGAGCCAACTAGTAGGTGATTGGTTGCTAAGTGGTCCTAGCAACCAATCGTTAGCATTGTCAATACGAAAAGTTAATTCCAGCAGTTCCCGCCCTCTGTTCAGCACTGGTGTGTCTCTCCCTGTGCTGATGTGAGTGAGTAAGGTAGAAAGGGGCAGAGAGGGGAGGGGGGGGTGGCTGTGCAGCATGCAGGGGGTCTAAAGCTGTAACATGCAGGGGGGGGGGGGTGGCTGTGTAACATGCAGGGGGGGTGGCTGTGTAACATGCAGGGGGGGTGACTGTGTAACATGTAGGGGGGGTGGCTGTGTAACATGCAGGGGGGGAGTAGGGTGACCACATTTCCAAACTACCATTCAGGGACACCCCCCTTCCCAAAAATCAGCTTGTGCTGTAACGAATCACAGCACAGTGATTGGACACAAGAACCGGGATTTATGATCTCTCCAATCACAAGTAGGGGGCGGGGATTGTGCTCCTCCAGGCATTCCCGGCCAGGACAAGTACTATCAGTGAGTAAAGCAGTGATGTGGCACCCTTTTTTGGGGGGATCAGATTGACCCGGGGGGTGGCTGTGTCAGTTTATTTCCGGGACACTGTATTGTCCTGGAATTAAGGTGCCCGGGACAGACCTGCAAAATCCGGGACTGTCCCGGGCAATCCGGGACACGTGGTCACCTTAGGGGGGAGGTGGCTGTGTAACATGCAGGGGGGGGAGGTGGCTGTGTAACATGCAGGGGGTGGCTCTGTAACATGCAGGGGGGAAGGCGGCTGTGTAACATGCAGGGGGGGAGGTAGCTGTGTAACATGCAGGGGGGGAGGCGGCTGTGTAACATGCAGGGGGGGAGGTGGCTGTGTAACATGCAGGGGGGGGAGGTGGCTGTGTAACATGCAGGGGAGGGGGAGGTGGCTTTGTAACATGCAGGGGGGGGGAGGTGGCTGTGTAACATGCAGGGGGGGGAGGTGGCTGTGTAACATGCAGGGGGGGAGGTGGCTGTGTAACATGCAGGGGGAGGGGAAGGTGGTTGTGTAACATGCAGGGGGGGGGGAAGTGGCTGTGTAACATGCAGGGGGGGAGGTGGCTGTGTAACATGCAGGGGGGGTGGCTGTGTAACATGCAGGGGGGGGGGGGGTGGCTGTGTAACATGCAGGGGGGGAGGTGGCTGTGTAACATGCAGTGGGGGGGAGGTGGCTGTGTAACATGCAGTGGGGGGTAGGTGGCTGTGTAACACGCAGGGGGGGGTGGCTGTGTAACATGCAGGGGGGGGAGGTGGCTGTGTAACATGCAGGGTGGGGGAGGTGGCTGTGTAACATGCAGGGGGGGAGGTGGCTGTGTAACATTCAGGGGGGGGGTGGCTGTGTAACATGCGGGGGGGAGGTGGCTGTGTAACATGCAGGGGGGGGTGGCTGTGTAACATGCAGAGGGGTGGCTGTGTAACATGCAGGGGGGGTGGCTGTGTAACATGCAGGGGGGTGGCTGTGTAACATGCAGGGGGGAGGTGGCTGTGTAACATGCAGGGGGGGTGGCTGTGTAACATGCAGGGGGAGATGGCTGTGTAACATGCAGGGGGGGGAGGTGGCTGTGTAACATGCAGCGGGGGGAGGTGGCTGTGTAACATGCAGGGGGTGGGAGGTGGCTGTGTAACATGCAGGGTGGTGGCTGTGTAACATGCAGGGGGGGTGGCTGTGTAACATGCAGGGGGGTGGCTGTGTAACATGCAGGGGGGGAGGTGGCTGTGTAACATGCAGGGGGGGTGGCTGTGTAACATGCAGGGGGGAGTTGGCTGTGTAACATGCAGGGGGGAGGTGGCTGTGTAACATGCAGGGGGGGAGGTGGCTGTGTAACATGCAGGGGGGGAGGTGGCTGTGTAACATGCAGGGGGGGAGGTGGCTGTGTAACATGCAGGGGGGGGGTGGCTGTGTAACATGCAGGGGGGGAGGTGGCTGTGTAACATGCAGGGAAGGGAGGTGGCTGTGTAACATGCAGGGGGGGAGGTGGCTGTGTAACATGCAGGGTGGGGGGAGAGGTGGCTGTGTAACATGCGGGGGGGGGGAGAGGTGACTGTGCAGCATGCAGCGGGGTCCAAAGCTGGGGGGGGGGTTGGGTAATATAAAGGGGTCCAGAGGTGCAGGATGCTGTGTGATGTAAAGGAGTCCAGAGGTGCAGGGGGTTGTATAATGTAAAGGGGTTCAGGGGATTGTGTAATGTAAAGGTGTGCAGGGTGCTGTGTAATGTAAAGGTGTGCAGGGTGCTGTGTAATGTAAAGGGGTGCAGGGGGTTGTGTAATGTAAAGGGGCCCAGAGGTGCAGGGTGGTGTGAGATGTAAAGGGGTCCAGAGGTGCAGGGGGTTTTGTAATGTAAAGGTGTTCAGAGATGCAAGGGGTTGTGTAATTTAAAGGGGTCCACAGGTGCAGGGTGCTGTGTGATGTAAAGAGGTACAGGGTGCTGTGTAACATGCAGGGGGGGGGGGCGGTGGCTGTGTAACATGCAGGGGGGGTGGCTGTGTAACATGCAGGGGGGGGGTGGCTGTGTAACATGCAGGGGGGGAGGTGGCTGTGTAACATGCAGGGTGGTGGCTGTGTAACATGCAGGGGGT
Source organism: Rana muscosa (assembly GCA_029206835.1). Lineage (NCBI taxonomy): Eukaryota > Metazoa > Chordata > Amphibia > Anura > Ranidae > Rana > Rana muscosa. The sequence goes on from CM055118.1 coordinate 785,716,056, forward strand.
GGCTGTGTAACATGCAGGGGGGGTGGCTGTGTAACATGCGGGGGGGAGGTGTCTGTGTAACATGCAGGGGGGGGTGGCTGTGTAACATGCAGGGGGGGGTGGCTGTGTAACATGCAGAGGGGTGGCTGTGTAACATGCAGGGGGGGGTGGCTGTGTAACATGCAGGGGGGGATGGCTGTGTAACATGCAGGGGGGAGTTGGCTGTGTAACATGCAGGGGGGAGGTGGCTGTGTAACATGCAGGGGGGGGAGGTGGCTGTGTAACATGCAGGGGGGGAGGTGGCTGTGTAACATGCAGGGGGGGAGGTGGCTGTGTAACATGCAGGGGGGGGTGGCTGTGTAACATGCAGGGGGGGAGGTGGCTGTGTAACATGCAGGGAAGGGAGGTGGCTGTGTAACATGCAGGGGGGGAGGTGGCTGTGTAACATGCAGGGTGGGGGGAGAGGTGGCTGTGTAACATGCGGGGGGGGGAGAGGTGACTGTGCAGCATGCAGCGGGGTCCAAAGCTGGGGGGGGGTTGGGTAATATAAAGGGGTCCAGAGGTGCAGGATGCTGTGTGATGTAAAGGAGTCCAGAGGTGCAGGGGGTTGTATAATGTAAAGGGGTTCAGGGGATTGTGTAATGTAAAGGTGTGCAGGGTGCTGTGTAATGTAAAAGTGTGCAGGGTGCTGTGTAATGTAAAGGGGTGCAGGGGGTTGTGTAATGTAAAGGGGCCCAGAGGTGCAGGGTGGTGTGAGATGTAAAGGGGTCCAGAGGTGCAGGGGGTTTTGTAATGTAAAGGTGTTCAGAGATGCAAGGGGTTGTGTAATTTAAAGGGGTCCACAGGTGCAGGGTGCTGTGTGATGTAAAGAGGTACAGGGTGCTGTGTAACATGCAGGGGGGGGGGGCGGTGGCTGTGTAACATGCAGGGGGGGTGGCTGTGTAACATGCAGGGGGGGGGTGGCTGTGTAACATGCAGGGGGGGAGGTGGCTGTGTAACATGCAGGGTGGTGGCTGTGTAACATGCAGGGGGTGGCTGTGTAACATGCAGGGGGGGTGGCTGTGTAACATGCGGGGGGGAGGTGTCTGTGTAACATGCAGGGGGGGGTGGCTGTGTAACATGCAGGGGGGGGTGGCTGTGTAACATGCAGAGGGGTGGCTGTGTAACATGCAGGGGGGGGTGGCTGTGTAACATGCAGGGGGGGATGGCTGTGTAACATGCAGGGGGGGTGGCTGTGTAACATGCAGAGGGGAGGTGGCTGTGTAACATGCAGGGGGGAGGTGGCTGTGTAACATGCAGGGGGGGAGGTGGCTGTGTAACATGCAGGGGGGGAGGTGGCTGTGTAACATGCAGGGGGGGGAGGTGGCTGTGTAACATGCAGGGGGGGTGGCTGTGTAACATGCGGGGGGGGGGGGAGGTGGCTGTGTAACATGCAGGGGGGTGGCTGTGTAACATGCAGAGGGGTGGCTGTGTAACATGCAGGGGGGGTGGCTGTGTAACATGGGGGGGAGGTGGCTGTGTAACATGCAGGGGGGGGTGGCTGTGTAACATGCAGGGGGGAGATGGCTGTGTAACATGCAGGGGGGAGGTGGCTGTTTAACATGCAGGGGGGGAGGTGGCTGTTTAACATGCAGGGGGGGGAGGTGGCTGTGTAACATGCAGGGGGTGGCTGTGTAACATGCAGGGAGGGGAGGTGGCTGTGTAACATGCAGGGTGGGGGGAGAGGTGGCTGTGTAACATGCGGGGGGGGTGACTGTGCAGCATGCAGCGGGGTCCAAAGCTGGGGGGGTTGGGTAATATAAAGGGGTCCAGAGGTGCAGGATGCTGTGTGATGTAAAGGAGTTCAGAGGTGCAGGGGGTTGTATAATGTAAAGGGGTTCAGGGGATTGTGTAATGTAAAGGTGTGCAGGGTGCTGTGTAATGTAAAGGTGTGCAGGGGGTTGTGTAATGTAAAGGGGCCCAGAGGTGCAGGGTGGTGTGAGATGTAAAGGGGTCCAGAGGTGCAGGGGGTTTTGTAATGTAAAGGTGTTCAGAGATGCAAGGGGTTGTGTAATTTAAAGGGGTCCACAGGTGCAGGGTGCTGTGTGATGTAAAGAGGTGCAGGGGGGGCTGTGTAATGTAAAGGGGTCCAGTTGTGGAGAGGGGGTACAAAGTAGTGACGAGCTATTGGGGAGTGCAGAGGTATGCAGGGAGCACAGTGGGGTGTTTTCACATTTTTAAGGTGGGGGGGTGCCAGATATAGGATCCGCCCCAGGTGCCAAATTCCCTAGGTACGCCCCTGCACAGGACACAGGTAGGCTGTAATAGACACAGGGAGGTACACAGGACACAGTGAGGTAGGCATTTCTGCACAGGTAGGCATGCACAGGACACAGGGAGATATGCAATAGACACAGTGAGGTATGCAGCTGCAGATGGGCATTGTTCAACGCTGTATCCTGGCCTAGGCCAACAAGGCCCAGGCCTAGGGCAGCACTTTGCAGGGGGGCAACACGGAAAGAGTCCCCGCCAGCTTGCGCTACACTGTTAGTGTAGCGCCAGTCTTAAGGTGGCCGCACTGCTTCCGGTATGTAGGCGGCCGGCATTCCGCAACAGTGGGGGGGGGGGGGGGTGGGGACTGCTGCTTCTAATTTTAACTTTCCTATCATCCTGGACCACAAACCTTCCTCACTGTGCTATATGTTTCTGCTGCACCACTGGCATGGTTATATCTTCTTAGTCCTCTCCATAAAATTTTCAGAAATTTGTGCTTAAAGTAGAACTATAGGCAACACTTTTTTTTTTCATTTTGGATAGAGTAAGGGAGGGTAATAGCCCCTGTCAGTTTATTTTTTACCATCCCTGTCCCATTGCAGAGATTTCCCTTCACTTCCTGCCCCATAGCCAAACAGGAAGTGAGAGGAAATCTATGCAAATTAAGGGAATTCATTGCCCCCCCCCCTCCCCAGGCCCTCAGAACTAGTGTCCCCACTTGAAAATTTCAGGGTGGGTCTTAAAAAGCAAGGGGAGTGGCCTTGACAGAAAGGGGTGGGTCATATTTAAATTAGGGGGTGCACGAGTTTAGTCAGGCCTAGGGCAGCACAAAACCTAAATACACTACTGGCATTGTTGACCCTCTTTTGCACTTACAGTAGCTGCTGCATTTCTCACCCTCGGCTTATACGCGAGTCAATGTTAAAAAAAAAGTCACAGTTACTTTGCTGAGTAACTAATTACTTTTCCAATGTGGTAACTGAGTTACTAACGCAATTACTTTTTGGGAGAAGTAATTTGTAACTGTAACTACTTTTTTAAAGTAAGATGACCAACACTGTTAACCGCTTAGATTCCACAGTGAGAATAACAAGCATACTTTACTGCATATACAGTCTGCTTTTACTGTTGTGGGTTTAGTAATACTTAAATACAAGGTACAAAAAACAAAAAAATGCAGCGCTGTGTGATACTGAACCTTACAAATGCAAAGATGCCATAAACAATGAAAATCAATATTGCTAAAAAATGTAACTATGAACATAAAATAAATATTTTTATGTGTAACAAGCAAGCTCACAGTGAAAGAAATGTAGTATTATTAATATCAAGTGTCCAAAAAGAGAGAGATTTTGTCTCCCAATTTTCATCAATCCACAGAGATAAAAGTGCAAATTGGGGTATTATACGTATTACTGTCCAAAGAGTGACTTTAGTGATGATATTCCTGATCATAAGAGGGTGACTTCACACACGTGCTCCCCCCCATGTGAATGCGCTCACCTCCAACAGTGTGACCGCCAGTGTTGGTCATCTTACTTTAAAAAAGTAATTAGTTAAGTTACAAATTACTTCTCCCAAAAAGTAAGTGCGTTAGTAACTGAGTTACTACATTGTGTGAGGGGGTTAGCTCGGCAGCGGGTGTGTGTGACCCCCGGGATGGGCTCCCCACACAAAACAGGCCCAGCAAACGGAGGTTGTGGTTTTCAAAATCAAAAAAAGGTGCGGTTTATTTTCTATTTACAGTGACAAAACACAGCAAAGCAAAAGAAACATAACCAAAATAAATCCTGGTCAAGTTGACCTCTGACTAAACATACAGGTTTCCTAACTAACAACTGGGATCAGCCTAGTGCTGTCCTAGTCCCTAAGTCCCTGGTTTAGTAAAAGTCCAAACAAATAGCCACACAGGCTTTGCCTCACCGCACAGGGGTTCACTCTCCCTAGACAGTCCACACAGGTCTGGTTCCAGGCATGAGCTAACATCTAATGAATCTGGGAGTTTCTTATAGAGGCCTAAATGAGCTGACAAGGTTCAGCTGGTCTCCTCATCTCTGTCTGCACGACGCCCCACACTCTCCCTAGAGGTATGAGTCATCCATGAGCCCACTAGCCTTATACAACTCTCCACCTAGTTGTATAAGTCGGCGTAAAGCCTGAATCTGGGCGAAATATATCTACCCCCCTGGATGCAACCAGGTGACTTTACCTTCCTGCTGTCACATACCCCCCCCTCTTGTTTTAACCTCGGGGTTGGAACACCAGCAATCAGGCATTCATGTACTCGAGACAAAGCATCCACATTCCCCATTTGAACGCCAGGGCGATGCTTTACTGTGAAGTTGAATTCCTGGAGGGCCAGGAACCACCTATTCACTCTTCTATTTGTTTCCTTGTTTTGAGCCATCCACTTTAACGGAGCGTGATCCGTAACCATGTCAAAGTGCCTACCTAGCAGGTAGTACCGAAGGGAATCTAGAGCCCACTTCACCGCTAAACACTCCTTTTCAACGGTGGCGTAATTTACCTCATGGGACTTCAACTTCCTGCTGAGGTAAATGACTGGGTGCTCTTCCCCGTTCCAGACCTGGGACAATACTGCTCCTAACCCCACATCTGACGCATCACTTTGTACGACAAAGTCTTTAGAGAAGTCGGGTGAGTACAACACTGGCTGGCTACATAAGGCTTGTTTCAAGAATTGGAATGCTGCCTCAGCCTCGGGGGTCCATTTAATCATGACCGACCCTTTCCCCTTCGTCAGGTTGGTTAGGGGCACAGCCTTAGAAGCAAAGTGGGGAATGAATCGCCGATAATACCCAGCGATTCCCAGAAAGGCTTGTACCTGCTTCTTGCTGTTGGGACGTGGCCAACTCTGGATGGCCTCGACTTTGTTGAGTTGGGGTTTTATTACTCCCCTCCCAATGGTGTACCCAAGATATTTGGCCTCCTCCTGCCCAATGGTACACTTCTTGGGGTTAGCCGTAAACCCCGCTTCCCGAACAGAGTCCAGGACTGCTTGCACTTTTGGCAGATGTGAGGCCCAATCTGTGCTATGGACAATTACGTCATCCAGGTAAGCCGCAGCATACTTCCGATGGGGCCTCAGCATCTGGTCCATTTTCCGCTGGAATGTGGCCGGCGCATTCTGTAACCCGAACGGCATTCTTTTATATTGGAACGCCCCGTCTGGGGTTACAAATGCGGTTTTCTCTTTGGCCGACTTGGCCAGGGGGATTTGCCAATACCCTTTTGTGAGGTCAAGAGTCGTCATGTATCGGGCTGTTCCCAGCCGGTCGATCAACTCATCTATACGTGGCATGGGGTAGGTGTCAAATTTTGTAACTTTGTTCAACTGACGAAAATCGTTACAAAATCGCCAGCTCCCATCCGGTTTAGGCACCAACACGATGGGACTAGACCAATCACTTTGGGACTCCTCTATCACCCCTAAGTTCAGCATTTTCTGTACTTCCTCCCGTATTGCCTCCCGTCGAGCCTCTGGGATCCGATAGGGTTTTAACTTCACCCTTTCACCGGGCGGGGTAATGATGTCATGCTCTACCCCAGATGTTTGTCCCGGCAGCTCAGAGAATACCTCCTTGTTGCGAAGCACAAACTCCTTAACCTCCTGTTGTTGGGGTTGTGACAAGGTGGCTGCTATTCCAACCTCAGGAATCACGCAACCAGTTTGAGCTGGTGACCAAGTGTCTGCGACTAGGGACTCTCTATCCCTCCAGGCTTTCAACAGATTAACGTGATAGATCTGTTCGGGCTTTCGCCTTCCTGGTTGTCTGACCTTGTAATTCACTTCGCTCACTTTTTCCATTATCTCGTAGGGGCCTTGCCATTTGGCAAGGAATTTACTTTCAACCGTAGGGACAAGTACCAATATCCTATCCCCCGGGGAAAAGGTACGGGTCTTGGCTCCACGGTTGTACACTCTCTGCTGTGCCAACTGCGCTTGGGCCAAATGTTCCTTCACGATGGGCATTACCTGTGCAATTCGATCTTGCATCAGGGCGACATGCTCAATCACACTCCTGTGGGGAGAACTCTCACTTTCCCAAGTTTCCTTGGCAATATCCAACAGCCCTCTTGGGTGTCTCCCATACAGTAACTCAAAGGGGGAGAATCCCGTAGAGGATTGGGGCACCTCCCTAATAGCAAACATCAAATAAGGAAGTAAACAGTCCCAATCCTTTCCATCTCTATCCACCACTTTCTTCAACATTTGTTTTAGGGTTTTGTTGAATCTTTCAACCAGCCCATCGGTTTGGGGGTGATACACAGACGTACGCAATTGCGTCACTTTGAACAATTTACACAGCTCTTTCATAACCCGGGACATAAAGGGTGTACCTTGGTCCGTAAGCAGTTCTTTACAAATACCCACCCGGCTAAAAACAAGAGATAGCTCTTTGGCTATGGTTTTGGCCGAGGTATTTCGGAGAGGGATCGCTTCTGGATAACGGGTGGCATAGTCCATTATAACTAATATGTACTGGTGCCCCCTAGCGGACTTGATTATAGGACCTACCAAATCCATGGCGATCCTCTCAAACGGGACCTCAATGATGGGTAGAGGGACCAGCGGGCTACGGAAATGTGGCATCGGGGCCAACCTCTGACACACAGGGCAGGAGGAACAATAATTTTCTACGTCCTTCATCACCCCCGGCCAATAGAATCTCTGTAATACCCTCTCTCGGGTTTTCTCTGTCCCCAGATGACCTCCAAGAATGTGCCCATGGGCCAACTCCAACACCAACTTCCTGTAAGGTTTGGGCACCACAAGCTGCTCAACGGTTTCTTCTGCCCTTTTTGCCACCCGATACAGTAGGTCCTTCTCTACGCTGAAGTATGGGTAAGTGCAGGTATTATCTGGGTTCACTAACTCACCATCTATTTTCACTACGTTTTCCCGTGCCTTTATTAGGGCGGGGTCTTTCAACTGTTCTGTGGCAAAGTTTTCCCTGTGAACCTCAAGATCAGAAAACTCCACAGACGGTAGGTTTTGGTCTGAGGAGGTGGGCTCCTCTCCAGTTTCTTGAGTCTCCCCTGCCAATACTGATAAGGGAAATTCCGGAGAGTCCTCACCACTCTCAGGGGAGTTCTGGCTATCACATTCCTGGTACATAGGGGCACCAGTGAGGGGCTCAGGATCATCCCACAGTTCCCAGAACTTCGGAAAATCCCTTCCCACAATGGCGTCATGCGGTAACTGAGATACTAAGCCCACTGGATGAGAGAGGGTACCTTTGGGGGTCTCGAAACACACTGTAGTCACTGGATACTCTCGGGTGTCCCCATGCACACAAATAACAGCTACCTTGCTATTCCCAGAGACCTCTGTTTTAACTAACTCAGCCTTTATCAGGGTCACAAGGCTACCTGAATCCAGCAATACCACAACATTTCTACCATTAACACACATTTTGCATAAATGTTTCTCAGTTCCTCGAATGGCAGTGCATGCGACTGTCGCACACAGCGACTGACGTCTGCCCGTCAGAAAGTCACACTGCATGGGTTCCTCCACAACCGGGCAATTGGCTGCAATATGTCCCGCTTGCCGGCAGCGGTAGCAAACGATCCTTCTTGCCGCCTCTTGAGCCGCTGATTTCCCAGGCTGTTCTCGCCAAACTTGGGGTAGAGCTCCCACCCTCTCACTCTCTCCACCCTCACCCCTTGGAATCCTCTTATCCGCCCCTGGGGATGGTCTGGTCTTAGGGTGGAAAGTCCGAGTGTCTCTGGAAGAGGCCGTCAGGTTCTCTGTAGCCAAGTATTTCTCCACACGATCCACAAGACCATCGGCCGTCTCTGGGTCTCCATGGCTTACCCACTTTTGGATGGCAGTAGGAAGAGCTCTCAAAAACCGATCCATTACAACACGTTCCACAATCTTTGGTGCGGACAAAGTCTCTGGCTGTAGCCACTTTCTGCTCAGGTGAATGAGATCATACATTTGAGACCTGGGGGGTTTTCCAAGCTGGAAAGTCCAGTTATGCACACGCTGAGCCCGGACAGCCTGGGTGACACCCAGCCTTGCCAATATTTCAGCTTTTAGCATCACATAGTCTTTTGCTTGGTTAGGCTCTAGGTCATAGTAAGCTTTCTGCGATTCACCAGTTAACAGAGGAGCCACCAGTCCAGCCCACTGCTCCTCAGGCCACTTTTCTCTTTCAGCGGTCCTTTCAAACGTGGTCAAAAATACCTCTGGATCATCCTCTCCAGTCATTTTTGTCAATAAACGACTCACCCCAAAGGACGCGGTATTAGTGGGACGGCTTTCCTCACTGGTCTGCGGACGTTGCTGCATTACTGCTTCCATCTGTTGTTGTAGTCTCTGCTCTTGCTTCTGTAACAGGTCTATGAAGCGGGCCTCAGATTGCTGCTGGGCTCGTTGCTGAGCCTCCAGACTCTGTTGCAAAGTTGCGTTTGTCTGCTGCTGGGCTGCAAGGCTCCTTTGCAAACCTGCATTTGTCTGCTGTTGATTGGCATTTGCTAGAGCCAGCTGTTTCAGTATCTCCTCCATGCTGGCTTAAAAAAAACTGCCACTGGTTCTCCACCAACTGTGAGGGGGTTAGCTCGGCAGCGGGTGTGTGTGACCCCCGGGATGGGCTCCCCACACAAAACAGGCCCAGCAAACGGAGGTTGTGGTTTTCAAAATCAAAAAAAGGTGCGGTTTATTTTCTATTTACAGTGACAAAACACAGCAAAGCAAAAGAAACATAACCAAAATAAATCCTGGTCAAGTTGACCTCTGACTAAACATACAGGTTTCCTAACTAACAACTGGGATCAGCCTAGTGCTGTCCTAGTCCCTAAGTCCCTGGTTTAGTAAAAGTCCAAACAAATAGCCACACAGGCTTTGCCTCACCGCACAGGGGTTCACTCTCCCTAGACAGTCCACACAGGTCTGGTTCCAGGCATGAGCTAACATCTAATGAATCTGGGAGTTTCTTATAGAGGCCTAAATGAGCTGACAAGGTTCAGCTGGTCTCCTCATCTCTGTCTGCACGACGCCCCACACTCTCCCTAGAGGTATGAGTCATCCATGAGCCCACTAGCCTTATACAACTCTCCACCTAGTTGTATAAGTCGGCGTAAAGCCTGAATCTGGGCGAAATATATCTACCCCCCTGGATGCAACCAGGTGACTTTACCTTCCTGCTGTCACAATTGGAAAAGTAATTAGTTACTCAGCAAAGTAACAGTTGCTTTTTTTAATATTCTATAATGCAATTACGTTCTATAACATCTTTAATATCAAAGCGGTGGCAGCGGTGATGTTGAGGGGGGTGGCAGCGGTGGTACTTGAGGGAGGGTGGCAGCGGTGATGTTGAGGGGGTGGCAACGGTGGTACTTGAGGGAGGGTGGCAGCGGTGATGTTGAGGGGGTGGCAGCGTTGGCACTTGGGGATGGCAGCGGTGGTACTTGGGGTGGCAGCGGTGATGTTGAGGGGTGTGGCAGCGGTGGAACTTGGGGGGTGGCAGTGGTGGAACTTGGGGGGTGGCAGTGGTGGTACTTGAGGGGGTTTCATCGGTGGTACTTGAGGGGTGGCAGCGGTGGTACTTGAGGGGTGGCAGCGGTGGTACTTAGGGGGGTGGCAGTGGTGGTACTTGGGGGGTGGCAGTGGAGATGTTGAGGGGGGTGGCAACGGTGGTACTTGAGGGAGGGTGGCAGCGGTGATGTTGAGGGGTGTGGCAGCGGTGGAACTTGGGGGGTGGCAGCGGTGGTACTTGAGGGGGTTTCAGCGGTGGTACTTGAGGGGTGGCAGCGGTGGTACTTGGGGGGTGGCAGCGGTGGTACTTGGGGGGTGGCAATGGTGGTACTTGGGGGGGGGTGGCAGCGGTGGTACTTGGGGGGTGGCAGCGGTGGTGCCATCCTCTCCCACCACCACCTCTGCCTCTTACTGATCCATCACTGATCTCATCCCTATCCCCCCCCATCACCTCTTTTGTAGAAGTGATGGTGGGTGGGTAGGGATGGGATCAGTAAGAAGCAGAGGTGGTGGAGGTTGGGATGGATCGATTGCACTGCAATTCGAATCGTCACTTACTTCCGTCACCGTGCCTCCAGGGATGCCCTTCCTCATGGAGAGAGACTCTCCCCTTCACTCGATTGGTGTCAGCTGGTCAGCTGACTTTATTTTTCAGTGTCCGCCTTGCCTCCCTACATTCTCTCTCTCTCTGGATAGGTGGGGTGGGATGGGGCGGTCCAGAGTCTCTCTCAGCCTGTCTTCTCAGCTCAGCGGGCGAAAGCCCCCCTCCCCGCAGCGGAACGAACGGCCAGGCAGCGCGGCCACGGCGGGCCTCCCGGTACCACACAGCACAGCCATAATGGCGGGCCCCTCACACTGGCAGACGGGCGGGCCCCCCTGAAGTGGCGAAACTGCTATTCTACAGTACCGCGGACAGCGCCGGAATTACACTACTGCCATCTAGTGGCGGTAGATGTAATTGCTGTAACCCCCGCCCAAGTAATGGGAACGGCGTTACCATGAGGGGAAGAGTAATCAGTTAGATTACTCGTTACCCTCTAAAGTAACTGCGTTAAGTAACGCCGTTTATTTTAACACAGTTACTTACATCACTGGTGACCGCACACATAAGTTTGGTCCACATAAGCAGTTGAACCACTCCTGCGCTCTAAGTGAAACTGGCTCAGCAGGATCCCACAGGAAAATCCAGAGAAGTTGTCCTCAATTTTAAAACAAGAAAGAAGCTAGATAGTGTATTATCGCTAGTATAAAAATGTATTTAGAAAACATTACATTAGGGTACTCACACATTTTGGGTGCTTCCAGCACACCAAACTATAAAAGCATTAAGCATAGGGTTCCTCTCCAAATGAGGAAGTCGTTTGGAGAGGAATCCTATGCTTAATGCTGATGCTGATGTTGTTCTGGGTTCCTTTATGACCTCCCTGGATGAGTCATTGTTGTGCTCTTGGAGTAATTTTGGTAGGCCAAGCTTTCTCCATATGTGGATAATGGCTCTCACCATGGTTCGCTGGAGTCCCAAAGCCTTAGAAATGGCACTGTAACCCTTTCCAGACTGATACATGTTGTCAAGTACTTTGCTTCTCATCTGTTCTTTGATTTCTTTAGATCGTGGCATGAGGCATTGCTTTTTGAGATCTTATTAGTGTGCTTCACTTTGCCATACATCTTCTGTTTAAGCGATTTCTTGATTCATCAGGCCTGGCAGTAACCAGGCCTGGGTGTGGCAAGTGAAATTTAACTCAGCTTTCCAAAAAATGTGGTTAATCGAAGTTCATTCATGATTTAGCAAGTGGGGCAATTACTTTTCACAGCAGTGTACTTTCTGGATTGATAGCACTGCCTCTGTTTCTGAAACATTCTTACTGTGAGCTGCAATGTCTGTGAGGTTGGGCGTGGGAAGACCAAATGAAGGAGGATTTGGCTCAGTCAAAGTGGTAGGAAGATTTACATTAGGTTTTCTTTAGGAGGCTTGTGCATGACATAATAATTGGTTAACTTCCAGTGAGTTTAAAGGGGTTGTAAAGGTTTGTTTTTTATTTTCTAAATAGGTTCCTTTAAGCTCGTGCATTGTTGGTTCACTTACCTTTTCCTTTGATTTACCTTCTAAATGTTTTTTTTCTTTGTCTGAATTTCTCACTTCCTCTTTCTCCACACTAAACTTTACACCATCATCCGAGCGGTGGTTAGTCAGCCAGAACAGCTTACTGAACAGCTTACTGAACAGCTTACTGAGGAGGAACAGGAAGTGAGAAATTCAGACAAAGAAAACAAAGAAAAAAAACATTTAGAAGGGAAATCTAAGGAAAAGGTAAGTGAACCAACAATGCACTAGCTTAAAGGAACCTATTTAGAAAATAAAAAACAAACCTTTACAACCCCTTTAAGCTGCCAAGACATGCCTCAAAGGGGGCACATCATCGCTCATCCTAGCTTTAGAGTACTGCTGAACTAAGCAGTGTTTATACATCTGTACATGAGCACTTCTCAGTCCAGGATGAAGGACTGCCCACCACTGCCCCCGAGGAGGAAGAACCAGGACCTTTCAGATCACCAGACAAACCTGAAGACCTTTGGAAAAAAGTTCCCACGTGTATAGAAATCAAATTTTGGACTTACCCTATTGATGATAAAAACTGCAATGTACCTACAATGCACTGAAATGCCTGTACCTGAACCTAAGAATCTGGCCTGCCAGTTTATCTAATCCTGCGACCAGTGATTTTTTTTGAAGGAAACAAAGTGTTTTCACTCTTCCTAATTCTCCATAGTATAGCTGAATCAACACATAACTAACACTGATACCTGTAGGCAGATCTGGCGCTGAAAGATTTTACCACTGACTGTGAAGTCAGATGAACTGAGATGTACATAGTGATTCAGTGTGTCTACATCTATCAAAAACTGAAATACCACATAGAGGCATTCAGTACATAGCCTTTGTAACGGGAAGGCCCGGGGAACTCAGAATCGCTTAGGAAGTATGAAATACCCTTGCGCCAGCTTCCCCAATGGCTCTTATGTGTCAATCACCCTGTGTCTCTATTAGGGGCACAGGGTGAATGAAAACCCCAATATGGTCTATGATGGCCATATTCAATGCTGTACATACATTTTATCTAGATTGGGTCTGTAATATTCATCCACCATATTCCCCAGGATACCTGCAAAGAACTCTCTACTGTTTGATTATGACCTCAACAGGTTAATTGGAAAGTGACGCCTTCATGATGTTTAGACACATACTCTTAGATGCTAATATCATCACCGACAGCCCTGACTTTGTGTAATCATGGCTGTGAGGAATTAAGGTAATTTGCATTCTATTGTTCAGTATGACTTGGGAAGGTCTGGTGTGAATAGAAGTAATTAACCCTATACTTGTGTGTATTGTAAAGGCAGACTGGGATTTACAATACAAAGGGATTTAAGATGTAAAGGGTTTAGAACCTGTTGTCGCCAGACAGACTGGCTGCCAACCCTTTGTGGGAAGATGTGTATTGGAGATCGTATATTCTATTGTGTTGGGATCTTTTGAAGCCTAGGAGACGTCAGGATGAGGTGTTGAGTTTTGGGATGTGTGGGTGGAGCTGGGCCCTTGTTCATGTTAAATCATGTGCCCTGAATTGTGTATAAAGTTACAATGTTTGTCAATAATAAATTCATTCAATAAATTCTTCTTCCAGAGGGGTCGGCTCCTATAGGAAAGGGTCGTTTAGCTGTGGATATCGGTAGCGAGTGGATGTGTGTCTAGGAGAGGGAACATCGTAAACGGCGTTAATACTCCTTGAGATTGGGGTGCCGTTACAGCCTTAAAGGGCTTTGATTATAAAAAAAAAATAACATGTCATACTTACCTCCACTGTGCAACTCGTTTTGCACAGAGTGGCCCCGAACACCATCTTCTGGGGTCCCTCGGCGGCTCTCGCGGCTCCTCCCTGCATCAGATGACCCCCTAGGAGAAGCGCTCTCCCAGGAAGTTACCTTGTCCATAGCCACCGAATCTATGACTCGGCCCTGCCCCTCGGCGCCCGCGTCATTGGATTTGATTGACAGCATCGGGAGTCAATGGCTGTGCTGCTATCAATCTATCCAATCAAGAGCTGGGACCTCGTGGAGAGAGGGACAGCGCGTCTCCGCTGAGGCAAATTCGGAACTGAGGTAAGTAAAACGGGGGGCTGGGGGGCAGTTGACTGCCAGGTGTTTTTTCACCTTAATGCCTAGGATGCATTAAGGTGAAAAAACACAAGGGTTTACAAACCCTTTAAAGTGGTTGTAAACGCGGAAAAACAAAACAAAAAAACAAAACAAACCCTGTAAGACAAAGGCAAAATGAGCTATTATGCATCACATACTAGCTCATTATGAAATACTTACCTTAGATCGAAGCTGTTGCATCGGCCCCGCACACTGCTGTGACCGGCGACATGTCTCCGGCGCTATGATGCCGGTCACTGCACGGCTGCTCAAAAACCGTCACGAGCGAGCCGTTTCTTCAAAGCACATGCGCCACTGATGTTGGCGCAAGCATATATGGTAAATATCTCCTAAACCATGCAATTTTAGGAGATATTTACAGTACCTACAGGTAAGCCTTATTATGGGCTTACCTGTAGGTACAAGTGGTGTAACTAGGTTTACAACCACTTTAAAGCATCAGTGAAAACTATTTTAATGGAATTCATTACAAAGCAATTATGTACATTAACCACTTCCTTACTGGGCGCATATACCCCCTTCCTGCCCAGGCGAAATTTCAGCTTTCGGCACTGTCACGCTTTGAATGAAAATTGCGCGGTCGTGCGACGTGGCTCCCAAACAAAATTGACGTCCTTTTTTTCGCACAAATAGAGCTTTCTTTTGGTGGTATTTGATCACCTCGGCGGTTTTTATTTTTTGCACTATAAACAAAGATAGAGCGACAATTTTGAAAAAAAAGCAATATTTTTTGATTTTTGCTATAATAAATATCCCAATTTTTTGGGAAAATTAATTTTTTTCCTCCGTTTAGGCCGATACGTATTCTTCTACATATTTTTGGTAAAAAAAATCGCAAGCGGCGTTTATTGATTGGTTTGCGCAAAAGTTATAGCGTTTACAAAATAGGGGGTAGTTTTATGGCATTTTTATAATTTTTTTTTTTTTTTACTAGTAATGGCGGCGATCAGTGATTTTTTACGTGACTGCGACATTATGGCGGACACATCGGACACTTTTGACACTATTTTGGGACCATTCACATTTATACAGCGATTAGTGCTATAAAAATGCACTGATTACTGTATAAATGTGACTGGCAGGGAAGGGGTTAACACTAGGGGGCGAGGAAGGGGTTAAATGTGTGCCCTATTAGTGATTACTACTGTGTGGGGGAGGGGACTGACTGGGGGAGGTGACCGATTTGTGTCCCTATGTACAAGGGACACAGCATCGGTCACCTCTCCCTGACAGGACATGGATCTGTGTGTTTACACACACAGATCCATGTCCTTGTCTGTGTAACCGCCGATCGCGGGTGCCTGGCGGACATCGCGGCCACCAGGCACGCGCATCGGCATTGCAGTGACGCGCCGGGTACGTGCGCGCGCCGCCGGCGGCGCTTGCACGCCCCCCAGTGGCCAAATTAGCGGAGGCCGTATAAACACGGCCTCCCGGCATGTAACAACCACCTCGCGGCCGTATATAGTCGTACGGCGGGCGCGAGGTGGTTAAAGAGTAACTCCACATTTGTTAAGAAAAAAAACAATCCCCTCTAGGTGATCAATATACATTGTAGGAATTTTAACAAACTTAGTTGCAGATTCCTACCTGTTTCTGCAATGAAGAAAAAGCTGTTTGTTGTGTGCAGAGTTGCTTTTTCATAATAAGCTGATACTCTTGCAGTGTTCTAATGAGAAAAATGTAGTAGCTGCATCCCTTTTAACCACTTGACAACTGGGCACATAACCCCCTTACTGCCCAGGCGAAATTTCAGGTTTCAGCACTGTCACGCTTTGAATGACAATTGCGCGGTCGTGTGACGTGGCTCCCAAACAAAATTGACGTCCTTTTTTCCCCACAAATAGAGCTTTCTTTTGGTGGTATTTGATCATTTCTGCGGTTTTTATTTTTTGCGCTATAAACAAAAATAGAGCGACAATTTTGAAAAAAAACACAATATTTTTTAATTTTTGCTATAATTAATATCCTCAGTTTAGGCCGATACGTATTCTACATATTTTAGGTAAAAAAAACAAATACAATAAGCGTATAGTGATTGGTTTGCGCAAAAGTTATAGCGCCTACAAAATAGGGAATAGAATTATGATTTTTTTTTATTTATTTATTTTATTTTATTTTTTACTAGTAATGGCGTCGATCTGCGATTTTTTTTTTTGTGACTGTGACATTATGGCGGACACATCGGACACTTTTGACACATTTTTGGGACCATTCACATTTATACAGCGAACAGTGCTATAAATATGCACTGATTACTGTATAAATGTGACTGGTAGGGAAGGGGTTAACCACTAGGGGGCGATCAAGGGGTTAATATGTTCCCTGCTAGATGTTCTTACTGTGGGGGGAGGGGACTGACTAGGGGAGGTGACTAATGGTTGTCCCTATGTACAAGGGACACACCATCCGTCTCCTCTCCCTGACAGGACGTGGATCTCTGTGTTTACACACAGAGATCCACGTCCCTGGCTCTGTGACAGCCGATCGCTCGTACCTGGCGGATATCGCGGCCGCCAGGCACGCGCATCGGCACCCGCCTGACACGGCGGGCACAGCTTTTCCCCGATGCGCGCCCGCGGTGGCGCGCATCGCGGGAGTAAATGGGAGGACGTCCATAGACGTCCTATCAGCAATTGACGACCGCTTTGCGGACGTCTTTTTCATATGGTCCGGGCGCGAAGTGGTTAAAGAAAATACCTCACCAAAAATGTTTGCAGAGAAGGCCCAAAATCTGAGTTGTATCTTTGTGTAGACTTCTGGTAAAATCAGTGAGTCATTCACACATGCAGAAAATTACATTTTTGGGGGTGTGCCATACACCAATGGCGGACGAAACACCTGCAGGTTGCCATCATGCATTGAATTTCACAGAAAATTATAGCTCTGCAGTTTGAAAAGGAAAAGTAATTTTTAATAACATTCAATTACAATATGGATTGTGTCATAATTAATATACAGTACTGTGCAAAAGTTTTAGAGAGGTTTGAAAAAATGCTGTGAATTAAAGTAGAACTATAGGCAAAACTTTTTTTCATTTTGGATAGAGTAAGGGAGGGTCATAACCTCAGTCAATTTTTTTTGCCATCTGTGCTCTATTGCGCAGATTTCCCTTTACTTCCTGTCCCATAGCCAATCAGAAAATGAGAGGAAACCCCTGAAAATTAAGGGAATTTCTTGGGGCTCCCAGGTCATCAGAACTAGTGTCCCCATTGGAAAATTTCCCCTCTTACTTTTCTGGGGACAACCCAAAATTTTCTTTTACTTTCACTTTCAATGATAATGGTAAACAGGACAAATAGAGAGGGGGAATCTCCATAATGGGGATACAGATAGCATTAAAAACTGAAAAGCATTCTAATCCTTCTCCACTCCATCCAAAACGAAAAAAAAAATGTTTTGTGTGTAGCGGGCATATACTTTTCTATCATGTTTAAAACTGGCAGAGACACCAGTGATGTATAGTTCCCTGCGGCCCAGCAGGTGGCGCTGTCCCTGTGGGCTGGGTTGAACCATCGCTGAGTGCCGTACCCCTTTTTGGCCTCTCTCAGCGGTTGTATGGTGGGGCGGGGATACCCGCCGTGCTTGCTGGGAGAGGGTATAAAGGGGCCGGCCATCTTTGTCATGGGGTTCGAGTCCCGGGCGCCTTCAGCCTGAGGGCTGTGGTTCGTGGTTGGTGTCCAGGCGGCCTGGGCCTGGACGCCCGGAGCTCGTGTTCCGTCCCGGGCACCTTCAGCCTGGGGTGAGGTACTCGCTTTAAGGTCTGGGGCCCAGTTTTCTTTTGCTGGTACCCGTGAGGGAAGGATTTCCTAGGGGGCCCCGGGAGTAGGGTGCCCGAATCCAGAGGCGTAAGGGACCGGAGGAGTTACTCACCCGAAGACCTGGTGCAGCAGATTGCCAGTGCCGGGTGAGCCTCAGGAGACCGCCCGGAGGGGTATCTTTCCGAACAGGGGTCGAGTTCAGTCAGGAGGAAGGTTCACAGTTCACCCGGTCGGTGGCAGCGACTAGGGATGAGCTTCGTGTTCGAGTCGAACATACGTTCGACTCGAACATCGGCTGTTCGATCGTTCGACGAAGATCGAACGATTTGGGCCGTTCGCGCCAAATTCGAGTGACGCGAATGGCCCACAATGCACTACGCCATCGCAGTGTCATCCAGGCGCTGTGATTGGCCAAGCATGCACTGTGACCCCGCATGCTTGGCCAATCACAGCGCCGGCAGCGAGGAGAGCAATGATTGGCCACAGGCAGGATGCCTGTGGCCAATTATTGCTGAGGGTGTTTAGTACACGCCCCACACTATAAAAGGCCGCCAGCACGGCGGCCTAGTGTAGTGTGTCCCGGAGCAGGGAAAGACAAGCATGGGCAGGGACAGTGACATTTATTTCTTTCTTGCTTAACCTGGATTCCTTTAGTTTAGGGAAAGAGAAGGATAGGTAGGGAGAGTGTCAGTGTGTTTTACTGTGTGAGTCCTTGTTTCTAGGGACAAAGAAGGAAAGTGAGGGGATTTCTCCTTGTGCTATAGTGTGCTTTAAAAAAACATTTTTTCTAGGGACAGAAAACTCTAGGTAGGGAGAGTGTCAGTTTCTTTCACTGTGCCAGTCCTTGTTTCTAGGGACAAAGAAGAAAAGTGAGGGGAATTCTCCTTGTGCTATAGTGTGCTTTAAAAAAACATTTTTTCTAGGGACAGAAAACTCTAGGTAGGGAGAGTGTCAGTTTCTTTCACTGTGCCAGTCCTTGTTTCTAGGGACAAAGAAGGAAAGTGAGGGGAATTCTCCTTGTGCTATAGTGTGCTTTAAAAAAACATTTCTTCTAGGGACAGAAAACTCTAGGTAGGGAGAGTGTCAGTTTCTTTCACTGTGCCAGTCCTTGTTTCTAGGGACAAAGAAGAAAAGTGAGGGGAATTCTCCTTGTGCTATAGTGTGCTTTAAAAAAACATTTTTTCTAGGGACAGAAAACTCTAGGTAGGGAGAGTGTCAGTTTCTTTCACTGTGCCAGTCCTTGTTTCTAGGGACAAAGAAGGAAAGTGAGGGGAATTCTCCTTGTGCTATAGTGTGCTTTAAAAAAACATTTCTTCTAGGGACAGAAAACTCTAGGTAGGGAGAGTGTCAGTTTCTTTCACTGTGCCAGTCCTTGTTTCTAGGGACAAAGAAGGAAAGTGAGGGGAATTCTCCTTGTGCTATAGTGTGCTTTAAAAAAACATTTCTTCTAGGGACAGAAAACTCTAGGTAGGGAGAGTGTCAGTTTCTTTCACTGTGCCAGTCCTTGTTTCTAGGGACAAAGAAGGAAAGTGAGGGGAATTCTCCTTGTGCTATAGTGTGCTTTAAAAAAACATTTTTTCTAGGGACAGAAAACTCTAGGTAGGGAGAGTGTCAGTTTCTTTCACTGTGCCAGTCCTTGTTTCTAGGGACAAAGAAGGAAAGTGAGGGGAATTTTCCTTGTGCTATAGTGTGCTTTAAAAAAACATTTTTTCTAGGGACAGAAAACTCTAGGTAGGGAGAGTGTCAGTTTCTTTCACTGTGCCAGTCCTTGTTTCTAGGGACAAAGAAGGAAAGTGAGGGGAATTCTCCTTGTGCTATAGTGTGCTTTAAAAAAACATTTTTTCTAGGGACAGAAAACTCTAGGTAGGGAGAGTGTCAGTTTCTTTCACTGTGCCAGTCCTTGTTTCTAGGGACAAAGAAGAAAAGTGAGGGGAATTCTCCTTGTGCTATAGTGTGCTTTAAAAAAACATTTTTTCTAGGGACAGAAAACTCTAGGTAGGGAGAGTGTCAGTTTCTTTCACTGTGCCAGTCCTTGTTTCTAGGGACAAAGAAGGAAAGTGAGGGGAATTCTCCTTGTGCTATAGTGTGCTTTAAAAAAACATTTCTTCTAGGGACAGAAAACTCTAGGTAGGGAGAGTGTCAGTTTCTTTCACTGTGCCAGTCCTTGTTTCTAGGGACAAAGAAGAAAAGTGAGGGGAATTCTCCTTGTGCTATAGTGTGCTTTAAAAAAACATTTTTTCTAGGGACAGAAAACTCTAGGTAGGGAGAGTGTCAGTTTCTTTCACTGTGCCAGTCCTTGTTTCTAGGGACAAAGAAGAAAAGTGAGGGGAATTCTCCTTGTGCTATAGTGTGCTTTAAAAAAACATTTTTTCTAGGGACAGAAAACTCTAGGTAGGGAGAGTGTCAGTTTCTTTCACTGTGCCAGTCCTTGTTTCTAGGGACAAAGAAGGAAAGTGAGGGGAATTCTCCTTGTGCTATAGTGTGCTTTAAAAAAACATTTCTTCTAGGGACAGAAAACTCTAGGTAGGGAGAGTGTCAGTTTCTTTCACTGTGCCAGTCCTTGTTTCTAGGGACAAAGAAGAAAAGTGAGGGGAATTCTCCTTGTGCTATAGTGTGCTTTAAAAAAACATTTTTTCTAGGGACAGAAAACTCTAGGTAGGGAGAGTGTCAGTTTCTTTCACTGTGCCAGTCCTTGTTTCTAGGGACAAAGAAGAAAAGTGAGGGGAATTCTCCTTGTGCTATAGTGTGCTTTAAAAAAACATTTTTTCTAGGGACAGAAAACTCTAGGTAGGGAGAGTGTCAGTTTCTTTCACTGTGCCAGTCCTTGTTTCTAGGGACAAAGAAGAAAAGTGAGGGGAATTCTCCTTGTGCTATAGTGTGCTTTAAAAAAACATTTTTTCTAGGGACAGAAAACTCTAGGTAGGGAGAGTGTCAGTTTCTTTCACTGTGCCAGTCCTTGTTTCTAGGGACAAAGAAGGAAAGTGAGGGGAATTCTCCTTGTGCTATAGTGTGCTTTAAAAAAACATTTCTTCTAGGGACAGAAAACTCTAGGTAGGGAGAGTGTCAGTTTCTTTCACTGTGCCAGTCCTTGTTTCTAGGGACAAAGAAGGAAAGTGAGGGGAATTCTCCTTGTGCTATAGTGTGCTTTAAAAAAACATTTTTTCTAGGGACAGAAAACTCTAGGTAGGGAGAGTGTCAGTTTCTTTCACTGTGCCAGTCCTTGTTTCTAGGGACAAAGAAGGAAAGTGAGGGGAATTCTCCTTGTGCTATAGTGTGCTTTAAAAAAACATTTTTTCTAGGGACAGAAAACTCTAGGTAGGGAGAGTGTCAGTTTCTTTCACTGTGCCAGTCCTTGTTTCTAGGGACAAAGAAGGAAAGTGAGGGGAATTCTCCTTGTGCTATAGTGTGCTTTAAAAAAACATTTTTTCTAGGGACAGAAAACTCTAGGTAGGGAGAGTGTCAGTTTCTTTCACTGTGCCAGTCCTTGTTTCTAGGGACAAAGAAGGAAAGTGAGGGGAATTCTCCTTGTGCTATAGTGTGCTTTAAAAAAACATTTTTTCTAGGGACAGAAAACTCTAGGTAGGGAGAGTGTCAGTTTCTTTCACTGTGCCAGTCCTTGTTTCTAGGGACAAAGAAGGAAAGTGAGGGGAATTCTCCTTGTGCTATAGTGTGCTAAAGCATTCCTCATCAACCATCTTTGAAATCCTTGTTTTTTGGACAGTCAGGGAAATTGTCGTTGTGCTATTCTGTGCAAAAGCAATAATCCTCAACCATATTTAGAAATCCTTAAGTAAAGGGACAGAGAAGGACACCTGAAGGTAGCCCTTATTGCTTTTTTCCCATCTCCCTGCAGGCCATCTATTAGAATGTCTGGAAGGCAAACAAGGAGAGGCAGACAGTCAGGAGGCAATAAAAGAGGGCAAGCAGGCTCTGTGTCTGGGGGCAACAGTGCTGGTCGTGGACGCGGTGCATTGTCATCAGCACATGGCCATGGGACACGCTTGTCCTTCTTTTCGGCAGCTGGACATGTTGAGCCACATCATGCCGAAGACTTGGTAGAGTGGATGACCAAGCCCTCCTCCTCCTCCTCATCCTCTCTCACCCAGGCTCAGGGTACTGGCAAAGCAGCTGCCAAAGCGTCCTCTTCCCTGGTATCAATGTCAGACTCATCATCAGTCACTCCTTCCCTAGACCCACCATGTCCTCCTCCTGAGGAGTCCCCCGAACTGTTTGAGCACAGTGTTGGGTACATGCTCCAGGAGGATGCCCAGCGTTTCGAAGGGTCTGATGATGAAACCCAGCTACAGGAAGGCAGTAGCGTGAGAGCAGACAGAGGGGATGCTCAAGAAGGACACCAATCTGGCAGTCATGTTCCAGCAGCTGCAGCATACTGCCAGATTGGCTCCAGTGATGAGGAGGGAGGGGATGATGAGGTCACTGACTCCACGTGGGTGCCTAATAGGAGAGAGGAGGAGGAGGAGGCACATCTCCAACGAGGCAGGATGCCCTTTGGTGGCCAGCGTAAGGGCAGTACACCGACGGAATCACACCGCAGAGCTCCGCCTGTGCAGGGCGCAGCCTCTGCCCGTAATTCAAAAAGTTCCTTGGTGTGGGCCTTTTTTGAGGCTAGTGCATCAGATCGCACAGCTGCTGTTTGCAACATATGTCTCAAGCGTATATCGCGTGGCCAAAACATCAGCCGCTTGGGTACCACATGCCTGACCAGACATATGTTGACCTGCCATGCAGCTCGTTGGCAAGCCTACCTCAAAGACCCACACCAAAGAACAAAGCGGACCTCTCCTTGCACCGCATCAGCTGGGATCTCCAACCCCACTATAACTTCAGTCCTCTCTGAAACATGCACTGAGAGGAATGAAGGTGTAGAATTAGGTGTGTCACAGCCAAGTACTTGCGGCCACTCTGCTAGCAGTACACCGACGTCCGATTCTAGCAGGCAAATTTCCCTGCCCCAGCTGCTGGACCGTCGAAAGAAGTTCACTCCCAGCCATCCACATGCCCAGCGGTTGAATGCTAGCTTGGCTAAATTGCTAGCGCTTCAACTGCTGCCTTTTCAGTTGGTAGACTCGGCCCCCTTCCGTGAGTTTGTGCAATGTGCGGTTCCTCAGTGGCAGGTTCCCAAACGCCACTTTTTCTCACGGAAGGCTATTCCGGCTCTCTACCGGCATGTGGAAGGCAATGTCTTGGCCTCGCTGGACAGGGCGGTCAGCGGTAAGGTGCATATTAGACATGTGCATTCGTTTTCGTCCGAATGCGTTTTCGTCCGAATTTCAGCTATTTTCGTTATCGTTTTAACAAACGAAAACGAAAGCACAGAATCCGAAAACCGAAAGATCCGACATAAACAAATGCTTTATTTTCGTTTTCGTTGCTACAACAGTTCGATATAGATAGGAGATTCGACGTGACGCTGACAATAACAATCTGTGTCTATCGAATCTGTGGTCGAATGTGCCTAACCTTAACTCTATTAGTCCAAGATTATTCTACATAGGAGAGAAAAGATTCGACATTATAGAGAGAAAAGATTCGACATAGGAGAGAAAGATTCGACATAGGAGAGGAAAGATTCGACATAGGAGAGGAAAGATTCGACATAGGAGAGGAAAGATTCGACATAGGAGAGGAAAGATTCGACATAGGAGAGGAAAGATTCGACATAGGAGAGAAAAGATTCGACATAGGAGAGAAAAGATTTGACATTATAGAGAGAAAAGATTCGACATAGGAGAGAAAAGATTTGACATTATAGAGAGAAAAGATTTGACATTATAGAGAGAAAAGATTCGACATAGGAGAGAAAAGATTTGACATTATAGAGAGAAAAGATTTGACATTATAGAGAGAAAAGATTCGACATAGGAGAGAAAAGATTCGACATTATAGAGAGAAAAGATTCGACATAGGAGAGAAAAGATTCGACATTATAGAGAGAAAAGATTCGACATAGAGAGAAAAGATCACTGCTTGTGGGCGGAACATTCGACCGGAAATGTATGATTGCAGAGTCGTACAGTTTCGCTGCTCCGTCGAATCTTCTTTGAACATTCGACAGACACCATAAGCCTTCAATGACAGATTCGACCTTAATTAATTCAGATTTTCGGACGAATGCAATTTTTAACGAAAAACGAAATAAATAAAAACGAATTTCGGGAGTAACTAAATAAATTTATTTTTTGGACGAAAACGAAATTCCGAAACAAAATATTTCAGTGTGCACATGTCTAGTGCATATTACCGCTGACTCATGGTCCAGCAGGCATGGACAGGGACGTTACCTTTCTTTCACGGCCCATTGGGTCACACTTTTGGCAGCTGGGAAGGATGCAGGACAAGGTGCAGTAGTGTTGGAGGTTGTTCCACCGCCACGCCTCCAAAATGCTACTACTGGTTGTGACACACCTCTCTCCTCCACCCCCTCCTCTTCTTCTTCCTCCATGGCCTCTTCCTGTGGTTTGTCCTATGAACCAGCGGTGCTCCGTAGCCGTTCACGGGGCTACGCAAGTACGCAGGCAAAAAGATGCCATGCCGTGCTTGCGCTGGTGTGTTTGGGGGACAGAAGCCACACTGGGGCAGAGGTCCTGTCTGCTCTGCAGGGCCAGGCCGAGAGGTGGTTGACGCCACGCCAGCTTAAGCCAGGAATGGTGGTTTGCGACAATGGCACCAACCTCCTCTCCGCCCTCCGACAGGGACAACTGACCCATGTGCCCTGTGTGGCTCACGTCCTTAACCTGGTGGTGCAGCGGTTCTTGGGCAGGTACCCGGGCTTACAGGATGTCCTGAGGCAGGCCAGGAAAGTCTGTGTGCATTTCCGCAGATCTTATAATGCCAGTGCTCGCCTGGCTGAGCTGCAAAAGGAGTTGAACCTGCCCAAGAACCGCCTTATATGTGACATGCCCACCAGGTGGAACTCAACGTTGGCCATGCTGCAGCGGCTGCACACGCAGCAGAGGGCCATCAATGAGTACCTGTGCGACTACGGCACCAGGACAGGGTCAGGGGAGCTTGGTTTTTTTTCTCCACGCCAGTGGGGCATGATCAGGGATGCATGCACTGTCCTGGCACCATTTGAGGAGGCCACGAGGATGGTGAGCAGTGACAGTGCATGCATCAGTGACACTGTACCTCTTGTCCACCTGTTGGAGCACACGCTGCGTGGAATAATGGACAGGGCACTTGAGGCAGAACAGAGGCAGGAAGAGGAGGACTTCCTTGCCTCTCAAGGCCCCCTTTACCCAGACAGTGTTCCTTCTGTCCCACCCATCGCACAGGAAGAGGAAGAGGAGGAGGAGGAGGAGGAGGAGGAGGAGGATTGTGTCAGCATGGAGGTGGAGGCTGGCACTCAGCATCATCAGCAGCAGTCTTTTAGGGATGATTTACAGTCCCAAGAAACCAGTGGACTTGTACGTGGCTGGGAGGAGGTGGCTGCGGATCATGTCGTCCTTAGTGACCCAGAGGACTCCGGAGCGAATGCCTCAGCAAACCTACGCTGCATGGCCTCCCTGATCCTGCAAAGTCTGCGGAAGGATCCTCGTATTCTTCGGATCAAGGAGAGGGACCATTACTGGCTGGCCACTCTCCTTGATCCACGGTACAAGGGTAAGGTTGCGGACCTTATGTTACCTTCGCAGAGGGAGCAGAGGATGAGATAACTCCAGGAGGCCTTGCAGAAAGGTCTGTGCAACGCGTTCCCAGAGACTGGGAGGTTACAAACTCCTGGTCCTGGACAACGAGTTGCTGAGGCTTCGGCCAGTCAAAGAAGGAGCGGTGGGGAAGGTGGCCGTCTGACCGATGCGTTCAGACAATTCTTTAGTCCGCAGCCCCAAAGTATGATCGGTTCCAGCAACCATCGCCAGCGTCTGATAAACATGGTGCAGGAATATCTAGGGGCAAGGTCAGACTTGGACACCTTCCCCACCGAAAATCCTCTGGCTTACTGGGTCTTGAGGATGGATCACTGGCCAGAGCTTGCACAGTATGCAATTGAGCTACTGGCCTGTCCTGCATCCAGCGTTCTTTCGGAACGCACATTCAGTGCTGCTGGAGGATTTGTCACGGATCACAGGGTGCGCCTGTCCACCGACTCGGTTGATCGACTGACTTTCATCAAGATGAACCAGTCTTGGATCACCACCAGCTACCACACACCTGATGCTGATATAACAGACTAATTGATTTTAACATGTCACATCCCTTCAAGACTGATGCTGATGCTGAGTGCCTGTGCTGTTATGTTGACTGGCTATCCTCCTCCTCCGAGTCCTCAATGATACGATTGATGATGATAGCTTGGAAGATCATTTTTGTTTATGGGTGCCGCCACCAGTGGCTAAGGCCCAATTTTTCAGCCCCTGTTTTACAGGGGCGTGTAATTACAATTTTTTTAGCAATAATTTGCCATAGGGCTCATTGCTGTGCTCCAAGTACAGTATCTGTGAGGGGTTGGAGTGTTGTGGCACCAGTGCCTAAGGCCCAATTTTTCAGCCCCTGTTTAACAGGGGCGTGTCATTACAATTTTTGAAGCAATACTTTGCAACAGGGCTCATTGCTGTGCTCCAAGTACAGTATCTGTGAGGGGTTGTAGTGTTGTGCCACCAGTGCCTAAGGCCCAATTTTTCAGCCCCTGTTCAACAGGGGCATGCAATTACAATTCTTGATCTAATAATTCACAGCAGGGCCCATTGCTGCACCCACCAAGAGTAACTCTGAGGGCTTACAGTGTTGTGGCAACGCCACCACCACCACCACCACCACGAAAGGCCCAATTTTTCAGCCCCTGTTCAAAAGGGGCATGTAATTACAATTCTTGATCTAATAATTCACAGCAGGGCCCATTCCTGCACCCACCAAGAATAACTCTGAGGGCTTACAGTGTTGTGGCAACACCACCACCACCACCACCACCACGAAAGGCCCAATTTTTCAGCCCCTGTTCAACAGGGGCATGCAATTACAATTCTTGATCTAATAATTCACAGCAGGGCCCATTGCTGCACCCACCAAGAGTAACTGTCAGGGCTTACAGTGTTGTGGCACCAGCACCACCATCAAAGGCTCAATTTTTACTACCACTGTTCAACAATTATATGTAATTAAAATTCCTGATATAATAGTTGACAGCAGGGCGTTCCAGCACCAACCAAGAGTAACTGTGAGTGCTTACAGTGTTGTGCCAACACCAACAACTAAGGGGCCTATTTCTGCAGAGTATATACGGCAGGTCCCTACTTTCAAACATCCAACTTACAAATGACTCCTACTTGCAAACGCAAGAAGACAACAGGAAGTGAGAGGAAATCTACCACTAGGAAGGAAAATTCTCTCCTGTAAGAATAAATATGGGAGAAAGGTGTCTCCTCTGTACTGATGCTTTATCAGCAATCCTTGTTTCAAGAAAAACACCACATTTCAAAAACAGTTGTCATTGGGACGGAAAGTGAGGTGAAATGTTCTGAACAGGGGCACAGACAGCAAAACAAATGTTACAGGGGTGATAACCCTTACCTATGTTTTCCAAAAAGTTTAAAAATAGATTTTTGGGCTGGAGCTACACTTCAACAATGTACCTGTTCAAAATTACAAACAGATTCTACATAAGAACAAACCTACAGTCCCTGTCTTGTATGCACCGCCTGTATACGGCTGTTCAGAGTATATAGGGCCTTTTTTATTTTATGTGCGGGGTTCCCCTTAATATCCATACAAGACCCAAAGGGGCTGGTAATGGGCTGGGGTGGGGGGGGGGTCATGGGGTAGCTATGCCATTTTTCTTAAAGATTTTCATCCATATTACCGGGACCAGACATTACATTAAAGCCGCAAGCAGTTTTAAATGGCTTTTTTTTCCTTTAGAAGTGTCATTTTGTGCAGGGACAGTTCTAAACACGGGAAACACGTGGCACTTCACAGGCATACTTTAGACACCCCCCAGGTACGATATTTAAAGGAATATTTGACTTTTTTTTTTTCACTTTATGCATCATTAAAATGACTGCTCCCGAAAAACGACCGTTTTTAAAACTTCTTTTTGCATTGATACATGTCCCCTGGTGCAGAACCCGGGTTCCCAAACCCTTTTTAGGACAATAACATGCATAATAGTTGTTATAATTAGCACTTTAGAATTCGAACGTTCGCATCCATTGTATTTAATAGGGTTCTAATGTTCGTACGAACTTTCGGTCCGTTCGCGGGTTCTGGTGCGAACCGAACCCGGGGGTGTTCGGCTCATCACTAGCAGCGACCAAAATATTCACGGTTGGTGGAGGAGACCATGCGCCAAGCCTATTCGCTGATAGAGGAATAGGAGAGTTCATTGTGCCTGGGCCTACTCGTATCCACACCCCCTGTCTGTTCGTTGAGGGAGTCCAACTGATTGTGTTTCATCCTGACATTGGAAAATAAAGGAGTGTTGGACTTTTATTGGTGTGGGGCTCATTTACTGGCAGACACTGTTCCACAGAAGAAGCGGAGGCTTCAAACACCGAACACCGACCCGAAGGTAAAGAAACTTTGCTCACACCAGACAAACATCTGCGGTGAAAGCTTGGCGTGGTGACCCCGCACTCTCTCTCCAAGGTACCCCTAGACAAAAGCCAGAGAGAAAGAAAC
Organism: Rana muscosa; assembly: GCA_029206835.1. NCBI lineage: Eukaryota > Metazoa > Chordata > Amphibia > Anura > Ranidae > Rana > Rana muscosa. The sequence continues at coordinate 785,744,409 of CM055118.1, forward strand.
CGGAGCAAGAGAGAGAGAGTGGAGGCCGCTACATGTGTTTAGTTATACTTTAAGAATGCTTTCAGAAATAAAAGTGTTAATAGTTTATTTTTATCAATTAACAAAATGGAAAGTAAACGACCAGAAAAAAACAAAATCAAAATCTGTATTTGGTATGACCACCCTTTGCCTTCAAAACAACATCAATTCTTCTAAGTACACTCACACACAGTTTTGAAGGAACTTGGCAGGTAGATTGTTCCAAGCATCTTGGAGAACTAACCACAGATCTTCTGCGGATGTAGGCCAGACACAATGATGTTGAGATCAGGGCTCTGTGGGGGCCAAACCATCACTTCCAGGACTTCTTGTTCTTCTTTACACTGAAGATAGTTTCTAATGACATTGGCTGTATGTTTGGGGTCCTTGTATCTGCCTGTGTTTCTCAGCATTGAGGACACTATTGATCCTGGCTAAATCTCCAACTCCATTTGCAGAAATGCAGCCCCAAACTTGCAAGGAACCTCCACCAGGCTTCACTGTTGCCTGTAATTATTCATTATTGTACCGCTCTCCAGCCCTTCGACAAACAAATTGCCTCCTGCTTCAGCCAAATATTTCAAGTTTTGTTGAGACCACCTGCTGCCATTTATCTGCACCCCAGTTCCTATGTTTTTGTGCATAGTTGAGTCACTTAGTCTTGTTTCCATGTCAGAGGTATGGCTTTTTGGCTGCAATTCTTCCATAAAGACCACTTCTGGCCAGACTTATCTGGACAGTAGATGGGTGTACCTGGGTCCTACTGGTTTCTGCCAATTCTGTGCTGATGGCACTGCTGGACATCTTCCAATGTCGAAGGGAAGTAAGCATGATGTGTTGTTCATCTGCTGCATTAAAGTGGTTGTAAATCCTTATGTATGTGAAGTGATTGGCCTCATGTGATACACAGAGATGAAACAAATCCTTCTACATAGGTTGTATCTGTTTATATGGAGTCCTCTCTCCTCTACAGCCCTTCAAAGTGCAGAATTTAAAAAGGTTGTTTGAGCTTTCAAGAGCAGGGGACCAAGAGTGGAACTTACATTCTGCAGAGCTCAGTGAGGAGAGCTCTGAGAGCTGATTGTAAGGAAGAGACACACCCTCTTCACACAGCAAACAGGAACAGAGCTGAGGCTTTCAATCAGCTGGAGATCCCTCTCATGTCACCTTTTTTCTCTTGGTGTCTGGAAACTTTGTCAGAAGTGATTCATACTGACAGCAAGTGCTCTGAAATGACACTTATGCCCCATACACACGGTCGGGATTTCCAACGGGAAAAAGGCAGTTGGAAATTCCAACGGGAAAATTGAGAACCTGCTCTCAATCTATCTCTGTTGGAATTCCCGACAGAAAAAGTCAGATGGAGCATATACACGGTAGGAATTCCCAACCAAAAGCTCCCATCTGACTTTTTCTTTTGGGAATTCCGACCGTGTGTACGGGGCTTTAGTACTCTTATGCCGCGTACACATGACCATTTTTCATGACGAGAAAAATGCCATTTTTTAAATTGGTCATTAAAAATGATCGTGTGTAGGCTCCAGAGCATTTTTCGCGACGTGAAAAATGGCCATTAAAAGTTTTGAACATGCTCTATTTTTTCTCGTCGTTTTTCACGTCGTAGTTTTTCTCGTCGTGAAAAAGGACCGTGTATAGGCTTTAACGACGTGAAAAAAATGCGCATGCTCAGAAGCAAGTTATGAGACGGGAGCGTTCTGGTAAAACTAGCGTTCATAATGGAGATAGCACATTCGTCACGCTGTAACGGACTGAAGAGCACGAGGCTGAAAAGTGTGAATCGTCTCTCACCAAACTTTACTAACACGAGGATCAGCAAAAGAAGCCCAAAGGATGGCACCATCCGAATGGAACTTCCCCTTTATAGTGCCGTCGTACATGTTGTATGTCACCGCGCTTTGCTCAAGCATTTTTTTTTCACGATAGTGTGTAGACAAGGCAGGCTTGAGAAGAATCACGTCGAGAAAAACGTTGTTTTTTTCAATGACATTAAAAACGGGCGTGTGTACGCGATATGAATTGAGACAAGTACACATTATAAAAGGATATGCTTTGTTCATATTTCATGCCTGAGGTTTACAACCACTTTAAGTTTCCTTGACTGACCACTGTGTCTGCATTTCTCAGTATTGCCCATTTCTTTGTGCTTCTTCAAAAGAGCTTGAACAGCACATCTTGAAACCCCAGTCTGCTCTGAAATCTTTGTTTGGGAGAGACCTTGCTGATGCAGTATACCTACCTTGTGCCTTGTTGCTGTGCTGAGGCTTGCCCTGGTGTATGACCTGTGACATGAAACTGTCCTCCACAACCTTACCTTAGTAGCAGAGTTTGGCTGTTACTCACCCAGTTTTAAGCCTCCTTCACAGCTATTTCTGTTTCAGCTAATGAATTTTGCACAGTACTGTATATTTATATGCTATATTTGTTTTTGCTATTTTTTTTCCCACGAAAGTGGAATTGCATTAAAGATTTTACCACTGACTGGGATCTCAGAGAGATGTGCTTAGTAATTCAATCTGCCTACATCTACGTTGTACACAAAACTGAAATATCACTTCCTGTTAAACATAAATAAAAATAATTATAATGAAATTCATTATACAGGGAGTCTCTAAACTAAAGAGGACCAGCCCCAAAGGTGCTTGTAAAAATAAATAATTAATAATACAGCCAATTTTTATCAGTTGTAAAATGCAAAATTACTTTTTGTAGTTAAAAACTAGTCTAGAAATGAGCTTTTACATTTTTCTTTTCAATGGCAGAACAGCTCATGTGCACCCTAATACCAGGCACAATAAAAATGTTTTTGTTTACAAACTTTTGATTGCTTACATCCTTTTTTCTAGGATGTTTTTATTATTTTATCCATTTATTGACTAATGTTTGTTTATTCCTAAACATAATCTTTTTTCTTTATTTTTATTTATTTTTATATAACATGATGTAATGTTCTGTATTATTTATCTAATGAAAATAAAATATTTTGAAAGTAAAAATGTTTTTGTTTGTGCCCACCAGGGTTGCCAACTTTCAGTAAATTTACAAACAGTTTGTAAAATCCTTACTTTTTGTATCTGTCCATGAATGTCCATTACAGACATGTAGGCTGCATGTCCGTAACTGATATTCATGGACAGATGCAACAATTATGGATTTTACAAACTGTTTGTAAATTTACTGAAAGTTGGCAACCCTGGTGCCCACCCTTTCCAATTTAACAGCACATCTTGAAAGAACAAAGTTATTTTTTTTCTGAAATCGCACTGGACTATGTTATGTAACTAGTCTCACTGTAAACAGTACTTAGAGGAGTTCTCCTTTAAACATTCCTTTGTGCACAGAAATCGAACAGGGACGAGATGCTCTTTCTTTGAAGTGTCTGCATGCAGAAAAGAAGTTCAGGCGTACTTATTTAAATCCGTCATCTTATGTGGGTTTTTTTTCCAATTGGCTTCAATGATAGCATTTTAATACTCACTTTTTTTTTTTTTTCGGAAGATACACCAGCTATATTGTTTATATAAATGGAAATGTCTTTTTGTGACTCACTGAAAAACAATTGTTAATTGCTAGATATTTTTACCCTGGAAGTGTTGGTGGTTTTTGCACTCCTACATCATGGCCCAGTTACTATGCGTCCTAGTATTTTCATACTTCTAAAATGTATGCCAAACCATCTGCTCACCATCCTCAGCATTATATTATCTGCCAATTTTCATGGTACTGTCTATGTGTCATCAGCTTAAAAATACAGCATAGATGGAGCTTGTTGTTATAACTCATTTTTTCAGTCTGCTAGAAAGAAAATGGATTGGAAACATGAATGCACTTGGAAGTAAGGAGAGAAGGGACATTACAGAGCACAGCAATGTCTAGGAGACACAGATCTGCCACAAATTCATTGTAATCTAACTGTAGTGATTGGCTGACTAGTGTCACTGTCTTATTCTTGCCATTTCTTGCATTGGGTCATATATGCTCCCCCCCAAGTCATAACTTTTGACACACCTCTACCACTGTGTACATGATGGGTGTCTAAAAAGCAGAGAATTAAGTGAACATAGGCAATATATATATTTGGTGGGCAGCTGGTGATGTAAGACATTTTCTTCTTTTATTATAGTTTATAATCAAGATGGGCCCCTACAGTCAAGTGCCTTTACCCTTTGGTCATGACTCATGACGCTTTAACATATGATGTGCCGATCTTCCCTATTAATTTTTTTATAAAGGCAAGATTTCTGGGATTACTTTTTTCCTTCAAAATTTTGCGTTTTACTCTTTGGACACTCTTTTAGAAAAATTAATCACAGTGATGACATCACTCTAGACATTCTCTGAACCATCCGGTTAGAATAGAACAGATCAAGGTCTATATCAGGGGTCTCCAAACTTTCTAAACAAAGGGCCAGTTTACTGTCCTTCAGACTTTAGGAGGGCTGAACTGTGGCCATTGGGAGTAGAAAAGTTCCCGACGTTAGTGGTGAAAAAGTAAAGCCCCATTGTTTCTTTCAGTGGGAGTAATTGTGCCCCATTATTGTTGTAAGTGGGAGGAATTGTGCCCCATTGTTTGTATCAGTGGATGAAATGGTGCCCCAAGGGCCGAATAAAAGCAAGCAAAGTTTGGTCTGTAAGGTGAACTTACACAGGTCCCCCTCCTTGCCCCCCCTGGTTCCGCTGACTTGTACCGCCGCATTCTCCAGTTCTAAGCCCTGGTATATCCACGTCAGGAGCCCGGGGTTTAGAAATCCTCTGAGCTGAATGTCCAAAATGTCCCTCGTCAGGGGGATGTTTTGGAGTATTCTAATTGGTCAGCGCCGTTCAATCAGCAGCCACATAGCCCGTCCTGTCAGCTATGCAGAAGAAGCAAGGATGGAGAGAGGATTTCTAAGCCCCGGGCTTCTGATGTGGATATACCGGGGCTTAGAATGGGAGAATGCGGCGGTCCAGGTCAGCGGGACCAGGGGGGGGAGGGGGACCTGTGTAAGTTCACCTTACAGATTTTTCTGTAAAGGTGATATTACACTTTAAGTAAATGGTACAGCAGGCACATATCAGAAATATGAAATGTTGGGTTTACATATACTTTTTTTTTTCGAAAATAATTTTTATTGGGTTATAAACATATATCAAGTACAGATCCATAGAGTACAGTTTCCACATATTGTTAAACATGGTAATGCAATTGACATATCAGTAAAGTTATTCCTGTTTTCAACTACAGATTTAATCAATGCCGTTGATCAAAACTAATCGTATTTTACGTAGCCGATCAAGTTACATTGTATTCAAAAACGTTATATAACTGTCCCTCTTTAAGATATAGCTGAGGTATTATATTCTGATTAAACATTTGTTAACTTTGATAAACATTGACCAGTTTCTGTTCTGCTGTCTTTCAAAAGAAAATAGAAAATTAGAAGTAAGAGTGCCTACATGGTACTAAGCGTAGCTCTGCAGTCATATTTGTTTTGCATTATCTATCAGACTTGTAACTTCCCCATATGTGCCAGTTATTCGTGAAATCTGTTAGTTTCCCTTCTCTAAATGCAATGGATTTCTCGTATGAATAGGAGTCATCTACTAATTTCAGTACTTCCCCTACTGTGGGAGGGTCCGATGATTTCCATTTACGGGCCAGCACCAGCCTAGCAGCATATAGTATTTGCATTACTAATGATCGGTAAGGTGTTGGGTATATATCCATATTAACACTCAGTAAAGCTTGTTCCACTCTCAATTTGTTGAGTATTCCTGTCAAAGTAGCTATCAGCCGAGCTATTGCAGCCCAGAAACTACGTAGAGATACACAGAACCACAGCATATGAGCCAAGGTGCCTACCTGACCACACTCCCTCCAGCATAGGTTAGACGGGTGTCCTTGAAATTTTGATAATATATAGGGGGTTCTATACCATCTCAAGTGTATCTTCTGTGCTATTTCCCTGTAGTTTGAACATTTAGTATGAGTATAGTTTGTTGTAACTGCTCGCTTCCACTGTGCCTGGGAAATAGATATATCTAAATCTGTTTCCCATTTCAGGAGTTGTTTCGGAACTACAAAATGGAGTTTACTGTGTAAGAGATTGTAAAATTCCGTTATACCTTTTTTGGGCTTGGGAAAAGAATGCCATACTTCGTAAATGGTTTCAGGGATTTCTATGTGTTGTGTCTTAAGGGTAGAAATGATATTGGTTATCCTAGCATAAGTCATAAATTCCCTCTCAGGGACAGAGTGTTTACTCTGTAGTTCCGAGAAGGGTTTGATACGGCCTTGATTTAACATATCTGGTATATGTTTGATATCATATCGCTCCCAATGTCGTGTGTCTAGATTTGGAGAGAGGAATGAGAGTGCTGTCACTGGGATTGGTATCTTTTTGTGCTTTGTATGGGGGTTCTTATTCGTTAAAAAATATTCCCATGCCAGTAGTGTGGCCGCCACAGTTGGGATCATTTTACATGTTGAAATTTTTGCTAGGGGTGTAATTAGCAATAGGTTTTGGAGGTCACCTTGATTGACTTGTGCCTGTTCTGCTCTACACCAATGAATTGGATCCGCGGTATTGAACCACGACTTGGTCTGATCTAGAATCGCTGCCATATGGTAGTCCTTAATATTGGGGACCCCCATCCCCCCTGCTTTTCTGTGTTTCATGAGAATGTTATGAGAGCATCTGGCTCTTTTCCCTTCCCAAATGAACTGAGACAAGGCTCGTTGCATAGCCGCATAAAATGAGTTAGGTATTTGGATCGGGAGAGCTCTAAAATAATAAAGCAGTTTGGGAAGTAAGATCATTTTGTATGCTGCTAATCTACCCGACCAGGTAAGATAGAATTTTTTGAATCTAAGCATTTCTTGCATAAATTTACTTATCAGGGGTTCAAAATTAGAGTTATATAGTTGGGAAATTGAGGGAGTCAATGTAATACCTAGGTATTGAATTCCTTCCTTCGCCCAGGGATATGGTAGCTTGTCTTGTATAAGAGATTTTGTTTTACTATCGACACCTAAGCTCAATATGCTTGACTTAGTAGCATTCACCTGGTAATATGACACTGCATTAAATAGTTCCAATATTTCGTGTACTATTGGCAGGGATTGAGCCGGATTGGAGAGCGACAGAATCACGTCATCCGCAAATAGTGTAATTGTGTGATCTTCTTTACCTAGACGAATGCCACTAATTTGGGGATTGGTCCTAATTTTTTCAGCCAAAGGCTCCATCACAAGGGCAAAGATCAGGGGTGACAGAGGGCACCCCTGCCTTGTACCATTCGTGATCGAGAATTGTTCAGAGAATAAACCTTCCGTGAAGACCATAGCTGATGGGTTTGAGTATATAGCCGAACATATGTTGCCTGAGAAACCGAATTTTGCAAGGACCCCTGACAGGTAGCCCCAGTGGATCCTGTCAAAGGCCTTCTCCGCGTCCAATGACAGGAGAACTGAGGGTCTCTTAGTAGTATGTGATGAATGTATTAAGTTTAAGATCCGCCTTGTGGCATCTGTAGTTTGCCTGCCCACCACAAACCCAACCTGGTCGGGTTTAATTAACGTGGGGAGCAGGTCTGCAATTCTATTAGCCAAAATCTTGGCATATACCTTTAGGTCGACGTTCAGAAGTGAGATAGGTCTGAAACTCTGTGCTCTATCCGGCTCCCTCCCTGGATTAGGTAGCGTCACCACCGTGGCTTGTAACATTTCCGAGGGGAATGAGGCAGAGGAGGCAGCAGCATGGAATACCCGAAGTAATATAGGTGATAGTGTACCAGCAAATTTGTTATAGTATTCCGAAGAATACCCGTCAGGTCCAGGTGATTTGTTGTTTGGGAGGTTTGAAATCGTGTTTGTAATTTCTAGAATGGATATTGGAGAATTCAGGGAATCTAAATCGTCTTGGGACAGCTGAGGAAGAGATATATCTTGTAAAAAACCGTCTATGAGTGTCGGGGTAGGTTGTGGTATCCCAGTATCTTCCTGTAGGTTATACAGGGTACCGTAGTAGCTGCTAAACGCATCTGCTATATCTTTAGGGTTGGTCAATTTGGATCCACTTTTGGGGTGGTATGAGTGTGAGATTTTCTGTTTCAGGATCTTTTCCTTAATTTGATTTGCTAGTAGTTTACCGGCCTTGTTACCATGTGTGTAAAAGTCAGACCTAAATTTGTGGGTATTACGTACATGTTGTGATATTTTCTGTTTCAGGATCTTTTCCTTAATTTGATTTGCTAGTAGTTTACCGGCCTTGTTACCATGTGTGTAAAAGTCAGACCTAAATTTGTGGGTATTACGTACATGTTGTGATATAAGCAAGGTTCGGAGGTCATCTCGAGCTGCCGCCAATTTATTGCTAATTTCAACATTAGGGGTAGATTTGTTCTGAGCTTCCAAGCCCGAGATGTCCCTCAGAATGGAATCCATGCGCTGCCTCCTCCTTCCCCTCAGTGAAGCACTTTGCTTCATTAGTAACCCTCTGATAAAAGCTTTATGGGTATTCCACAAAGTGAATGGGTTAACCTCTGTGGTGTCATTATTAGCAAAGAATTCTATCAATGAGTTCTCAATATTTTTTGCAATGACTGAATCTGAGAATAATTGGACATCATTTTTCCATCTATTCGCCCGTGTAGATAGTCCCCGGTTCCCCACAATGATAGACACTGGGGCATGGTCAGACCACGTGATGTGACCAATGTCCGAGTGTGATACTTTTTGTAACAAAAATTTGTCCATCAGAAACATATCAATCCTTGAGTAGGATAAGTGGACCCGGGAGAAGAAAGTAAAATCTTTCTCGTTGGAGTGCTGACATCTCCAAATATCATAAAGGTTGTTTGAGCTGAGGAAGTTCGATAATGTATGTCTGATGCTCTTCCTGATAGAGGCATTAGAGTTATCCAGGTGAATATCAGTTATGGAGTTCAAGTCACCACAAAGTATGATGTGCCCTGAGCCCAGTTGTTTAATTTTTTTCCAGAGTCTATTCAGGAAATGCACTTGTCTAGAATTTGGTACATAAATGTTTACAATTGTATATGGTACTCCATTGATTTTGCAGGTTAGAATAATGTATCTACCCTCTTCATCACTGTGACTAGAGAGTAGCTTGAACTCCATCGTGTTCCTCACCAAGATAGCCACCCCCCTCTTTTTAGAAGGGGCACATGCCACAAAAATATGTGGATACAGATTATGTTTTAGAGTAGGGTGATTGTTCGCTTTAAAATGTGTTTCCTGGATACAGAATATATCACAATCTTGATCCCGAGCCTCCCTCCATAGCATATGTCTCTTTTGTGGGCTATTCAAGCCATTCACATTCAAAGATGTAATTTTAAATGCCATTGTCAAGTGAGTATTTATAGTGAAAAAGGTAGAACCGTATAAGAATCAATGTCACTGAAAGAGAAAGGACCTGAGATAGGAAGTGGTGCGGCACGTATACGCTGGCGTACCTGCAGTAGTTTTAGCTGGTTTAGATGTGTTTTCTTCTGCGATGTGGTAGTTTTTTTTTTTTTTTTTTTCCGGCCGGAAACAAGGAAAGCAATTCACACTGGCAGTACAAGTCTACAGTCTGAGAGAAAAATGGTGAGATAAAACAGAGAACAGGTCGAACTTAGAGATATCTAAAAAAGTACTAATAAAGAAACTAATTTGCGCAGAACTAGGCGCCCTTTAAAAATGCACGATTTCTAATGAAATCTGGGCAGGGGTTAACCTGCTGATATTGGGGTTTAAAGAAACAAAAAAAAAAATTAACGCCGGTAGAACTTCCGGACCAGGTTGAGTTGAGCAATTGTGATAGGGCACTATATGCAGCTTTGCTTCATAGTCATTTAGTGTGTATATATGAGGAGTCAGAAGGTTGATGGTCCTCTGCTGTCTCAATAGGGAGAATCTTCCATCTCTCCAGCAGCTTGATGCCATCCTCTAAGGTAGTCACCAGAAACTCCTTTTCACCTTTGGTAATTAGTAGGTTAGCAGGGTAGTTCCAGCGGTAGGGAATCTGGTGATTTCTAAGAGGTTTGGTTATGGTCATGAGATTACGTCTCCTTTGCATTGTATGTGCAGACAGATCAGCAAAGAATGACAGTCCCCGCATGCCCTCAGGAAGATTATTAGCCCGCCTTGTCACAGACATCAGTTTTTCTTTAACCGTGTAGTAGTGAATCTTAGCAATGGTGTCCCTGGGTAATTTCTCAGGGATGTGTTTTGGCTTAGGCAGCCTATGTATTCTGTCTATGATGATTTCTTCCAGGGGCAGGTCAGGGAGGGCCTCCTTCATGATATTGGTAAGGAAAGCTGTTAGGTCTGGGTTCTTTACTGATTTGGGGATTCCTCTTATTTTAATATTGTTCCTTCTGGAACGGTCCTCGAGGTCAGCGACCTTCGCCTTGAGCCATACAATGTCCTCCTCATGTTCATTGTGTGCATCCACCATAGTGTTAAAGGTCTCAGAGAAGTCCCCCATCTTGTTCTCTATATGGGTCACCCTGTCCCTGACTTCAGTCACTTCAGATTTACATTGGGTCACCAGCTGCAGCATATCTGTATGAATAGCTCCTCTAAGGGACACCAGCATTTCTTTTAAAGTGGAGTCCATGACAGGCTGGTTGTTTGTAGGGAAAGCCGCTATGGCATCCTGAAATTCTATTGTATCATCAATCCTCATGCTGCTCTCTCCTTCATTAACTGTCATGAAAGCAGGCTGAGAGAGCTTCTGCTTATTTTTTACAGGGCTATTAGCTGTGGATGATGACTGGGAACTTGGCTGCGTCTGAATAGGGAAGGAATGGGGAGAAGCGCTTGTCACCCGCCCTCTGGTCGAGTTGTGGCTGTGTGTGTGTGCAGGTCCCTGCACGCTGCCGGCGCCATCTTGGCGGCTGTGGCGGTCTGACAGTGAGAAGAAGTCCGTCATCTTACCCGGCGCTGTTCTCTCCCTTCTCTTCCTCCGCATGCTCTGCTGGTGTCCCCGACCTGATATGTTCAAAAACCGCCGTTCCTGAGTGCCCTGGGTCGCTGTTAGAAGGTCCGGAAAGTTCAGATGGCCGGGAGCTGTGTTCTTATGCGGCCATTCTCCTCTCTTGCCGGCTCCGCCCCCGGGTTTACATATACTTTAATCACACTGTACAGTGCACATCAAGACCCCAATGGATAATAGACTGTATGTTAACCACTTCCGGCTCAAGGTACGTATATGAACCAATATGAACGTCCTTGACTTTGAGCAGGGATATCTGAATGATGCCTGCAGCTACAGGCATCATTCAGATATCATCTTTTAGAACCACTGATTCTCTGCACCATAAGAACGATCAAATCGGCTGTTCCGCCACTTAATCTTCTTACGGGAGGCGAGAGGGGACGCCCCCCCTCCCGCCATCCTCCGGTGCTTCTACCGACTCACCGCTGCAATCGGTGAGTCGGAAAATGGATCCGCCAGCCCCAGATTCTTACCATAGCGATTTCCGGTGGACCAGATGGTCGCTGGAGTCTCTATGATCATTCGGAGGCCGGGCGCGATGTTATGACATCACGCTCGGCCTCTGCATTCAAAAAACCGGCGCTGCCTCAGCTGGGAAGCTGAGATCGTTTTTTATTTTATTTTTTTATTTTTTATTTCAGGCTTCCCAGCCTAAAGGTGAGATGTGGGGTCTTATTGACCCCATATCTCACTGTAAAGAGGACCTGTCATGCTTATTCCTATCACAAGGAATGTTTACATTCCTTGTAATAGGAATAAAAGTGATCAAAATTTGTATTTATTTTTTAAAAAGTGTCAAAGTAAAAAGTTTAAAAGTTGAATTAACAATAAAATGTTTTTTTTTTTTTTTAAAGTGCCCCTGTCCCCGTGTGCTCGCACACAGAAGCAAACGCATACGCAAGTCCCGCCCACATATGAATACGGTGTAACCAGTAAAAATTTTGAAAGCTTCGCCCATGAGGATTTTTAAGTACCAAAGTTTGGCGCCATTCCACGAGTGTGTGCAATTTTGAAGGGTGACTTGTTAGGTATCTGTTTACTCGGCGTAACATCATCTTTCACATGACATTTTGCAAAAAAAATTGGGCTAACCTTAATGTTTTTTTTTTTTTAAAGCATGAAACGTTTTTTTTTCCAAAAAAAACGTGTTCGAAAAATTGCTGCGAAAATACCAAGCGAGATAAAAAGATGCAACGACCGCCATTGTATTCTCTAGGGTCTCTGCTAAAAAAACATACATAGTGTTTGGGGGTTCTATGTAGTTTTCTAGCAAAAAAATTATGATTTTTACATGTAGGAGTGAAGTGCCAGAATTGGCCTGGATGCGAAGTGGTTAAACAACATAAAATCAGATGTATGTGTACTGTACAGATGTTGATTTTGAATGACTTCATCCATTTAGGGTATTATTAGACTCTTTTTCACCTTGTTGTGTTCCCTTGTTGGCCTTTTCCCAGTTCAATGTGTAGCGGGTATCAATATTTAGAGGGAGTGTTTGGGCGGTAGCATGGCCCAAATGCAACAATTACGAGGGTTTTATGGTTGTCTTTGTTCGTGGAAGATATCAATGGTGTCCAGTTCCCTGTGGCCCCTGGGTGGTGCTGTCGCCTTGGGCTGGGGTTGAACCACCATTGTAGGGCGTGCCCTTTTTGTCCTCTCGCAGCAGCAGTACAGCGGGGCGGGGAACCCGCTGTGCTTGCTGGGAGAGGGTATAAGGGGGCAGACATCTTGCGCACGAGGAGTCCGAGCACCAGGCACCTTCAGCCTGGGGTCTGCTGTTCATTCGTCCGTGTCCAGGTGCCCTTGGCCTGGGCACGTGGAGTCGAGTTCCATCCCAGGCACCTTAAGCCTGGGGTGAGGTACTTTGCAAGAAGGCCTGGGGCCCAGTACCTTCCACTGGGTCCCGCGAGGGATGAAGTATTCCTAGGGTGCCCCCAGGATTGGGTGCCCGAATCCAGGGCATAAGGGACCAGACATGTGACCCTCCCGAAGAGTTAGTACAGCATAATGCCGGTGACGGTGTGGGCCTCTGGAGACCGTCCAGATGGATGTCTTTCCCTGACAGGGGCCATTTATCCTAACGGAGGTATTCTATGTTCTTGTGGTCAGTGGCGGGGATCCAACTGAACCAGGTCGGTGGCAGAGACCTCTATTCAATATATTGATTGGGGGGAGATGAAGCCATTAGCCAGCAGATACAGGGCAAGTTACCATTTTTACCAATCACATCCCGGTAATTTTGAAAAAAATTGGAAAAGGGGTGCCCCTGGGATTGTGTGGATTGGAGTAAATTATGGATTGCCACCAAGTATATATAGAAAAATATAAAGAATTTTATTTTACATAATACACATATATATCAAAATGGTTTAAAATCAAAGAAAGGAACAGACATATACAGTCATTAAAGAACAATTGCATGAGGACACCTTACTACTTGAGACATATAAGTCATATAGCTAGTGGTGACACAACCGACATGTTTCGGATACTCGAGCTATATCTGTGATAGCCTCCATTATTTCCTTCTTCAAGGTTCATGCAATAGTTTGAAGACAATTTAGTCTCTATATAAGAGAAAAAAACACAACATAGTATGTGATAGCTGTATAATACACAACAGTGTACTGGCATGATTACATTATTTTGAATTTCTCCCATATGTGGGCAGCTAGAAGATAGACATTGTTGCAAAGAGAAAATAAAAAATAAAATAAACAATGAGAGAGGAAAAGAAGAAAGGGGGAGGGGAGAGAGACGAAGGGAAAAGGAAGAATAAATATACATGAAAGTTCATTTAAGAATACATGGATGTATATAAACATTGTATAATTGTATGTCTATACGATACAGTACATCTATATCAAATAGTGTTGCATACATACATTTCCAATGGTAATATAAACATCAGCCGTTTGGAGGAATTGTCCCGGTGATATAGAGCCCAAACGGATATGGTGCGGGTTTAATGGTCGCATAAAGACAATGCAGCGGCCAAAAAGACACTGCAGACAAGATGACAGAGCCACGGGGAAATGTATAAGAGGACCAACACCAAAAACGCCCCTCAAAGCTCACAGGGAAGCCTCAAATTGCAGCGGACAGACTGCCACGGCCTCTCTGTAAAAACATACATACATGGATTATAGTTTCTAGATCGCAGACCAGCCCTGTAACCAGGCATCCCATAACTCTGATGAAGTGTTTAAAAAGAAGCTTAATACCTGTCAATGTGGCGCAAGAACATCCACACTCTGGCTGTGCGGCAATTGGCCAAGTCAGGTGGGACTTTTTATAGAGCTGTCGCTGGTGTTGCAGCCAATCAGCTCAAATGGCGCCAAAGGTAAAGCTGCAAAAGGGAGAAATTCAACCAATGGGGTAGAGCGTGGGAGGCCACAACAGGGCTAGACTATGCGTCCGGGTAGAAACCCAATTAACTGCGTATTGTAAATGAAAAGAGAGGTTCTTATAGGACAGGCATCGCATACAGAGGCCGCCCTCGATCCCGGCGGCGTCCGGCGTCACCGCGCACCCACGCAGACGTGAAAGACGTCCACGACGCCGGCGCGGTGACGTCAGACGTCGACCCGACCGCCAGCACAACGAAAAGGGCGGAAGTGCTAAAAGAAAATCACTCCGTTGCCCGCACCAGACCCAAAAAGGTCAGCGCAAAGGCAGCACAATTGTATGTGCTGTGCCAAACTGCGCCATCGGAGGAATGGGGAAAACTTGACTAATCCAACACCCCATGGGTAGTAAACCGTGTAACATGAATACCCTCCGTCCCATATGTATGTAATTCTTGGGACAGGGAGAGAAATTTATTCATATGCACATAACCGTCCATTTGCTCAAGTATGAGCAGTCAGCCCCCGATTATCAAAACAACCGGGGGCTGTTTTTGTGCTGGGGAGCGTCAGTGGGCCCAATGGGTGGTCCCCAAATCCCCGGGCTCCAATATGTCAAAAAGTGCAGGGTACAATTGTCATTTGATTAATTTCTAAATAATAAAAAGTAATCAACAATGTAATAACTAGGCACTAATCTCCAGTGGGCGAATCATCAGGTAAAGTTCCACCAAATAGATCCAATCTTGTTTAAAAAGGATTTTTTAGTTTTTACATAAATATCTAACCGGCATACATCAGAAACATTAGTACACATGTTATACAGCTGGCAGAGTTCATACATATTTATTTATTTTCCAAAAAAAAAAAAAAAAAAAAAACCAACACACAAACACGGTATAAACAAATTGTTGAGCTCAGTTTAGCAGATCCCTATCAAACTTCGCAGATGTAAAACCTGGTAGGAAGGGTTTAAAGTTAATTGCCTGGTTCAAGCCAGGGGGTACTTGAGCAAATGGACGGTTATGTGCATATGAATAAATTTCTCTCCCTGTCCCAAGAATTACATACATATGGGACGGAGGGTATTCATGTTACACGGTTTACTACCCATGGGGTGTTGGATTAGTCAATTTTTCCCCATTCCTCCGATGGCGCCGTTTGGCGCAGCACATACAATTGTGCTGCCTTTGCGCTGACCTTTTTGGGTCTGGTGCGGGCAACGGAGTGATTTTCTTTTAGCACTTCCGCCCTTTTCGTTGTGCTGGCGGTCGGGTCGACGTCTGACGTCACCGCGCCGGCGTCGTGGACGTCTTTCACGTCTGCGTGGGTGCGCGGTGACGCCGGACGCCGCCGGGATCGAGGGCGGCCTCTGTATGCGATGCCTGTCCTATAAGAACCTCTCTTTTCATTTACAATACGCAGTTAATTGGGTTTCTACCCGGACGCATAGTCTAGCCCTGTTGTGGCCTCCCACGCTCTACCCCATTGGTTGAATTTCTCCCTTTTGCAGCTTTACCTTTGGCGCCATTTGAGCTGATTGGCTGCAACACCAGCGACAGCTCTATAAAAAGTCCCACCTGACTTGGCCAATTGCCGCACAGCCAGAGTGTGGATGTACTTGCGCCACATTGACAGGTATTAAGCTTCTTTTTAAACACTTCATCAGAGTTATGGGATGCCTGGTTACAGGGCTGGTCTGCGATCTAGAAACTATAATCCATGTATGTATGTTTTTACAGAGAGGCCGTGGCAGTCTGTCCGCTGCAATTTGAGGCTTCCCTGTGAGCTTTGAGGGGCGTTTTTGGTGTTGGTCCTCTTATACATTTCCCCGTGGCTCTGTCATCTTGTCTGCAGTGTCTTTTTGGCCGCTGCATTGTCTTTATGCGACCATTAAACCCGCACCATATCCGTTTGGGCTCTATATCACCGGGACAATTCCTCCAAACGGCTGATGTTTATATTACCATTGGAAATGTATGTATGCAACACTATTTGATATAGATGTACTGTATCGTATAGACATACAATTATACAATGTTTATATACATCCATGTATTCTTAAATGAACTTTCATGTATATTTATTCTTCCTTTTCCCTTCGTCTCTCTCCCCTCCCCCTTTCTTCTTTTCCTCTCTCATTGTTTATTTTATTTTTTATTTTCTCTTTGCAACAATGTCTATCTTCTAGCTGCCCACATATGGGAGAAATTCAAAATAATGTAATCATGCCAGTACACTGTTGTGTATTATACAGCTATCACATACTATGTTGTGTTTTTTTCTCTTATATAGAGACTAAATTGTCTTCAAACTATTGCATGAACCTTGAAGAAGGAAATAATGGAGGCTATCACAGATATAGCTCGAGTATCCGAAACATGTCGGTTGTGTCACCACTAGCTATATGACTTATATGTCTCAAGTAGTAAGGTGTCCTCATGCAATTGTTCTTTAATGACTGTATATGTCTGTTCCTTTCTTTGATTTTAAACCATTTTGATATATATGTGTATTATGTAAAATAAAATTCTTTATATTTTTCTATATATACTTGGTGGCAATCCATAATTTACTCCAATCCACACAATCCCAGGGGCACCCCTTTTCCAATTTTTTTCGAGACCTCTATTCAAGGTCTGTGGCAGAGGCCTCTACTTTCACCAAGGTTTGTGGCAGAAACCAAATTCATGGTCGGTGGCAGCAACTGTGCGCCAAGCCTGTTTGCACTATACGGAACAGGAGAGAACTTTAATTCTTTGATTGTGCCTGGACCTTCTCCTTCCCACATCTGTCTGTTCTTCAAGTTCAACCAGCCTACTATTTGTTGCTCTAACAGAATAAATAAGTGTTGGACTTTATTTGGTGTGGAACTCAAGTTACTGGGAGCTAAGTGCCCCTGCCTGTGACAGGGGCAATCATCTTCCACAAGAGAAGCTGAAGCTCCGGACGTGAACACAGACCCGAAGGTAAAAGGTTTAGCTCACGCCTCTGCATAACACACATCAGAGGGCACGAGCTGGTGGTGCGTCCCCCTCCCCCCATTGTTCTCCCTGGTACCCCTAGACGAGTCAGCCAGCCGCAAAGAGAGAAGGAGGGAGAAGTGGAAAAAAGGGGGTGCCGCTACAAATGTAATTTTGTAGTGGCATTTAAATAAATGTTAAAAAAAAAAAACCTTTATTAACTAGTTGATTTTACTTTGTTCTGACTGAACTGACGAATGCTAAAATGTGATTGGCTGTATTGGGCACTAACTGCACCACATTACATTATCCTTGCATGTAGTAAGTTTTGCTGCACAGGAAATCATATTGAAATTCCCATAAGTAATTATAATTAATCCGTAAATTTACTAATTACTGAAAAATAAAACCTGCTCCATATTTAATTATGTTATTTAATTGATAAGAAACAGGACATTTTGAGATATAAAAAAATCTCATTTCCACATCTCATTTCTTGATGAATACTTCTGCACTCATACAATCTGACTTTCTCTGCTTTCTCCTTTCTGTGTTAAAATACGGTGTACACTAGTTTCATGTATTCAATAGTGCCAGCTTTCAAAGCTTGACCTTCTTTTCTGCTCTAGAGTTTCATTTCCCTGAAATATCTTCCATTCTCCCAAACAGCTTAAAAGCTTTACTGCACTGAGAATCTAATTTTTGGCAGTGTAGCAACCTTAATTTATTTTTAAGAGGTCCAAAAGGTGCCCAGTAATGTAGCTGAATAACAGGTACTTTTTCATTATACAATGGTGGTTTTTAATTACACAGAGGTGCATTTTAATTAAAGACGTACTGTGGTATATGTTTCACTTCTTTGAAATAAAATCAATTTCTGCTTGTTTTCTCTGCAGAATGTTGAGAATATGAAATAAACTAGATATTAAATGACTGTTAATTCATGGGAGGCAGTGAGATGGTACATTTTAAACATGAGGTTGACCCACTAATCTGAAATGTTCAGCATTAAGCAATCCTTCCACCATCTTGATTTGCCAATCCAAATTGTTTAAGAAGAATGCCTTATGTGAACCAAACTAAACGTTCAAATTAGCAGCCTACAGCAAGAAACCAATAGGCTAAGAAATTCTCCCATAACCCATCTTACATACTCTCATTCCATTGTAAATATTTTACTTTAGAAGGTATCATTGATCATTGATGGTAGTAGAGCTGACCAGGAAATTATGTCACATGCCTGTCTATTTAATGCCTCCTCTGGATTAAAAAGAAGTGGTCTATTGGAAACAAAAAATTGTTAAATGGATCTATATATGTGAAATAAATCTAAAATGCAGAGGTGTAACTAGAACCATCAGGGCCCCAGTGTAAAAAAACAAAACATGGAGGGCCCCCTGAACTCTGGCCAGGGCCCTTCCCACTGATCATGGGGCCCTTTACTCCCATTGTATGTTACTTTATTATGGTCCAGCAGCAGGACCCTTTCACATGTTCTGCAGCAGGACCCTTTCCTGCCATCGTGGCCCCCCCCCCCACAGCAAGTTCTTCCTTTGCGACCCTAGTAGTTCTGCCACTGGTGTCAGTAGGACTGTGAATGGTGTCAGTTAGTAAAGCAGTGGACGGTTTCAGTGTGGCAGTGGACTTTGTCAGAAATCCAGTGGACATGGTCAATAGGGCAGTGGACTTGGTCAGCAGTTTTTTTTCTTTTTTATCTTTTATTAATTTTACCATTTTATTTTATTAATTATTATTTTTGAAATTTTATTTCTAATTATCTTTTTTTTTTCAATTGTTTAGGAGCACCGTTGGGGGGGCTTTGGTGAAGTATCAGGAGTCTAAACAACCTGACATCTCTGCAGCCTCAGCAGCACTGAATGAACGGACATGAGTAGCTCTTTACAGAGATTCCCCTTCATTCACAAACTAAAGTATAGTAATACAGATTCAGTTATGAATATACACGAGTGATTGATACCGATCACTCACTGTGTCCATTCAGAAAGGGAAATTACCTATTTACCAGCCCCTCCTCACGCTCTCCATCCTCAAACATCCCCTGTAGCAGCTCGCAGAGGAGGGGAGGACGGAAAGCTATGGGAGGCAAGGTATAGCCAAAAGAGCACACAGGGGCAGCAGAGATGAGTACCCTGGATAGGATGGGGGGTGAGGGTGGCAAATCAAGGAACAGATGCCCTCCATTTTCCTCCTGTAGCCCCTGAATGCCAGTGGAAGAGAGAGGAGAAAAAGTGGTCTTTCAGCTGCTGCAGGAGGAAAATGAAGGGCATTGGTTCCTCTTTATGCTGCCCCTCCTATCCAGGTGTAGGAGCAAATATGACAAGGGAGCCCCATGGGCTCCTTGTAGCGTGGGGCCGGGTGGCAATTGCGATCCCTGTAGTTATGCCTCTGGATCAGAGCAGTGCTGGAGTGGGGGTGGTGTGATCAGTGGCAGTGCTGGGAGGTTGATAAAATGAGTGGCAGTGCTGGGGGGGATGGGATGAGTGGCAGTGCTGGGGGGGGTGATTAGTGGCTGTGCTGAGGAGTTGATGGGATGAGTGGCAGTGCTGGTGGGGGAATGGGATGAGTGGCGGTGCTGGGGGATATGGGATGAGTGGCAGTGCTGTTGGAGGGATGGGATCAGTGAAAGCGGTGATGAGGGGTTTGGGTTTAGTTTGGGTTTAGTGGCAGTGCTGATATAGGGGGATGGGATCAGTGGCACTCACTTACTTACAGTGTCACTCGGTTTCCCCTCCATGCTCAGTGTCTCTCCGGCTCCCTCCACTTATCTCCAGTGACACCTATCCTGAGATGGGGTCTCCTTACACAGCAGAGACCTCCTTCAGGTCCTCCCCCTTCACTCTACAGGTCTGGGTCAGCTGGCTTTTTTTCCAGTTTCCACCTTCTGACAGCCGCGGACCATCTGCCTGAAGCTGCAAACTCAATGGGCAGAGAGTCTGGGTGGGCGGTCCACTGTGCGGGTACTATGGCAGTGAGTGTATCAACCATCATGGCCTCTAATTAGAAGAACCTTTGGGGGGTGGGCTCTCCCACAGTGACGGAACGCCAAGGCCTGGACACAAGCGACCCTAGTAGTTCCGCCACTGCTAAAATGCTAGATTGCTTGGGCCCCAAATTTGGTATAATGTTACTCGTAACCCATCTCATAGGTCTGGAAGCCTGGTGGGTGCACATTGCTGTCCAGTGTACACCATCACTGCTGCATAACAGTGTCCTGAGCAGGATCTGGAGTGCTGATTTCAGGTGTGCTGACATCCAAAATCCCCTGGGTACAGAGAAGAGTGGACTTATCGCTGTGTGTGACCAGATGGTGAGCTGCAATAACGCTGGCACTGGTGAGCTGCTGCTGTAGGAATTTACTATTAGCTGCTAGAGAGAGACTGGGCTCTTTAGGAACTGACCATACAAAAATCTAGTAGCCTTATTGCTCTCTACATGATTGACTAGGACTATTCTCATGTGCACCAATAGTACAACTGGGCCCCAACTCTAGCCGGCTGAAGAGTTAGGACTAAATACTGTCCCTTTTTAGCTGTGTTACAAAGAACCTTTACTTATTGCTTATGCTAAGACTAAGAGTTGTCTCTCAAGGGACATTTCACTATACTCTAGCCATTTTTCTAGAGTGCACTTTAAAGTAGTTATGGTATTGCAGCTAAGGCTTATATGTACTGTTTTTTGAGACTTTCCTGATTTATGAGTCAATTCCTGTCTTGTGGTACAGAACTATATTCTAAGTTACCTTGGCATAGTTAATAATGTATAAGGGGATGTGTCTGAACCTGTCTTCTGTGTGTTCATTAATGCTTAAAGCGGTTGTATACCCAAATTTTTAACTTTTACCTACAGGTAAGCCTATAATAAGGCTTACCTGTAGGTAAAAAGAATATCTCCTAAACCTGTACGGTTTAGGAGATATTCCCCTCGCAATGAGCCGCTGAATGCAGCGGCGCATGCGCAGCGGGGATTCTCGGCTAAAGGCCGGCAGCCGCCGAACCTTGCCGACGCGCGGGAGTGACGACATCGCCGCCCCAGCCACTCACAGAGCTGGAGCGACGATACCCGGAAGACACGCCGAGGCAAGATGACATCTCCCTCGGCGTGGACCAGGTAAGTTCCCGACGCCTCGTTCTAAGGTAAGTATTTCATAATGAGCTAGTATGTGGTGCATACTAGCTCATTATGCCTTTTGCCTTACAGGTATGAAAAAAAAAAAATACAGCAGCGGGTATACAACCACTTTAAACCATCATTAATTTTAACCCGTACCAACAATTTAATTAATTTACCACTTAACGCTCTTGTTTCTATTTCCTAGTACTAAGCATACAGCCAAGTTAAAGGTATCTATACTCATGTTCTCATAAGTGCTTGCAGTGGAATTCATGCAACCAGGTGTGTCAGAGGCTCCGGTTGCTCTTGGAGTCAAGGCACAGAACAGAGAGCCCAAATTAACAAGCGGCGCCTGTTGGGGTAGTACTACGTCTATTAGGGAAAAATTTGTGCCAAAGTCACACTTCCTTTGTAAACTCCTTGAGTTAGCCTGCTGATTATCCTGGCACTCTTACTTTCTATAAGCAATCTGCAATAGAGTCAGGCTTAAATGGCGGGACTTACTTACAAGATTTATTGTAGAATGTACATTTGTGTTGGCCAATTGTATTCATTAACATTCATCCATCTTTATAATTATATTAGATAGGAAAAATTATTGCTGTACAATAGTCAAAAGTAATTGCAATTAGTAAACAATACCTATTAAGCCTAAAGTGTACTAGTAAACTGACCTTATTTAGCAAAATGATATCTCAACGCAATACTATTACTCAGAAATAGGGGCCTCTGTTAAGCAACTACCAAGTTTAAATAGGAAGATAGACTTTGTCCTGCAATATGCAATTTTTTTCTATTGGTCCATAATGCATTCCATTGCAGTAAGGGTCCAATAAGGAGGCATAACGAATGAAAAAGGCACAGACAAATTACAGAATAGAGTCTTGTAGGTTGAATGGCTGTTGGGCAGTCTAGAAGAAAGTGGAGGTTGGGCGCAGACCCCAAGAGGCATCTGCTATTCCATTCAGGTGTCAATTTATTAAGTGACCACACAATATATAGATTCTTTTGCATGTTTTTCTAGGGTCAGTAGCAAGATTACTGCTACTGTAAATCTGAATTTACTTTAAACTTAGGTATGTTGCAAATCTATAGATCAAGCTACAATATCACTTGCTAAATGTGGCCTTTCTAGAAAAATTATCACATGCAATTATTCAATGAGGAAATGGTTTCAGGTGTTATTATCATCAGCAATTATACCCTTCAACACTTATTTTCACCAGGTGAAAAAGCTCATTGTAGGTGTTAATCTGTCATTAGCTAAACACAGCCATTGACCTGTCATTGGTGACCTCTCTTTCTAAATGTTAGCTGGCTAGCCATGATTCGAACCCTCGTGCTTTAATACTTTGAGGTTAATTTACTAAAGGCAAATAGTCTGTTCACTTTGCAAGTGGAGTTGCATCTTGCACTATTTTCTTTGCACGTGATTGTGTATTCTTTGCAAAGTGACATTTCACCACATTTACTAATCTCTGGAGAAAATTCCCTTTCAAAGCACAACTTCTCTTTTAAAGTGAACAGCCTAATTGAATTTAGTAAATCATTATCTTTGAGTCATTGACCCAGAGGAAGCAGTTAGATAAGGATTCAGACTTTTCTTTGACTTTCTTGAGCTGCATACTTATTTTGAGTAGGTATTACAAAAATGCCCAAAGTCTGGAGTAGGTAAAATAATTGGGGTAGAATGTTTTGTTTATTTATTTTACCCCTCACCATCAATGAGAAGCTCTTCTTTGCCCAAGTTGCTATTTTGTTTTTGAAGCCTTTGGTAGGGGTCAAAGTTGACCACAAATAGTTTTGACAGATTTTTTGGCAGCCAAATGCCCAGATAATGTAAGAGGATGTCCATTTAAAAGTGAAGTTGGATTAGGACTGTGCAATGTATCTGTTGCCAGAGTGAGGTTCTTGGTTTCCGACCTTTGTTAGTTAATGCAGAAATTGCACAATTCCCCATTTAGTGAAAATTTAGCAACGGAGTTAGGGGTAGAAATTGTGGGGTTGCTAATGAAAAAGAGTAGGGACTTTACTGTAGTCCTTGCTCACAAGAATTCCACTGATTTCTGATGACTCTTGGAAAGGGTTTCAGGGTCAAAATGATTTTTTTTTTTAGAAAGGGGGCACCCCTTGTCATGTCCCATTTCTGATTTGGAATGGTTCAGAAAGAGGTCCGTTCACACGGACTGACCCTGTCAAAGGCCTTGTCAGCACCAGTTGACTAAATAAAAGGTTGGAGTGGCCCTCAACAAGGGTGTAGTGAATATTGTAGTATCATGAGCTTCTCTGGTCTGTATGCCTGTCTCTTGTTATATACAGTTCTGCTCCTCTTTTTATGTCTTGCTGGGTTTCATCGAAAAATGTCCCTCAGAATATTTTAAATAGAAGCAATTTGTGATTGTCAGCCTCTACATGAATATTTGGAATTGCGTGTATTATTAACGAGTAATTTTCTATTCTTTGCAGAAAGAAAAACACATTTCTCTCAGAGCATATAATTTGAATACACTTGGTAAATTTATATATCACAAAAAAGATTACAGAGTATACAATTAAATGACATGTCACATGATCAATTGTTTATACACAGTACAAGTAAATGAAAAGTTGCATCTCATCCATACATAACCCAGAGGCACATTTACAACAAGAATATTTCTTTTCAGAGGCCCAAACATTAATGATTCAAACATAGGTGATATTTTTTCTTTTATGAATAAAATAAGTGTTAAAGTAAAAGCAATTTTTCATGTTTATTGGTGATAATGGAAGATTTATTAAATAGTTACCTACTGTTGTATTGAGATGGCACCGGTGTCATTATGGGAAAAAAACATACCTGTCATGTTTCCCAGCCAGGAAGATCACTCTGCCATTTTCTTGATCAACAGTAAAACTTCATACTGTACCAAGTTTCAATTTCATGGACAGAGGTGATGTTGCTCTATAGTCCAATGAGTAGATGGGAGTTGGAGAGGAGATACTAGAGATTGAGAAGGGCCACAGGAAGCTGCAAAGCTGACACGGAATACAGGGCAACCTTGTCATGCTGTCTAGCGCTTTGTCTGAATCATACAACTGTCTGAACAGAAATATGGATGGCTGGAAGGGTAAAATGTGCATGTTTTAAATGTGTATTTAGCTGTCCACCAGAAAATACAAATGCAAGGACACACAGACTGCATAAAGCCTTGCTGTGACAACTGTCATCAGTAATTATCAGATGTCCAGCACACAGGAAGTCTTGCTTTCCCTGCATGTTTGAAATACCAGATAAAGCTAAGAGTAAGCTGCTGCTATCCATCATCAGCTAATATTGGATTACTAATGCAAAAACATTTTTTTGCCACACTTGTCATAGACTCAGGTTCCTCTTGACTTGATGTGACCACACAAACAAAATAAAATAAAAATAGAACATGAATAAAAGTAAAAAACAAACAAAAAAACACACATTAACTTTTTAATTTTTGAAGAGAATGCCATGGCTTGTGGGAGGAGGTCAGAGAATATCATGGAAGTATTAGCGAATATTGGAGGGGGTAAGAAAACTTGGGAAAAGTTTTCTTGATCTACAATGTAATTAAAGTGGATGTAAACCCAATTCATGAAATTTGAGCTGGGCACATATATCTGCAGTATTTTTTTCTCTCTCTTTAAAGAGCTAAGTCCCGCCGCTCTCTCCTGAACCATTCCTCTGTTATCAGCCTGATAACTCCTGACAAATTCTCTGACACATTAGATAAAAGCAGCCTGACATTTCTGTCAGAGGAGGTTGCTAAAATAGATTAGCAGGGAGCTGGCCCTGTTACAAAACACCTCAGAGGGGGTGTGTGCCTTTCCTCCTATCAGAAATTTTAGCTATCTTGGCTGTATGCCATTGCCCAGAAATCACACTCTGTGTTAAACAGGAAGAGAAAATTCCCTAACATGATTTGAACTTTCTAAACAGTATTTAAATGTGAAGACAGCAGATATACATATAAAACCTATGTAGGGACATTAGTTTCATTCCAGTGTATCATGTGAGGCTGTTCACTTCACTGGGTGTATGGAGGGTTTACATCAACTTTAAGGAGTTATGGGACCTAGGGAAAACATTCTGTAATTGTATTAGATGTATATATGGATGTTGTATGGCATAGTAGGGGGTGGTTATGGGGTCTTACAGCATTATTATAGGATGAGGGATGAGCTTAGTGTTCAGTCTAAATGTTAGTTAGTTAGTTAGGTAGTTAGTTAGTTAAGAAGTTAGTTATACTCAGACAGAATTGTTAAAAACAAAAAAACTAAATACAAGTTAGGTGGTTAGTTAGGTATACTCAGACAAAAAAGAAAATTAAGAAAAAAGGAGGTGGGGGGAGGGGTATGAGTGCCAATATGGTACAGGCACAGTAGAGTAGAGTAAGGACTGGCCAGAGAGGGATTAGGTTATATTCAGACAAAGAACAAATACAAAAACAGCAATAAAACTCCCCACAAATATGGGTATAGTGCCAATATGAGACAGGCACTGTAGAGTAGAGTAGGGACTGATCAGAATGGGATTAGGTCTGAGGTTGGGTTAGTGTTAGGTCTAAACGTTTGTTAGTTAGTTATACTCAGACAACATTTGTTTTAAAAAAGCAACAAAATAAACCTTAAAAGACAAAAGATGAAAAAACTTAAAACATAAAAAAAAGTGGAAGGGGGAGGGGTGTTGGTATAGTGCCAATATGGGGGCACTAATTCTTATTGCATGATTGTCATGTTCATGTAGAATGCATTAAATGTCACTCAAAAACTTTGCAATATTTAAAGTGAACATATTTGACTGCTATTCCTCAAGTAATCCCTACACTCCTGTTTCGCCAGTGATCCTTGCACTCCTGTGCTTTCAGAGACTCCAATGCACTCCTGTGCCTTCACTGTCACTTTGTGCACTCCTGTGACCCCTGTGTCTTCAGTGACTCTGTGATCTTTGTACACTCTGGTGACCCCAGCACTCTATTACTGTTCTGATGTCAACCCAAAATTTAGGATTGTCTTTTTCTTTCACTTTCGAAGATAACAGTAAACAGAACAAATAGAGAGGGTAAATCTCTCTAAAGGGGGTAGAGGCAGCAATAGAACCTGAAAGGCGTTCTAATCCCTCTTTACTCTTTCCAAAGCTAAACATTTCAAAACTGTAAAAAGGTTTTGCCTTAAGGTATACTTGAATGAATTGTTTTAAACTTAAACACCTTGCCAAACCTGTTTCTTTCAGTGCCACACAAAGGCACAGACACCGCAACTGGGGACCCCTCACTTACAACTATCCATCTGGTCAACAAATTCTTTATTCCTTCTAGCTACACCGTTCTGTGGTCTTACCTTACTTGGTGCATACATTTTTTAATCTCTAAGTTTTCTGAAAATCACTATTGGTCTGTCTGGTAAGCTATTTTTTGATAACTGGGTCTTCTTGAAGGATCCCCCAGTGTTTTTTAGAACCTTGGTGATCAAAGGGGCACAGTCATTATAGTTTGTATTGAATGTATCTAGCATAGAAAACCAGGTTCATCCCAAAACAGTTATAGGCCCACATGTGAAATTTCACTTAATAACACACAAATAAGTTGGGATCCCTTAGGGCACATCTAGCTTGTATAGCTCTACCCTTTTGGGTAGAACATGCATTCAGAAATTTAAAATATTTATGGGTTAAAAAAAAAAATTCAATACCCACAAAAATACATATCAGTTGATTTGAATTGAGGGAGCCAGACTCAAGAATTATTGGACAGCTTGTAGGCCAAAGCAATGTTTAATGGATGTGTACAATGAGGATACATCTAGAGATACTCACTTCTATTTGTATTTGGACAGTATCTCCAGCATATGACCTGAGCCTCATACATAGAATGAAATCTCTACAACAAAGGTTTAGGGGAAGTAATCCATACAACTGGCTAAATCAGACCAAAGTATCAATTTCCACTATAATGAGCCTTTACGAAGGTTTAATTGGATTTTTATGTACCTTTGGTTAATTACAAAATTTTAATAAACAGAGACCCGTAATCTGTTTTTGTAAGAATCCACCTATGTGGAGCTCTATGTAGGATTATTCTTAGCTATTCCTTATATTACACTGTAGGCTCATTAGATCATGTGTAATATTGTTAATTACTGGATAGCAGTCTATAGACCTTGCTTAAATAAATTCTCTCTCTTTTATAGAGAGACTCTACTTTTGTCCGCTTGCAGGATAATAAGACCTTGATTCTCAGTGAGTCTTTTGACTGATTGAGCTCATTTTATTTGTTTGACATCATTTTACAAAATCTGAATAGACCAATTGGTAAAGGGTTGAAACATGATGACCTTTGTAATGGTGAGAATAGAAGGTTGACTTAATCTTGAATGGTATCTAAATGATATCTATTTCTCCATAGGCACCCATATGCCTTATGTAGAAAATGGTGCAGCGCTTAGATGGGAACTTAATCACTCCTAACATTAAATGTAATTGAACAATAATAAAGTCCATATAAAAATTCTTGTGGAGATCACTGGCTCGGACACCACCACCAACGCCCAAAAAAACACACTGCTTCTTATCAAAAGGAAGATAAAAGCTTGCAAGACAATATATCAATAGCGGCTCTTCAACAGCAAAGGGTATAGAGAAAAGGCAGCAGCTCCTTTAGTATAAGCCAGCAATCCTGGATGCCTCCCAAGATAGGATCCTCAGCAGCATGAGCATAATCAGGCCCTTACTCGACCTCGTTAGCAGAGAACCCAGCAAAGAAAAGAAAACACTTCATAGTGTAGACATCATAGGAAGTAATTTAATAAAGGATAAAGAAGTTGATACACTCACATAAGTAAATATCAAGCAGAAAAAAACCCCGGAAGAAACGTCCAGTGCTTCTAACCAAAAAGATGGCCGCCATGTCCCAGTACAAGCGTCGCATCGCACGTTACAGGCTCCTCCCTACTAGTTTTGTCATCACTGACATCTTCAGGGGTGTGGCCTGACGTGCGATGATCATAAATAGGGGACGGTAGGAAATAGGCAGGTCACTCATTGCAATCCAATTACAGGAAACAGGAAGTAAAAATGCGCTCCAACAACAGGAAGCGGCCATAGATACGATCGAATTCTGTTCAAATGACAGTAACAGAACAAGTAATCAGTATTCTGGTGCTAAAATCAGAACACAAACACTAATCTTAAATAATCCATAATAACATAGTGAATAGATGGGATAGCGTTACATTAAAATTCAAATGGCAAGAATAAAAAGTAGCGACCGCACTGGGAAACAGCGCCATCTTGTGGTTTGATATAAATATGGCTAGAATAACAACACAAAGGTTACAATCAACACCATTATACACAGCAAAACCTGTAAAATTACATATCAAAAAATACATATCAACACATAAATATACTCTAAGAAGGGTCAGAATACACATACTTAAACCGTGAAAAAAAATTAGAGGAAAAAACAGACTTAAAAAGAGTAGGTAATAACTCATAATCAACTATTGTTGATAAAAGAATTTGCATCCCACTCAATATTCATGCCATGGGGAGCATAGCATTTAACCTGATATATCAGTTTGGTCTCTAAACGTGATATTTCTCTAACAGTATTGCTACCTCTCCAGTTATTTTTAAAATCCCTAGGAACGAGGGGGCGTGGCCGGATGTGATCGCGGTAGGACGTGTTCTCCCAGAGCTCCGGCTTATCTCCGGTCTATTCTCCTGATAGCGGTTGACCGTACGCTCTGACAACCGCTGCACCTACTACCAGACCTGGGGGAACAGACGAGGCACGTAATTATGCCGTCCTCGGCTTCCAAGAAGTTCCTGAAACTCCTTAACCAGCCACAGATGGAGCAGAGACAGCTCCGCTCTCAGACCAGCATGGCGGCTGACTCCACCCACTCCTTCTTGCTTCCTGCGGTTTCGTGCGCTGCTTCCTAGATGGCGCAGGCGGCTGATGCGGCTCCGCGGGTCTCTGGGGCCCCTTCACTCCTCACGCCCGAGATCGAGGTGGACGCGGCGGCTATAACAGGCCCGATTCTCGAGGCTATAGCGGCGTCCAAGGCGGAACTCGTGACCCGTATTGACTGCCTGGCCTCGGAATGTAGTCTCATCCGACATGATCTGGATAAGATCAGAGGCCGTCTGACTACTGCGGAGGATCGCATATCGGGGGTGGAAGATGTGACACACGCCCAGGGCTCACAGCTGTCAGAGCTGGAAAGCGTGGTCCAGATGCTGCAACACAGAGCGGACGATGCCGAGGACCGCCAAAGGAGGAATAACGTAAGAGTGGTGGGATTACCTGAGGGAGCTGAAGGGGTTGCCACAACTACTTTTGCTGAACAGTTTTTCAAAACTCTGTTAGGCCTGGGTGACCTCCCCCCCACTTATGTAGCTGAACGGGCTCACAGGGTACCCACTGGAGCTTGGAAAGCGGGCGCCCCACCGCGTCCCTTCCTGGTCAGGTTCCTAAACTATAGGGACCGTGACATGCTGTTGGCTGAAGCAAGGAAGCATCCAGACCTGAAGTATGAGAACGCCCGCATCATGCTGTTTCCGGACTTCTCGGCGGAGACTCAGAGGAGGCGTCGCTCATTCACAGACGTGAAAAAGAGGCTCCGTGAGAGGGAGCTGAAGTACAGTATGCTGTACCCCAGCCGTCTCCGTGTGCATTACAAGGGATCCGTGAAGTTTTTTGATACGCCGCACGATGCTTGTGAGTGGCTTGATCGTGCCCAGTGATGTTGCTGTACACGAATAATCCTTCTTTCACAGTGGTTCCTGAGGGTTGCCGGGTGGATCTGATTGACCCATTTATGGTGTTGCTTCTTGTTTTTGTACTTTATTTTGTCCTCTCTTACTATGGAATAGTCTCAAACTTTTCAGTACTATCCGGACTGGGGTTCTCCCTTGGAGTGATATCCTTTTGTTTGAAACTTGTTTTTTCCTTTTGGGGAGTAACTCGCTGATTCAATGGACTATTAACTCTGAATTGGTGCAGTGGTAACCAGTAATATAGTGCACTCCTTGTTTTGGGTTATCGCGGTATGTGGTTCCCAATGCAAGGTTAGCTGCACGCATCCTGTCATAGAAAGGTCGGGAATCTGGTGTGACGGACACGGTCAACTTTGTGCTTGTACTTTTTTATTTTTTCTCTTCTTCTTTTTTTTCGAATACCGGACTATCGTCACGTCAGGCTGAACCTCTACGGGGTTGTTCGTTTCAGGGATCAAGCTGCATACTGGACAAGTTGTTGTTTTTTTGAATTTTTAGTTTTTGTGCTCCAGTTTTTTAATAGTTTAGTGGTTTCTGGTATGACAGCAGGGGAGTTTTTTTGTTTTCTTGACCAAGGCCATGGGGGTTATATTTGTGCTGTACCACCACTGAATATACTGTTACTATTGAAATATGTGCTAACCCCGCCTACCCCTCCTCCGGTACTTAAAATTGTATGGGTTTCCTATTTTTTTGTTTTCTACAATGGATAGCAAACTCAAAATACTTTCCTGGAATGTCAGGGGTTTAAATAACAAATTTAAGAGGGCGGCTGTATTTCAGTACCTCAAGCAGGTCAAACCACATATCGTCCTTCTGCAAGAGACACATTTAGAGGGGAGTAAAATATTGTCCTTGCGCAGGCCCTGGATACAAAGGGCAATGCATTCTACGTACTCTACGTACGCTAGAGGGGTATCCATTCTAATAAGCAAATCAATCCCATGCAACATTCACGAAGTATTTACAGACGCGGGGGGTCGATATGTGGCAGTCCTCTTGGATATATATTCTCATAAATTGCTGCTGGTCAATGTGTATTTACCCCCTCCTTTCAAGGTGACCTTACTGTGTGATTTGTTGGTTAGACTGGCGCCCCATCTCCATCTCCCAATGGTTCTCCTGGGGGATTACAATGCCATTTTAGACTCGGTGCTGGATTCCTCCAACGCTGGTAGGTCGGCGTCGGTGGACCTCAGCTCCTGGGCGTCGCTGGCGGGCCTGACTGAGCTTTGGAGATGGAAGCACCCGGATACTGTGTCGTACTCTCACTTGTCTTCTACTCACAGATCTTCAGCTAGGATCGATTTGGCGTTTGGTAATTCTCTGATCCTTCCGTTGGTATCTGAGTCTGACTACTTACCTGGGGGAGCGTCGGATCATAATCCACTTCTAGTCACCTTAGCCTTTCCTGCAGGGGGTAGGAAGGGAGGTTGGAAATTAGCGCCGGGGTGGTTGCTGGAGGACCAGGTGATTGCACAGATGCAGACGTTAATGTCCGCTTACTGGGATGATAATGAGGGCTCGGCTGAGCCCCCGGTGGTATGGGATGCTTTTAAAGCAGTGGCGAGGGGGGAGTGCATCTCTGCCATTAAGGCGGTCCGAAAGGAGCATGGACAGGAGAGTGAGCTTCTCATGGCCCATGAACGAGAGAGGGCAAAGAGGCAGGCAGACTCGCCCTCGGAGGTCAATTATGCTTCCTTATTGGAGGCTCAACGTTCGGTGGCATTGCACTTTACAAACTTGGCACACACTGAGATACGGCAAAGGTCGGAGGTGGTGTTTGCGGAGGGTGATAAAAATGGCAAGTTGCTGGCTAACCTTGCTGCTGATTGTAAGACACCGGTCTGTGTACCGGTGGTGAGGACTAGGGGGGGATCCTTAGTCACTGACCCCAAGGAGATACTGGAGGAATTTGTACAGTTCTATACAACACTTTACTCGCCCATTCCACCTTACAACCCTTTAGAATTAGAGGAATTGTTGCGGTCCTTGTCTATGCCAAAATTGTCGGATACTGATATGGCAGCTTTAGATGAACCTATTTCTGCTCTGGAGATTGAAGCAGCCATGCTCTCGTTCCCTCCACAGAAGGCGCCGGGGCCTGATGGATTCCCGGCGGACTTCTACAGGGCTTTTAGGTCTCGTTTGGCCCCTAGGCTCAATGTTCTCTTCCGGCACTGCTGGGAGCATGGGGCCTTACCGGCCTCGATGATGGAGGCGTACATGGTCCTCCTCTTGAAGCCGGGGAAGGATCCCCTGGAATGCTCGTCATATCGCCCCATAGCACTTTTGAATGCGGATCTGAAGATCCTTGCAAAGGTGCTGGCGTCAAGGTTGGCCGGGGTTATTTCAACTCTGGTCGACATTGACCAAACAGGTTTTATCCCGGGCATGTCCACAGACACCAATCTGAGGAGATTGTTTACGCATCTCCAAATTGATGCAACGGATGCCCCTGCCAAAGTAATTGTTACGATCGATATAGAAAAGGCTTTCGACTCCGTGGATTGGGACTATATGCACAGGGTGTTGGAGGTAATGGGGTTCGGACCTGGTTTCCGTCGGTGGATCACTATGCTTTATGGGGATCCTCGGACGGCAATTCGGCTGGGTGCAACAGTCTCCGAGTTTTTTCCCTTGGGCAGGGGTACCAGGCAGGGGTGTCCGCTATCACCGTTTATTTTCGCGCTGATGATGGAGCCCATTGCTAGAGCTCTTAAGACAATCCAATGGAGTGGGGGGTATACAGGTCGGCTCCATTAGGGAATGTGTGGCCCTCTACGCAGATGACTTGATACTGTTCCTCAGGGACCCGGGACCTTCTCTCAAATCCGCCTTACAAATTATGAATCAATTTGCCTCCTATTCGGGCCTACGGGTGAATTGGGGCAAGTCATCCGTTCTGCCGCTGGGTCCGGAAGCTCAGTCATTAAGGGATAATGAGTTGCCATTGCAGTGGGTGACCTCTATCACTTATTTAGGTGTCAGGGTCACAGCAGAAATGAATGATTACATGACCCTTAACCTTCTTCCACTGGTGTCAAGTCTCAAACAAAAGACACAGGTATGGCGGAAGCTCCCTCTCTCGTTGATTGGACGAATCAGTCTTATTAAAATGAAATTTCTCCCAGTGATTCTATATTTCCTGCGTCACTCCCCAGTTTGGATCCCCAAGCATTTTTTTACTACATTAAATGGAATAGTAGGATCCTTTTTGTGGTCCCCGCAATCACCTCGTATCAGTATAGCGGTCCTGCAGGAGCCATTGGGGCAGGGTGGGTTGGCACTTCCAGACTGGCAGAAATATTATATGGCAGGCCAGATGGTGTTTGCCAGGCGCTGGCTGTTGGCGGACGAGGGAGATGCTGCCACAGTATTGGAGGCGGCACATCTGGGATCATATGAGAGCCTGAGGTTGGCTCTCTATAGGGGTCCTAGGTCTAGTCTACCTCTAACAGTCTCAATGAAGGCCACGGTTAGGGCATGGGGGGCTCTTACCCTCCTAATGTCCCTGTCATATACGGGAGTGTCGCCCTCGGCCCCATTGTGGCTGAACCCGAACCTTCCAGACTTTTGCTCGCTTCCTGACCCTATGATATGGGCATGCAGGGGGGTTAAATTACTGGAGGATGTTACTAGGGAAGGTGAACTTATTTCATTTGACCAGTTGAAGGATAGACATGACCTGCCAAATTCTTTCTTCTTCCGCTATTTACAATTGCGTCATGCTTTTCAGGCGCAGTTCGATGGCCGGAGAATTGAGTTACTTCCGTCAGCGCTAGAGACCCTTCTAAAAGATGAGGACCTGATTAAACCTCTATCAACGGTGTATAAATCCTTGTTTACTAAATCGCCCCTGGGGGTCATTAGATGTAGAGAGAGGTGGGGAAGGGAAATTCCGGGAATACAAGGGGAGGAGTGGGAAAAGATGTGGGACCATCCTTTTAGGCACTTGGTCTCGGCTAGGGACCGTCTAATTCAATTCAAATTCTTACATAGAGTGTACCTCACCCCGGCTAGACTTACTCGTATATATCCGTCCTCTAGTGGTCAATGCTGGCGGTGTCCGCACACTCCGGCAGACTCGGAACACATTTTTTGGACATGCCCTTTGGTTCAGGTTTTCTGGGCTGGGGTGGTGAGATGCCTGTCGGAGGTGCTCGGTGTCCCGGTTCCTCTATCACCTAGGGTTTGTCTCCTGGGGCTGGTGGAGGAGGTGGTTCCGTCTTTGGCTCTCCGAACTTTGCTGAATATTGGGTTATTTTATGGTAGGAAGGCCATTTTATTAAAGTGGAAGAACCCTGGCGCCCCTACTATCTCATTCTGGAAAGGCCTGGTCAATTCCGTTGTCCATTTATATAAAGCCGCTTACAAAACTAGGGGTTGTGCAAAAAAGTTTACGAGGATCTGGCGGGCCTGGTTAGACTCATCGGCAACGGTGGGTTGATTAATGTTATAGGTTAGTGGGTTGTATGGAGTTCTTTATAATTACGTTTTCACAATTGGCCGAAAGTACTGCATAAGACATAATTGGGAGTATTACTGATTAATATGTCAATGTCAACTGCTAATGTGTAATGGGTATGGTGGGGGGATAAAGCATATTTTGGTATTTATTGTTGAAATGAGTGGAACGTGGTACAGACACTGGCTATTCTTTTATAAACTTTTATTTTATTTCTAAGGTTTAATGCTTAAACTGCTCGACGGCCGGGCTTTGGTCAAGACGGGAGGGGGGTGGGGGGGTTATAGATACTGATTTAGGAAGAATAGGAAGACTATGTTAGTCTGAGTAAGTAAAGCCGAGTTTGGCACATGCCGGGTGGGTAAGTGGCCTACCCGGATATTTTTTCTATGTACGATGTGTGTCTTTGTATGTAGTTACATTGTACTGTATTGTATTAAAAACTAATAAAAAAAATAAAAAAAAAAAAAAAAATCCCTAGGAACACCGTACCTTTGGGATCCTGATTGTGGCATAAATCATAATGTTTGAATAAGCTGTGTTTCGGGAATCCTTTCTTGATATTGGCCACATGCTAACTAAGCCTTATATGAAGCATGCGAATGGTACGGCCAATATATTGAAGCCCACAAGGACAACGGATAACGTATACCACATTCTTCGTTGTACAAGCGATGAAAGGCTTAATCGGAAACAATTCCCCAGTAGCGCTGGAATTGAAGGATTCAGTCCTTCTATTCATGTTGCCATTAATTTTACAGATAGGGCATTTCCTGCAAGGGAAAAAAACACCCATTTTCTGAAAAAAGGAAAATTTCTTGGGGGGCTCAGTGACATTTGGTGCTACTTGTAAACGAAATGGAGGAACAGGCAAATATGATCCTAAAACCCTGTCATCCCGGAGTACCCCCCCAATGTCTCTTCATAATCTGCTTGACTGAATAGTGCTGGTGGGAATATGTAGTTAGAAAAGAGAAAAGAGAACTTAAAGAAATCATCAACTTCCCTCAAGTTGGGGACCAAAAGATCCTCCCTACTCCTCTCATCAGCAGCGCTAATAGCTTCGTCTAGCTCAGATGAGCGATAACCTTTCTCCAGGAACTTAATTTTAAGTACTAAGGCCTCTCGGAGGAAGTCTTTTAGTACAGTTCCTCTTAAGTCTCAGAAACTGACTTTTGGGCACTGATCACAACCAAGTGTCAAGATGACAGCTGCTAGTGTTAATATACAATGGTAAAGGGGGGTGTATATGGCGCTTGCTAATAAATATAAGCGATAAAAACAATATTGATAATAATACCAATAATATTTAAAATTCCTATTGTGCAAATAATCTTGTGCAAATATGCAGAAGTGTGCAAATATTCAAATGTGCAAATAAGCAATCGTGCAAAATATTCCAATTCTCCAAACGGGTGGCAAAAAAAGGGTAAAACGTGCAAAATTGTGTCCAATAAGCAAGCAGTTCCACAATATCAGATTAGAAAAAAAAACTGCGCTAATTCATGAACAAAAATGAAAAATAATAAAAAGACTAGAGCTGCAACAATAAGTGCTATACTACACAAACAGTTATATAAAGAAAAAAAGTTGCGCTTAAAATGTACAAAAATTTATTTTTACCTTTATAAAAAAATTCATTTGGAATGTGCAAGTCAAACCAAGAAGGATTGATAAACATACAGATTAAACCAATATATGATATTGGAGTGAATACAGTAAAAAAAAAACTATAAAGGGTATGACATATGAAGAGCACAGCAGCTCTCCAAATAAACGCTGTGAGTGATATAAGTGACCCAAAAAAAAACAACAATAACACAGTTCACAAGTGATATGGATAACAGTCAGGAGGAAACTGGAATATGACAGTTCATGAAGGTTATTTCAAAGAAGGGGTCTTCCACCAAGTTCTAAATAATCTGTGATGGATACAAAACACCAATGGAATAGTGATAAGTAGAAAAGCCTCCACCGATAAACACAGTGACGCTTACCGCAGGTAAATGATCCCTTATGACAGGGGATCTGCGTGCGCCTATGGCTTAATCCCCAGCCAAGGGTGTCTGGCAACTGCGTCTGACAATAGATTCCAAGGATAGATGTGGCGTCCTGACCAGGAAGTACCGAGTCTCAAATGGTGGGCAGGCAGGCATAAATTTCCAATCGACCAATGAATCAAAGAAAACAAAAGGACTAATAGTGTAAATCCTTACACATTTATTCCGCACAATATAAAATGCACACTTACAGTATGTCGAATAAAAACAGGCAAAAGTAGTAAGCCGGCCGGCTCAAGGTAAAAGCAGCCCGTACAGTTCCGGGTTTGCGTGGGCGCGGTGACGTCAGCACTCGACTCATCCCTACGCGTTTCATCACAAGCAGACGTGTTCACGGGATACGGGCGGCGTGCTGACGTGCTGCAATATATAGTATTCCCACTCAACCAAGCCTCGATGTGAGCCGCGGGTCATGTGAAGACGCCACCATCTTGGAAGAGGGAAAAGATAAAAAATACACACTACAATGAGTAAGCTAAATTGGCAAAATGTCAGGAAACACATTGCGGTTTACAAACTAATAAAAATGGGAAATTAATAAATGAAATTAAGTGAGAAATGGAAATTAGATACTTAAGGCCGGGAAAGGACCATAAGCAACACTTGTTAAAATGAAAAATTAAGAAGGCCTCCCACACCGTCCCGAGGCTGACATCGAGTTCACATCAATAACAAGATGACTGGACTAACTGAACATTTATACAACCATTAGTTGGAATAATGACACTGGAAAAACCAAACCTATGCGGTAAGGAATATACACCTGAAGAAAGCTAATAACCAGATGCCACAAAAAAAACACATTTTTTTTATTAAAAAAAAAATTGTAAAAAATAAAAAATGAATGCACATCAACTAACGCAAGTGCTCATGATATGTGGGGAAAAAATATATATATGAGCCCCCTATACCAAAATGGGGACTCCCCACGGCCAGAGGAACGCAAACTGTGTGGAGACAAAAGAGGACCCCCCCTTAGCAATATGAATACCCAAATTCAAATTTCACCCCTATAAAGAGTGAAAAAAAAGAAAGGGGGGGTTGGTTGGGGGGAAGGGGAGGGAGAAACCCACAAGAATAGACTAAAAAAATATCAATCAAGAGTTGTCAATAAAACAATTGACATCTAAGTCTATATTTCAACCAAAAGGGGTATAACTCTTAATCTTATGTACCCATGACATCTCCAAACGAGAAATGCAATGGACCAGGTTACTACCCCTCCAGTGTGGACTGTATGCCAAAAAAGATTGCATTACTGGGATCTCTATTATGAGCAGTTAGATAGTGCTTTGACACAGAGTGTTTCGTGAAGCCGCGTCTGATATTACCTATGTGCTCATTCAAACGCACCTGAAGTGGGCGTTTGGTCCTGCCTACATACTGCAATCCACAAGGGCATTGAAGCATATAGACAACGCCCTCTGTGGAGCAGGTAATAAAGGGTTTTATATCAAAACTCTGATTGGTGCAGCTAGAATTAAATTGAGTAGTTCTTCTAGATCTGCACCCATTTAGGGAGCAGACCTGGCACCTCCTGCATTGATAATAGCCAGTAAGTTCGGGGAAAAAAGTAGGTCTAATGATAGGTGGGTCCAGTATATTGGGCGCCAACTTATCCCTCAGTGCGGGAGCCCCTCTAAATACCACCTGAGGTTTGTCTGGTAAAATTGTATTGAGTACCCTGTCATTTTTAAGGACATGCCAGTGTTTACTGACAATGTGTCTGATCTGGGAATGTTGGCATGAAAAGTTAGTCACAAAGGGATTGCGAAATGAGGCATTCGCCTCCCCCCCTTATAAAAGGTAAAAATACATTTTTGTACATTTTAAGCGCAACTTTTTTTCTTTATATCACAATATCAGATTGCAAAAATAAATATAGAATGCGTAAAAGAAAATATATATATGGAAAAAATTATATATATATATCAAAAAACATGTAATTCCATGCAAAAAGTTCCTTGGTGCAAACGTAGATCTCTGTGCAATATAAGTACTCCGAAATCGAATGATAATCACAGGCAAAGTGCAGGATAATCCACAATAAATCCAAAGAAATCCTTATATGTGCAGGTGCCTTTATCCAGTGCAGGTGCCCTCGTTTCCCCCAGCTTCTCACCTTAACGGTCTTAAAATTAAGCCTCTTTTATCCACCAGTGGCTGAGAAGCTCCTGGTGGCAGCAGACACTTTCCTTGGGGTATTCACTCTCAATAACACAAAAGGGAAGAGGGGGGCTCCATAGTGTAATACGTTCAAACCATTTTATTCAATAGAATACATCAATACACTTACAATAAGGCGATCAGACATCAGCATGTAAAACAAAAGTACTTCCGCTCTCGGCCGCGACCGGAAGTGATGTCACCACAGGCTCTGTTCACGTCACTTTTTCAAAGGGGATCACCCCTTTACCATTGTTTATCTTAGTGTGTGAACACTTTTTTTGTTGTGTCAGCTGCTTTATGTTAGACTAGGATTAGTTGTTAACCCTTTTTGGTTTGCGCATTAGTACCCCCTATTTCTCATAGTGTTAATATACGAGTTGCGGTCAGTCTCTTTAAAGAATCTCTATGCCTTCATCATCCCACAAAGCCTCAGGAATTTTCAATGCCTAAAATTATCAACCTGAAAAGGAACTCAATATCAATAGGTTTAGCTTCTCTCATACTGAAATTTCTTTGTAACGCAATGCTAATTATAAACCAGGTTAAGTATAGAAAAAGTGTTTATTGGTTAGGGAAAGCATTTGGAGCAAATTGAGTGCTTTTTGGCTAAAACATATTTTTCTACATCATTTAGTATATGCCTGGACAATATGAAAAAACAATTGTTTTCAATTGATCATTTGGTAGATTTAAGTTATTTTTCTTATGTTTTGGGTCAT
Organism: Rana muscosa; assembly: GCA_029206835.1. Lineage (NCBI taxonomy): Eukaryota > Metazoa > Chordata > Amphibia > Anura > Ranidae > Rana > Rana muscosa. The sequence goes on from CM055118.1 coordinate 785,784,084, forward strand.
TCGTTTCATCCTTACAGGTTTTCTCTAATCTGGAAATGCTTATGTTTTGTAAGCAGAATGATGTGGTTGCATAGCATTAAAAAGCTTGCTAGAACAACAAGGGAAAACAGCCCTTCAATATTCATAAAATCAAATGGCTCTGTGAAATAAAGTCTACTCCTAATGTTGATAGTGAGGTCTGATGGATGCCAAATTGTGTAGACAGAATGGGGGAGTAATACTGAACACAGCATTTCTACAAAAAATGTGCAAGTTGATAACAAAAATTCTAAATGTCATGCCTGTACCAGGCATCCACGAAAGGTGACAATTTCTAAGTGTAGTGGCAGTAGTCTTGGTCAGACTCTGGTGTGACTTAACCCTTTCCTGCTGACAGTATGCATATATGCGGCCTCACAGAAGTGGATCTTTATCTGTGAGGCCACATACTGTATATGCATACCTGTCTTTGTGCTGCACAGCATGGCACAGAGACTGGGCTCTCACCAAGAGCCCCGGGTCCTGTACTAATGATCTGGACCTGGGACTCCTGGTCATGTGATCGCCTCTAATTGGCTATCACAGTGGTCAGTCACGGTGCAGCCCATCTATGTGTTTTCTTTCTCTTCTGAATGGAGAGAAAGATACATTGTATCTTTCTGTACTTGCAGGCTATAAAGATGTCAACAAACAAAACTATGTGAAAAACTAATAATAAAAAAATCTAAAAATAAAGAACAAACTAATAGGTAGATTAAGGTTTGATCTAGGTCAGTGTTGGGGTCAGTGGTCAGAGGTTGGGGCAAAAAGTCAGGGTTAAAAGCCAGGGTCAGTATGTTTTGGGAAGGTTTTTTTTAAAAAAAGCATTTGTTAAATTGGTATATGTCATGGATATGCAGTAGTGTTTGTCTGTCAGCTTACCTTCCTTCCCATGTGTTCATCTTAGAGGCCTGAGCCCTTTCACCTGGCTTCCTTTATAATCTCCTCCCAGCCAGACTCCACCCCAGGCCCTATCACAGAACACTATATTAACCTGTGCACTGCAAGCCTGCTTGGCTGATCAACGTGTTTGTTAGGCATTGTGTGTTTGGGTTCCTGCCTGCCGTGTGCTACGTCTGTCTCTCTGTTACGTTATTGGCTTGTCCCCGACTATCCCTGTCTGCTCGTGACCCTTGACCTTCGGCTCGTTCTTTCGTTATCCTTGTCTGCTTGTGGCCCCTGACCTTCAGCTTGTTATTCGGTTCTCTCATATCTTGTGCTGCTGCTTCCCCTCTTTTCCCCTTATCCTACGGGGCGTGAGCTAGGAAACTCCAGGGGCCGCGACCTGGTCCCAGCCTGCAGCATAACATCCTCACCACTAGAGGCCCTGGAGAAGACCTGCTGGGTCTTAGACTCCGCGCCCTGGGGAATCTTGGCTCTAGCTTCCGTTAGGATCCCGGTTGTGCTCCTCTGGTCCCGCTTTCCACAACCACCCAGTTTCCTATCCGCAGAAGCCAGCCATAGGGTTCACTACCTCGTGGTGCACTCCTGTCCCCCTACGGTGTGCATCTGTCACCTGGCCACAGGTGACCTTGACAGTTTGATTAGCCATGAACCCGGCTGACATCCCGTTACCCGTGGATGATCCGTTGCAGGGCATAGTTTGCAGACTTGAAACCCAGGAATCGAATCAGACTCAGGTGATGCGATTCCTCCAGGATCTGGCTTCTCGCTTTGAGCAGCTTTAGGCCTCCTTGGGAACCCTGAATCCGCAACCTCAAATACAACCAGCGGCTGCACCTATTGCACCAGTCGCAGCCACACACTCACTACAACTGCCAGCTCCGTCCCGTTTCTCTGGGGACTCCAAGGCTTGCAGGGGGTTCCTTAGCCAATGCACAATTCATTTTGAGCTCCAGCCCCAAAACTTCCTGTCTGATCGGGCTAAGGTAGCCTATATCATTTCCCTCCTCTCTGGTGAAGCTTTAGCCTGGGCAGCCCCTCTGTGGGAACTGAATGATCCAGTGGTTTCTAGCCTGTCTGGCTTCTTGAAACTTTTTCGGAATATCTTCGAAGAACCGGCTCGTGTCTCTTCAGCGGCCAGCGCCCTTTTACGTCTCCGCCAAGAGTCTGCTTCTGTGGGACAGTATGCCCTTCATTTCCGCATACTGTCGGCTGAGTTGAGCTGGAACAATGAGGCCTTAGTCGCAACCTTTTTGCATGGCCTGTCTGATAGAGTGAAGGATGAATTAGCAGGAAGAACCATCCCCACTGATCTGGCCGGCGTTATCTCCTTGTGTAACCAGATCGATATTCACTTTCAGGAGAGGACCTTAGAAAAGCAACGCCAGCACTCCTTGGTTCTTAGTCAGCCTGAGCTCCCCTCTCTTCGACCCGTAGAGCATCTCCTACCAGCTGAGGAACCCATGCAGCTGGGTCGGACCAGGCTATCCCCCGAGGAACGTGCTAGGCGCAGAACTCTTGGCCTGTGTCTTTACTGTGGGGGCAAAGGTCATTTTCGTGACACTTGCTCTCTTTGTCCAGAAAAACGTTTGGGTCCACTTCATCTGGAAAGTGGAGTATTGGACCCAGAAATATCACCTTCCCCTTCTCGTCTTCTGCTTTCTGTGTTCCTTCATGTTGGTGCTTCTTCTCATTCGGTCTCAGCATATCTGGATTCCGGAGCCGCTGGTAATTTTATGGACTGGGAAATCGCATCGTCCATGAGACTTACTCTTTTGCCCCTCACCACACCATTGGTGGTCTTGGCGATTGATGGTACTGTTCTCCCAGGGGGACCTATCCGCTTCCAGACCCTCCCTGTTAAGATGTCGGTAGGGACACTCCACCAGGAGTGGATATCCTTCCTTATCTTACCCAAGGCCTCAACGCCTATAATTTTGGGTCTCCCATGGTTACAGCTCCATTCTCCTCATGTGGACTGGACTACTGGACAGATCCTGGCTTGGGGTCCCTCCTGTTCCTCGTCCTGCCTACCCAAGGTTGCCCCCTGTGAATCTGAGCCGGTCATTCATTCCAGGTTGCATAACCATTTACATTTCTCTGTCCCTAACCACCCTTGGACGCACAGCCAGGCTAGCTTGTCTACAAGTCCTGCAGTCGCTACGTCTTGCGATGCGATTCAGGTAGTCGCTACACCTGACTCAGCTATTCACTCTGCCTCTGTACTAGTTATGCCAGTCCAGCCCATGCCCAGTGAGCCTCCTACTTTTTCTTGTTCGGGACATTCTGCTTGTCCTTCAGCTATTCAGTTTGACTCCGGCGACATGTCACCTTCTAACCAACCTGACTTCAGGGTTCCACTGACATCTGCCCAGTCTGATGGTCCTGTGCAAGATGACCAGTTCCCCTTTAAGGGTCTAGGGGACCCTCCTCAGATTCCTGTTGATCCTCTCATGCCCTTGCTTATTCCTAGAGAGCCTTTGGTCCTCAATAGATCTTCTTGTCATCTCCCTACCTCGTTTTCGGTCTCTGAGGATAATCTTAAGTACGAGGTTAGACAAGTTCTGGATTATCGGCTCTACAGAGGCATTCTTCAGTACCTTGTGCATTGGAGAGGTTTTGGTCCTGAGGAGGCGTCTTGGATCGCTGCATCTGATGTCGCTGCACCTCATCTGTTGAGAAGGTTTCATCAGAGATTTCCCTTTAAGCCTGGGCCCAGGCGGGGGAGGGCCCATAAGAGGGAGGGTACTGTCATGGATATGCAGTAGTGTTTGTCTGTCAGCTTACCTTCCTTCCCATGTGTTCATCTTAGAGGCCTGAGCCCTTTCACCTGGCTTCCTTTATAATCTCCTCCCAGCCAGACTCCACCCCAGGCCCTATCACAGAACACTATATTAACCTGTGCACTGCAAGCCTGCTTGGCTGATCAACGTGTTTGTTAGGCATTGTGTGTTTGGGTTCCTGCCTGCCGTGTGCTACGTCTGTCTCTCTGTTACGTTATTGGCTTGTCCCCGACTATCCCTGTCTGCTCGTGACCCTTGACCTTCGGCTCGTTCTTTCGTTATCCTTGTCTGCTTGTGGCCCCTGACCTTCAGCTTGTTATTCGGTTCTCTCATATCTTGTGCTGCTGCTTCCCCTCTTTTCCCCTTATCCTACGCGGCGTGAGCTAGGAAACTCCAGGGGCCGCGACCTGGTCCCAGCCTGCAGCATAACATCCTCACCACTAGAGGCCCTGGAGAAGACCTGCTGGGTCTTAGACTCCGCGCCCTGGGGAATCTTGGCTCTAGCTTCCGTTAGGATCCCGGTTGTGCTCCTCTGGTCCCGCTTTCCACAACCACCCAGTTTCCTATCCGCAGAAGCCAGCCATAGGGTTCACTACCTCGCGGTGCACTCCTGTCCCCCTACGGTGTGCATCTGTCACCTGGCCACAGGTGACCTTGACAGTATAAGTGTCATTAATGAGTGTCAGTGTGTTTTGGATAGGATAAAAAAAAGCAAAACGCGCATTACTCTTTCTGGGCCCTACTACGGCTAAAAACAACAACTAACATAGGTGGTATCGCTGTGATTGTCAGGAGCAGGAGAATTTATTTTGGGTAGTTCTTTGGTGGTAATTTATGGTAATAGGAACAGCTAAACTAAAAAAAAAAAGTTTTTTTTACTTTTTTGGGCCAGTTTTCCTTTGATACTGTACTGAAAAGTTTGGCGATCCCTGCATTAAAGCACAGACACCTAGTTGAAACTATAGGTCTTGTCTCTACCATCAATTAGGTTAAAATTCCTTGAAAACACAAACCCACACATTGATTCTCCAGGGAAAAAAAAAGCTTGTTTTCTCTTGTCATGCCTCGTACACACGACCGGTTTTCCCGTCTAAAAAACTGCGATGAGCTTTTGGCAGGGAATCCCGACCGTGTGTATGCTCCATCTGAGTTTTTCCGACGGGAAAACTGGCGGGAAAAAAAAGGGAGCAGGATCTCTTTTTTCCCTTCAGGAAAAAATCCTAGCGGGAAAACCGTTCGTCTGTATGCTTTTCCGACGGGAAAAAAAACGCGCATGACAGGAAAACCGGTCGTGTGTACGAGGCATAAGAAGATAATTGGGAACAAGGGACTGGAGAAGCATATGTATTATTTGCCTCTGTTTTACCATTGAGTCAGAAAATAACTTTTCCTCACTGTGACAGCAAGTATACTTAAATAATATTTATGTAGCTAACCAAATTACACTTCAGTACGTTCAAAATCATTATATATTATCCAGTTTGTTGCATAACTCATTTTGTAAGCCTCTGTGCTTCCATTTAAACAAAACTTGAAAATTATGATTGAATATGCTTCTAAAATAAATCAAACTCAAATTAAGAAAACACAGTAACTACTATTTAGGCGGAAATGTATATCATAGGGTTCCTTATGTACAAATGCTGAGTAAAAAAATAGAAGCAACAATGCATAAAGTTAAAAGTCATGGAAATTGGCACACCATTCATTATATAGGATTTATTATACAGGATTCATATAGCGGCAACAGTTTGTGCAGAGGTTTACAGTCTTAAGAGATGGTGGCTGATATAATTACCATATTTGGTCAGCGTTGTCAACCAGGATTCCCACTGGCTTGTTTTCAAACTGATACAATTTGAGTGGTTGTCGTAATACAATTATATTGAAAGTTACTCCTGGCTGCAGCAGCTGGAGGGTCAGGTAGATGAGTGAACTGGACAAATCTAGCCATTTAGTTTGCCAGCTCAGCAAACTCTAAACAGCTTGGGCTTTGGGTTGAACTCATGGTCAACCTGAACCCAAAGCTCATCCCTGTTGAAGAGATTTGAGTAAACATTGTGAGGAGGACAATTGCTGAGTTATACATATTTGTCTGACCCAACCAATCCCTGAGGATTTTGTTTCAAATTAATTTGTTGGTTGGGGAGCACCTTTAAGCACCTTTTCAGAGTGCTCTTTGCCTTCTGGGCTTTTGCCTGGAATAAATGTTTAAATAAAGCCTCATACACACTCTCGGACTTCAAACAAACTTTTCCATTAATTTTTGTCCGAAGGAGTTGGCCGGGAACACCCATAGCAGGACTTTTCTGCAAACTTTCCCAAAACTTTCCCAACATCACATGGTTTTTCTGCTCTTTTCTGCTCTTTACCGCCACCATTTGGTCAACTTTTGCTATTGTTGGTTGATTTTAACATTGGTCCTGGGCATGCGTATTTGTACTTCGGACAAAAGTCTGATGGATTTCTGTACACGCGGTCGGACTTTGCACCATCGGACTTTTGTTGCCGAAAAGTTTGTCCATTTGCAGAGCGAACTTTTGTCCGATAAAAACCGAAAAAGTTTGTCCGATGGAGCGTACACACGGTCGGATTTTTTGGAAAACATGCTCATTTTTAAGTTTGTTGGCAAAAAGTCAGACAGTGTGTACGGGCCTTTAGAGTGTTGTCTATTTGGGCCTTGCCTGAGCCAGAAGAAGGCACAAGAACTTTAGATGCGCTGCTGAAGTGTATTTCTGGAGGGAGCTGGGCTAAAGGATGTCTTCTGGAAGTCATGTGCAGTTCAAAGAGCAATGCTGTGAATTTATACTGTATATAGCAGCCAACCACATGTGGGTGTTCAGAAGGTATGATCAGGTAAAAAAATATTTTTACTTACTGCATACAGAATTTAAATGTAATTGGAGATGTTTTACCTACCAAAGGATTTGTATATCTGTCCATACAGATCTGAGATATACAGTGCACAGCTATGCCAGACAATGCAGCCAACCTGGAGACCTGACTTTTCTCTGATGCAGTTAAAGTACTAGTGAAGCCTGGTATTTTATTTTTACCTACAGGTAAGCTTATAATAAAGCTTACTTGTAGGTAAAACGAATATCTCCTAAACATGCAATGTTTAGGAGATATTCTTGCGAGCAGCAGCCGGTGACATTACCGGTGCATGCGCTCTGAAAGAGCCATACAGATGTCCAGAGTCCCTGAACCTGGAAGGAAGATTGGGTGAAGATGGAAGCCTCTGCAGCAGTGACAGCGTGCCGCTGGAGTGCTTCGTTTTAAGGTAAGGCTTTCATAATGTGCTAGTATGCGATGCATACTAGCACATTATGATATTGCTTTGCAGTTGGAAACTTTTTTTTTTTTAATAGAATATACGGCTGCAATTAAGCTAGGTCATCTCCCTCATTGTCTGTGATTGTACAGTGAAGCAGCTAACCCCTTTTTCACACTGCTCTATCCACTGTCAGCATGTTCCTTGTGCACACATGTGCATGCTGTATATATACCCAGGGCCGCTGATAGGCCAGTACAACTGGCACTGTGGTACCGGGCCCGGCCAGCAGGGGGGCCCGGCAACCTGATCAGATAAATAATTTAATGTAAAAAAAAAATCCTTCAGCCATGTCCCTTAACGTCGATTGGACCTCCGCCCCAAGTCCCGGCCAGCACGTCGTCTGTGTAGTGCCGTCCTCCTGGTGCCGCAGAGTGATTCCTTCCTGTCTCTGAGTCTCTCCGCGTGAGAAGTAGCAGTAAGGCGATTCAGGCGAGCAGCAATAGCAGAGGATATCGGCAGAGGCATCCCATCTAACTGACCCTCAAGTCCAGGCAGAAGCAGCCATCAGGGAAGAAGTGACTCCTTGGGCCCAGGCAGCTAAAAATTACACAGGTGTGTGCTTGGGGGGCTTCAAGATCTCTTACTACTACTGCAGCAGCAGCATGTATACATTTTTAGCTATGAGTAACCATGTTATAATGTGAAACCTGTAAAGCCCCGTACACACGATTGGTTTAACTGATGAAAACCGTCCGATGGATGGTTTTCATCAGACCAACCGATCGTGTATGGTACCCATCGGTCTTTTTTCCATCGGATGGAAAAAATAGAACTTGTTTTAAAATTTTCCGATGGATAAAAAACCGATGGGAATTTCCGATCGTCTATGGGCAAGTCCATCGGTTAAAAAACCCACGCATGCTCAGACTGAATTAGGAGACGGGAGCGCTCGTTCTTGTAAAACTAGCGTTCCTAATGGAGAGAGCACATTCGTCATTCTGCAAGTTATTGCTTCGTTTAATGCAGCGCCTGTTTTTTTGCTTTCGAACGGTCTTTAAAATGTCATTTTGGCAGCAGAACTTTCTCCTGAGTTCTGACAAATGTATGTCTTTCTTTTTTCTAGTGATCTTAGGAATAATTAGTAAAATTCTTCAAGGCCGACCTCACAAATTACACCTTTTTTTTTTGACTCTTAAAATTTGTTGTGCATTTTTTGGTGTGTCAATTTCTCAGAACAACATAATATTAAATTTTTGAAAAATCATGGAGGTTGGTGTTCCTTGGTCTTAATTACACATTGTATTTATGCAATCGTATTGCTACTTCTCAAAAAAACACATCAGGCATGTAGGTTGGCTGAAATCAAATTTCCCTTTATTTCGGAAAAAAACAAATCAAAAACCGAAGGGCAACTATTCCCAAATTAGCAGAGAATATAAAGTCATTAGATCCCAAATGCAGACCTGACTATGATCAATAATAAAATCAACAACAGCATGAAATCAGGAGCAGCAGCCAAAGACATACATCATCCCAAGCTGTGGTACTCCATCAACCTTCAATTTCTGGATGAGCAGCTCGAGGCCAGGGAATCACCTCCTGCTCTTCCTTGTAGCCTTCCTTCCACGCCTCTCTGCAGCGTTCTCTCCACGGCCCCATCCACGCACCCTTGCAGGCTGGGCCACTGTGGGTGGTGATGGTGATGTGGCAGGAGGAGGAGGAGAAGGAGGAGAGGGATTGGGCTGATGTGAGATATGGGTGGCCTCAGTCAGCTGTCCCATCGCCCCCATGTGTACGGCCGTGTAGATAAGGTGCTCACAAAGGGCCCGTTGTCCCGCCTCCATTCTCAGCAGCTTATCTGAGAGATAGGTGCTAAACCCCTCCGTAGGGTTGAGGGGGGCCCTCATAATGGCAGCAGCCTCCTGAATCATCTTTAGTGACTCCTCCTCCACTTGTGCCATCCGCCGTTGTTTTGGCGGTCTGACGTGGAGGGGAGCCACTTGGGAGACGGTGCTGCCACTAGGCCTGGGGACCTGCTGAGTCCCACTGGGCCCTGCCTCCTCCTGCCTGTCACATTCCTGACCCTCTTCCTCCTGGCTTGCCTCATCCTGTTTATAAAATAAAATGTAAATTTCTATTATTTGAGGAATCAATCACACACAATTTTGATCTCATTACTGGGTTTTTTTTTGGGGGGGGGGGTGGGGAATCATTTATGGCTAATCAAAACAGTTCAACTCAATATTACTTAGTGGACAATAATTAGCATCAAAAATACTATACCTGGCTGAAGATGCGAAGATCTGGCTCTTCGAGCTCAGGAGGCTCCTCCTCCGCCTCTGCAGGGGTGGAGGGAAGGGTGGAAGGAACGCTGGAGGGAAGGGTGGAAGGAAGGGTTGAGGGAAGGCTGGAAATAGATTCCCTGGCCTCGATCTGGTCATCCAGAAATTGGAGATGTCTGTAGTACCACAGCTTGGGCTTTACTACATCGTCCACTGCTGCTCCTGATCTCTTGGACTGGCGCACTTCCTTGAATTTTTTTTATAAGAATTGCGCAGGTTGTTGATTTTATTATTGATCATAGTGTAGTCTGCATCTGGGATCCATGGCTTCATATCCTCGGCTAATTTGGTAATAGTTGCCCGCCGTACATCACTTTTGTGATACGCAGGGTGTTTGAGCTCCCAAAGGTTGCGCTGTTCCTTATACTATACTAAAATATGGGGTCAGGAGATCCAAGGAACAACTCCGTAAAAGGTGGTCAGACCTCAAGATCAGGGAGCCGGAGCAGTATAAGAAGCTTATAAAAAGCATAGAAAAAAGTAAGTATATTTTACTGTGTTCTTTCACATTGTAATATGTATTCTTCCATGTTTTGCAACATGTGCTTGGCTTGACTGGGTTCACATTTTGAAATCTCATCTTTTAGGTTAAGTGGAGAGTCCACTTATTTGCCCAATGTTTTGACCAATAACTTGCTGCTCTTCCCCCAAACATGTTTGGCACATATCCACGTAAACTACACGTGGGCATGCCTCATTTTACTTCAACAATGTTTATCTACACATTGTTGGCTAGATGATGTGTTGTAAGGAAATTTAGAATGTGACTGAAAGAATAAACTGTATTCTGGGTAAAGGAGATGACAGTCCAGCAGTTGTGTACTTTTTTTTGTTCTTGATCAAGATACTATACTCTGGGCCACATGACCAAATTTATTAACGGTGTCACACACAGGTGGTCCAGTGGATACCTTGGTGGTTATCCAAGTGTATTTGTGAATGTCCTCAAAAATAACATGTTGCTTTGTGGAGTTTGCAAGATCACATATGTTCATGTTGGAACTCAGGGCCAAATATCAATTGTACACCACTTCAAAACATTGAGGATCCCTTTTCAGGCCTTAAAAAAGTCTGTGTGCTAAAGTATACATTTTGTTGTAAATTCCCATAGGGAAGAGGAGACTGGGAGGACACCATGCTCAGGAGACGAGTAACCCAACACCACAGAAACTCCCCGAAGCTCCCAAAGCAGACCAAGATCAGCAGGTTCAGGAAGCGGAGGTGGAGGAAGCGGAGGTGGAGGAAGGGGAGGTGGAGGAAGGGGAGGTGGAGGAAGGAGAGGTGGAGCTTATCAGCACAACAGGTCAGTGTCTGTCACCACAACTTCAAGGTAAATACAGATGTAGGACTGCCTAGTGTAAAACCTTTTTTTTTGTTTTAGGGACTGAACGTGGGGGTGTGTCAGGAAGTCCAAATCCGCCATTCTCGAGTGCCAGCGCCAAAATAATCATTCAGGAAATCATGGAATGCAGTAGCGAAATGGACATTATGAGAAAGAGAATGATTGTGATTGAGCAAAAATATAAAAACATGATAGATATTTTGGGGAGAATAGTGTGAACCCCCCCCCTTTTTGTGTGTTTTGTTATGCGTCTGAAATTATCTCAGGGATTTCCAACATCCCAAATGTGAAGATGCACACACTGAAGACTCAACATGTGCTATCTGCCGTCACAGGATATCTATGTCCCTGTTTTGGGGGTGCAACCTCTTCCTCCCTCCTCAAGTAGGGTAGAGGAAGGGTTTACATCCCCAAAGCACGGCCATTGATCCCCCATGATGGCAGATAGCACATGTTTACCCTAGCCATGGGATCTTGTTGAAGATACCCATTTGAGCCCCAAAAGAAAGTGTGTTTGTTAACATTTGGGATGGATCAGGGGTACCATCACCCCATCTCCAGTTGGTATTTTTAACAGTGTTATTTTATTACTTTTTCATACAAAAAAAATGGCTTACGACCCATGCATGTTTCTGCAAAAAAAGACGCACAGAAAAATAAAAGGCTAGTATTTCTAAAAACCAAAAAAAAATGTGTTGCAAACAATAAAAACATTTGGGAAGTCTAAAAAAGGTGTGCCTTGTTCTTTCTATGCTCAAGAGCAGTTCTGAAGATGCAAAACCCGTGTTTTTCGCTCTGAGTTTTGAGGCTATTTACTAAGGACAATTACACTTGGCACTACTAGAACCTGGGAGACACATAAACCCAAAATACAAGAATGACTACACAAGTTTGTAGGAATTCCAAGTTTTATTTTATTTTTAAAAGGTAAAATACTTGGTCAGATGTGGTCTGGCATTGCGATGGCCCCCCTACCCGTGAAGTACTCGACGTATTTCTGGCGTACTTCACGGGCACTTTGGGGGGCCAAGCCAGTACGGGCAGTGCTGAGGCCGGTCAGATTAATCAGTTCAGATGGACCGGCCTCAGGCCCAAACGATGATACATAATTGGTTGCAAATTTGCGTAGAAAATTGTGCAAGATGCAGCAGCAGTAGACGATGTGGTTCAGTTTATAATCCGCCAAATGTATCGCTGTCTGGAACAGGCGGAACCGGCTGGCCATTATCCCGAAGGCATTCTCCACAACTCTCTGGGCTCTGGCCAGCCGGTAATTAAAAACCCTCCTCTCCGGGGTGAGGGTGCGTTGGGGAAACGGCCGCATCAGGTGTGGTCCTAGTCCAAAAGCCTCATCCGCAATGAAAACGAACGGGAGCCCTTCAACGTTCTCTGCATCTGGAGGCAGTGCAAGACCCCCAGCCTGCAGACGGTGAGCGAACTCCGTCTCCGCGAATGATCCGCCATCGGACATCCGGCCATTCTTCCCCACGTCCACATACAGGAACTCGTACCATGCCGACACCACCGCCATTAACACTATGCTATTAAAACCTTTATAGTTGAAATAGTATGACCCCGAACGGGGGTGGCGGCACTATGTGGACGTGCTTCCCATCAATTGCCCCTCCGCAGTTGGGGAAATCCCACCACTGGGCAAATTGGGAGGCCACAGTCAGCCATTCCTGTGGTGTGCTAGGGAACTGTGGAGTCAAACAAAAAGAAGACATTAGTACGGTTTATGGTTACAGTGCAAGCAGATTACACACAAAAACATTGTTGAGTATCATTATTATTTAAGGGAGTTTTTCCTACCAATAAACAAAGGCCCACTTAGCAGATGCCTCACCCCCGCTGAGTGGACATTCTAAAATAATCTAGGGGGGGGGCCTATGGTGATTGTGGCGGATCCCAAAAAAGGCTCTACCACTCGGCTGAGCTTGATTGAGAACTACAAATTTTTTAACATCTTTAGGGGGGGAGGGAGGCTTGTCAAACTACGAGGGCAATGACCCCACAAAAATGAAAAGGAAAATAGAAGGCTAGCTGGGTTTGCGCCCACAATAGCATGCTGGAGAGGTTAGTGAAGGGAAATAGGCATGTAGGGCCCAAAAAGGGATTTACAGGTAAAAAAAGGCATGGGGAAAATGGGGACATTACCAGGATATTACAAACAGGCATATTTGTGTTAGGAGGAAAAAAAAAAAAAAACAACAGAATAAAAACAGATAATGTGAGGTTAAAGGAGCATAATTACCTTCATATAGTCCTTCTGCAGGACCTGAATGATGGCCAAACACGTCTCAGGGATAATGATCCCGAGAGCCTGGGGGGAGATGCCTGTTGAGAACTTGAGGTCCTGCAAGCTTCTCCCAGTCGCCAGGTATCTCAACGTGGCAATAAGCCTCTGCTCGGCAGTGATGGCCTGGCGCATCACAGTGTCCTGCCTCGTTATATAGGGGGACAGCAAATCCAACAGACGGTGAAATACGGGGTCCGTCATCCTGAGATAATTCCTGAAATCATCAGGGTTATTCTCATGGATTTCCCGCAGCAGAGGCATATGAGAGAATTGGTCCCGCTGGAGCAACCAATTCTTAGTCCATGAACTTCTCCTCACCCTGTTCACAGACTGAACTCGGGTTACAGTGTTAACTGCAACACCAAGCCCAAAGCCAGCACGAGCTCGAGAACGAGAACGCACTTCAAACATGGTTTTAAACCGGTCGGCTGGTCAGAAGGCACTCAAACAGAACGCACCGTGGAACAGCAAGGCCTGAGAAGAACGATCTGAAAAACAGTAAACGAACGGCCAAAAAGGCACTGCAAGGCAGTAACGACCTGACTGAATCACAAATACAAACCCACAAGCACAAACTGAACAACAGGAAACGATCTGCAAAGCACGGAGACTGAAAAGCGCGAATCGGCTCTCACCAAACTTTTACTAACACGCGGTAACACGAAATCAGCAAAAGCAGCCCAAGGGGTGGCGCCATTAGATTTGTTCGGCCCTTTTATTGCGCGTCGTACGTTTTGAACGTGCCGTCGTTTTCTTGCCGTCGGTTTTTAGACTGATGGTGTGTGGCCAAGACTGATGAAAAACAGTTTCATCGGATTTCCGATGGACAAATCCATCGGACGAAAATCCATAGGTTATCCGATCGTGTGTACAGGGCTTTAGCCAATCCCTGTGTTCACTTTTGGGTGTTTTTGCTGTACTTTGTGGATTTTATGAAATAAACCAGCACCTTTTTGCAGAGTGCGGCCGTCCAGGAATTTTTTCTTTATCACCTATATTGTGCAGAGCCAGCACCTGCGTGTACTTAGAGTGGGGCGGAAGCATTACATGGATCCAGAGGCTTCAGAGCGGTGATCCCCTTTCATATACCTATTATCTGGACTTTGCCTATTAATTTCACCTGCTCAGCCATCTGTCTTCCTGCATCGTTATTTCTTATCTTCGGAGAACCTTTTCATCATCCCCACGCACAGGATGCCTTCTTCATATCCCATTTCAGCGGCAGACACCCCAGAAATGGACACAGTTTTCAGCCGAACATTAACGGCCCCATCCGACAATCCACTCCGATCCAGCAAGACCATTTTGTCTCAAATCCCGGACACAGGTGATCTTTCTTTAAAAACCACCTTTCGGAAACTAGAAAGTCTCATGGCTAAGGAGATTAGGGCCTTTTGGGATGTGACCACACTCACTGAATATTTATCATTGGAACAGATCCCTCGGGGTCTGCGGATCAAGAAATTTCCAACTTTTGATCTTTCTAATGAAGATCTCAAATGAGAATGGACCAATACTCTATCGGTCTGTTCTTTTAAATTAATGAATATCATCGTGGATCAAAAGCAAAAAGAATTGGACCGGGTACAGCGTGAAATGGCTATCATACAAAAAGATTTAATTGAACAACAGAAAGTTCCAGGCTACACTGAATTAGACAATCAATTGAATAAAAGATTGAACAAATTGGAACGAAGCGTGATATCTACAAAAAAAAAAAAACGAGCCGTGACCAACTTGACTATGACACTGACAATGTCTATATATGGAAAAAAACAGTCTTCCACAATCACCGCACACGAAGACCTTTATCCAAAAAAAGAGTCAGTTTTTCAGACACGGAAGGTGAACCAACCATCGACACTTTTGCTGCTACAGGATCAGATTCTTCATCAGATCATAGTCCTCCAGTCGACCATACACGTAGAGATCAGACGGCGGCTTTAAACCAGGATGGCCGAGGCCGCAACAAAAGGAACAGAAAGAAGAAAGGAAAACGAGAAGAGGAGGCAAAAAACACAAAAGAGTCAAAGGAAATTCGTTACCAACTGCGGGGTCGGAAGTAGCGGAACATCGCAATGTCATTAATTTATCAACACGTCCCCTCTCTAACACAGAGTCTTCACTCCTATCACGAGGTTTGAACTTTTGTCCATCAAATCACTTTGATCTTTTTGGCACCATATTGGACGTTAACAGATTGGCGCGTGTATTAACACTACAGAAGCATTACTTCACTGATCCCGAGAATGACAATCAATCCATTCTGTCTGCAGAACAGTCATCAAATGGTGAGTCCCTTCCTTCTCCTAAACTTTTCACTGATATATGTGCACTTACAGATCTTGTAGATCTTGCAACAGAGTCTGATGTTCATAATGACAGTTGTGATTCCAGGTTTTACCCAGTGTCATTTAAAATCAAATCGGATTTTTATCCGGTCAATTCAAGGGGTAAAGACATGGACCTTTATCAAAAATTGGTGGAAAGAGATTTAACTAATTTAGCAAGGAACATATCCAATAAAACTACCGGTAACATTTCTGTTGATGAGAAAATATCTTTAGAAAATCTGCGTGAAGACTCATCCATCGTCATTAAAAATGCAGATAAAGGCGGTGCAGTTGTAGTACTAGATGCCACTCAATACAGAGATGAAGCCTTGAGACAACTATCTGATTCAAATACATACTTAAAATTAAAAGGTGATCCCACCGCTGCCTTTTCTAAAGAACTCTCTTCCATTTTGGACAAAGCAATATCCATTGGAATTTTTACATCCAAGGATAAAGAAATGTTCCTTCCTGCCTCTCCGGTCATGCCGATATTCCACCATTTGCCAAAATTACATAAGGGGCTCTCCCCATTACCAGGCAGACACATTGTGGCAGGCATTCATTCTCTAAACGAGCGTTTGGGACAATGGGTGGATCAACAACTGCAACCCCTGGTCATGGAATTACCTGGTTACTTGCGTGATACCAAGCAATTATTGTCTAATTTAGAATATGTACCATGGAATGAGAATTACTGTTGGATAACATGTTTCCAGTTTATATTCATCCATTCCACACAACCTTGGTCTACAAGCAGCGTCCCATTTTTTGAAGAAGTCAGGACGTTTTTCACCAGTTTTACAAGAATTCATTATTATATGTCTGGAATACCTTTTGACTCATAATTTCTTTATGTTTGACGGGGTCTATTACCTCCAGAAATGCGGAGCCTCCATGGGAGCTAAATTCTCACCATCCTTGGCAAACTTATACATGGGATGGTGGGAGAGGCTCCGCATTTTTGGACCAGATAGTCCCCGTCGTAAGGACACTGTATTTTTTTGTAGGTACATTGACGACCTCCTGTTCATAGTTTCTGACCCGTTAATTAATCTAGAAACATGGTTGGAATACATGAATGACAATATGCTCAACCTAAAATTCACGGGCACCATCAATAACAAATCTATAGAGTTTCTGGATGTCCAATTGACAGGTCAAGGTAGAACCATTGTTTCCAATCTATATAGGAAAGCCAGTGCAGGCAACACTATTCTTAGGGCAGACTCTAGTCATCCAGGTCACACTATTAAAAGTATTCCTGTAGGACAATTTCTTAGACTAAAAAGAATCTGCAGCACAGAATCAGAATTTGATCAACAAGCCAACCAAATGGCATTGAGGTTTGCAGAACGAGGATACCCTAAATCTGTCATTGATAGAGGTATGGCCATAGCTAAATCAGCATCACGCAGTAGTCTCCTGAGCGATAGGCCTACTAACAGGTCCAAATTTAAATTTAAATATACACAGAAACCTCAATGCATCCCTACTTTTTCCACCCCTTACAGCATATAATTTAACAAAATACAAAAAATTGTTACCAAATATCTTCCTGTCTTGTCTCACGACCCCATATATTCACAGGTCATAGAGAGGGGCATCCTCACTGTATCTCGCAGAGCTCCATCTCTCAGCAATATGCTATCACCTAGCCTCTTCTCTAGCACAACTAACGTTAATAATTGGTTGTCATTCAAAGGCACATATAAATGTGGTGGTCGAAGTTGTGTTTACTGTCCCTTTATAAGGAAAGGTGATTCTGTAATTTCTGCCACTACGGGTAAATCGCATAAAATACATTCTTTTATAAATTGCAATACACGGTACATTATTTATGCTATCACCTGTACAACTTGTTCAGTCCAATATGTAGGCAGGACAACACGAAAACTAAAAGACCGCCTCTATGATCATTTGTATGATATTGATAAAGATCATGCCACCAATGTTGCCCGACACTGGAACACAGTCCATCAAAAAGACACATCCAGTTTAGTCATACAGGGCATTGATAAAATAGTAAGACCTCCTAGAGGTGGAGATAAATTCAATTTACTTTGTAAGCAGGAAGTTCGGTGGATTTTTCTTTTAGATACTAGATCTCCTAAAGGACTTAACTTTGAATGGGATGTATCCCATTTCTATTAAATATATGATGTGATAATTTTTAATTTTTAATTTGCGATGCGATATATAGTGATGTGACATATATAATCATGCACCCTTAAGAATCATTTATTATCATGCATAACCGTGGACTCCATCGGGTCCACTAGTATTGCTTTATACACTCCATCTATATTCTGCGTTGCATTTTTTGTCACCATCATCATATTATTATTTCCAATCTATAGTTCCATTTCACCTTTTACATTAAGCAAGAGTCTATTTGTACTAGGAGCGTCATGCTCTCCTTGCTTTTTATGGTCCCCCTGTATCCTATTTTTCAGGTTTATCCAGCTCTTATCCAATTCTGGATACATATATCTATTCAGTAGAGTAATAATGTTTCGGCTGAATGGTCTTTTCCTTTTTCTTCTTCTCTCTTTTTTTTTCCTTTTTCTTTTTTCTTGGTTCTTTCTTTTCTGGTATTGCCCTCGTAGGTGGCTTCGATACTCCATACACGATGAACCATATTATATCACAATAACATTTATAGTCTTTTCAGTAGTCCGATCTTCACCTTTTCTGATGGCTAATATAATGTTACATAATGTCCATGTAAATTAGCACCAACAGAACTTTTCTGTTTCAGGGCTACCAATATTATCTAAGAACCTCTAGTTTCTGACACTTAATTTTGTGATAGCCGTATATGTGTATTATTATGGTAGATCGATTATCACCATTTAATGTCTCTTCTTTATATACATGGCTTTGTCACATATGTTTTTATATTATTACATATATTTTTATTGTATTATTCTTTTACGGATGGCTATACGTAAGAATATATTTTCATTTCACACATAATAAGTTTCATTCCATCTTTTTATCTCCCTTTCACTGATCCTTTTCATTATTATCATAGTCACATATTACACACTGCGCATCATAGCACTCTATAATATAATGATATAATACAACACCCCTTTTTTTAGTTATCTCACAGAGTCATGCACATGCATTACATGCATCCTCTAATTTTCCTACTTTCATTCATGCTTTCTTCACTCACTCACATATCACTGCCCTTTGCACACTTTCATATGAATCCACTTTTACTTATTTTTTTCTTCCTTTTTCACTTATTTTTCCACTTTTTACACACCTACACCATATCCCTATGCCACACGTTCCCACACATACACCTTTTTCCTCTTTATGTTTCTCTCTTTTCTGTATAGGTCTTTTTTGCATACTATTTAACACACAGTTTTCATTTTTTATTGAACCATATTGGTTCCTTCAAAATGTATTCTTTATGTTTTTCACATATTGAATATTTTATTTGATACATTATTTTACACTTTATACATATATTACATATAAGTGATTTTCACTAATTTATGTATCATTATTCTTGATTTTGTTTTACATTTCACAGGTGTGTTCTTCTTCTCCCCATGTATGTGTTTCTGACCTCATTGGATCCAATCATGGTTTCATTATATGGTAAATGCCACACCTGTCTTACATCCTCCCATTGGCAGGTGGTTTGGCCCATTTTTGCATATAAATATGTTTGTTTCCTTCGTATTTTTTAGCTATGAGTAAGCATCTTATGATGTGAAACGCGTTAGCCAATCCCTGTGTTCACTTTTGGGTGTTTTTGCTGTACTTTGTGGATTTTATGAAATAAACCAACATCCTTTTGCAGAGTGCGGCCGTCCAGGAATTTTTTCTTTATCATGTATACATTATGTTATGATTGGCATCGGCATGGGTGGCTCTGTCTGCCCATAACACATGTACTGCCTGCAGAGACAGTGCCCCCCATGCCATGCCGTTAATGCCGTAATGTGCTGCAGATAGTGCCACGCATGACGCTAATGCCATAACGCATGTGCTGCCTGCAGAGGCAATGCCTACCAATGCTGCCAATGGCATTATGCCATTGGCGGCATGGGTGGCAGTGTCTGCAGCACAATATGGCATTGGCGGCATGGGTGGCACTATCAGCAGGTAGCACATGCGTTATGGCATTAGCGTCATGGATGGCACTGTCTGCAGCATATTACGGCATGGGTGGCACTGTCTGCAGCACAATATGGCATTTGCGGCATGGGTGGCACTGTCTGCAGCACAATATAGCATTGGCGGCATGGGTGGTACTGTCTGCAGCACGATATGGCATTGGCGGCATGGGTGGCACTGTCTGCAGGTAGCACATGCGTTATGGGCCATAACGCATGTGCTGCCTGCAGAGACAGTGCCACTCATGCCGCCAATGCCGTAATGTGCTGCAGACAGTGCCACCCATGACGCTAATGCCATAAAGCATATTCTGCCTGCAGAGACAGTGCCACTCATGCTGCCAATGGCATTTTGCCATTGGCGGCATGGGTGGCACTGTCTGCAGCATAATATGGCATTGGCGGCATGGGTGGCACTGTCAGCAGGCAGCACATGCGTTATGGCATTGGGTGATGGGTGGCACTGTCTGCAGCACATTACGGCATTGGCGGCATGGGTGGCACTGTCTGCAGGTAGCGCATGCATTATGGCCCATAACGCATGTGCTGCCTGCAGAGACAGTGCCACCCATGCCGCCAATGCTGTAATGTGCTGCAGACAGTGCCACCCATGCTGCCAATGCCGTAATGTGCTGCAGACAGTGCCACCCATGCTGCCAATGCCGTAATGTGCTGCAGACAGTGCCACCCATGCCGCCAACGCCATATTGTGCTGCAGACAGTGCCACCCATGCCGCCAATGGCATTATGCCATTGGCGGCATTGGGTGGCACTGTCTGTAGCACAATATGGCATTGGCGGCATGGCATGGGTGGCACTGTCTGCAGTACATTATGGCATTGGCGGCATGGGTGGTACTGTCTCTGCAATACATTATGGCATTGGCATGTCCTGCTGTCAACTCACTGGGCCAGGGGGCGGGGCTGAAGGAGTGACCAGGGGTGGAGCTGAAGGGGGCCCGTCAGGTAGGCTGTACGGGGCCCCATGATTTCTATCAGCGGCCATGTATATACTCGACTGGCACCTAGTTTGCCCCTTCCTTTTCCAGTCTGAGTGCTGCTGTGCAGAGAATTTTTAGAGGTTGATACTAAGTCAAATTCAGGTACTCACGCTAGCTAAATTAAAAAATACATGCTATTTTAATGAATATTTAACTATGTGCATAATTGGTGTTTTTTTTTAAAGGCATTTGCTGGCATTTAGCTTTATGTAATGCCTAAATGACTACCGGTAATATGCACTTTGTTAAATGTAGTAGAAAGTTGTTTCATACCATGAATAAGGAAGTGGCCTAATTCACCATAAATATCCTCATTATTAATCTAAGCAATGGGTAATATGGTACTAATGGAGCTGTTTATTATTCAGTCCAAGCTTGCTAGAATGTAGTCATTCTTTCATTTTAAAGAGAAGGAACGTAGATCAGCCTTGTTACATAATCAGTATTTAAGATTATCGAAGCAATTTGCTAAAACCAGAATAATCCTTTGTAATCTGAACTTTCCATTTTTTACAACATTGCTTTTAGACACAGAGCAATGCAACAACATTCTCAATGTGATTAACAGTTCTCAATGGGGGATATGAAAATAATAGACGTTAGTTGAAAATTCACACAAATGCTGCTAGTTAAACACTAGTTATCATGTTGGCTGTTTGATCAATGTATAATATACACAGAATCCAGATAAAAATCATCTCACACTTTGTATTTTAAGTCACAGATTTGACAACATAATATTATATATGAAGAAAGAATTTCGGGTGGCTGCACTTCCAAAAATCCTTTTATTGAAGCTTCATATGACAAGCGGTTTATAGATGGAGCAGGAGACTAAGGTAATGACTAAGCGCTAACATTTGCGCAAAACGCGTCTACCTCTTTGTCCCCTGCTCCATCTGTCAACCACTTGTCATATAAGGTTTCAATAAAAGGATTTTTGGAAGTGCAGCCACCCAGAATTATTTCTTCATGTTACACAGCATGCAAGCTGAACTAGCACCTGACTAGTGTGTGTGGGGATTAACTAGAGACTAGTGTTGAGCGAACCCGAACTGTAAAGTTCGGGTCCGTACCGAACTTTAGCTTTTTCCCGAACCCGAACCCGAACCCGGACTTTGCGCAAAAGTCCGGGTTCGGGTTCGGCTATATAATTACGCATTTAGAAATGCTTCAGGGGCCAGCCAATCATCTTTTGATTAGCTGGTGTGCCCTTAGAGGCCATCATAGCCATGCCTACTAATGGCATGGCTGTGATTGGTCAGTGCAACATGTGACCCAGCTTCTATATAAGCTAGAGGCACACAGCACACACGTCACTCTGCTTCAGAATAGATAGGGAGAGGATCTTGGCTGCTGCTGTTGCTAATAGGGAGAGATTGTAAAATACATGAGGTAGTCCTGATTCTGCAATCTGAGGGAAAAGATAGTGAGATAGTGTAGTGTAGGGCCAGGTTCCTGTTGGTGCTTTCAGGGAGAGAGAATATTATATAGGAGTCCAGATTCAGAGATTAAAATCAGCGATCTGCATAGGTTTACCTGTTTGTGTTGCAGTGAAGTATTTTTACACTGCCATGAGCCCAGTGTCAGAGAAAATCTAACTTTTAGGGGAAAAAAAAAAGGCACTTTATTGTGCTCTTTTCCAAAAGACCCATAGGGCAAAAAAAAAAAAAAAATTGCATTTTATTTTGCTCGTGCAAAAAAAGACCCGTTTAGGGCAAAAAATAAAAATAAAAAAAAAATTGCACTTTAATGTACGCTTGCAAAAAGAGCCATTCAGGGCCACAAAAAATAGTTTGCAGTGTGTTATACATATTTGGAGGTGTGTGAAATAAACAATTTCTATATAGTTTTCTCCTACTGTGCTATACTAAAAAAGCAACATTTTTTTTGAATAGCATTTTCTGCAGTTCTGTAGCTGTGCGATTCAGCGGTTACGTACTGTGGGTGTGTTCTGCTCTTCCAAAAAATGCTGTTTAGGGGCACAAAAATAGTTTGCAGTGTGTTATACATATTTGGAGGTGTGTGAAATAAACAATTTCTATATAGTTTTCTCCTACTGTGCTATACTAAAAAAACAAAATTTTTTTTGAATAGCATTTTCTGCAGTTCTGTAGCTGTGCGATTCAGCGGTTATGTACTGTGGGTGTGTTCTGCTCTTCCAAAAAATGCCGTTTAGGGGCACAAAAAATTGTTTGCAGTGTGTTATACATATTTGGAGGTGTGTGAAATAAACAATTTCTAAATAGTTTTCTTCTACTGTGCTATACTAAAAAAACAACATTTTTTTTGAAAAGCATCTTTTGCAGTTCTGTAGCTGTGCGATTCAGCGGTTACGTACTGTGGGTGTGTTCTGCTCTTCCAAAAAACGCAGTTTAGGGGCACAAAAAATAGTTTGCAGTGTGTTATACATATTTGGAGGTGTGTGAAATAAACAATTTCTATATAGTTTTCTCCTACTGTGCTATACTAAAAAAACAACATTTTTTTTTAATAGCATTTTCTGCAGTTCTGTAGCTGTGCGATTCAGCGGTTACGTACTGTGGGTGTGTTCTGCTCTTCCAAAAAACGCAGTTTAGTGGCACAAAAAATAGTTTGCAGTGTGTTATACATATTTGGAGGTGTGTGAAATAAACAATTTCTATATAGTTTTCTCCTACTGTGCTATACTAAAAAAACAACATTTTTTTTGAATAGCATTTTCTGCAGTTCTGTAGCTGTGCGATTCAGCGGTTACGTACTGTGGGTGTGTTCTGCTCTTCCAAAAAATGCCGTTTAGGGGCACAAAAAATAGTTTGCAGTGTGTTATACATATTTGGAGGTGTGTGAAATAAACAGTTTCTAAATAGTTTTCTTCTACTGTGCTATACTAAAAAAAAAAATTTTTTTTGAATAGCATTTTCTGCAGTTCTGTAGCTGTGCGATTCAGCGGTTACGTACTGTGGGTGTGTTCTGCTCTTCCAAAAAACGCCGTTTAGGGGCAAAAAAAATAGTTTGCAGTGTGTTATACATATTTGGAGGTGTGTGAAATAAACAATTTCTATATAGTTTTCTCCTAATGTGCTATACTAAAAAAACAACATTTTTTTTTGAATAGCATTTTCTGCAGATCTGTAGCTGTGCGATTCAGCGATTACGTACTGTGGGTGTGTTCTGCTCTTCCAAAAAACGCAGTTTAGGGGCACAAAAAATAGTTTGCAGTGTGTTATACATATTTGGAGGTGTGTGAAATAAACAATTTCTAAATAGTTTTCTTCTACTGTGCTATACTAAAAAAACAAATTTTTTTTTGAATAGCATCTTTTGCAGTTCTGTAGCTGTGCGATTCAGCGGTTACGTACTGTGGGTGTGTTCTGCTCTTCCAAAAAACGCCGTTTAGGGGCACAAAAAATAGTTTGCAGTGTGTTATACATATTTGGAGGTGTGTGAAATAAACAATTTCTATATAGTTTTCTCCTACTGTGCTATACTAAAAAAAACAACATTTTTTTTGAATAGCATTTTCTGCAGTTCTGTAGCTGTGCGATTCAGTGGTTACGTACTGTGGGTGTGTTCTGCTCTTCCAAAAAACGCAGTTTAGGGGCACAAAAAATAGTTTGCAGTGTGTTATACATATTTGGAGGTGTGTGAAATAAACAATTTCTATATAGTTTTCTCCTACTGTGCTATACTAAAAAAACAAATTTTTTTTTGAATAGCATTTTCTGCAGTTCTGTAGCTGTGCGATTCAGCGGTTACGTACTGTGGGTGTGTTCTGCTCTTCCAAAAAACGCCGTTTAGGGGCACAAAAAATAGTTTGCAGTTTGTTATACATATTTGGAGGTGTGTGAAATAAACAATTTCTAAATAGTTTTCTTCTACTGTGCTATACTAAAAAAACAAAATTTTTTTTGAATAGCATTTTCTGCAGTTCTGTAGCTGTGCGATTCAGCGGTTACGTACTGTGGGTGTGTTCTGCTCTTCCAAAAAACGCAGTTTAGGGGCAAAAAAAATAGTTTGCAGTGTGTTATACATATTTGGAGGTGTGTGAAATAAACAATTTCTATATAGTTTTCTCCTACTGTGCTATACTAAAAAAACAACATTTTTTTTGAATAGCATTTTCTGCAGATCTGTAGCTGTGCGATTCAGCGGTTACGTACTGTGGGTGTGTTCTGCTCTTCCAAAAAACGCAGTTTAGGGGCACAAAAAATAGTTTGCAGTGTGTTATACATATTTGGAGGTGTGTGAAATAAACAATTTCTATATACCGTATTTATCGGCGTATAACATGCACTTTTTTCCCCTTAAAATCAGGGGAAAATCGTGGGTGCGTGTTATACGCCGATACTCCGTCGAATTCCCCTGCTGAAAACGAGCGAGAGGAGCGAGCGGAGCCGAAGTACAATCGGCTTTACTCGGCTCCCCTCGCAGTCCCGCCCATCTCTGACTGCGCCGCTGACATAGAGAAAGCCGAGTGTACTTCGGCTAGTCTCGGCTCCTCTCGCAGTCCTGCCTGTGACTGTGAGCAGAGCCGAGTCTAGCCGAAGTACACTCGGCTTTCTCCGTCAGCGGCGCAGTCAGTGGAGATGGGCGGGACTGCGAGAGGAGCCGAGTCTAGCCGAAGTACACTCGGCCCCGCTCGCTCCTCTCCACAAAAATCGGCGCCAAATTTAAAAAAACGCCGGGACTGACACGATCGCAAAGGCACTGGGCAAGGCTGCAGATGGACAGATGGACACTGGGCAAGGCTGCAGATGGACAGATGGACACTGGGCACGGCTGCAGATGGACAGATGGACACTGGGCAAGGCTGCAGATGGACAGATGGACACTGGGCAAGGCTGCAGATGGACAGATGGACACTGGGCACGGCTGCAGATGGACAGATGGACACTGGGCAAGGCTGCAGATGGACAGATGGACACTGGGCAAGGCTGCAGATGGACAGATGGACACTGGGCAAGGCTGCAGATGGACACTGGGCAAGGCTGCATGCTGCATTTAAATGTAAGTTTTTTTTCCTTGAATTTCCCTCCTAAAAGTTTTTTTCCTTAAAATTCCCTCCTAAACTTGGGGTGCGTGTTATACGCCGGTGCGTGTTATACGCCGATAAATACGGTAGTTTTCTCCTACTGTGCTATACTAAAAAAACAACATTTTTTTTTAATAGCATTTTCTGCAGTTCTGTAGCTGTGCGATTCAGCGGTTACGTACTGTGGGTGTGTTCTGCTCTTCCAAAAACACCCATTTAGGCCAACATCCTAAATTTGGAAAATATGAGGAGAAGGTCAAAGGGACATGGTGGCCCCGGTCGTGGTGCTGCTGGTGGAGCTCCTGTTGCAGGGAGAGGACGTGGTGGATCTGTGCCAGATACACGCACAAGTGAAACACCTTCCTCAGGTGCGAGTAGGCAACCGAGCCTGCGGCGGTATTTTGTCGCGCCTAATGAGGCTGTACGAATGTTTAGGCCAGGACAAGTACAGGCGATAGTAGATTGGGTTGCTGACAGTGCGTCGGGTTCCTTCACATTGTCTCCCACCCACTCTTCTGATGAAAGATCAGAGTTGGCACCTGAAACCCATGTCCATCAGTCTTTCACCTCACCCCCTTGCAAATCAGCCAAGCAGTCTGAGCCCTAAATCATGCAGCAGTCTCTGCTGCTTTTCGATGACTCTGTTAGCAGGGTTTCCCAGGGCCATCCACCTAGCCCTGCCCCAGAAGTGGAAGAGATTGAGTGCACCGATGCCCAACCACTTATGTTTCATGATGAGTACATGGGAGGACCATCGCAGTACGTCTCGGATGATGACGAAACACAGGTGCCAACTGCTGCTGCTTTCGCAATTGTGCAGACAGACAAGGAGGGCAGGGGTGAAGACTGGGTGGAAGATGATGTGGAGGACGATGAGGTCCTCGACCCCACATGGAATGAACGTTATGCAGGTGACCAGTGTAGTTTGGAGGAAGAGGCGGTGGTCGCACAGAGCCACCAGCACAGCAGAAGAGGGAGCAGGGTGCAAAAGCGGAGCGTCCGTCCCCTAGACAGTATGTCTGCTACTGCCCAACGCAGCAAGGGACCGAGCACACCAAAGCCAGGTCCAAGGAGTTCCCTAGCGTGGCAGTTCTTCACACAATGTGCTGATGACAAGACACGAGTGGTTTGCAGGCTGTGCAATCAGAGGCTGAAGCGAGGCATAAACGTTCTCAACCTAAGCACAACCTGCATGACCAGGCATCTAAGTGCAAAGCACGAGCTGCAGTGGAGTAGACACCTCAAAAACCAAGAAAGGTCTCTGGCTCTTCCTGCTTCCTCTTCTGCTGCAGTCTCGGCCTCTTCATCCACCTCTGTAGTGACAGTGGCACCTGCCACCCCGCAAACAGAGGATCTGCCAGCAACACTACCACCTGGGTCACCAACCATCTCCACAATGTCCCATGGAAGCGTTCAGCTCTCTATCTCCCAAACATTGGAGCGGAAGAGGAAGTACCCCCCTAGCCACCCGCGATCCCTGGCCCTGAATGCCAGCATTTCAAAACTCCTGGCCTTTGAAATGCTGTCATTCCGTATGGTGGAGACGCAGAGTTTTAAAAGCCTGATGGCATTGGCTGTCCCACAGTACGTCGTGCCCAGCCGCCACTATTTTTCCAGGCGAGCCATCCCTTCCCTGCACAACCAAGTGGGGGACAAAATCAGGTGTGCACTGCGCAACGCCATCTGTGGCAAGGTCCACCTAACTACGGATGCGTGGACCAGTAAGCACGGTCAGGGACGTTATATCTCCCTAACAGCACACTGGGTAAATGCAGTGGCGGCTGGGCCTGAGGCAGATAGCAGTTTGGCGCATGTCCTTCCACCACTGAGGATTGCAGGGCGCTTCAGTTTGCCTCCTGTTGCTAACTCCTCCTACTCCGCTTCCTCATCCTCTACCGCCTCCTCATCCGGTCAGCGTAACACCTTCACCACCAACTTCAGCACAGCCAGGGGTAAACGACAGCAGGCAGTTTTAAAACTTTCCTGTTTGGGGGAAAAACCCCACACCGCGCAGGAGTTGTGGAGGGACATGGAACAACAGACCAATGAGTGGTTGCTGTCAGTGAGCCTCAAGCCCGGCCTGGTGGTGTGCGATAATGGGCGAAATCTCGTAGCAGCTCTGGGCCTAGCCGGTTTGACGCACATCCTTTGCCTGGCGCATGTGCTGAACTTGGTGGTCCAGAGGTTCCTTAAAAATTACCCCAATATGCCAGAGCTGCTGCAGAAAGTGCGGGCTGTGTGTGCGCACTTTCGGCGTTCTCACCCTGCTGCTGCTCGCCTGTCAGCGCTGCAGCGTAACTTCGGCCTTCCCGCTCACCGCCTCATATGTGACGTGCCCACAAGGTGGAACTCCACCTTGCACATGCTGGCCAGACTGTGTGAGCAGCAGCAGGCGATAGTGGAGTTTCAGCTGCAGCAATCACGCGTGAGTCACTCTGTGGAACAGCACCACTTCACCACCAATAACTGGGCCTCCATGCGAGACCTGTGTGCCTTGTTGCGCTGTTTCGAGTACTCCACCAACATGTCCCGTGCCAATGACGCCGTTCTTAGGGGTACTATCCCAGTTCTATGCCTCCTTGAAAAAACGCTTTGGGCGATGATGGAAGAGGATGTGGCACAGGAGGATGAGGAGGAGGAAGCGGGATCATTTCAAAGGCTTTCAGGGCAGTCTTTCACAAGTGGCTACGAGGGTGGGTTCCTGCACCAACAAACGCCAGGTACACAATTGTCCGGCAGAAAGGGCACAGTTCTGGAGGATGACGAGGTGGAGGAGGAAATGGAGGAGGAGGAGGAGGAGCCATTTTCACAGCAGGGTGGCACCCAGACCAGCTCGTGGCCATCACTGGTGCGTGGCTGGGGGATACAGAGGACACAGACGATACACCTCCCACAGAGGACAGCTTTTCTTTGCCTCTGGGCAGCCTGGCACACATGAGCGATTACATGCTGCAGTGTTTCCGCAATGACCGCCGAGTTGCCCACATTTTAACTGGTGCTGATTACTGGGTGGCCACCCTGCTGGATCCCCGTTACAAGGACAACGTACCGTCCTTAATTCCCTCACTGGAGCGGGATTGTAAGATGCGCGAGTACAAGCGCACGCTGGTAGACGCGCTGCTGGTGGCATTCCCACCTGACAGCGGGCGTACGGTGGAAGCACAAGGCGAAGGCAGAGGAGGAGGAAGAGGTCGCCAACGCAGCCGGGGCACCGGCAGCACCTCAGAAGGCAGGGTTAGCATGGCTGAAATGTGGAAAAGCTTTGTCAGCATGCCACAACAACCAGCACCACCAGCTGAGATGGAACGTCTTAGCAGGAGGCAGCATTTCACCAACATGGTTGAGCAGTATGTGTCCACAGGCCTACACGTACTGGATGACGGGTCTGCCCCCTTTAACTTCTGGGTCTCCAAATTGGGCACATGGCCTGAGCTTGCCCTTTATGCCTTGGAGGTGCTGGCCTGCCCTGCAGCCAGTGTATTATCTGAACGTGTATTTAGCACGGCAGGGGGCGTTATCACAGACAAGAGCAGCCGCCTGTCCAGAGCCAATGTGGACAAGCTCACGTTCATTAAAATGAACCAGGCATGGATCCCACAGGACTTGTCCGTACCTTGTGCAGAATAGACATGTATACCGGTGTTGTGACAAAAACTGTCCGGCCATCGGATTGTGTCCGGCCCATACTGCGAAGGCGCAGCGCTTGCGCAGTACAGAGGACAAGGAGATTCACAAAATCTCCGAAGATGAACGGCGCCTGCGCTGTGAGTGCAGGTTCAAGCCCCACCATCCAAGTGGACATACGGTAGCACATAGTAACAGGGCCCCTCACGGGCTCGGTTCGATCGCCACGCTTCGGGCACGGCCTCACTTGGCTCGGCTTGAACCACGGATGGTGTGGCCTTCACCTGCCACGGGCCGGGTGAATAAGGCCTCTGATACAGTCAAGATGACCTTGAGCTTCTCCTTCTACGAACCTAGCCCATATCAAGGGGAAGACATCTCTCCAGGGAGTCAACAGACCCTTCTTTCACCGTGACTCCCGCATCGGTCCATCAGAATGATCCTCCCTTCCCTGGAACATGGTCCCCTACACGAGGCGGCACCCTAAGACTCCTCGACCCTTAGCAGACTCCAGACGAAGGCTCTGGACTCCAGGCTTTACTCCCGCACCTAGGCCTCCATACCCAGGGCAGCAGGAACTCCAGGATAGTACCTCACCCCGGGCTAAAGGTACCCGATATGGAACAGGAACACATGCACCCAGGCCGAAGGCACCTGGGCGTGGACCCCACTGGACATCAGCCCCCAGGCCAAAGGTCTGCCCCTTTTATATGCTCTCCCGGCATGCACAGCAGGTTCCCCGCCCCGCTGTACTACTGCCAAGAGGGGACACAAAAGGCACAGCACTGTATCGGCGGTTCAACCCTAGCCTACCATGGCAGCGCCACCTGTAGGCCGCAGGGAACTGCACACCAATACTGTCCCCCAAGGACAAAATGGTCCATGAATCCTACAGAATTAGGGTGTTTGAGCCTATTTACCACTCAAACACTTCCCTTAAATTTAGCACCCCGCTACATTTTTATTTCAAAGTATTTTATTTTCCCACTAGCTTATCCATTAAATTGAATAATTTATTCCAGAAAGGACGTATTCTGGGGCATTCCCACCATATGTGTGGCATCGTGCCGTTGAGTTTCTGAGGTTCTTAATGACTTCCCGTACCTCTTCTGCTGAAAAGGGGGCCTCCAGCATATTTTTTTATTTTTTTATTTTTTTTATGTTATTTTAAGTTATTTCCCTATCCACATTTGTTTGCAGAGCACTTGCCATGCTCTTAACAACATTTTGCTGCCATTTGCAGCCCTCTAGCCCTTTCCATTACTTTTTTAGAGCCTTTTTAGTCCTTAGAAGTCCGGGTCCCCATTGACTTCAATGGGGTTCGGGTTCGGGTCCGGGTTCGGGTTAAAGTTCGGTCCCGAACCCGAACTTTTTTCCGAAGTTCGGCCGAACCCGTCGAACCCGAACATCCAGGTGTCCGCTCAACTCTACTAGAGACTCACTCACCTGGAGCAGCTTTTCCGGTTTCATAATATATATATTATATATGATATAAGATTTTTGCTGTTTATAAAGTGTGAATGTGAAATTGTATATATTGCATGGGCAAAAGGCAAAAATTGTAAATGAACTTTCCAAAAAACTGCAGCCCCCACTTAGACATATCCATGCTCATAGCAAATAATGGCGAGCCCCCTGGTTTGCTT
The DNA here is from genome assembly GCA_029206835.1 of Rana muscosa. Taxonomy (NCBI): domain Eukaryota; kingdom Metazoa; phylum Chordata; class Amphibia; order Anura; family Ranidae; genus Rana; species Rana muscosa. The sequence continues at coordinate 785,814,807 of CM055118.1, forward strand.
TTAGTTTCCTCGCCCATCCTACTGACAACATACCACTATAGGGAGATGTATAGTAAACACTCCCCTTTCCCTGTAAAGAGTTGTCAACTAGGGATGAGCCGAACACCCCCCAGTTCTTTTCGCATCAGAACATGCAAACAGGCAATAAATTTGTTCGAACATCCGAACACCGTTAAAGTCTATGGGATTTGAACATTAAAAATATTAAGTGCTAATTGTAAAGGCTTATATGCAAGTTATTGTCATAAAAAGTGTTTGGGGACCCTGGTGCTTAAATGCTTAAAGTGAAATAATAAAAGTTAAATATTCCTTTAAATTTCGTACCTAGGGGGTGTGTATAGTATGCCTGTAAAGTAGCGCTTGTTTCCCGTGCTTAGAACTGTCCCTGCACAAAGTGTCATTTCTGAAGGAAAAAAAGTCATTTAAAAGTACTCGCGGCTATAATGAATTGTCGGCTCCCGGCAATACAGAGAAAAGTAATTGAAAGTCATTGATAAAAAAAAAAAAATGCGTGGGGGTCCCCCCAAATTCAATTATCAGGCCCTTCAGGTCTGGTATGGATATTAAGGGGAACCCTGCATCAAATTTAAAAAAAAAATGACGTGGGGTTCCCCCCAAATATCCATACCAGACCTGAAGGGTCTGGTATGGATTTTAAGGGGAACTCCACCCCAAATAAAAAAAAATGGTGTGGAGTTCCCCCCAAAAAACCATACCAGACCCTTTACCTGAGCACGCAACCTGGCAGGCCGCAGGAAAAGAGGGGGGAGACGAGAGAGCGCCCCCCCCCTCCTGAACCGTACCAGGCCACATGCCCTTAACATGGGGAGGATGCTTTGGGGGTCTGTGACCCCTCAAGGCACCATGTCCCCATGTTGATGGGGACAAGGGCCTCATCCCCACAACCCTTGCCCAGTGGTTGTGGGGGGTCTGCGGGCGGGGGGCATATCGGAATCTGGAAGACCCCTTTAGGGGACCCCCAGATCCCGCCCCCCCATTTTTTTTTATCAATGACTAAGCATTATGTTGCTGATATAGGATAAAAACGCCCTGAGTAACCTCTATCACCGCTGCGCCAAAGAATAAACAATAAACAATAAAATAAAAATAACTAATGCTGACTCTTAATGTGTAAATCTTTAAAGCAGAAAAATCTTAACCCAAAACACCTAAATGAGATAAGACAATAGCAGCGCTACAAAATGGTGCTAAAAATATAATAACCAATAACATATAAACTTAATAGCACCATGCGATAAGTGAAATAAAGTCCATAATGTGATGAAACTGATAGAGAAAATATTGATGAAAAATATCTTGATTCTGTGTACCTTCCACCACACCACCGTGCTGTGAAGCCTCCCCTCTGAAAAAGGCACTCACCAAATAGATTTGCCTTTCACTCTCGTGTTAGGCTGAATCGCTTGTGTATGATGCCATAAATGGAAATACGACTCTCTGCTGGATTACCATGATTACCGTGATGATTCTCAGATTTTCACATGAAAACAAAAAGAAGTGCTCCAATAGTGTAAAATTGTATCACGTTCCCGTGGCTACAGCTTCACTGACTAGAGACGCCGCTGCTGTTTAAGATCACTTACCGCTATTGGAAGCCGGGAATCTGGAGTGTGGTGAACTTATTTCCATCAAGCACACACCTCAGGCCCGCCGTGGCCGCTTAGCACCGCAAAGCCAATTAACATTTGATGTTTGCTGTGGATTTCTTTCTCGTACATCACGGGACACAGAGCGGCATAATAATTACTATGTGGGTTATAGAGCTTACCTTCAGGTGATGGACACTGGCACGCTCAAGACAGGAAGTCCCCTCCCCCATATAACCCCTCCCATGCCGGGAGTACCTCAGTTTTTTTGCCAGTGTCTAAGGTGTTGGTCACGGTTAAACATGTATTCATCTGGGCTTGTGTATAGGTTCATTTGGGCCTAAGCAAGCTATTCCGGATCCGTCCAAAGTGCTTCATAGCCAAACTGTCGGTACCCGGGCCTCGGCAAAGAAGAACGAGGTTTTGCCTGTAATTCCTCTCTTAGGAGGGCTGGACCCTGGGATCCAGTACTCTGGTCATACCCAAAACCAAGATGTTTTCTGGCAGGGTGCTATACAGGTCCAGGGGAGTGGTGATCCTTGGGACTCCGGTCCCTGAAGGTCTGCTGACATTGCCCGCCATGAGGGGAGAAGTTTGGGCTTCTGTGCCAAACAGAGTCCTGCGGTGTGGATAAGGTAAGTGGAGATCCCTGTGGGACTTGGTTCTGCGGGGACCTTCATTTCTAATGTGTTTTTTCTGCCTGTTACCTAATGGTTATTCCCGCTGGTCTGTATTTGCCTAATTACTAATCCTGAAATTTGTTTCACATAGGATTCAAGACATCAGTGCTGTACCTGTTTTAGCCAGTAGAGGCCGCTCTACCAGGCAGATAGGAGCTCTCACTAGAGAGAAGCTGCATATTTTTCTGTCATACTCACCATAGCTCTGTCATCCTGCACTCTCTGTATAAATCCAGCTCCTGGCTCCCTGTTGCTGACTTCCATGTGCAGCGCCGATGGCGCATATGTGCACGCGTGCGTGCGCGCACACACACTTAATATATAAGAGGTGGGCCGGAAGGGGCGGGGCTTGGCGGGTGACGCTCCGTGCACGCTGGCACGCATCTGCGCATGCGCGGGCGTCTTGACCAGTTTAAAAACGCTGTATTGTGTACAGCTGGCTGTGGAGTGGACAGAGCAAGAGTTTTTTGGTGGTAACTAACAAAGGCATACAGCAGGCGGTGATACAGGCATCCCCTAGAAGGACACATTAGTAGGCACCAACTGATTTATGTAGCAGCAATTGTGTTAGACTACAATCAGTAAAGTGGTGTATTTGGCTATAAAAAACCTCAGCTTTGGGCTTAGGAATAATGCCGTCCAAGGGCTTTGGGACGAAAAGTCTTAGGAAGCAAAAAGGGTCTCCATCGGGCTCTGAGGACCTGGGGCATGCTCCTGCTGCACCAGCCTCCCCTGATAAATCAGAGGTTAGTACCCGTAAGGAGCCCTCTGGAGTACTAGGTGCTGCGGCTGCTCTCAGTCCACCTGCTCCTGTGTATATAACAGAGGAGGCTTTTGCCTTAGCTCTGGGAGGATTGGAGCAAAGATTGGCGGCTTTAATCGCTTCTTCTCTTCCAGAGAGAAAACGCGCCAGATCTCCGTCTCCTCCGTCTGGGTACCTATTAGCAGAACAACAGTCCCATGAAGGGACTGACTTGCCAGAGGGGGATCAGGCTGAGGATGACTCTGCCTCCGAAGAGTCGACAGTGGAGGAACCATTCTCAGCGTCACAAGCTGAGAGATTATTGGTCCAGTCCTTAACGGACATGGTTCGATCAGCCTTTAAATTGCCTCTTTCTGAACCATTGGCTACTTCTGTCTCCTCGCTGGGGTCTTTAAAAGCTCCACAGGCTAATTGTTCTTTTCCAGTCCATCCGTTACTGGAAGGACTTATCTATCAAGATTGGGAACATCCTGATAAGCTATTTGCTACTCCTAAAAGGTTCTCAGTGATTTATCCTATGGAGGAGAAGTTTACCCGAAAATGGAGTTTGCCCACAGTTGATGCGGCCATCTCCTGTGTGAATAAATCATTGACATGTCCAGTGGATAATGTTCAAATGTTCAAAGATCCAATAGATAGGAAGTTGGAATCCTTACTAAAGTCTGCTTTTTCTACTGCTGGGGCTGTAACACAGCCAGCGGTGGCAGCTATTGGTGTTTGCCAAGCTGTAAAGGATCAGATGAAGCTGGTCTTAAGGGATCTTCCAGATCAGCAGGCTCATGATTTGGCTGATTTGCCTAGAGCATTATGCTTTGCGGTTGACGCCATCAAGAATTCGATCCATCAGGCCTCCCGCCTTACGCTATCGCTGGTTCACATGCGGAGGCTTCTTTGGCTCAAGAACTGGTCGACTGAGACTCCCTGTAAAAAGCTTCTAGCTAGTTTCCCATTCCATGGCAAGCGCCTTTTTGGCGAAGACCTGGATAAATATATTCACAAGATTTTCAGCGGTAAAAGTACCCTTCTGCCGGTCAAGAAGAGGTTTAGAGGTCCCTCCTTTAAGAGGCCTACCTCTCCAGTCCCTGGGATATCTGCCTCTAAGCAGTTCCGACGGCCTCCCCGATCAAATCTTGGGGGTAAAACTCAGGGACAGGCACAGGGAAATAAAAAACCCTGGAACCGTAGAGGTACAAAACCGGCCTCCAAATCAGTCCTATGAAGGGCTGCCCCCACTCAAGCGGGTGGGGGGAAGACTTCAGTTATTCACAGAGACTTGGAGAAGGACGATCAGACACAAATGGGTGCTCTCCACAGTAACTCTGGGATACAAATTGGAGTTAAAGGAGTTTCCTCCCCCCCCACTTTATGTGGTCAAACGTGGCAAAAGACCCGTTGAAAAGAGGTTCTCTCCTTTTGGCGTTAGACCAACTGTTGCTCCAAGGAGTGATTGTGGAGGTTCCCGTGAAGGAACGAGGTTTGGGATTTTACTAAAATCTATTCACAGTGCCGAAGCCAAACGGGGACGTAAGACCCATATTGGACCCCAAAGGTTTAAACAAATTCCTGAACATCCGGTCTTTTCGGATGGAATCAATACGGTCAGTAGCCACTACCCTGCAAGGAGGAGAGTGGTTAGCTTCCATAGACAAAGATGCCTATCTGCACGTTCCCATTTTTCCGAGTCATCAAAGATTTCTACGCTTTGCGGTAGAAGGGCACCATTTTCAATTCGTGGCATTACCTTTCGGTCTAGCCACGGCCCCACGGGTGTTCACAAAAGTTCTGGCCCCTCTGTTGGCCGATCTAAGAACCCAAGGGGTGTCGATTATGGCATACCTAGACGACCTATTATTGATAGATCACTCAGCTGCCAGGCTAAAGTTAGTGATCCAGGACACGATCAGGTATCTAGAGTCTCACGGTTGGATCATCAATGTGAACAAGTCAGCCTTACATCCAGTAAGAAGTCTGGAATACTTGGGGCTACGTATAGACTCAGACCAGAAGAAAATATTCTTACCCGAAGGAAAGATGTCCTCTTTGAGGGACTTAATATACCTGGTTTGTACAAAAAGACAGCCGTCCATACGCCTGTGCATGCGGCTGCTGGGGGAAGATGGTAGCTTCGTTCGAAGCTGTACCATATGCCCAGTTCCACTCAAGGAAATTGCAAAAGGCCATACTTTCAGCATGAAACAAGAAGGTTCAGGCCCTGGACCTTCCAATGCCCCTCACTCCTTCAGTTCGGAAAAGTCTCTGTGGGTGGTTGGTTCCCCAAAATCTGCAAAAGGGGAAATCCTTCAGTCCGATTTCCTGGAAGGTAGTCACTACAGACGCCAGTCTTGTAGGCTGGCGGCAGTGCTGGGGCAATGGTCTCTTCAAGGGAGATGGTCAGATGCAGAGAAATCCCTAGCCATTAACCTTTTGGAAATTGGGGCGGCTCGGTATGCCCTAAAAACATGGACATCCAAGCTTCAGGGGTCCCCTGTCAGGATTCAATCGGACAATGCCACAACAGTGGCATATGTCAATCACCAGGGGGGCACCAGGAGTTGTGCAGCCCAGAAAGAAGTGAATCACATCATGAAGTGGGCGGAAAGGAATGTTCCATGCATATCCACTGTATACATTCCAGGAGTGGAAAATTGGAAAGCGGACTTCTTGAGTCGCCAACAATTATCCCCAGGGGAATGGTCCCTTCATCCCGAAATTTTTCGAGCAATATGTCAACGGTGGGGAACACCGGACATAGATCTACTAGCGTCCAGATTCAACGCAAAGCTGGACAGATTTGTGCCTCGGACAAGGGACCCCCTCGCTTACGGCTCGGATGCCCTGGTGTGCCCGTGGAAGCAGTTCAAACTGTTATACGCATTCCCGCCGCTACAGTTGTTACCTCGACTCCTCCGCAGGATCAGGTTGGAAAAGAAACCAGTAATACTGGTGGCTCCAGTGTGGCCCCGAAGATCCTGGTACGCGGAGATTGTAAAATTGTCGGTGGGGGATCCTTGGACCCTTCCACGTCGCCCGGACCTGCTTTCGCAGGGACCGATATACCACCCTTCCTTACTAACTCTGGGTTTGACGGCCTGGCTATTGAATCCCACATTCTAAAGAAGAGAGGTCTCTCTAACTCTGTGGTAGCTACTATGATCAATGCCAGGAAGCCGGTATCCAGGCATATTTACTATAGAGTTTGGAAAACCTACGTTGCCTAGTGTGAGGCCAGGAAATGGCATCCATGTAGGTACATTATAGGCAGAGTTCTGGACTTCCTGCAGTGGGCTGTAGACAGGAGATTAGCCTTAAGTACAATTAAGGGTCAGGTTTCAGCCTTGTCGATACTCTTTCAAAGGCCCCTGGCTTCCCATTCTCTTGTTAAATCTTTTTTGCAAGGGGTGACTCGCATTAATCCACCGGTTAAAGCTCCCATATGTCCTTGGGACCTAAACTTGGTACTTTCAGTTCTTCAGAAGCAACCATTTGAACCCCTACGGCACATTCCCTTGGTACTCCTCACCAGAAATTTATTTTTTTTGGTAGCCATATCTTCGGCCAGAAGAGTGTCGGAATTAGCCGCCATGTCCTGTAGGGAGCCATACTTGGTTATCCACAAGGATAAAGTAGTTCTACGTCTTCATCCAACCTTTCTTCCCAAGGTGGTAACAAGGTTTCACTTGAACCAAGATGTGGTTCTTCCTTCCTTTTTTTCTAAACCTACCTCGGTAGCAGAAAAGTTATTACATTCCTTAGATGTAGTAAGAGCAGTTAAGGCCTATCTGCGAGCCACTGCTCAGATTCGGAAAACGGATGCTTTGTTTATTCTGCCGGAAGGCCCCAGAAAGGGTCAGGCAGCTTCGAAATCCACTTTGGCTAAATGGATTTGACAGGTCATTGTTCAGGCCTATGGCTTGAAAAGAAGATTGCCTCCAATCAAAGTTAGGGCGCACTCTACGAGAGCGGTTGGTACTTCATGGGCAGTGCATCACCAGGCCTCCATGGCTCAGATCTGTAAGGCCGCAACTTGGTCTTCGGTACACACATTCACTAGGTTTTACCAGGTGGATGTAAGAAGTCAGGAGGATGTCGCTTTTGAGCGCAGGGTGCTGCAGGTTGCAATTGATCCTCTTGTCTGATGGCGCCCAGCTTATGGTGTCTCCCCCCCCCCTCATTTGGGCACTGCTTTGGGACTTCCCACATAGTAATTACTATGCCGCTCTGTGTCCCGTGATGTACGAGAAAGAAAATAGGATTTTTATAACAGCTTACCTGTAAAATCCTTTTCTTGGAGTACATCACGGGACACAGAGCTCCCACCCCTCTTTTGGGGGCACTTATTGCTTTGCTACAAAACTGAGGTACTCCCGGTATGGGAGGGGTTATATAGGGGAGGGGACTTCCTGTCTTGGGCGTGCCAGTGTCCATCACCTGAAGGTAAGCTCTATAACCCACATAGTAATTACTATGCCGCTCTTTGTCCCGTGATGTACTCCAAGAAAAGGATTTTACAGGTAAGCTGTTATAAAAATCCTATTTTTTTAATGCTGGTTTTTAATGGTTCACATGTGAGTTCAATGAATAAAGTGTGATTGTGTATTTTTTTAATTAAACTGGTGATACAATTTTACACTAATGGAGCACTTCTTTTTGTTTTCATGTGAAAATCTGAGAATCATCACGGTAATCACGGTAATCACGGTAATCCAGCAGAGAGTCGTATTTCCAATTATGGGATCATACACAAGCGATTCAGCCTAACATGAGAGTGAAAGGCAAATCTATTTGGTGAGTGCCTTTTTCAGAGGGGAGGTTTCACAGCACGGTGGTGTGGTAGTAGTTACACAGAATCAAGATATTTTTCATCAATATTTTCTCTATCAGTTTCATCACATTATGGACTTTTTCACTTATCACATGGTGTTATTGAGTTTATATGTTATTGTTTATTATATTTTTAGCACCATTTTGTAGTGCTAATAATAGAAAATGTCTGACATCTGTAAATCAAGTGGCACCACATCCCGTTTGGGTAAAGCACAACGAATCATGATGGATGGGGTTTTTAAGGTGCAGGAAGACACAATGTATATCAAAAGTTTAATTTTATTTAATAGATAAAAGTAGAAAAATATAAGTTAACATGTAATAAAATTCATCTATATTACACTTAATAACCAAAGTAGTATACAGACAAATAATCTCTGCGTTTCGCCAATTTAACTGGCTTCTTCAGGAGTCTTTGTCAAGTATTACTGAAACGTAAGATATACAACATGAGTATACAATAACAATATACAAATAAATAATCTTTACAAAATAATCAGAAAACTTTCACAAGCAGGAATGATACAGACAAGAACCACAAGACCGCATAGGAAAATCAATAGTACCTGTATATTATAGATGAAATAGATCAATTAGATGAATTTAGAACCCGGGATACTCTCAAATGTGGAGTAGATTTGGTGACCATAGAGGAGATGCTATTTTACAAACAACACGGAATAGATCCATGTGCATAGGCAGATACTGAAAGATGATGAAGATTCATCTGGGGGAGAGGAATATTACTTGGGTTGAATATGCAAAAATATAATTAATTAATATTATTGATGATAGGGAATCAATCAATAGATACCTGAAATTGCTTCAAGAAATCACTGGAGAATCGAGATAATAAACCCCAAGTGGGTACCTGTAATGCTGGTTATAAGAAAAAGAGGGGTTTGATAAAGGAAAAAACTTAAGGTGAATCATTCACCAACAGGATCAAAGTTGTTCAAAATGAATGAAAATCAATACCTGGATAGTCCACAAACCAGATGAAATCCAGGCGGAGAGAACCAGAGATTGGGCCAACTTGGTTATATAGGACCGGCTTGATTCTATAAAGAAAGTGATTGCTGATAAAAATCTAAAGTAATAGAAAGTAAATGGATATAAGCTAAGTTGCTATTTCTAGGTTCAAATACCTCAATGAGAACGTTGCCAAGAAAACATCTCTCCCGATAGCAGCAGCTATGTCATTAAAGCCAAATACATGGGCTTTATATAGCCATCTCCTCCCACGCCAATAGTACGCCAGAATTGGCGCCAACTCTAGAGGCGGGAGGGCGCTTCAGTTCCGTGTATAAAGGAGCCAAAACATTTTCCGGAAATGACGCAATAGGATGCCGGACGACCGGAAAGGACGAAAAACCCGGAAGCCATGCGCCGGAAATGACGCTTGAAGACACCAGACGCAGTGTAAAACAACTGCGGCTGAAAAAGATAATACTAAGTCACCACAATATGGCAGTCCAGAAATATCGCTGGCAAACGGTGTCAAGGCATGTGTAGGCCTGAATGGAAAATAAAATTATATAAAAGGGAGAAAGTGCCTGATAGAAAATATGGCAAAGGGCAAAAAACTTTTAAAACAACGGGCGGCGTCAACTCAAAAGGCGAAAAATCGATAAAGAGCTAAACGCCCTGGGCGCCCATATGGTCACCCATACTCCACATGAATTGATCCCTAATAAAAGTAATGGTTTAATCATGTATGTTTGAAGGAAGCAGAATAAGAAAGAAAGAAGAAAGGGGAAAAAAAGAGGGAAAAGGATAAAAGAAAGGGGGGGTCAGAAAGAAAAAAAGAACACAGAGAAAAAAAAAATATATATATATATAATATGACGGGGTTAACTCAGCAGCGGGTGTGTGTGACCCCCTGGATGGGTTCACCAGTGCAAAACAGGCACAGCAGACAGAGTTTGTAGTTGCAAAAACGAAAGGTGCGGTTTATTCAAACTATTTACAAGGGAAAAACAACAAAACAAAAAGAAACATGAAAAGAAATCCTGGCCAACTTGACCGCTCACTACACACGTTGGTGTCCCTAACTAACAACTGGGTACAGCCTTGTGCTGTCCCAGTCCCTAGCTCCCTGCTTTTTGAAGTTCTTATAATAACCACACAGGCTTTGGCTCACATCACAGAGACTACACTCCCCAGACTATCCACACAGATCTGGTTCCAGGTTGGAGCATCTCCCTTAGCATGCTGGGAGTTCTTGTAGAGGCCTCAATGAGCCACTTGATTCAGCTGGGCTCATTAACTCTTCCCCTGCAAGACTCCCAGCACTCCCCCTAGTGGTATAAATCGGCATAAAGCCTGAATCTATACCTTCCATCCTGGATGCAACCTGGTGACTTTACCTGCCTGCTGTCACATACCCCCCCCCCCTCTTGTTTTAACCTTGGGGTTGGAACACAAGCAATCAGGCATGCATGTACTCGAGACAAAGCATCCACATTCCCCATTTGAATGCCAGGGCGATGCTTTATTGTAAAGTTGAATTCCTGTAGGGCCAGGAACCACCTATTCACTCTTCTATTTGTCTCTTTGTTTTGAGCCATCCACTTTAAAGGAGCGTGATCAGTAATCATGTCAAAGTGCCTACCTAGCAGATAGTACCGAAGGGAATCTAGAGCCCATTTCACCGCTAAACAATCCTTCTCAATAGTGGCGTAATTTACCTCATGGGACTTCAATTTCCTGCTGAGGTAAATGACTGGGTGCTCTTCCCCGTTCCAGACCTGGGACAATACTGCTCCTGACCCGACGTCTGATGCATCACTTTGTACGACAAAGTCCCTAGTGAGGTCTGGTGAGTACAACACTGGCTGGCTACATAAGTTTTTTTTTCAGAATTGGAATGCTGCCTCAGCCTCTGGGGTCCATTTAACCATGACCGACTCTTTCCCTTTTGTCAGGTTGGTTAGGGGCACAGCCTGAAAAAGCAAAGTGGGGAATGAATCGCCGATAATAACCAGCGATTCCCAGAAAGGCTCGTACCTGCTTCTTGCTGTTGGGACGTGGCCAATTCTGTATGGCCTCGACTTTGTTGACTTGGAGTTTTATTACTCCCCTCCCAATGGTGTACCCAAGATATTTGGCCTCCTCCTGCCCAATGGTACATTTCTTGGGGTTGGCCGTGAACCCAGCTTCCCGGATAGAGTCTAGGACTGCTTGCACTTTTGGCAGATGTGAGGCCCAATCTGTGCTGTAGATAATTACATCATCCAGGTAAGCCGCGGCATACTTCTGATGGGGCCTCAGTATCTGGTCCATTTTCCGCTAAAATGTGGCCGGCGCATTCTATAACCCAAACGGCATTCTTTTATATTGGAACCCCCCATCTGGGGTTACAAATGCGGTTTTCTCCTTGGCCGACTTGGCCAGGGGAATTTGCCAACACCCTTTTGTGAGATCAAGAGTTGTCATGTATCGGGCTGTTCCCAGCCGGTCGATCAACTCATCTATACGTGGCATGGGGTAGGTGTCAAATTTTGTAACTTTGTTCAGTTGTCGAAAATCGTTACAAAATCGCCAGCTCCCATCCGGTTTAGGCACTAACACAATGGGACTTGACCAATCACTTTGGGACTCCTCTATCACCCCTAACTTAAGCATTTTCTGTACTTCCTCACGTATTGCCTCCCGTCGGGCCTCTGGGATCCGATAGGGTTTTAGTTTCACTCTTTCACCGGGCGGGGTAATAATATCATGCTCTACGCCAGACGTTTGTCCCGGCAGCTCAGAGAAAACCTCCTTGTTGCGAAGCACAAACTCCTTAACCTCCTGTTGTTGGGGGTTTGACAAGGTGACTGCTATTCCAACCTCAGGAATCCCGCAATCAGAGTGAGCTGGTGACAAAGTTTCTGTGACTAGGGATTCCCTATCCCTCCAGGCTTTCAACAGATTAACGTGATAGATCTGTTCGGGCTTTCGCCTTCCTGGTTGTCTGACCTTGTAATTCACTTCGCTCACTTTTTCCATTATCTCATAGGGGCCTTGCCATTTGGCGAGGAATTTGCTTTCAACCGTAGGGACAAGTACCAATACCCTATCCCCCGGGGAAAAGGTACGGGTCCTGGCTCCACGGTTGTACACTCTCTGCTGTGCCAACTGCGCTTGGGCCAAATGTTCCTTTACGATTGGCATTACCTGTGCAATTCTATCTTGCATCAGGGCGACATGCTCAATCACACTCCTGTGGGGAGAACTCTCACTTTCCCAGGTTTGCTTGGCGATATCCAACAGCCCTCTGGGGTGGCTCCCATAAAGTAACTCAAAGGGTGAGAAACCCATAGAGGATTGGGGTACCTCCCTAATAGCAAACATTAAATAGGGAATTAGACAGTCCCAATCCTTTCCATCTCTATCCACGACTTTCTTTAACGTTTGTTTTAGTGTTCTGTTGAATCTTTCAACCAACCCATCTGTTTGGGGGTGATACACAGATGTACGCAATTGTGTCACTTTGAACAACTTACACAGCTCTTTCATAACCTGGGACATAAAGGGTGTACCTTGGTCCGTAAGCAATTCTTTACAAATACCCACATGGCTAAAAACAAGAGATAGCTCTTTGGCTATGGTTTTGGCCGAGGTATTTCGGAGAGGAATCGCTTCTGGATAACGGGTGGCATAGTCCATTATAACCAAGATGTACTGGTGCCCCCTAGCGGACTTCATTATCGGACCTACCAAATCCATTGCGATCCTCTCAAAGGGGACCTCAATAATGGGAAGAGGTACCAGCGGGTTACGGAAATGTGGCATCGGTGCCGACCTCTGACACACAGGGCAGGAGGAACAATAATTTTCTGTTTCCTTCATGACCCCGAACCAATAGAACCTCTGCCATACTCTCTCTCAGGTTTTCTCTGTCCCCAGATGACCTCCAAGAATGTTCCCATGGGCCAACTCTAACACCAACTTCCTGTAAAGTTTGGGCACCACAAGCTGCTCAATGGTTTCTTCTGCCCTTTTAGCCACCCGATACAGTAGGTCCTTTTCCACGATGAAGTATGGGTAAGTGCAGGTCTCATCTGGGTTCACTAACTCGCCATCTATTTCCACTATGTTTTCCCGTGCCTTTATTAGGGTGGGGTCTTTTAACTGTTCTGTGGCAAAATTTTCCTTGTGAACCTCGAGATCAGAAAACTCCACAGACGGCATGTTTTCGTCTGAGGATGTTGGCTCCTCCCCAGTTTCTCGAGTCTCCCCTGCCAATACCGACAAGGGAAATTCTGGAGAGTCCTCACCACTCTCAGAGGAATTCTGGCTATCACATTCCTGGTATATAGGGGCACCAGTGGGGGGCTCAGGACAATCCCATAGTTCCCAGAACTTTGGAAAATCCCTTCCCACAATGGCATCATGAGGCAAGTGAGACACTAATCCCACCCGATGAGAGAGGGTACCTTTGGGGGTCTCAAAACACACTGTAGTCACCGGATACTCTCGGGTGTCCCGATGCACACAAATAACAGCTACCTTGTTATTCCCAGAGACCTCTGTAGTAACTAATTCAGGCTTTATCAGTGTCACCAGGCTACCTGAATCCAGCAACACAACAACATTTCTACCATTAATACACATTTTGCATAAATGTTTCTCAGTTCCCCGAATGGCAGTGCATGCGACTGTCGCAAACAGCGACTGACGTCTGTCACTTAGAAAGTCACATTGCATGGGTTCATCCACAACCGGGCAATTTGCTGCAATATGTCCCTCTTGTCGGCAGCGGTAACAAACAATCCTTCTTGCTGCCTCTTGAGCCCCTGACTTCCCAGGCTGTTCTCGCCAAACCTTGGGTAGAACTCCCACCCTCTCACTTTCTCCACCCTCACCCCTTGGAATCATCTTACCCGCCACTGGGGATGGTCTGGTCTTAGGGTGGAAAGTCCGTGAGTCTCTGGAAGAGGCAGTCAGGTTCTCTGTAGCCAAGTACTTCTCTACTCGATCCACAAGATTATCGGCCGTTTCTGATTCTCCATGGCTTACCCACTTTTGGATGGCAGTAGGAAGAGCTCTCAAGAAACGATCCATCACAACACGTTCCACAATCTTTGGTGCGGACAAAGTCTCTGGCTGTAGCCACTTCCTGCTCAGGTGAATGAGATCATACATTTGAGACCTGGGGGGTTTTCCAAGCCGGAAAGTCCAGTTATGCACACGCTGAGCCCGGACAGCCAGGGTGACACCCAGCCATGCCAATATTTCAGTTTTTAGCATCACAGTCTTTTGCTTGATCAGGCTCTAGGTCATAGTAAGCTTTCTCCGATTCACCAGTTAACAGAGGAGCCACCAGTCCAGCCCACTGCTCCTTAGGCCACTTTTCTCTTTCAGCAGTCCTTTCAAATGTGGTCAAAACACCTCTGGATCATACTCTCCAGTCATTTTTGTCAATAAACGACTCACCCCAAAGGACGCGGTATTAGTGGAACGACTTGCCTCACTGGTCTGCGGATGTTGCTGCATTAACGTTTCCATTTGTTGTAGTCTCTGCTCTTGCTTCTGTAACAGGTCTATGAAGCGGGCCTCAGATTGCTGCTGGGCTTGTTGCTGAGCTTGCTGCTGGGCTGCGAGGCTCTGTTGCAAAGTTGCATTTGTCTGCTGCTGGGCTGCAAGGCTCTGTTGATGAGCTGCAAGGCTCTTTTGCAAACCTGCATTTGTCTGCTGCTGATTGGCATTTGCTAGAGCCAGCTGTTTCAGTATCTCCTCCATGCTGGCCTTAAAAAAAACTGCCCGCATTCTCCACCAACTGTGAGGGGGTTAACTCGGCAGCGGGTGTGTGTGACCCTCTGGATGGGTTCACCACACAAAACAGGCACAGCAGACAGAGTTTGTAGTTGCAAAAACGAAAGGTGCGGTTTATTCAAACTATTTACAAGGGAAAAACAACAAAACAAAAAGAAACATGAAAAAAAATCCTGGTCAACTTGACTGCTCACTACAGACGTTGGTGTCCCTAACTAACAACTGGGTACAGCCTTGTGCTGTCCCAGTCCCTAGCTCCCTGCTTTTTGAAGTTCTTACAATAACCACACAGGCTTTGGCTCACCGCACAGAGACTACACTCCCCAGACTATCCACACAGATCTGGTTCCAGGTTGGAGCATCTCCCTTAGCATGCTGGGAGTTCTTGTAAAGGCCTAAATGAGCCACTTGATTCAGCTGGGCTCATTAACTCTTCCCCTGCAAGACTCCCAGCACTCCCCCTAGTGGTATAAATTGGCATAAAGCCTGAATCTAGGACATATATACCTTCCATCCTGGATGCAACCTGGTGACTTTACCTGCCTGCTGTCACAATATATATATAAAAAGGGAAGATAAAAAGGACTGCTTCACAGAAAAAAAGTATATATAAAAAAATTATAATCATAAATGTAAAAAACATTTATCACATACAGATAGATATCATCCACCGCGGTCAAGATGGGCAAATCCGGTCATTCCTGCAAGGAATGGACATAGATTTAAACATAAAAACACCTAAAAGAATACATAAACAAAACAGTTTAGTTCAGAGGTCATCTACAAAGAATATGGCTAAACTCTTAGAGGAAAGGCTTGTAACTAATGGACTCATTCAGCCCTGGATAAGTGGTGGCCAGAAGTGAATGAATCCACTTCGCCTCCCTTTGTAAAAGACTTTTGTCCGGATCCCCCCCCTCTCTCATTCACAGGGATATACTCCAAGGTGAAAAACTTCATTTTCGTTAGGTCAAAGGAATGGTAAAGACCACTGTGTCAACTTATCGGAGTTTCCATTTTTTTCTTTTGAATAAGGGAAACATGGTCCCTTATTCTATGGAAAAAAGGCCTCTTGGTTTTTCCAAACATAATAAGCGCCGCAATCACATTTCATGAGATATACAACGCCAATTGATTGACAGTTGGTAAAAAACCTAGGTTTGAAAATTACCCCGTTGGGGAGAAGGACTTCAGTGGAATTGTACAAAAATTTGCAAAAGTCACAACGGCCACAAGGGGCTGTGCCATTGCGTGAAGTCTTATTAGTAGAGGATTGTAAATGGCTGTGGACCAAATGATCTTTAATGGACCTGGATTTTCTATAGGTAATTTGCGGATATGGTTGAATATACTTAGAAATAACTTTGTCGGCGGATAGTAAAGGCCAGAATTTGTTGATAATATTCCTGACCTTTTGATGTTCTCCAGAAAATCTGGTAATCAAACGTACCTGCTGACCTGCTGGTTTAATCTTTTTGGAATGAATGAGATCACTTCTGTTTTTCATTTTGGCTCGTTGGTAAGCCTTTTTAAGAACTGAACGACTATAACCCCTGTTTAACAGTCGAGATTGTAAGGCTTTAGCCTCTGTTTCAAAATCTCGTTCCAAACTGCAATTACGTTTGATTCTCAAATACTGACTGACTGTATGGTATACTCTGCACTAGAGATTTTGGATGAGAGCTGGCAGCATGCAAAATTGTGTTGCCAGCAGATGGCTTTCGAAAGAGTGACGATCCTAGAGTGCCATCTAGATTTACTTAAATGGAAATATCCAAAAAGTTTATGGTTTGTTGATCACAGGTCATGGTAAATGTTAGGTTATACCGATTTTTCGTTAGTTCAGACATGAAACTTGACAGATCCTGTTTGGAACCCGTCCAGACGACAAAAATGTCGTTGATGAATCGACGCCAAATAAGAACATGAGAAAAGTGATCTCGAAATTCATCAGAAGAAAAAATCTCCCGCTCCCACCCCCCCAGGTACAGATTGGTGTACGATGGGACACACTTGGTCCCCATCGCAACACCCTGCACCTGGAGGTAGTGAGAGCGGTCAAATTCAAAAATATTATTCATCAAAATGAATAAAAGTAAATCCAAAATAAATTTGTTATATTTGGAAGCCCCAGGTCCACGTTCAGATAGGAAGCCCTCCACAACCCTGACCCCCCACTCATGGGGGATGGAGTTGTAGCGGGCCTCCACATCAATGGCCACTAGCCATGATCCCTGTGGTATACATAGACCATCAATAGACATTAAAAGGTCTGCTGTGTCTTGTATATATGAACTAAGGGAGCCGACACGTGGTCTGAGATAGTCATCCACAAGTTTGCTCGCCTGCTCTGTTAAGCAACCATTTCCAGAAACAATTGGGTGCCCAGGAGGGCGTTCCAAATTTTTGTGTACCTTAGGTAAGGCGTACAAGGTGGGGAGTTTGGGCTTTTCCACAAGGAGAAATTCACATGTCTTTTTGTCCAATAAATTGTCCTGAAAAGCACGAGTGATAAGGAGACGAAATTTGGTCTCTGCATATTTCACTTGTGCAAATTGAATTGGACGATACCAGTTGCAGTTCAATAAGAGATCCATTACCATCCTTCTATAATTTTCCACATCCATCATGACAATGTTACCTCCTTTGTCGGAGGATTTTATAACAATATGCTCATTTAATTTGAGGGACAATAAGGCTTCGCGATGAGATGGCTTAAGATTGGATCTACCACTGAACTTTTGCCAACTGGTATTTTATATTTCTTTGGTGACCTGTTGGGTAAATGCCCAAATGTTGGGATTGCTTTGAAGGGTCAGGAAGGTTCTGGATTTGGGCTTGAAAAGATTGGGGGGGGGGAATTCTTTCAGTTGGATTGTCAATTACAGGGCTGGATGGGACCTCTTCTAGAGGTTCATCAAAGGGATTGCCCTCTTCCCAGAGGTCCATGAGATCATTTAAGGCCTTGATCTCATTGATGGTTTTATGTTGCCAGATCTCTTCCTTTGAGGAATTTGATTGAGATTGCTGGTAATCCTTGTCATAAATAATTTTGAACATCAATTTTCTGGCAAATAAATTAACATCTTTAATGATCTCAAAGGCATCAACCTCCTGATCAGGACAGTAGGTCAGACCGAGGCTAAGAACCTCAGTCTGATCAACTGTCAAGGGGTGTGAAGATAAATTAATTACTTGGAGACCGAGTTTTTTTGGTGTCCATGATGGGAGGGGGTGAAAAAATGGGGGCAGTGCGGAGGTCCCTCAGAGCGGGGGGTTGTAGGTCCCTCAAAGGGTTGGAGGTGAGTAAATTTACCTTAGAGGTAGTGGAAACATTAGGTGCAGTGACAATAGAACTGGGGAAAGAATTACCCACAGAATTGGCAGAAGAGGGTGCAGATTTGGTCTGTGAATGAAGTCCAGGGCGAATAGTGTCCTGTTGAGTGCGTTTGGAGGAGGATGCAGATGAAGGTACTCAAGGCTTGTAACTAATGGACTCATTCAGCCCTGGATAAGTGGTGGCCAGAAGTGAATGAATCCACTTCGCCTCCCTTTGTAAAAGACTTTTGTCCAGATCCCCCCCTCTCTCATTCACAGGGATATACTCCAAGGCGAAAAAATTCTCATGAAATGTGATTGCGACGCTTATTATGTTGGAAAAACCAAGAGGCCTTTTTTCCATAGAATAAGGGACCATGTTTCCCTTATTCAAAAGAAAAAAATGGAAACTCAGATAAGTTGACACAGTGGTCTTTACCATTCCTTTGACCTAACGAAAATGATGTTTTTCGCCTAGGAGTATATCCCTGTGAATGAGAGAGGGGGGGATCCGGACAAAAGTCTTTTACAAAGGGAGGCGAAGTGGATTCATTCACTTCTGGCCACCACTTATCCAGGGCTGAATGAGTCCATTAGTTACAAGCCTTTCCCCTAAGAGTTTAGCCATATTCTTTGTAGATGACCTCTGAACTAAACTGTTTTGTTAATGTATTTTTTTTAGGTGTTTTTATGTTTAAATCTATGTCCATTCCTCGCAGGAATGACCGGATTTGCCCATCTTGACCGCGGTGGACGATATCTATCTGTATGTGCTAAATGTTTTTTACATTTATGATTATCAATTTTTTATATATACTTTTTTCTGTGAAGCAGTCCTTTTTATCTTCCCTTTATATATATATATATATATATATATATATATATACCAATATATATATATATATATATATATTTTTTTTCTCTGTGTTCTTTTTTTCTTTCTGACCCCCCCCCCCCCCTTCTTTCATCCTTTTCTCTCTTTTTTTCCCCTTTCTTCTTTCTTTTTTATTATGCTTCCTTCAAACATACATGATTAAATCATTACTTTTATTAGGGATCAATTCATGTGGCGTATGGGTGACCATATGGGCGCCCAGGGCGTTTAGCTCTTTATCGATTTTTTGCTTTTGAGTTGACGCCGCCCGTTGTTTTAAAAGTTTTTTTGCCCTTTGCCATATTTTCTATCAGGCACTTTCTCCCTTTTATATAATTTTATTTTCCATTCAGGCCTACACATGCCTTGACACCGTTTGCCAGTGATATTTCTGGGCTGCCATCTTGTGATGACTTAGTATTATCTTTTTCAGCCGCAGTTGTTTTTCACTGCGTCTGGTGTCTTCAAGCATCATTTCCGGCGCATGGCTTCCGGGTTTTTCGTCATTTCCGGTCGTCCGGCATCCTATTGCGTAATTTCCGGAGAATGTTTTGGCTCCTTTATACACGGAACTGAAGCGCCCTCCCACCTCTAGAGTTGGCGCCAATTCTGGCGTCCTATTGGCGTGGGAGGTGATGGCTATATAAAGCCCATGTATTTGGCTTTAATGACATAGCTGCTGCTATCGGGAGAGATGTTTTCCGGGCAACGTTCTCATTGAGGTATTTGAACCTAGAAATAGCAACTTAGCTTATATCCATTTACTTTGTATTACTTTAGATTTTTATCAGCAATCACTTTCTTTATAGAATCGAGCCGGCCCTATATAACCAAGTTGGCTCAATCTCTGGTTCTCTCCGCCTGGATTTCATCTGGTTGGTGGACTATCCAGGTATTGATTTTCATTCATTTTGAACAACTTTGATCCTGTTGGTGAATGATTCACCTTAAGTTTTTTCCTTTATCAAACCCCTTTTTTTCTTATAACCAGCATTACAGGTACCCACTTGGGGTTTATTATCTCGATTCTCCAGTGATTTCTTGAAGCAATTTCAGGTATCTATTGATTGATTCCCTATCATCAATAATATTAATTAATTATATTTTTGCATATTCAACCCAAGTAATATTCCTCTCCCCAAAATGAATCTTCATCATCTTTCAGTATCTGCCTATGCACATAGATCTATTCCGTGTTTTTTGTAAAATAGCATCTCCTCTGGTCACCAAATCTACTCCACGTTTGAGAGTATCCCGGATTCTAAATTCAGCTAATTGATCTATTTCATCTATAATATACAGGTACTATTGATTTTCCTATTCGGTCTTGTGGTTCTTGTCTGTATCGCTCCTGCTTGTGAAAGTTTTCTGATTATTTTGTGTAGCGCTACCCCCAGTTAAGAGAGCCGCTGGATTTTGTTTTCGGGCCCTGTGTACAGCACCACCAACCCCCAGCAATCTGCTCGACCCACTCTGGCACAGCTAGTCTAGGGGTTATATTTATATCACATTCAAATACAACTGCAAGGAATAATCTCTTAGCAGTAAGACAACACACTGAGGCAAGAGATTAAATATAACAGTTTACTCTTATATCAAAAGTAGCATAGGCAGAACACAACATATGCAATTGGTTAGCAGAGCCTTGCAGAAATCAATACAGCATACAATAATGTCGTACTTCACCACGTGTAGCTATTATGGTATGCGCGCCCTATGGCGCACTAAACAATATCCTAACTTCCCACCCCGGTCAGGCCTGACATGGAATAAATCTCAGTCACCTCCTTTAGGGATCTCTTCGCATGCCAGCTTTCGGTGGTCCACTTGATGAATAGCAATTTGTAATCCACAACCAGGCAGTAACTTGAAACACTATACTGGTGGGACACTTCAACTCTGTCCTGCTACCGGTCCCCCCGGGGAACAGCAGATAAACAAAACTGTGGGCCTATGTAGTCTATGGGCCTGAACACGGCACAGTCTATTGGTCTGGGCAGGTGCCCGCTCACCACTCCGGACGCGACCCCAGTCCGGAACGTCCACCCTGCTGTGTATCCGCACACAGCGTCTGCAACGATCAGGTCCCCGATCCAGCTGATGTCCTCACTCGACAAGTCAGATGCCACCCAGGCTCCGCAGTGGGGTGGAAGGCTCTTTGGAAGTTGCGCAAGGCCCAGGCTTCAGGCCTTGCACTGCAGCAGATCCGCACAGGAAGAAGCTCTTGCTTGCAGCGCGGTGTCCAAAAAGGCCAAGCTCCGCCTCGCCTCCTCCTTAAATAACCCCTCCCATGAGTCTCTGCGGTGGCTAACTGCACTCTGGGTGCCGAACAGGGTTCTGGGTAACGTAGTCCCGGGGCCTTAAAGGAGACCCCGCTACATTTGTAAAGATTATTTATTTGTATATTGTTATTGTATACTCATGTTGTATATCTTACGTTTCAGTAATACTTGACAAAGACTCCTGAAGAAGCCAGTTAAATTGGCGAAACGTTGAGATTATTTGTCTGTATACTACTTTGGTTATTAAGTGTAATATAAATGAATTTTATTACATGTTTACTTATATTTTTCTACTTTTATCTATTAAATAAAATTTAACTTTTGATATTCATTGTGTTTTCCTGCACCTTAAAAATCCCATCCATCAATATTCATTGCATTTTGTAGCGCTGCTATTGTCTTATGTCATTTAGGTGTTTTGGGTTAAGATTTTTCTGCTTTCAATGACTAAGCATTATTAAAATCACTGCTCCCGAAAAAACTGACGTTTTTAAAACTTTTTTTTGCATTGATACATGTCCCCTGGGGCAGGACCCGGGTCCCCAAACACTTTTTATGACAATAACATGCATATAAGCCTTTAAAATTAGCACTTTAGATTTCTCCCATAGACTTTTACAGGGTGTTTCATGGCTTTTCGAATTTGCCGCGAACACCCGGGCGAACAGGCAATGTTCGAGTCGCACATGAGTTTGACTCGAACTCGAAGCTCATTCCTATTGTCAAAATTTCAAAAACATTTTGAGGGACAACTTTCTTTTTTTTTGTTATTATACTGTACATCCAGCAAGCCAGTGTAGATGGGGAATGTGCTTTAATTAGCAACAGGGCATTGATTCAAATTGGCCATGGTTCGACAAGAGACATATTGTTAACCTATATTACAATTTGATTTTAAAATACTGTATATACACAGGGAGAATTTACCATAAGGATAGAAACACAGTCAAGAAGGTATTATTCATTAGTTAAATTATTTATGCAATTCTTTAGGCAGCTATAACTGTCTAATTAAATTGCAGCAAATCCAGCAGCTCTTGCAGAGAATACAATTACACCCCCATTTGCCATTAAATGATGAGAACATAATATTTGACATTAACCTTTCTGCTGAGTACTCTGATACCTGTTGTGGTTGCTGATGGGTTAAAGGTTTTTGTAGGAGGCCAAAAAATTTTTTTTAGTGCTCTGTCACACAACTCAATATAATGTACAACACACTGTATACAGTGCAGGAGTCACGAGTATAATGAACAGCACATAGTGTAAACAGTACAGGAGTCAGGAGTATAAGGTACAACATATCATAGGCAGTGTACAAATCAGAAATATTTGTAACAGAGAATTCCTTTTAGCTAGCTTGCTCAGAAATATATGCATGCACATGCGCATACTTCTACATGAACATTAGCTAGGCGCAAGTTTTTGCTCAAGAATGCACGAGGTTGTGCACATCATGGTGTAGCGGGGTCCTTAAATATAGGTAAGGCACTCAGGTGTGTAAGTATGGGAATAATGGACCATTTGTGTTCGTGGAGGATTGGACGGTGTAATAATCTCTTTGGCCTCTGGGTGGCGGGGTACCCGTAGGCTCTAGGTAGTGTGACAGCAGGAAGGTAAAGTCACCTGGTTGCATCCAGGGGGGTAGGTATATTTCTCCCAGATTCAGGCTTTATGCCGACTTATACAACTAGGGAGAGAGTTGATGAAGCCCAGCTGAGGCTAGTGGGCTCATGGATGATTCATACCTCTAGGGAGAGGGCTGGGCGTCGTGCAGGCAGGGAGTTGATGAGACCAGCTGAAGCTTGTCAGCTCGTTTAAGGCCTCTATAAAAACTCCCAGATTCATTAGGTGTTTGCTCATGCCTGGACCCAGACCTGTGTGGACTGTCTAGGGAGAGTGAACCCCTGTGCGGTGAGACAAAGCCTGTGTGGCTATTTGTTTGGACATTTACTAAACCAGGGACTTAGGGACTAGGACAGCACCAGGCTGATCCCAGTTGTTAGTTAGGGAAACCTGCATGTTTAGTCAGAGGTCAAGCTGACCAGGATTTATTTTGTTTATGTTTCTTTTTGCTTTGCTGTGTTTTTGTCACTGTAAATAGAGAAATAAACCGCACCTTTTGATCTTGAAAACCACAACCTCCGTCTGCTGGGCCTGTTTTTGTGTGGGGAGCCCATCCAGGGGGTCACACACACCCGCTACCGAGCTAACCCCCTCACAGTTGGTGGAGAACCAGTGGCAGTTTTTTTTTAAGCCAGCATGGAGGAGATACTGAAACAGCTGGCTCTAGCAAATGCCAATCAACAGCAGACAAATGCAGGTTTGCAAAAGAGCCTTGCAGCTCAACAACAGAGCTTCGCAGCCCAGCAACAAGCCCAGCAGCAATCTGAGGCCCGCTTCATAGACCTGTTGCAGAAGCAAGAGCAGAGACTACAACAACAGATGGAAGCAGTAATGCAGCAACGTCCGCAGACCAGTGAGGAAAGCCGTCCCACTAATACCGCGTCCTTTGGGGTGAGTCGTTTATTGACAAAAATGACTGGAGAGGATGATCCAGAGGTATTTTTGACCACATTTGAAAGGACTGCTGAAAGAGAAAAGTGGTCTGAGGAGCAGTGGGCTGGACTGGTGGCTCCTCTGTTAACTGGTGAATCGCAGAAAGCTTACTATGACCTAGAGCCTGACCAAGCAAAAGACTATGTGATGCTAAAAGCTGAAATATTGGCAAGGCTGGGTGTCACCCTGGCTGTCCGGGCTCAGCGTGTGCATAACTGGACTTTCCAGCTTGGAAAACCCCCCAGGTCTCAAATGTATGATCTCATTCACCTGAGCAGGAAGTGGCTACAGCCAGAGACTTTGTCCGCACCGGAGATTGTGGAACGTGTTGTGATGGATCGTTTCTTGAGAGCTCTTCCTACCGCCATTCAAAAGTGGGTAAGCCATGGAGACCCAGAAACGGCCGGTAAACTTGTGGATCGTGTAGAGAGATACTTGGCTGCAGAGAACCTGACGGCCTCTTCCAGAGACTCTCGGACTTTCCACCCTAAGACCAGACCATCCCCAGTGGCGGATAAGATGATTCCAAGGGGTGAGGGTGGAGAGAGTGAGAGGGTGGGAGCTCTGCCCAGGGTTTGGCGAGAACAGCCTGGGAAGTCGGGGGCTCAAGAGGCAGCCAAAAGGATTGTTTGCTACCGCTGCCGGCAAGCGGGACATATTGCAGCAAATTGCCCGGTTGTGGAGGAACCCATGCAATGTGACTTTCTGACGGACAGACGTCAGTCGCTGTGTGCGACAGTCGCATGCACTGCCATTCGGGGAACTGAGAAACATTTATGCAAAATGTGTATTAATGGTAGAAATGTTGTGGTATTACTGGATTCAGGTAGCCTTGTGACCCTGATAAAGGCTGAATTAGTTAAAACAGAGGTCTCTGGGAATAGCAAGGTAGCTGTTATTTGTGTGCATGGGGACACCCGAGAGTATCCAGTGACTACAGTGTGTTTCAAGACCCCCAAAGGTACCCTCTCTCATCCAGTGGGGTTAGTATCTCAACTACCGCATGATGCCATTGTGGGAAGGGATTTTCCGAAGTTCTGGGAACTGTGGGATGATCCTGAGCCCCCCACTGGTGCCCCTATGTACCAGGAAGGTGATAGCCAGAACTCCTCTGAGAGTGGTGAGGACTCTCCAGAATTTCCCTTGTCAGTATTGGCAGGCGAGACTCAAGAAACTGGAGAGGAGCCCACCTCCTCAGACGAAAACCTACCGTCTGTGGAGTTTTCTGATCTTGAGGTTCACAGGGAAAATTTTGCCACAGAACAGTTAAAAGACCCCGCCCTAATAAAGGCACGGGAAAACGTAGTGGAAATAGATGGCGAGTTAGTGAACCCAGATAATACCTGCACTTACCCATACTTCAGCGTAGAGAAGGACCTACTGTATCGGGTGGCAAAAAGGGCAGAAGAAACCGTTGAGCAGCTTGTGGTGCCCAAACCTTACAGGAAGTTGGTGTTGGAGTTGGCCCATGGGCACATTCTTGGAGGTCATCTGGGGACAGAGAAAACCCGAGAGAGGGTATTACAGAGATTCTATTGGCCTGGGGTGATGAAGGACATAGAAAATTATTGTTCCTCCTGCCCTGTGTGTCAGAGGTCGGCCCCGATGCCACATTTCCGTAGCCCGCTGGTCCCTCTACCCATCATTGAGGTCCCGTTTGAGAGGATCGCAATGGATTTGGTAGGTCCTATAATCAAGTCCGCTAGGGGGCACCAGTACATATTAGTTATAATGGACTATGCCACCCGTTATCCAGAAGCGATCCCTCTCCGAAATACCTCGGCCAAAACCATAGCCAAAGAGCTATCTCTTGTTTTTAGCCGGGTGGGTATTTGTAAAGAACTGCTTACGGACCAAGGTACACCCTTTATGTCCCGGGTTATGAAAGAGCTGTGTAAATTGTTCAAAGTGACGCAATTGCGTACGTCTGTGTATCACCCCCAAACCGATGGGCTGGTTGAAAGATTCAACAAAACCCTAAAACAAATGTTGAAGAAAGTGGTGGATAGAGATGGAAAGGATTGGGACTGTCTACTTCCTTATTTGATGTTTGCTATTAGGGAGGTGCCCCAATCCTCTACGGGATTCTCCCCCTTTGAGTTACTGTATGGGAGACACCCAAGAGGGCTGTTGGATATTGCCAAGGAAACTTGGGAAAGTGAGAGTTCTCCCCACAGGAGTGTGATTGAGCATGTCGCCCTGATGCAAGATCGAATTGCACAGGTAATGCCCATCGTGAAGGAACATTTGGCCCAAGCGCAGTTGGCACAGCAGAGAGTGTACAACCGTGGAGCCAAGACCCGTACCTTTTCCCCGGGGGATAGGATATTGGTACTTGTCCCTACGGTTGAAAGTAAATTCCTTGCCAAATGGCAAGGCCCCTACGAGATAATGGAAAAAGTGAGCGAAGTGAATTACAAGGTCAGACAACCAGGAAGGCGAAAGCCCGAACAGATCTATCACGTTAATCTGTTGAAAGCCTGGAGGGATAGAGAGTCCCTAGTCACAGAAACTTGGTCACCAGCTCAAACTGGTTGCGTGATTCCGGAGGTTGGAATAGCAGCCACCTTGTCACAACCCCAACAACAGGAGGTTAAGGAGTTTGTGCTTCGCAACAAGGAGGTGTTCTCTGAGCTGCCGGGACAAACATCTGGGGTAGAGCATGATATTATTACCCCGCCCGGTGAAAGGGTGAAGTTAAAACCCTATCGGATCCCAGAGGCCCGACGGGAGGCAATACGGGAGGAAGTACAGAAAATGCTGAACTTAGGGGTGATAGAGGAGTCCCAAAGTGATTGGTCTAGTCCCATTGTGTTGGTGCCTAAACCGGATGGGAGCTGGCGATTTTGTAACGATTTTCGTCAGTTGAACAAAGTTACAAAATTTGACACCTACCCCATGCCACGTATAGATGAGTTGATCGACCGGCTGGGAACAGCCCGATACATGACGACTCTTGACCTCACAAAAGGGTATTGGCAAATTCCCCTGGCCAAGTCGGCCAAAGAGAAAACCGCATTTGTAACCCCAGACGGGGCGTTCCAATATAAGAGAATGCCGTTCGGGTTACAGAATGCGCCGGCCACATTCCAGCGGAAAATGGACCAGATACTGAGGCCCCATCGGAAGTATGCTGCGGCTTACCTGGATGACGTAATTGTCCATAGCACAGATTGGGCCTCACATCTGCCAAAAGTGCAAGCAGTCCTAGACTCTATCCGGGAAGCGGGGTTTACGGCTAACCCCAAGAAGTGTACCATTGGGCAGGAGGAGGCCAAATATCTTGGGTACACCATTGGCAGGGGAGTAATAAAACCCCAACTCAACAAAGTCGAGGCCATCCAGAGTTGGCCACGTCCCAACAGCAAGAAGCAGGTACGAGCCTTTCTGGGAATCGCGGGTTATTATCGGCGCTTCATTCCCCACTTTGCTTCTAAGGCTGTGCCCCTAACCAACCTGACGAAAGGGAAAGGGTCGGTCATGATTAAATGGACCCCCGAGGCTGAGGCAGCATTCCAATTCTTGAAACAAGCCTTATGTAGCCAGCCAGTGTTGTACTCACCCGACTTCTCTAAAGACTTTGTCGTACAAAGTGATGCGTCAGATGTGGGGTTAGGAGCAGTATTGTCCCAGGTCTGGAACGGGGAAGAGCACCCAGTCATTTACCTCAGCAGGAAGTTGAAGTCCCATGAGGTAAATTACGCCACGGTTGAAAAGGAGTGTTTAGCGGTGAAGTGGGCTCTAGATTCCCTTCGGTACTATCTGCTAGGTAGGCACTTTGACATGGTTACGGATCACGCTCCGTTAAAGTGGATGGCTCAAAACAAGGAGACAAATAGAAGAGTAAATAGGTGGTTCCTGGCCCTACAGGAATTCAACTTCACAGTAAAGCATCGCCCTGGCGTTCAAATGGGGAATGTGGATGCTTTGTCTCGAGTACATGAATGCCTGATTGCTGGTGTTCCAACCCCAAGGTTAAAACAAGAGGGGGGGTATGTGACAGCAGGAAGGTAAAGTCACCTGGTTGCATCCAGGGGGGTAGGTATATTTCTCCCAGATTCAGGCTTTATGCCGACTTATACAACTAGGGAGAGAGTTGATGAAGCCCAGCTGAGGCTAGTGGGCTCATGGATGATTCATACCTCTAGGGAGAGGGCTGGGCGTCGTGCAGGCAGGGAGTTGATGAGACCAGCTGAAGCTTGTCAGCTCGTTTAAGGCCTCTATAAAAACTCCCAGATTCATTAGGTGTTTGCTCATGCCTGGACCCAGACCTGTGTGGACTGTCTAGGGAGAGTGAACCCGTGTGCGGTGAGACAAAGCCTGTGTGGCTATTTGTTTGGACATTTACTAAACCAGGGACTTAGGGACTAGGACAGCACCAGGCTGATCCCAGTTGTTAGTTAGGGAAACCTGCATGTTTAGTCAGAGGTCAAGCTGACCAGGATTTATTTTGTTTATGTTTCTTTTTGCTTTGCTGTGTTTTTGTCACTGTAAATAGAGAAATAAACCGCACCTTTTGATCTTGAAAACCACAACCTCCGTCTGCTGGGCCTGTTTTTGTGTGGGGAGCCCATCCAGGGGGTCACACACACCCGCTACCGAGCTAACCCCCTCACAGTAGATTGGCCGTCACAGTGCTACCCTTTTTGTCCCTCTCCGGAGATGGTATGGCGAGGGCGGGGAACCTGCCGTGGTGTCGATGGGAGGGGATAAAAGGGGGAGACGCCCTAACCACGATGTCTTCAGGAGGATCTTCTTCACGCGCCCAGGCACCTTAGGCCTGGGTGCGGGCGGTTCCGGATTCCGGCCCAGGCGCCCCAGGCCTGACCAGAATGGAGTTGGAGTCCATCCCAGGCACCTTCAGCCTGAGGTGAGGTACTAAACCAGGAGGCCTGGGGCCCAGTGACTTCGACTGGGTCCCGCGAGGGTGGAGAAGTCCGAGGGTCCCTGAAGTGGATGGGGCCCATGTCTGAGGTGAGGAGGCCGGGGAGATTACCCAATCGGAGAGTCTGGAGCAGCATCAACCCAGTGACGGATGGGCCTCTGGTAACTCCCTTGGAGGGACATCTTCCCCTGACAGGGGCCGCAACGCAGCGAAGGTACTCCTATCTATGTTCTCTTGAGTCACTGGTAGAGACTCTCAAGCTCTAAGTCCTTTCAAGCTATGGCTATAGTAACCGCTGGTGAGATCACAGTGGTTTAGCTGAGAATTAGGATAGTGCCTCGACCTGCTCATCCCCTGATCCAAATGTTAACAAGTCGCAACCAGTTGGCTACTAAAGCACTGTTTATTGTGAGATATGCAATAAAACAAGAGTTGGACTGTGATCGGTGTGTGGAACTCTGGTTAATGGGAGCAAAGGGAAGTGTTGGCACAACAGGACTTACTCCTTTACAGAAGCACATAGGCCCGAGGAAATATCTGGTACTGGCCTTCACCTCACCCACAGCTATGGGGAGGACATGGGCCGTAGCGCATCTCACCCTGTCGTGTGACATACCCCTAGACAAAAGAGATGGGGTGAGGCCGCTACACGTGGGGGCTCGTGAGTCCGGGATGATATGTGTTTTGACTTTGGAAGTAAGAATGGCTGTGTCTAGACTTTTCTGCCCGGAGGAGTTCCGAGCAGGTCGGCCATGTGATCGGCCAAAGTGCATCCCTGCTCAAAGTCGTGGAAATGACCCTAGGACGGGAAAGGCCCATGCAGAGGAGCGAGAAGAGTCCAGCCGTGTGATGTACTACATGTGGGGGCTTTTATTGCACTGCGCCACGAGGCACCCCGTGACTACACAGTTCATGGGCGGAGCTTGATGGAAGCCCGCGAAAACGTGCAAGTCGTGGGAGGAGTCTGGCCATGTGGAGGAACTCACGTGGAGACTTCGGCGCGTGGTCAGTGTGTGATGGAGCAGCAGACAGTCAGGATGGCCTCAAGCTCCCCGTGGATTCCGGTTCCCTACCCCACGAAGATGACTACGTTTGCTTCTCCCCTTACAGACACGGGGATAAGACTCAGGCCCCGAGGACAGTTGGCTCTGTACACCTGCAGAGACACGGAGGCCCTCGGTGTGATCTGTCCCGGATGCTCGGGACTGGTGGTTCACCTGAAGCCATTCGGGCGTTGTAAAGCATACAAAGAGTTCTTGTTCGAGGTGGAGCCATCCACAGTAAGGCCCCGGGCCCTTCGACTCAACAGCCTCACAGGTACCGCTACTCCGGAAGGGGAGATCCAGGCCTTTGCGGAGGTTCCCGTACGCACGGACCAGGGCGATGTGACTGCCCAATCAGAGACTGAGAGAGAAAAATCAGAGGATGCTGCTTCGGTCACCACAGATTCTCTGCTCCCACCTCCGAAGAGGAAAGTCGGCCTGGTGCAGGCCTCCTGTGGTCGTGGAAGAGCTTCACCCCGTCGCTTGCCTGGCCTGGATGGATCCGGTTGGAAGAGTCCCGGACATCCCAGTTCTACAAAAGGTCAAGGTGAGCCAGGGGCTGGGCCTGTGGTGGTGGTTGGAGGTGTCGGGGGTCCACAGTCGGTGGAGCCCGCAAGGGAGGGTAGTACCACATCTACCAGAGACTACCTTCCCGCCGAGATGTATGACACTTCCGACCTAGAGTCACTGTCGGATTGTGGAGATGACGGTGAGATCGATGAACTGTTTCACCAGAAGGGCTGGGACAAACGCCCGTTATCTATGTTACGTGCACCGCAGGATTCCCCTATGTCAATAGGAGACAGCACACCCCGGGTACAAGCCCTGGAGTCTACGAGGAAGCCTAGCCCTCAAATTACCTTCCCACAATCTACAACATCGCCCGTCTTGGTGGCGGGGATGCAACGCGCATCACTACGAGCACCGAGAGAAAATCCATCAGAGGTAGTGAAAGTACCTCGGCACCCGGAGGCCATCGTTCAACCCGGAGAAGGTGAGCGGGATGCCATGCCTCCTTTGGCCAGATTGCAACGACTTTTCTCACAGAGAGTCGCCCGTGAGTATGGGTGTGAATATCCCTACTTGCCTCGGGACTTACTTTTTGAAGTTGAGGTCATACGCCAGAGATGGTATGACAAATTTGTTTGGGAGAAATTAAAGTGCCTCATGCCCGGCGATACTTGTCCTGTTCGCCACCCGTGTCGAAAAAGTTTAGGGACTGCAGAGCAGATTGGATGTGGGGCTGCCATATCCACTCAGACAAGGTGCGCATTTGCAGGAAAGATGGAGAGGATGCAGACTATTCAATTGAGATTTTCGATAAGCATCTGAAGCCCTTGTTTTTGCCTGACCCGAAGTTTTACTTGTGAGAAGAGACTCACTTATTTTCCTGTGACAAATTTCCAGAAGTGTTCCTGCCGGAGCATCCGAACTGTACCCTAGTTTTTTATTTGGGTTTTTGTTTTTCTACTTCTTTGGAGGAATGAGAGCAGTTTTTGTTTGTTCTCTCTTCCTCACAGTTCAAAGACAGACTTTGGGGGTAGAATCAGTGTAGGGACGCAGGAAGAATGAAGATTGCACCAAGTGTCATTACCGCGGCACTGTCACCAGGTGGCAGTGTTGTGCAACGGCTGTTTGTTTTTTTCTCACGCGCATCACTTTACTCATTGGAGCGAATGGGTCTATTGGCTGATGGACCCATTCATTCCAAATTAACACAAAATGTTAGGATGTTGTGTTTTCTTTTTGTTTCCCTTCTGCAGGAGATTTGTCTATCAAGACTACTGAGTGTGGGGTGGTTCTTAGACAGTGAAGGGAGGGATTGTATATGTGTACATGTTAGATGGTTTTAGGGAAAAGTTTTATTGGTTTATGTTCCCTTCCCCTTTGAGCAGGTCTTGGTATGGTTGAGGTTCAAAATTTTAGGGATAGCCTCTGGGGCCAGGCTTATGTCATCACTCCATGGAGACATGGGTTTGCACCAGACGCTGGGGACCAGCGTCAAATTACAGGGGAGAGTGTGTAGCGGGGTCTTTAAATTTAGGTAAGGCACTGAGGTGTGTAAGTATGGGAATAATGGACCATTTGTGTTCGTGGAGGATTGGACGGTGTAATAATCTCTTTGGCGGGGTACCCGTAGGCTCAAGGTAGATTGGCCGTCACAGTGCTACCCTTTTTGTCCCTCTCCGGAGATGGTACGGCGAGGGCGGGGAACCTGCCGTGGTGTCGATGGGAGGGGATAAAAGGGGGAGACGCCCTAACCACGAGGTCTTCAGGAGGATCTTCTTCACGCGCCCAGGCACCCTAGGCCTGACCGGAATGGAGTTGGAGTCCATCCCAGGCACCTTCAGCCTGGGGTGAGGTACTAAACCAGGAGGCCTGGGGCCCAGTGACTTCGACTGGGTCCCGCGAGGGTGGAGAAGTCCGAGGGTCCCTGAAGTGGATGGGGCCCATGTCTGAGGCGAGGAGGCCGTGGAGGTTACCCATTCGGAGAGTCTGGAGCAGCATCAACCCAGTGACGGATGGGCCTCTGGTAACTCCCTTGGAGGGACATCTTCCCCTGACAGGGGCCGCAACGCAGCGAAGGTACTCCTATCTATGTTCTCTTGAGTCGCTGGTAGAGACTCTCAAGCTCTAAGTCCTTTCAAGCTATGGCTATAGTAACCGCTGGTGAGATCGCAGTGGTTTAGCTGAGAATTAGGATAGTGCCTCGACCTGCTCATCCCCTGATCCAAATGTTAACAAGTCGCAACCAGTTGGCTACTAAAGCACTGTTTATTGTGAGATATGCAATAAAACAAGAGTTGGACTGTGATCGGTGTGTGGAACTCTGGTTAATGGGAGCAAAGGGAAGTGTTGGCACAACAGGACTTACTCCTTTACAGAAGCACATAGGCCCGAGGAAATATCTGGTACTGGCCTTCACCTCACCCACAGCTATGGGGAGGACATGGGCCATAGCGCATCTCACCCTGTCGTGTGACATACCCCTAGACAAAAGAGATGGGGTGAGGCCGCTACAATGGCATATGCGTAGATGTGCATGCCCAGAATCAGCGTTGGTGCCAGATGGCCTTTTTAAAGAATGCTCTATCTCAGTGTCAGCGTTAACTGGTTTTCATCTTGCTCCTTGTACCCTGACATGTGCTCTGCATGTGATTCCTGTTATCGACCCACCTTACTCTAGACCTGATTTGGATTCTGTTGTACCCATTCCTAACCTGGGCCCTACTGCTGACCTTGATCCGACTCCAAATTTGGTACTTTGTTGTCTGCTCATTGCTGACCTTGGCTTGATCTGTGTGTAAGCAGGTTGAAATGCTGGTTAGTGAGACAGGAGTTATCCTGTTTCCCACACTTTTTACTGAGCTCTGCCTCTTTCCCCATGCTCATAATAAAAGGGGGGAGGGCTCTGCCCCTGGAAAGTCAGTTTGCATGGGACAGAAGACACACACACAGGACACAGCATGTAATCTCCAGCCACATCACAGAGCTGCTGCAGCTGCCAGAGATAGCCTTGTCTGCCTCTAGGAACCTTCCACATGTAGGGGGATTGCTGGGACCTGCAGCCCCCCACAAAGAACACCAGCTCTAGATATCTGCCACTGTGGACTCTGCTGTGTATGAAATCTTACCTGTGCAGCTACCCTCAGGCAGCCACAAGCCTGAGTTAGGGATTCGTTTAGTGAAAAGACTGTGCACTTTGTTTTGGAACTGGTATGCTGAGAGTTTCCAGTAAAGCTTTTGAAGCTTTGTCCTAGCCTGGTCTGATGTTACTTAAAGGGGTGCATGGTGGTAATGGCGTATGAAAGAACAGGGCCTGTAATGCACACAGGGTGAAGTGGTGACATGCTATTGCTAGGGGCAACAAGTACAAGAGAAGGATGATACGACAGACAGCAGGAGAGCGGTATCGGCAGGGTTCACAGGTCTCAGACATAGTGAAGGAAGCAGTCGGTGCCCCAGTAAATGGGACTGGACCCACGTGACGGAGATCCTAGGGACCTAGCCGTATGGTACTGAAGAGAAAAAAGGTAATTATGCATGCATGGAGTCCACGATGGTGCTCGCGGGATCCCTTTCTGTCACTGGGTGATAGGTGGCAGAGTCAAGCTTGATTGGTAAAAACGGGACTCTGTAGTGTCTCCTTCAAAATGTCACCAAATGCATCCTGAACAGGTGTATGTGTCATGGGACTGGGAGGCGTCTGTATGACAACGTCAGATTATGATACAGAGACACCGTGGTGTACAACCGACACTTCTAAGTTGGGGTACCACCATAATGTTAATGTCATATGAACGCGGCCCAGCCTGGGCATTAGCGAGGGTCTGGAGGAGGGAGAAGAGAGAACACAAAAAGGCCCATGTGCACTGGGCGAGTTGGCCCTGACCACATTAGGCGCAGGTAGTTCTAAAGAAAACTACAGCTAGAAAAGCGTCCTACATGTTCTATTGAATTCCCCTCATGAAGTTTTATTTTGCAATATTTCATAAATATATGTGTAGTACTACCCCCGTTTAAGTTTTAGGCCTGTACTCTGCCTATCAACCTCTGTAACTTTGGCTCGACTCCCCTTGGCACAACTGGATAATAACAAGAATGTGATTGTGGACCCCTAGAAGGCTATAGAGGGCCACAATGAGATCACAAAACAATAAATATAATTAAATATTGTTACCTCGTTTGTCTTTTGCAGCTGTGTGGCAGGAAAACCACACAGCTGCAAAAGACAGAGTCCCACACAAGGAGTAGTTCAACCAAGAAGGAATGTTTTGACTTGGTAATGAAAGAAGATTATACATATTACATTTGACTCAAACAGATCCCTGAGAGAATTCACTGGCATACACACGCATAACAGTTCTAGGGTTTCTTTAAAGTCAGACCAGAAGAAGTGCAAGGTGGAGGAATCTCCCACTTGAATGGTATATACAGTGGGATTCTTCTCCACCAAATCCAACCCAGCTGACTAAACAGCACAACAACAATAAGTAAATGCAGCAATGTATTTACGCATGCAGATTCAACAAGCTATCTGGCTCCCTCTTGTGGGAAGCTTTTCTGGCACGTGTCCTGCTGTATAAACCTAGTCAGTGAGCTGTACTGATGATTGATTCTAAAAGTCTCCAGTAATCTTCGCTAGCTTTTGTTGGTGCACTTTAGTATTTGTAATCCAGAGAAAAGGTGAAGAAAGGTTAAACAGTTAACATGTGTGGTGAAAGGGACAAATGGAATGCTGATCCTTCCCAAAGCGCTAACTCAATCCTGAATGTAGCGTGACTCTGCTTGCGGTACTGCAGTTACCAGCAAGCGTAAGTGAATAAGTAAAGTTATGGAAGTCACCTTCCTGCGACACAGTTAGTTGTATTGGTGGGCAGGTGCCTCTCACCACATGAAGCCTCGCCTCACTGGTATCCTCCGACAGGGCCCTCTTGGTTCGCAGCCTCCGGACGAGTCGTGGTCCCTGGTCCTCCGCTTAGCTGGTCACAAGGCGTGGATGGATCAGTGACCCTGGATGCTCAGGAGTGTGGAGCCGTCCCTCTCCCTGGTCTGATCAGCTGGGCTGCAGCCGGAATCCCTCCGACAGACAATCCGGCCTCCGTCACTTTGGGCCTAGGCTTTTCCGGCCTAAGCACCCTCGCTGCAGGCCTCTTGCCGCTTGCAAGCAGCCTCTTGCCTCTTGCAAGAGACAGAACACAAACCCCGCCTTCCCTTTTAAAAGGTCCTCCCAGCAGGCAGTGCGTGGCGCCACGCTCCTTCACATCACAGTGGCATTGTGGGTCTTCTAGTCTATTTTTGACCCATAGCAATAGAGTCTCTGTCTCTCCGCACCACAAGGTCCGTCATGCATTGTCCTTACCATAGCTAAACCCAAAAACTTGCAGCAGTATGGGGCAAACGGACAATGAAAAGAGCTAAGTTCTTATAGGCACAAACTGTAGTCCATAAGCTACGTGCAAAAGTAACACCTTGCTACATATGAATTTCTATGTCTAACAGCTCTCTAATATTCATGACCAGCTTAATATGAC
Organism: Rana muscosa; assembly: GCA_029206835.1. NCBI lineage: Eukaryota > Metazoa > Chordata > Amphibia > Anura > Ranidae > Rana > Rana muscosa. The sequence goes on from CM055118.1 coordinate 785,850,439, forward strand.
AATAAGTACACTATGGGTTGGATTTACTAAAGGCAAATCACGTGCAAGCAAAAATGCTGTTTTGTATTTTCCTTGCACCTGATTGGGTATTCTTTACAAAGTGAAGCTTCACCACATTCAGCTCTGGCAAAGTACACAGTCTGTAATCTGATGTTGTATTTGTTTTTAGCAATCATCAAATAATCAGAAAAAAAACTATCAAACTAAACAATCATAAACATAACAACAGCAGTCCATATAATCGCAAATGTAGTAGTCCCATTCAACTAGTGATATATATCACTCCCAGGTAAGTGCTGCAAGAACACGCAAGTCAAGTAGAAAACACGTCCGCCACAGTGAATCCCTTATGGGCAAATTCTCACCTTCCTGTATTGACCCCCACAACAAAGGTCAATATGTGCTCCAACACTAGATGGACTCCTTTCTTCATAAATCAGTAAGGACTCTGGACTCTTGGAGAACCTCAGCAGTAGAGATGGGCTGAACACCACATGTTTGGTTCACATCAGAACTCCTGAAAGGGGAAAAGGTTCTGCCCCGAACAACGAACGCCATTGAAGTCTATGGGAGCCGAACACGAGAAATCAAAAATAACAATTTTGAAGGCTTATATGCAAGTAATTGGCCATAAAAAGGGTATGGGGGCCCGGGTACTACCTGGGGGACATGTATCAATGCAATTTTTTTTTTAAATAGCAGTTTGTAGGAGCAGTGATTTTAATGATGCTTTAAAGTGCAAAAAAATAAATAAAAAATTCCTTTAAATATAGTGCCTAGGGGGTCCCCTTAGTCTGCCTGTAAAGTGGTGCATCTAGAGCATATATAGAACAGGCTGCAGCAAAAATAAAATTTCTAAAGAAAAAAAACTGGTCAAATCACATTTAAGTTGACTCACGGTTGCAATTTTTGACACCTGGCTATTGAAAAAAAGAAAGAAAGAAAAAACAGTGTGGGATCCCTCCCGAAATCCATGCCAGAACCTTATCTGAGCAGGTCAGGAAAGGGGGGGGGGATGATCGAGCAGAACCCCCTCTCCTGAACCATACCAGGCCACATACCCTCAACATGAGGGGGAGGCTTTGGGACAGGGGGGGCTTTATCCCCCACCCCAAAGCACCGTATCCCCATGCTAATGGGGACAAGGGACTCTTTCCCACAACCCTGGGCTCTGGCTGTGGGGGTCTGCAGGCAGGGAGTTTTAGGAAGCCCCCCCATGTGAATGGGTATGGTACCCATTCATACATTTTACCCCTACCCATTCACCAAAATATTTTACAAAAAGTACGGTAATAAAAACAGAGACGGTGTTTACAATTCCTTTATTAAAAAAAAACAAAAAAACAGTGTCCCCCCGATGTAAATCCATCGTCATCATGATGTCCGCCGCACCCGAAAAAAGAAAAAAAAAACACTCCGCACTCAATAATGGCTGACCCCCGAATGCCTCCTATGACGGTTTTTCATTCCTTTTTCAGGTGCGGCAGCGTGATGATGGATTTACAACGGGGGACACTGCTTTTTTATTTTTAATAAAGGAATTGTCAAAAACTGTCCTTGTGTTTTTATTACTTTTTTGACAGGTTTTTGGGTGAATGGGTGGGGGTACTATACCCAATACTCATTCTTAAAGGGGGCTTCCAGATTCTGATAAAACATTTTTATTATTCAGCTGTCAACGGGTAAGCCCATTGACAGCTGATGACTTTATCGATCAGACATGAGCCATATATAGCTTTAAAAAGTTCCCATCTGCAAACTTCAAGGTGGATGGCAGTGGATTGGATCTTTTAATGTAAGCTTCCACTGTCAGCTTGCTCTCTTTCTCAGTGCCGTGAGGCCACTCCCTATCGGTTATTACCCACAAATAAAATATTGGTGATAGCGCAGCATTTATTATTTTATACACATAAAAGTGATTTTTTCCACTTCATGCTTGCAGCTTTAATTATTCACAGGCTTGTGTGCAGATAATCACATACAGAAAAAAGTACCGTACATAGTCTATTTTTCTTCAGTAAATCCACCCGTGTCTACACAGTGAAATAAAGGCAAAAAGCGAATTATATAGTGAAGATATTGCAAATTTCTACACTTGCATTGACAAATGTACACATCAAAATAACACAAAAAAAAATCAGGAAATTCCTTTTTTATCTGTGATCGCAGAGACATGTAATACATGGAAACAGATCAGTTGCCCTTATCATCTACAATAAGACTGCCTGCTGAGCTTAGCACTGACATGCAGGGTAGAGGACCGAAAACAAAGAGTCAGTAAACCCATCTAGCTAATGTGTTTTCTTTCTATCTCTTCATTGTGGCTTATGAACTACGCAATCTGCAGGTAGAAATAAGTCAATAGCTCTAATGCCCTGTACACACGATCGGTTTTCTGATGGAATTTTCAGTCGGAATTCCAATGAAGCTGACTTTCATCAGTCTTGCCTACACACCATCAGACAAAATTCCGTCCAAAACGCTGTGATGTAAAACACTCCGACGAGCTGAAAAAAATGAAGTTCAATGCTTCTGAGCATGCGTCGACTTGATTCTGAGCATGCGTGGGTTTTTTCTCCAATGGAGTTCCACACAGACAATCAGAATTTCCTATCGGTTTTTTTTCCATCCGAAAAATTTAAAACATGTTCTATTTTTTAACACTGATGGAAAAAAGTCCGATGGGGCCCACACACGATCGTTTTTTCCGATAAAAAAAGTCCATCGGACTTTTTTCATCGGAAAAAATGACTGTGTATACAGGGCATAATCCTATAGCTTCCCATGAAATCTTAAACCAATACAATTAGATGAAAGAAGCACTCTTTGCTGAGCAAATGCATGAGGATAGCATTCAAAAGCAGAGGCGTATCTAGCGAAAATGGCGCCTATGGCAAGCACTGAAAATGCGCCCCTTTTAAAACATTTGAAACCCTACTTTCAGATAATGCTGTCAGTATATACAGTTATATAGGGAGAACAGTAGGTTAGTGGTTGGCACTTGCCTCACTTGGTTTGAATCTGGGCCAGGAAGCTATCTGCATGGAGTTTTCATGTTCTCTTTGTGTGGGCATCCTCCAGGTACTCCAGTTTCCTGGCACATTCCAAAGCCATGTTGGTAGGTGATGGTCACCTGTCTGTATGAAGTGGCAATGTATATGGCCAATCACATTCTGCATGCCACCCCCATGTCCGAAAAATTATTTAAGATGATCTCTGGCCCAAAATCTGCCAAGAGCTGGACAGGACTGAATGGAAGTATACATAGATATGTGTAGGGTCCTCTAGGATTGTAGGGTCAGTGTAGAATGTGATCAGCCATGTACACTGCCAGTCTGTACACAGGGTACAATTCACCTACCTGCATGTGTTTGGAGTGGGAGAGGAACCCCACAGGGAGAACATGCAAACTCCATGCAGCTAGTGTGCTGGGCAGGAGTGAAGCCATATATATATATATATATATATATATATATATATATAGAGCATGTAGAGTCCAGAGGCATGCCCAGGATGCAGGCCAACAATAAAATGTCAAGGACAACATAAAGCAGACAGGCAGTGTCAGCAGGCATGGCCGGCCACCTATCCCCCATGTTAGTGTAGAAATGGAAGGAGAGGCACTTACCTAGGAGGAGCAGTCTATGAGTCTGCTTGTACTCCCTCTTCTGCTCCTTCAGTACCGATCTATGCTCTTGCTGACTTTCTTGGCCTCCTTCTCCTCCAGTCAGAGTTTGTCCCATCCCTTCTGCAGAGAATGTTGCTGTTGATGGTGCACCTGCTGGCCCTTGCTGGGCTTGTGCTGCTGCTTATTGCTGTCCCCAGTGCCGCTGGTGCTATCTCCCCAGTTCTGCATTAGTAGAAGCAGCCCGTCTGGAACTTTCCCCTCTCTAGTCGGTTTACAGAGCTCCCCCCCCCCTGAGCTGCTGCTGTGATCCTCAGGTCCCTGGCTCTCATAGGCACTAACAGCTCCAGGGGGCTGCTCGGTGTCCGAGTTGGTGGGGGCGTTGGAGATGGAGCCGCTAGAATCACCGAACAGCCATGGTCGGAGGCTGTAGCAGAGGTCCATGGCTCAGGAGATGTACACGTGCTGGAGCTCGGCAATCAATCAAGGGATCCTCCTCAGTGACGGCGACCTCACCTCACGTGACGTCACCGACCCGCTCGCGCTCGGGGAGAAGATGGAAGCAGGCTCCAGGGGAGGGCTGGCAGCCTTAGGCCTGGGGGGCAAGTCCAGTCAAGTGGCCCATTGAACCATCAATGCAGCCTGATCAGTGCCCATTAACGTAGCCTCACCAGTGCAGACAGTGCCCATCAGTGCAGCCTGATCAGTGCAGACAGTGCCCATCAGTGCAGCCTCACCAGTGCAGACAGTGCCCATCAGTGCAGCCTCACCAGTGCAGACAGTGCCCATCAGTGCAGCCTGATCAGTGCCCATCAGTGCAGCCTGATCAGTGCAGCCTTATCAGAGCCCATCAATGCAGCCTCACCAGTGCAGACAGTGCCCATCGGTGCAGACTGATCAGTGCCCATCAACGCAGGCTGATCAGTGCCCATCAACGCAGGCTGATCAGTGCCCATCAATGCAGCTTCACCAGTGCCCATCAATGCAGCCTCATGAGTGCCCATCAATGCAGCCTCACCAGTGCCCATCAATGCAGCCTCACCAATGCCCATCAATGCAGCCTCACCAATGCCCATCAATGCAGCCTCATTGGTACCCATCAATGCAGCCTCACCAGTGCCCATTAGTGCAGTCTCGCCAGTACCCATCAGCACTGCCTCACCAGTGCCCGACAATGCAGCCTCACCAGTGCAGCTTATCAGTGGCCAACAGTGCGGCCTCATCAGTGCCCATCAGTGTAGCATATCAGTGCAGCTTAAGGCTACTTTCACACTGAGGCGCTTTGCAGGTGCTATAGTGCTAAAAATAGCGCCTGCAAAGTGCCCTGAAAGAGCCTCTCCTTTCACTCCAGTGTGAAAGCCCGAAGGCTTTCACACTGGAGCGGTGCACTGGCAGGATGGTAAAAAAAGTCCTGCAAGCCGCATCTTTGAGGCGCTGTAGAAGCGGTGTATACACCGCTCCTACAGCGCCCCTGCCCATTGGAATCAATGGGCAGCGCTGCCGAGCCGCCAACAAAGAGCCGCTGCATCGGCGCTTTGCGGGCGGTTTTAACCTTTTTTGGCCGCTAGCGGGGGTTAAACCCTGCTAGCAGCCAAATAGTGCCGCAAAAACGACAGTAAAGCGCCGCTAAATATAGCAGTGCTTTACCGCTGATGCCTCAGTGTGAAAGTAGCCTTAGAGTGCCGCCTAATCAGTGGCAATGAGTGCAGCCTCAACCTCCTTAATGAGTTTGCATTGATTTCAGCATGCATGGAACACTTTGCACATGCTGAACTCAATGCAAACTCGTTAAACAGACCACATTCATTGAAAGTTCATTAATATACAGATCATGATTTTGCAATAAAGTGATTCATGCTGCAAACTCATTAAACAGTCCACCTTCAGTGAAAGTTCATGTACTGCAAAGTTTGCAAAACATGAACTTTCACTGAAGGGAGACTGTTGAGTTTGCAGCATGGATCACTTTATTGCAAAATCATGATCTGACTGTGTATCATCATAAGAGTAATTTATTACATTTTACCTTCTGTCCTTGCCAGGGGGTTCTCCTCGTGCTTCTCTCTCCTCCTCCTCCTGTCATCAGACAGACCCCTCCCCAAGAGAGGATGCAGTGGACCACAGCCGCACGGAGAGGGTGGGCGGAGCTATAGGCTCCGCCTCCGCCAGTCGAATATGTCGGCTGCTAATGGAGGAGGGCGCTCTGTACTACCTAACCCCCCTCCCCCCCGCCCTCGGCCCCGCCCCCCGCATACACATTCACAATACTTGCAACTAGTACCGCCGCACTGCACAGCCACAGACAGAAAAAAAAAAAAGTAAACACAGGCTAAGGCAGCGCGGCCGTTTTATCAATAAGGTAGGCTTCCTGGGGGGAAATCTCCACCCATCCCCCCGCCCAGTCCACCAGCGCAGAGGAGGAAAGCTCCGCCTCCGCCAGTTAGCCGAATGACGGTCTGGAGATGCAGTGGACGGTCCCACTCATCTATAAGCATGGGGGCGCCCGCGCCTGTCACTCTCCTATACACTGCCATCCAGATCCAGCCAAGTAAGAGTGAAGTGCTGTGCCGCCGCCGGGGGCTATAGTGCGGGAGGCAGCCCGCAGGAGGACAGGTGCGGGTGGGATTTTTTTTTTTTCGTTTAGTTTATTTTGCCGCCCCCCCCCCCCCCCAGGGCGCCCATGGCACTTGCCATGGAGTGCCATACCCTGGATACGCCACTGTTCAAAAGTCCTGTAAATGCACCATTATCTTCTACAAGTATCTCATCACAGTCATTTCTATAAAACAGTGGTTCTTAACCATTTCAATTGTGTACCCTTGGCAGCCCAATTTCTATAAAGCAACATGTTTGTAATTAATATATTTTCTTCTTATAGCATGTAATTAATATAGTTGCTGTTATCTTAATTTATATATTAAAACTAAATAAATGGTACATGGCATTAAAAGACAATGGGTTAATAATAAAGGTGAACAAACAGTGCATTTATTATTATTATAAAGGTTTATATAGCGCCAACAGTTTGTGCAGAGTTTTACAACATGGGGGCAGACAGTACAGTTACAATACAATTCAATACAGGAGGGATCAGAGGGCGCTGCTCATTAGAGCTTACAATCTAGAAGGGAGGGTCAAGTGGAACAAAAGCTAATAGCTGTGGGGGATGATCAGATGGAGAAAATGAAAATACAGTTGTTAGGTGTGGGTAGGATAGGCTTCTCTGAAGAGATGGGTTTTTAGGGATCGTCTAAAAGATAATAGGCTAGGAGATAATCAGACAGATTGGAGTAAGGAGTTCCATGGGATTGGAGAGGCTCTGGAAAAGTCCTGGCGGCGAGCATGGGAGGAGGTGATAAGGGAGCTAAAGAGCAGGAGGTCTTCAGAAGAATGAAGAGAACGATTAGGTTGGTATTTTGAGACTAGGTCAGTGATGTAGCTGGGGGCAGATTTGTGGATGGCTTTGTAAGTAGTTTTTAGTATTTTTGAATTTAATTTGTTGGGTGAGCTGAAGCCAGTGGAGGTATTGACAGAGAGGAGTAGCAGACTTATGCCTCGTACACACGGCCGAGAATCTCGTCAGGAATTTTTTTTTCGTTTTTCTTGACGAGATTCTTGGACAAGAAACTTGTCCCGGCCGAGTGTACACATGCTCAGTTCAAAGAACCCGCGGTTCACTATGCCTAGGAAGCTACCGCGCATGCGTCGAAGTCGAAGTCATTTCGAGCATGCGTGGGTTTCCACGGCGACAGGTAAGTGTACACACACTCGGGTTTCTCGTCGAGAAACAGGCCGACGAGAAACCCGACGAGAAAACTGAGAGCAGGTTCTCTATTTTTCTCGTCGAGATTCTTGTCGGTTTTCTTGACAAGATAACTGAAAGCCACGTACACACGACCGATTTACTCTGCAAGAAAGCTCTGCCAGCAAGTTTCTTGCTGGTTCTTGCCGAGAAACTTGGTCGTGTGTACGAGGCTTTAGAGCAATTGCTAAGGTGGATGAGTCTGGCAGCAGCATTCATGATGGATTGAAGGGGGGATAGACTATGTAGAGGTAAGCCAATAAGGAGGGAGTTGCAATAGTCGAGGCGAAAGATGACCAGGGAGGGAATTAAGAGCTTTGTTGTGTCATTGGTTAGAAAAGGGCATATTTTGGAGATGTTGCGTAGGTTGAAGTAGCAAGATTTGAACAGTAATTGGACGTGGGGCTTAAAGTAGAGTTCAGAGTCTAGGACTACACCTAGAACTTTGGCATGTTGGGATGGGCTTATAGTTGTGCCATCAATTTTGACAGAGAGATCAGGGTACATTAAAAACCCAAAAGATACAATGAATTCTACCAAGAAACATGTTCACAGATACACAATCAGTACTGTACTAAAACCACCATACATATGTCAATAGATATCAAATTAACAAAAATAAACCCTTGTGCTGTTATTTCCTAGCCTTCACCCAACAAATATATAAATCCAGTAGCTGCTAACACTATATGCCACTCTCATGCAAAGACTAAAGGAAAAACAATGCAGTGGTTATGGTAGCGCTGCACTGTTTTTGATTTTGATGTCCATAGATATAATATACACTACCGAGCTAATGAATAAGCCTGTAAGCTTACCCCTAATGGACACTAGACTTGTGCACAACGGAAACATTTGTTTAGTTTCGGTTCGTTTCTTTTCAGTCCTGTTGATTCGTAATCGTTCGTAATTTTGCTAGACGGGATTTTTCGTGTTCAGACTAATTCGTACTTTCGGTTGTTTTTTGTTGATTCTGGACACAACTCCTAATTTCGTAACTTTTTTTGGGTTCGTTGATTCGTAATTTTCCGTGTCTCTCTCACAACGACGCTGCCTATTATGCCTTAAGCCCTGTACACACGATCGGTTTGTTTTCATCGGACAAACCGATCGTGTATGGTACCCATCGGTCTTTTTTCCATCGGTTTTAAAAAATAGAACATGTTTTAAATTTTTCCGATGGATCAAAAACCAATAGCAAATTTCGATCGTCTATGGGCAAGTCCATAGGTTAAAAAACCCACGCATGCTCAGAATCAAGTTGACGCATGCTCAGAAGTATTGAACTTAATTTTTCTCGGCTCATCTGAGTGTTTTACGTCACCGCGTTTGGAACGGTCGGTTTTTTGACTGATGGTGTGTAGGCAAGACTGATGGAAGTCAGCTTCATCGGATTTCCGATGCACAAAACCATCGGATTAGAATCCATAGGATATCTGATCGTGTGTACGAGGCTTAATGTGCTTCGAATAGATTTGTACTTTGACTGCTGAGGCGCAATGAGCCCAGGTACCATTAACCGTAAAATATATGTATTATAAACCTTCCCCCCCTTGCCCCCTCACCCTATTGAATAAAACGCTTACAACCATTAGGTTGGAAAGGGCAAGGCCACAGCTTTATTGATTCCAAACATAACATTTGAACAACATTCAACAAGTGCCAGTCACAGTTGTACTGTGAGCACTTAATACCAAAGGGGGGTGGGAGGGGCCTGTCCTTACCATAAGTGCTGGACAGGCCGCCTACTTCCGATATCCATCAAGGCCATGGCCCTTTACCGGCATTTTATGCTGGCAAGGTCAAGAGAAACCGCAGCAAGCTGTGACACACCACCGAGAGAAGGGGCGGGAGGGTGGGCAGCTCTTCCCAGCACGTCTTCCGAAAGGACCCCAGAATTCCCTGGGGCAGTCCTTTACCCGAGCTCAGACCCAACCCAGCCCCCACATTGACCAATCCTTGGGTGACCAACGCTTTGTCCTGCACCTGGCCATGCCCCCATCAGTCAAGGCTCTCTTTCCCTAGGGGGGGTCAAGAGGCCTTCATTCTAAATACATAGCGGTTATTTGTAACGATTTGATATCTCGTATTTTACTTTCGTTTTTTACATGCGGCTATAGCCTCTGCCCCTGTACACCATTTTGAGAGGGAGTTCAGCATGGTGAGGGAGAAGCAGAGAACAGAGCAGAGTGTTATTGTGCTTCGAATGGATTCGTACATTCGTAACTTTTTTCATAACGAATTATGCCGAAGACATTCGGGCATTCGCTATTTGCGATATAATTTATTTCGGATTCGGTTTTATTTGTAATTGCTTTGTTCAGAAATTCGAATACTTCCGAATGTCCAAAAGTTGCTAAATTCGGACGAATTTCGATTCGTTACGAAACAAATTGCACAAGCCTAATGGACAAATTTTTTTGCAAACTACTTAATCATTCAACAGATATTATCCAGGTTCAATAGCCATTTACTGCCTTGATTCACAGTGTAATGTTATTCATTGACTCCAGCAGGAACACTGTCTCCCTTAGCTCTTCTTCTCTAGGCTCTCCCCCTGTCAGCTCCTTTCCAGTGTCAAGGTTCTCCCCCAAGCCTAGAGTGTGTTGTGCTGGCTGCCCTGTCCTCTTCCTGCTGCTGAACTTCTGGCACTGTTTAACATCTTCGGGGCACTGGGCTCATCTGCATTAAAAATGATCCCTACATGGACACACCCCCTCCTTCTTCCACTGAGAAAAGTTCTTCCATTGATTACAGTGTCTGTAACACAATCTGTAAATGGGGGAGAGAATCCTGTGACTAATCAGACTCGCCCCTATTTACAGATCGCTTTACAAGCAGTGCAATCAGTGAAAGAACTTTTTTTAAATGAAGGAGGAAGAAGGAGGGGGTCCCTGCCAGATAATTTTTAGTGCAGCCGAGACCGGAGACCCTAAGCTGTTGGGTTGGCCATACATTATACAATTTTCCTTTAGATTTACATACCTCCCAACTTTTCCAACTCTTAAAATCCGACTGGCTCGTTTGTCATCCCGCGCGCTGCGCGTTCCTCCACTTCCTGCTGTGCCTTCCTGCTCTGCGGGAAAAAATTAAGTCTCGCGGGTCTGCGGGAAGGAGGGGCCTGTGCAGGAAAAACCTGCAGGATCCGTGCCAGTTGGGAGGTATGGATTTACCAAAACCATATAATAGGAGGTGAAACCTAAACACTTTCAATTTGTATGCAATCAGGCAGGCCCTTGCACTACATAGTAAAGAAAACTGAATAAGAATATTGTACGGTGTATGGTCAGCTTTAGCCCCCCACAGTGCTGGAAATTGAGCAGCAGGAAAAGGATGGGGCACACCTGCAGGGAAGATTTCTACAGCATCCAGCAGTCTGTATATCATGAGACATACACTATATTACCAAATGTATTGGGACACCTGCCTTTACACGCACATGAACTTTAATGGCATCCCAGTCTTAGTCTGTAGGGTTGTAGTGTGTCTATGGGAATGTTTGACCATTCTTCCAGAAGCGCATTTGTAAGGTCAGGCACTAATATGATCGAGAAGGCCTGGCTCGCAGTCGCCACTCTAATTTATCTCAAAGGTGTTCCATCGGGATGAGGTCAGGACTCTGTGCAGGCCAGTCAAGTTCCTCTACCCAAAGCTCGCTCATCCATGTCTTTATGGACCTTGCTTTGTGCACTGGTGCGCAGTCATGTTGGAACAGGAAGGGACCATCCCTAAACTGATCAGACAAAGTTGGAAGCATGAACTTATCCAAAATGTCTTGGTATGCTACTGCCTTAAGAGTTCCCTTTACTGTAACTAAGGGGCCAAGCCCAAGCCCTGAAAAACAACCCCACACCATAATCCCCTTCTCCACCGAATGATTTGGACCAAAGCACAAAGCAGGGTCCATAAAGACATGGATGAGTGAGTTTGGAGTGAAGAAACTTGACTGGCCTGCACAGAGTCCTGACCTCAACCTGATAGAACACCTTTGGGATGAATTAGAGCGAGACTGCGAGCCAGACCTTCTCGTCCAACATCAGTGCCTGACCTCACAAAAGTGCTTCTGGAAGAATTGTCAAACATTCCCATAGACATTCCTAAACCCTGTGGACAGCCTTCCCAGAAGAGTTGAAGCTGTTATAGCTGCAAAGGGTGTGCCAACTCAATATTGAACCCTACAAAATAAGACTGGGATTCCATTAAAGTTCATGTGCGTGTAAAGGCAGATGTCCCAATACTTTTGGTAATATAGCTTACTTCATTGCAGGTAAATAATTTATCTAAAACTGTACAGAGAAAAATGTTTGTAGCTAAATTTCACCTTTAAGAAGAGAAGTGGGCACCTGCAGAGTGCATGGCAACATGCTGTGACTGCTGAACTAGGCAGAAGGAGTGTGTCAGATCATTCCAGTGTAGCGGGGTGTTGCTTGACGAACCCAGAGACTACCATACCCAGGGTGCATTGCCCCGCGCAAGGACTGCTGGGATGGGCTATTTAACCGAGGGGCGGACCGGAGTACGGTCTCTTTGGACATCGCCCGCCCAGCAAGTGGAACTCTGTGTGCTGAGTCTGTTGTTCCGGACAGGGCCTGAAGTTTAGGCCTTGTGCTTCCAAAGAGCCTTCCGTTTCCACTGAGGAGCCTGAGGGATGTCTCATCCTGCTACCCATCTACCACTTCCAGGAGGACTGAAGACCCGGGTGTCATGGAACCTGTGTACCAAGACACAGCGACGGAAGATACGGATGTGGACTGGTCGGGTTGGGTGAGAGAGCACCTGCTCAGAGATTAGTACAGAATCTGTAGGCCCAGTGTTTGTTGTTCGGGACTCACTAGTTAGCGTTTGCATCTGCACACCGGAGGGACAGTGCATTGAATAGCATTAGTGACTTTACTTTATTCCTCAAGTTTATAAGTACCTATTCCTGTGGATTACAATCTTGTCTTCAAAAGTGCACCACCATTTGCTAGCGAAGATCCATCTCCACGGAACTTACACATAGAACAGTCAGGCCTGACTTCTAAATTTAGACATTGCTGGGCGCCATCTTGCCCACGAGGGAGGGGAGCTGCAAGCGAGGTCTGCTAGTTGTGTGTGTACAGAATTGTATATCTGTCTATTGCTGAATACCTTTTATTGCAGGGCTCTGCATAAGCTAATGTATACAGTTTATCTGCTTAACCATTTCGTTCAGTAAAAATACAAGGATTAAGCAGACAAGTTGTTGGTGTAATTACTTTATTGAGGGGACGGTCAGTGTCAGTTATACCATATCACTGCGTGCATTTATTGCCGGATTGCGTGACCTACAGTTACAGGTCTCACAATCCTATCATCCCCTACTAGCTGTGCCAAGGGAGGGTAGAGCCAATTGCTGGGGGTTGACAGTGGTGTGTTACAGGCCTGAAACATCATACTAGCGGCTCTCTTAGCTGGGGGTATCGCTATACCAGTCTTTCTCCTCTTGCCCACCAAAGCCTGTGCTGCCGCTGCCTAGTACTAGTAGTGACCAAGCAACACTTTGCTTACAGTCACATGTATGCCACTACCTTTACCCACCAGTATTCAGTTTGTTTTGCATACCTCTAAATGTCCCCGATGTACCCCTGGGAGTATACATACCCCAGGTTGGGAGCCAATGTTTTAAATGTAACCAAGAAGCACATGTTTAAAAAATGTATTTCTGATCATTGTTTTATTACCTTCATTTTAATTTATTGTTGGATAATAGTGTATGTGCTTGTCTAAAAGTCTAAAGCTTCTCAGTATCTATCTATGCAACAGTCATTTGCTGTGAATGTATGGATGTAATCCAAATAGAACATCACAGCAACTAAACGGAACAGTTATAATAAGATATTTGTATTCATAACCAATTACTTTATTGCTCAGAACAATCTATGGAAATTTAGAGAAAGAACAGGACACAGTGTACTAGTGACATGCTGGCTTCATGCATCTCTTCATCATGAAAAATGTTCTCTCCCTTAGAGATAGTAATCTACTTCAGCATTTAGTACCTTTTTAGGCTGGGTTCACACCAGGACCATATGCATTACGTGATGTTCCGTGACATTAAAGCGCGTTACAAATTCCGCTTCACTTGACTTGAATGGCTAAATGCAGGTGATAGCAACCAAAATACAGGACAGTTGACATTTTTACAATGTAAAGCAACTCAATGCATTAGTGTGAACGGGCCCCACTGAAATCAATGTATTTTCTCTTGTTCATACATTTTGCTGCACTGCAAAGTTCCTGACTATTATTCATATAGGGGGTGGCTGGAGAGAGCGGGCGGCACCCGTGCACCCTTAACGCACGGCCACTGAGGCCTCAGAGCCTAGGAGGTATGCAAACTGTGTGCCTGGATGCCATGTGGGCCTGAAAGAGTTTTGCTAAAGTCAAAGAGGTAGACAGAGAAACAATCAAACCTCTGCTGTGCTCCATATGATGTGTAATGTTCCTGGATGCTGAGAAGAGCTAGAAGAGCTTTGGGTATTTCACTCTCCTGTCCTATCAAGTTAAATTAAATAGTTTAGAACTGCAACTACAAGCCTGGACCTGCATTCCTTCCAGTGTTGCCAACCCCCTGAAGTGAAATTTACTGGCAAGGATGCCAAAATTTCTGTACGGCACCAATTTCTTACTGGCAAAAATAATGAAGATTACTGGCAGAGACGCATTTTTTCCTGACGCTGCAAAACAGTACCTAAAATTACTGTTTTTAGTGCTAAACAGTGCAAATATCAATATTTCAACTATAAACACACAGCTAATGCTAATATCAATGTGTTTAAGTTAAACAAAAGTAAAAAAACATATTTCTCAATTTACATGAAGGTTAGGTTACTATAACCCAGCCAGCACAGAGTTCCCACTTACATCAGAGTCTGCAGGATGCCCCCTTACAGTGCAAGGGAACTCTTATGTAAAGGGGAACTCTGCAGATCATGATGTAAGGGGGAACTCTGATGTGGAGGGGGGCTCTGGTGAATAGAGACCACCTTCCACAGAGTGAATACACTAAGGTAAGGGGGGGTACTAATATAAGGGGGAAACCTTTATATCAGTGCCCCCTTCATTATTGTATTCATTCACCTTCTTACATCAGTGACCCCCCCCCCTCAGAATGGCCTGGCGGCAGGCACTGTCACTGACCTCCTCTCAGGTGCACAGTGTGGGGCTCAGTCAGACAGCTCCAGCTTGGTGGCTCTGATCTCCTCTCCCCAGTCCACACGTCTGTTTCTTCCTGGGCCGTAACCCCCATCCCGGCGGCACTCCCACTCTTGACTCCTTTCTAGGATCCCCTCAGACTGTAGACATGACAAGAGATGGTCAGAGGCTGCGGACACGATACAGGAAGTAGACAGAGACTGCAGACACGATACAGGAGGTGGACAGAGGCTGCGGACATACTACAGGAGGTGGACAGAGACTGCGGACATACTACAGGAAGTGGACAGAGACTGCAGACACACTACAGGAGGTGGACAGAGACTGCGGACACACTACAGGAGGTGGACAGAGACTGTGGACACACTACAGGAGGTGGACAGAGACTGCGGACATACTACAGGGAGGTGGACAGAGACTGCGGACATACTACAGGGAGGTGGACACTGAAGAGACTGCGGACATACTACAGGAGGTGGACAGAGACTGCAGACATACTACAGGGAGGTGGACACTGGAGAGACTGCGGACATACTACAGGGAGGTGGACACTGGAGAGACTGCGGACATACTACTGGAGGTGGACAGAGACTGCGGACATACTACAGGGAGGTGGACACTGGAGAGACTGCGGACATACTACAGGAGGTGGACAGAGACTGCGGACATACTACTGGAGGTGCCGGAGACACTCTGCGGACATGATGGTGCCCTCCTCACCCCCTCAGAGTAGCCTCCTCCTCTGTCCACCACCGTATTACTTCTCCACATCATCAGTGTGCTGTGTCCTCCTCCTGTGCCCCTTTCACCTCTCCACAGGTCAGGGCAGCACTGTGCTGCCCTGACCTGTGGAAAGGTGCACAGGAGCCAGAGGAGGACACAGCACACTGATGATTTCGAGAAGTAATATGGTGGACAGAGAGCACATCAGTCTCTGTGTCCCCTGCATGGCACCATTGGCACGGCTTCACGCTCCAGGCTCACTCACTGACCCCCCCAGTTTCACTCACCTCGAGTCTGTCTGACTCTGTCCTCCACCCTGTCAGTGCTCCGCTCGCTCCTCCACCGGCACCTAGGATGATGAGTGCTACTGCTGACTGCAGGACTGAGGACTCGAGTCGCGCGGCTCACGCCAGCCGCTGTGGTCACGCCGGTGTAGTCAAAAATGGCGCCAGCGGCGCCATCATGTTACTGCGCGTGCGCCGCCCGGCCGAGCGTGAACAAGTTTCCCTGCGCTCGGCTGGCTTCGGAACGGCGCATGCGCAGTTGTATGGCCGGCTCGTGGCCATCTTTTTTATGGGCGCCGGTGCCCATAGCGGACATTAACGTACACCCCAAAAAAGGGGTTAAATTCACGTACCGTACGTAAATCTACGTACGGTTGGCAACACTGATTCCTTCTGAAAGAGAAAATAAGTGAGTTATGTGGAAAGCCCTCTTGTAACCCCAGGACTCCTTTAGATGCACTAAAGATTTATTGACACCAGGAAAATAGCTGTAACTCCCCTTTATCATATGTCCAGGATCTTCTAGTGACAATGGTGCTGCACCATCAGTGGATATAATGGTTGCAAGGGAGCAATTACTGTGTTTTAACTAAAATAATTTCATAGATGTGCTTCATTTATTATTTGATAGAACTATAAACAGTTATTTATACATTTAGTCTAACAAGCATAATTACCCCTGAAGAGATACCCACATAAGTCGAGGAAAGAGTAGGCAAGGTGGGAGTACTGTTGAGACATAAAGACATACCTCCCAACTTTTTGAGATAGGAATGAGGGACGCCTATCAGCAAAAGTATGCAGGCATAGGACACAACCCTTTGCCACGCCCCCTTAAAGGAGAATTGTACAAAAAACAAGATTGGTTAAACCCACAGGGGCTTTTTTTTACCACTACTATTCCTTTATATTGGCTTTTTGAAATTTTCAAATGCAGCAATTTAGAAATTGGATGAAAAGTTTAGCACTGGGAAACACTTTTTGATAGATAAAAATTGCATTTTATATACAATTATATAGATCAGAACAAAATGAGGGACAAATGAGGAGGAAAGAGGGACAGAGGGACATTGCTCCAAATCAGGGACAGTCCCTCGAAATCAGGGACAGTTGGGAGCTATGTATAGACATTCAATAAAGCAGTAGCCCACAGAAACCAATCAGATTTCACGTTACTGTAGCCAGGTCAGTAAAAGATTATGTGTGGTTACTATAGATTCCAGCATTTTGTACTTTGGTCATCATGTGGAGCTGCCGAGTTTGCTTTGTCAGCCAATTGTCTCAAGAAATGAGAAGCTTGCATAAGTATACATGTTTATGTAAATTGCACAGGGAACAGGGAGACTGGGTAGACAGCTTGTGATGCTGACTTATCTCAGGAAAAGGATCAATGATCCAATGGTGTTTTCAAACCTTCTCTCTTGGCTAGGGGCTGCTGCTTTAAACCCATAATAGTCGTTTGGCAATGATAACTGAGCAACTGAATGAATGAAACATATCACTAAGATCCTTGAATATATTTCAAGGGCTTCTACATAGTGTCAGGAAGCTCTTCATTCAAAAATCAAGCAACACATTCTGTGCTTATACTGGCAGAAAATCAGGCAACTGTGTAAATGAGAAGCTGTGCAGAGAAGGAAATACTAATAGTTCCCAGGAAAGATAATTGTAGTGCATTAAACAGAGTAATCAGATAGACATACAAGGAAAAGTGTTAGCCTAATGGTGTGTTAAGTTGCCTTTTTATACACATCTGCTTCCTGCGGAGAAATAAATAATTTATTTGCCCACTGATCAGTTTTTAGTAAATGTGGTCAGAAAGAGAATATGAAAAGCGGCAAGCATGATATTGTCAAGAACTAGTCATATATGGTCAGTGGTTCATAAAACCATATGGCTGCACTGTGCAGGATAAACGAGTGAAACAGACTATTTTTAGACAGTGACATTGCCCTTTCCTTACAGTTTGACAAGCGCTACGTCTGCATGTCCAGATGCAGAAGCAAGCCTATTTAATTCAATTTCCCACAATTTCCTGGGTTCCAGAATACACACAGGAAACATACGTGTCTCAGCTTTCCTCCCTGAGTAGCTCAGATAAGCTCCACGTGGTGAGCCAGAGGTAGCTGGGTAAATGAGCTTTAGATAGGTGAACAGCCCTCACTGTCAGAACCGGCATGTGGACAGCCAGGGGGAAGCCTAATAGCATGCAGCTTCTCCAGAAGACTCAGCTACTGTGGGGAGTCCCCAATCAATTGCTACCAGAGTACTCCAGGTTCAGTGGGGTGGCCCTATATCCTTGGGCCTGGGATCTCCCCAGCTGTTAACCTCTGTAACGGGGCGTGACCGTATGCGGATGTGGATGCGGGAGTGAGAGTGCGAGAGAGTTCCTTCCTCCCTCCACACTCCTCTCCCAACTAACCTCCACCCCCTGGCTGGGGGAGCTTCTGGATGCCCGGAGAGGAATGAGAGCAGGCGCGGATGCATAGGCGCAGTGACTCTGTGTGCGGTGGTTATTTGGAG
This sequence comes from Rana muscosa, assembly GCA_029206835.1. Classification (NCBI taxonomy): domain Eukaryota; kingdom Metazoa; phylum Chordata; class Amphibia; order Anura; family Ranidae; genus Rana; species Rana muscosa. The sequence goes on from CM055118.1 coordinate 785,868,572, forward strand.
TTGCGCTGGACGAGCTGAACGAGCGGCCTTGTCACGTACCTGGTAGGAGTCTGATATGATGAGGTTGGCCTCTCTTGTATCTCCAGTCCAAGCCCCACTGAGGGTGGAACAGATGGTGGCTAGGGCCAGGAGGAACACGAGTGCCTGAGGAAGTTGCTTGCAGGACTTGCTGGAACAGATGTGGCTTGGAGACCCAGACAGCCGGACAGACACTGGACACAGGAACACTTGGAGGATGGGTAGAGGTTTGAGGGGAACTCCAACCCACTTGCAGGTTCTGGGAACGAAGCTCACAGGAACAGAGGTCAGGAGGATAGCCAGGGTTCAGCAACAGACAGGCGGCACGGTACAAAGGATCAATCAGAAGCAGGGTCAGTGGAAGCCGGGATCAGAAGCCAGTAATCAGGAAGTGTTTCAGAGTCCAAAGACAGAGTCAGGGAAAGCCACAGTCAGCAACGGTTATCAAGCAGCATAACAGGAACCAGGAAGTTTTCAGGACACAGCTGAAGACCAGTCAGCACTTGCTTGAGAGTCAGGACTTCCTTAAATAGATAGGAAGTCTTGTAATCAGGCTTCAGGTCACAGCTGAGGGCAGGAAGTGCTGCCTGTCCCACACTGCCGGAATACACCCGCTGGTGGACACCGGTACTACAGTCCGTGGAACATGCATTACCACCAGCAGGTGAGATCCTTGCAGACTGGCGCCAAAGGAGATTAGGGGCGCGCACCCGCGCGTGCACGTCGTCCCCGCGCACGCGCATGTGTACTAGCACTCTGGAAGGGCTGCTGCAGCCCGGGGGTGCGCACGCCAGTATTCCGAGACTGCTGGCGAACGCGCGCCTGCGCAGGAGAGTTCCTATCAGTTCTCTTACAGGCCCGCAGGACATCAGTGCACCGCAATAGGGAAAGACGGCGGCGGCGTGAGAGACCCTCGCCGCCCCCCACCCTCCTGATGGAATGGCACCTGACTGGAGGAGCCAGTCCTCCGGGAACAGCACCAGGCGTGGGAAGGGGACACGGCATACGCGGTATACACAAGGAGTGTTGGCTCGCCCCTCTAGCAGATACTGGACAGTCGGTTTGGCCGGGAGAGAACTTTTTTTTTTTGGGGAAGGGGTGGATTATTGGGGTGCCCCACTGTACCCTCTCTGAGGTGTGACCCTCTTGGCTGCCGGAGCGGATGTAGGAGGGATAAAGACTTAGAGGCTCAGGTGTTATACTGGGTGGGGAGTGGAGTGATAACAGTCCTCCCTTACCCCCTTTTTTTGCCCCCCCTTCTTTCCCTTTGTTTGTAATGCCAGGGACATTGTCAGTAATGACAAGGAAAGAGGGGGCATGTACGGGCACCGGGATACAGCAACAGGCACAGACACAGCCCTCGCGGGGGACAAAGGCGAGCCAGGCGGCAGCCGCAGCGAGGTTGGAGAAATTTGCACATATCCCGGCGCACACAGCTGGTCAGACTCCTACAAGAGGATTAGGGGGGTCACAGCCAAATACCCAAAGAAAAAGTCAAGGCCAAGGTCAGGCACCAGCATCAGCGCCAGCGACACCAGTAACCATTGCAAGCAACCAAGGGACAAAAAAAAAGGCACCGATAGAAATGATGGAAGCAACTATAGGAACAGCGGAGGAGAAGGAGGAGCCATCCTTGAAAGCAATCTTCCAAGCAATTAACAACTGTAAGTCATCATTAACTGATATTTTCGGTCAGCTGAAAGATATTAAAGAGGACATGTCTGCACTTAAACATGACGTACAGGGGATTGGCATTCCGACCACTGTGCTAGAGGAGAGACTTAGCCAGTTGGAGGATGAAGTCAGCTCAATGAAAAAAGAGATGAAAGTAATGAGAGATCAGCTGAACATGTGCGTCAGTAAAATTGACAATATGGAAAACAGATTACGTAGGAAGAATATAAGGGTACTAGGCCTCCCCGAGAAAAGCGAAGGTAACCATCCTACTAAATTTATGGAAGAATGGCTCAAAAGTGTGGTTGGTGAGGACAGTTTATCTAAGTTCTTTTCAATTGAGCGTGCCCATAGAGTCCCTTTTAGGGCCCCAAGGGAAGGAGGTCCACCAAGGCCAATGCTTATTAAACTCTTACATTTTTCAGACAAAATGACCATTCTCCAAAAGGCAAGAGAGATGAAGGAAATACATCACAAAGGTGCAAGAATTTCAATATATCCAGATTTTTCCCCCGAACTACAGAGACAAAGGGCAGGATTCAATGAATGTAAACGCAGACTAATGCAAAACAGAGTGAAATATGCAATGTTTTACCCAGCACGTTTGTGGGTAACAGTAAGGGGGGAAAATATGTTTTTTAGCACACCGACTGAATTGACATCATGGCTGGATACGAATGAGGGGAAATTACAGTAGGAAGGTTTTATAACCTTTTCCTTTTTTTTTCTCTCTAATCACTTCTCCCTTTTTTTTGGGGGGGGGGGGGGATTTTTCTTTCATCAACATATATCTGGACACATTTGGCCATAGGTGGGGGGGGGGTGGAGTAGGGGGGATGGTAAAGGAAATGGGGTTGATCAAAGTGTATTTTTCTATGATTTTTTGGGGGGGATTTGCACAGAGATGGGGATATATGAATGTATATTATCACGAATGGTTGGAAAATTTTATAGGAAATGAGATCCTAAATACACTAAAGATGGGGTCAACGGGGGAGAAGAAAGCAAAGCACATCCCAAAGGGTAGTTATGGTCACTTAAGGAGTCCCCAAAAAGGGTCCCAAAAAGGGCAAAAAAGGGGAGAGGGGGGTGGGAGGGCGGAGGGAGGTGTGGGTGGGTGGGAGTGTAAGGTATGGGAATGGGAGAGGAGTGTTTTCTTTGAGGCTGTTTTGCACTGAACTGTACCCATCGGGGTTCTTCTGAACACTCTATATTGCATAATTGGTTTTGCACTTTGCACATATTTATGCAGGTTTGCACATTAATTTGCAGTTTGCACTTTGGTCACAATTATTTATTTTGGTTACGGTTTTATTTACCTAGGGTTGATTTTACAGCGCATCAATATCACATTTAATATTCACTTGTGCTATCTGCCGTGACAATGGGTCTATCGGCAGAAGTGCAGATTTATCCATATTAATTGTCAGCCCCGAAAATTTGCCAAAAGACCCTATTATGCCCATCGCTGTCTCCAGTGAGGTCTGTGTGTCTCCTAGAAAAAGTAAAATGTCATCCGCATACATTGCAATCTTCTCCTCCCCCAATCTCCTCCTGAAACCCTGTACTTCCGAAGATGCCCTTATGGCGATAGCCAGTGGCTCCAATGCGAGAGCGAAAAGCAGGGGCGACAACGGGCACCCCTGCCTTGTCCCCCTCTCCAACTGGAACCACTCCGAGCACTCACCATTTATCCTTACTTTCGCCCTAGGGCTTTCATACAAAATTTTTATCCATTGGATAAATTTAGGACCAAACTGGAATCCTGCCAACGCCCTCCACAAGTAGTGCCACTCCACACTGTCAAACGCCTTGGTTGCGTCTAAAGACAGAACCGCTCTAGACCCCTCTTCCTCTGTTGGCAGCTGTATATTTAAATACGTTCTTCTTATGTTGGTGCTTGTGGATCTGCCTGGGATAAATCCAGTCTGGTCCGGATGTACCAGTTTTGAGACTATTTTATTTAGTCTATTTGCCAGTACTTTAGCCAGGATCTTCACATCTGAGCACAGGAGAGATATCGGCCTATATGAGGATGTCTCAAGTTGGTTTTTCTCCTCTTTTAATAGGACGATAATTGTTGCTTCTGTCATAGATGCCGGTAGCTTCCCTTCCTCTGCCGCCCAGTTAAATACCTCCAAGAGTCCAGGGAGCAACGCCTCGCTATAGGTTTTGTATATTTCAATTGGCAGACCATCTAGCCCGGGGGCCTTTTGGTCTGCCATGTCGGCTATTGCTGATTGTAACTCTTCCAGCGCAAGCAGTGCCTCCAGTCTCTCTTTGTCTTCTTCTGATAACTGGGGAATCTGCAGTCCTTCAAAAAAGGTCTAATTTCCCCGTCCTCATCATAGATTGCTGGGATGACAGATTTTGGCCCTAGTTATTAGGGCCAAAATTCTACCCACTCTCTCACCCTCCCCAAAAAAGGTCTGCTTTTGGAATAGCCTTTTGTTTTCCGCCTTTCCCAACAGCAGCTTTTTATACTCTTCCTGTCCACCCAGCCATTCTTTATGTCTCTCCAAGGTTGGATTTTCCAGATAGCTAACCTCTGCCCTTTTCACCTTTTCCCTTACTGCAACCTCCTTGGCGCGTGATTGTTTTTTAATGAGTGAGATTTTCTGAATTAAAACTCCTCTCAGGAATGCTTTCAGGGTATCCCATATAACCCCCCCTGAGGCTGAACCTTTGTTCAAAGTTATAAACTCCTTTATACTGGCAGTTATCGCCCCTGGCTCTTTAATTACTTCCAGCCAAAATAGATTTATCTTCCAGTCCCCTTTGCTGTGGCCGCTGCCTATTGTGACAGCAGGAAGGTAAAGTCACCTGGTTGCATCCAGGGGGGTAGATATATTTCGCCCAGATTCAGGCTTTACGCCGACTTATACAACTAGGCGGAGAGTTGTATAAGCCCAGCTAAGGCTAGTGGGCTCATGGATGACTCATACCTCTAGGGAGAGTGCTGGGCGTCGTGCAGACAGGGAGTTGAGTAGACCAGCTGAAGCCTGTCAGTTCGTTTAAGGCCTCTATAAAAACTCCCAGATTCATTAGGTGTTTGCTCATGCCTGGAACCAGACCTGTGTGGACTGTCTAGGGAGAGTGAACCCCTGTGCGGTGAGACAAAGCCTGTGTGGCTATTTGCTTGGACATTTAAAACCAGGGACTTAGGGACTAGGACAGCACTAGGCTGATCCCAGTTGTTAGTTAGGAAACCTGTATGTTTAGTTAGAGGTCAAGTTGACCAGGATTTATTTTGTTTATGTTTCTTTTGCTTTGCTGTGTTTTGTCACTGTAAATAGAAAATAAACCGCACCTTTTTGATTTTGAAAACCACAACCTCCATTTGCTGGGCCTGTTTTTGTGTGGGGAGCCCATCCCGGGGGGGTCACCCACACCCGCTGCCGAGCTAACCCCCTCACAGTTGGTGGAGAACCAGTGGCAGTTTTTTTTTAAGCCAGCATGGAGGAGATACTGAAACAGCTGGCTCTAGCAAATGCCAATCAACAGCAGACAAATGCAGGTTTGCAAAAGAGCCTTGCAGCCCAGCAGCAAGCTCATCAACAGAGCCTTGCAGCCCAGCAGCAAGCTCATCAACAGAGCCTTGCAGCCCAGCAGCAGACAAACGCAACTTTGCAACAGAGTCTGGAGGCTCAGCAACAAGCCCAGCAGCAATCTGAGGCCCGCTTCATAGACCTGTTGCAGAAGCAAGAGCAGAGACTACAACAACAGATGGAAGCAGTAATGCAGCAACGTCCGCAGACCAGTGAGGAAAGCCGTCCCACTAATACCGCGTCCTTTGGGGTCAGTCGTTTATTGACAAAAATGACTGGAGAGGATGATCCAGAGGTATTTTTGACCACATTTGAAAGGACCGCTGAAAGAGAAAAGTGGCCTGAGGAGCAGTGGGCTGGACTGGTGGCTCCTCTGTTAACTGGTGAATCGCAGAAAGCTTACTATGACCTAGAGCCTAACCAAGCAAAAGACTATGTGATGCTAAAAGCTGAAATATTGGCAAGGCTGGGTGTCACCCTGGCTGTCCGGGCTCAGCGTGTGCATAACTGGACTTTCCAGCTTGGAAATCCCCCCAGGTCTCAAATGTATGATCTCATTCACCTGAGCAGAAAGTGGCTACAGCCAGAGACTTTGTCCGCACCAAAGATTGTGGAACGTGTTGTAATGGATCGGTTTTTGAGAGCTCTTCCTACTGCCATCCAAAAGTGGGTAAGCCATGGAGACCCAGAGACGGCCGATGGTCTTGTGGATCGTGTGGAGAAATACTTGGCTACAGAGAACCTGACGGCCTCTTCCAGAGACACTCGGACTTTCCACCCTAAGACCAGACCATCCCCAGGGGCGGATAAGAGGATTCCAAGGGGTGAGGGTGGAGAGAGTGAGAGGGTGGGAGCTCTACCCCAAGTTTGGCGAGAACAGCCTGGGAAATCAGCGGCTCAAGAGGCGGCAAGAAGGATCGTTTGCTACCGCTGCTGGCAAGCGGGACATATTGCAGCCAATTGCCCGGTTGTGGAGGAACCCATGCAGTGTGACTTTCTGACGGGCAGACGTCAGTCGCTGTGTGCGACAGTCGCATGCACTGCCATTCGAGGAACTGAGAAACATTTATGCAAAATGTGTGTTAATGGTAGAAATGTTGTGGTATTGCTGGATTCAGGTAGCCTTGTGACCCTGATAAAGGCTGAGTTAGTTAAAACAGAGGTCTCTGGGAATAGCAAGGTAGCTGTTATTTGTGTGCATGGGGACACCCGAGAGTATCCAGTGACTACAGTGTGTTTCGAGACCCCCAAAGGTACCCTCTTTCATCCAGTGGGCTTAGTATCTCAGTTACCGCATGACGCCATTGTGGGAAGGGATTTTCCGAAGTTCTGGGAACTGTGGGATGATCCTGAGCCCCCCACTGGTGCCCCTATGTACCAGGAATGTGATAGCCAGAACTCCCCTGAGAGTGGTGAGGACTCTCCGGAATTTCCCTTATCAGTATTGGCAGGGGAGACTCAAGAAACTGGAGAGGAGCCCACCTCCTCAGACGAAAACCTACCGTCTGTGGAGTTTTCTGATCTTGAGGTTCACAGGGAAAACTTTGCCACAGAACAGTTGAAAGACCCCGCCCTAATAAAGGCACGGGAAAACGTAGTGAAAATAGATGGCGAGTTAGTGAACCCAGATAATACCTGCACTTACCCATACTTCAGCGTAGAGAAGGACCTACTGTATCGGGTGGCAAAAAGGGCAGAAGAAACCGTTGAGCAGCTTGTGGTGCCCAAACCTTACAGGAAGTTGGTGTTGGAGTTGGCTCATGGGCACATTCTTGGAGGTCATCTGGGGACAGAGAAAACCCGAGAGAGGGTATTACAGAGATTCTATTGGCCGGGGGTGATGAAGGACATAGAAAATTATTGTTCCTCCTGCCCTGTGTGTCAGAGGTCGGCCCCGATGCCACATTTCCGTAGCCCGCTGGTCCCTCTACCCATCATTGAGGTCCCGTTTGAGAGGATCGCCATGGATTTGGTAGGTCCTATAATCAAGTCCGCTAGGGGGCACCAGTACATATTAGTTATAATGGACTATGCCACCCGTTATCCAGAAGCGATCCCTCTCCGAAATACCTCGGCCAAAACCATAGCCAAAGAGCTATCTCTTGTGTTTAGCCGGGTGGGTATTTGTAAAGAACTGCTTACGGACCAAGGTACACCCTTTATGTCCCGGGTTATGAAGGAGCTGTGTAAATTGTTCAAAGTGACGCAATTACGTACATCTGTGTATCACCCCCAAACCGATGGGCTGGTTGAAAGATTCAACAAAACCCTAAAACAAATGTTGAAGAAAGTGGTGGATAGAGATGGAAAGGATTGGGACTGTCTACTTCCTTATCTGATGTTTGCTATTAGGGAGGTGCCCCAATCCTCTACGGGATTCTCCCCCTTTGAGTTACTGTATGGGAGACACCCAAGAGGGCTGTTGGATATTGCCAAGGAAACTTGGGAAAATGAGAGTTCTCCCCACAGGAGTGTGATTGAGCATGTCGCCCTGATGCAAGACCGAATTGCACAGGTAATGCCCATCGTGAAGGAACATTTGGCCCAAGCGCAGTTAGCACAGCAGAGAGTGTACAACCGTGGAGCCAAGACCCGTACCTTTTCCCCGGGGGATAGGATACTGGTACTTGTCCCTACGGTTGAAAGTAAATTCCTTGCCAAATGGCAAGGCCCCTACGAGATAATGGAAAAAGTGAGCGAAGTGAATTACAAGGTCAGACAACCAGGAAGGCGAAAGCCCGAACAGATCTATCACGTTAATCTGTTGAAAGCCTGGAGGGATAGAGAGTCCCTAGTCGCAGACACTTGGTCACCAGCTCAAACTGGTTGCGTGATTCCTGAGGTTGGAATAGCAGCCACCTTGTCACAACCCCAACAACAGGAGGTTAAGGAGTTTGTGCTTCGCAACAAGGAGGTATTCTCTGAGCTGCCGGGACAAACATCTGGGGTAGAGCATGACATCATTACCCCGCCCGGTGAAAGGGTGAAGTTAAAACCCTATCGGATCCCAGAGGCCCGACGGGAGGCAATACGGGAGGAAGTACAGAAAATGCTGAACTTAGGGGTGATAGAGGAGTCCCAAAGTGATTGGTCTAGTCCCATTGTGTTGGTGCCTAAACCGGATGGGAGCTGGCGATTTTGTAACGATTTTCGTCAGTTGAACAAAGTTACAAAATTTGACACCTACCCCATGCCACGTATAGATGAGTTGATCGACCGGCTGGGAACAGCCCGATACATGACGACTCTTGACCTCACAAAAGGGTATTGGCAAATCCCCCTGGCCAAGTCGGCCAAAGAGAAAACCGCATTTGTAACCCCAGACGGGGCGTTCCAATATAAAAGAATGCCGTTCGGGTTACAGAATGCGGCGGCCACATTCCAGCGGAAAATGGACCAGATGCTGAGGCCCCATCGGAAGTATGCTGCGGCTTACCTGGATGACGTAATTGTCCATAGCACAGATTGGGCCTCACATCTGCCAAAAGTGCAAGCAGTCCTGGACTCTGTTCGGGAAGCGGGGTTTACGGCTAACCCCAAGAAGTGTACCATTGGGCAGGAAGAGGCCAAATATCTTGGGTACACCATTGGGAGGGGAGTAATAAAACCCCAACTCAACAAAGTCGAGGCCATCCAGAGTTGGCCACGTCCCAACAGCAAGAAGCAGGTACGAGCCTTTCTGGGAATCGCTGGGTATTATCGGCGATTCATTCCCCACTTTGCTTCTAAGGCTGTGCCCCTAACCAACCTGACGAAGGGGAAAGGGTCGGTCATGATTAAATGGACCCCCGAGGCTGAGGCAGCATTCCAATTCTTGAAACAAGCCTTATGTAGCCAGCCAGTGTTGTACTCACCCGACTTCTCTAAAGACTTTGTCGTACAAAGTGATGCGTCAGATGTGGGGTTAGGAGCAGTATTGTCCCAGGTCTGGAACGGGGAAGAGCACCCAGTCATTTACCTCAGCAGGAAGTTGAAGTCCCATGAGGTAAATTACGCCACCGTTGAAAAGGAGTGTTTAGCGGTGAAGTGGGCTCTAGATTCCCTTCGGTACTACCTGCTAGGTAGGCACTTTGACTTGGTTACGGATCACGCTCCGTTAAAGTGGATGGCTCAAAACAAGGAAACAAATAGAAGAGTGAATAGGTGGTTCCTGGCCCTCCAGGAATTCAACTTCACAGTAAAGCATCGCCCTGGCGTTCAAATGGGGAATGTGGATGCTTTGTCTCGAGTACATGAATGCCTGATTGCTGGTGTTCCAACCCCGAGGTTAAAACAAGAGGGGGGGGTATGTGACAGCAGGAAGGTAAAGTCACCTGGTTGCATCCAGGGGGGTAGATATATTTCGCCCAGATTCAGGCTTTACGCCGACTTATACAACTAGGCGGAGAGTTGTATAAGCCCAGCTAAGGCTAGTGGGCTCATGGATGACTCATACCTCTAGGGAGAGTGCTGGGCGTCGTGCAGACAGGGAGTTGAGTAGACCAGCTGAAGCCTGTCAGTTCGTTTAAGGCCTCTATAAAAACTCCCAGATTCATTAGGTGTTTGCTCATGCCTGGAACCAGACCTGTGTGGACTGTCTAGGGAGAGTGAACCCCTGTGCGGTGAGACAAAGCCTGTGTGGCTATTTGCTTGGACATTTAAAACCAGGGACTTAGGGACTAGGACAGCACTAGGCTGATCCCAGTTGTTAGTTAGGAAACCTGTATGTTTAGTTAGAGGTCAAGTTGACCAGGATTTATTTTGTTTATGTTTCTTTTGCTTTGCTGTGTTTTGTCACTGTAAATAGAAAATAAACCGCACCTTTTTGATTTTGAAAACCACAACCTCCATTTGCTGGGCCTGTTTTTGTGTGGGGAGCCCATCCCGGGGGGGTCACCCACACCCGCTGCCGAGCTAACCCCCTCACACTATCTTAATTTCAAAGGTCACTGATGAATGATCCGAGATACTTCTGGGTTTATATTCCACCCCACCCACCTCCCCCAGGGCTTCTTCCTTGCAAAGTACAAGATCTATCCTGGACAATGTCGCATGCGTCTTTGAGTGGCAGGAGAACTGTCTTTCCCCCGGGTGTCTTCCCCTCCACACGTCCACCAGCCCTGTCTCCCCACGAAATTGGAGAAGGGGGCTGCCGGGCGGCGTAGGTCCCGGCCGGGAATCTATCCATATTTTTATTCATCGTCATATTGAAATCACCTGCCACTATCACAGGTATACCCGTCTTGTCCATAACAAATTCCATTAACTCCCAGAGTATTTCTGTACTGAACGGGGGAGGGATATAAATATTGGCCACCACATAATCCTTTGTCTCTATCCGGCAAAAAAGGAATATATACCGCCCCTTCGGGTCCACCTTACTCTGCCTGCAGGAGAACACCAGTCCAGAGTCCACCAATACACTTACCCCCCTTGAATAGGAGGTGTAGGTGGAGTGGTATTGTACCCAGTATCTCCTATGCTTTAATATACTAATCGTGTTCCTGTCCAGATGTGTTTCCTGCCGGCAAATCATCTTAATATTTACCCATTTCCACTGTTGAAAAGATTGCTTGTCTTTTGACCGGATCTCCCCCCCCCCCCCCCCAACATTCCATGAGCACATCTTAATGCTTCTAGCTAGATTTGAGGTTTTCCTCCTATTTTCTCCATTATCTGTCATCTACCCCTCTTATCCCAGTGTACCTCCATAAATCCATATACCTTGTTTTTGATATTCCCCTTCAAAAAAATTGTGTGCAACTTGTGGATTTCCCCTTATATGTGCTTGTGCCCCTCCCCAACATTCTTCCCCCACCCCCCCTCCCCCCAGTCACACCTCCTGATATTACTACTCCGCACCAACTCCGTGGAATATAAACACATGCAGTATTGGAGTCCTATAAAAAGACCGACTAAAGCACTCCTTTACTCCGTCCCTTTTATCCAGCTGATCACAGACCGGGGTGGCTGTTTAATTTTCTGACTTGAGCAGTCTCAGCGATGAGCTCACAATGAATGAACCATAAAGGAAAAAAGAAAAACACCCATTAATAACATTAATACAACATTAATATAAAACATTAATACAAAATTTCAAATAGTAATACAAAAAACTGGGTAAAAAATTCCCACCACCAGCACCTAAGTCAAAAGAGTTAAAAAAGACAACGTTGTCTAATCAAAACGCAGCTTCAACAGTCAGAACCGCTCATTAAACACATAACACAGTCATAGCTGATAGAGTTATACACTGATTTTGTTTGAAGAAATAACACTGCTGCCACCCCTCTTGTGCTTGAGTTGAGAGTCAGCCGTGTGCTTGTTTTAAGGGGACCTTGGCTGGTGTCCTGAACAAAAAATGGGCATGGTGAACAGGTAATGCTAAAAGGCATTATTTATATATATATATATATATATACAGTGCCTTGCGAAAGTATTCGGCCCCCTTGAACTTTTCATCCTTTTGCCACATTTCAGGCTTCAAACATAAAGATATAAAATTTTTATTTTTTGTGAACAATCACCAACAAGTGGGACACAATTGTGAAGTGGAACGAAATCTATTGGATTTTTGAAACTTTTTTAACTAAGAAAAAAATGAAAAGTGGGGCGTGCACAATTATTCGGCCCCCTTGCGTTAATACTTTGTAGAGCCACCTTTTGCTGCGATTACAGCTGCAAGTTGCTTGGGGTATGTCTCTATCAGTTTTGCACATCGAGAGACTGAAATTCTTGCCCATTCTTCCTTGCAAAACAGCTCGAGCTCAGTGAGGTTGGATGGAGAGCGTTTGTGAACAGCAGTTTTCAGCTCTTTCCACAGATTCTCGATTGGATTCAGGTCTGGACTTTGACTTGGCCATTCTAACACCTGGATACGTTTATTTGTGAACCATTCCTTTGTAGATTTTGCTGTAGGTTTGGGATCATTGTCTTGTTGGAAGATAAATCTCCGTCCCAGTCTCAGGTCTTTTGCAGACTCCAACAGGTTTTCTTCTAAGATTGTCCTGTATTTGGCTGCATCCATCTTCCCCTCAATTTTAACCATCTTCCCTGTCCCTGCTGAAGAAAAGCAAGCCCAAACCATGATGCTGCCACCACCGTGTTTGACAGTGGGGATGGTGTGTTGAGGGTGATGAGCTGTGTTGTTTTTACGCCAAACATATCGTTTTGCACTGTGGCCAAAAAGTTCGATTTTGGTTTCATCGGACCAGAGCACCTTCTTCCACATGTTTGGTGTGTCTCCCAGGTGGCTTGTGGCAAACTTTAGACGAGACTTTTTATGGATATCTTTGGGAAATGGCTTTCTTCTTGCCACTCTTCCATAAAGGCCAGATTTGTGCAGTGTACGACTGATTGTTGTCCTGTGGACAGACTCTCCCACCTCAGCTGTAGTTCTCTGCAGTTCATCCAGAGTGATCATGGGCCTCTTGGCTGCATCTCTGATCAGTCTTCTCCTTGTCTGAGCTGAAAGTTTAGAGGGACAGCCAGGTCTTGGTAGATTTGCAGTGGTCTGATACTCCTTCCATTTCAAAATGATCGCTTGCACAGTGCTCCTTGGGATGTTTAAAGCTTGGGAAATCTTTTTGTATCCAAATCCGGCTTTAAACTTCTCCACAACAGTATTACGGACCTGCCTGTTGTGTTCCTTGGTCTTCATGATGCTCTCTGCGCTTTCAACAGAACCCTGAGACTATCACAGAGCAGGTGCATTTATACAGAGACTTGATTACACACAGGTGGATTCTATTTATCACCATCAGTCATTTAGGACAACATTGGATCATTAAGAGATCCTCGCTGAACTTCTGGAGTGAGTTTGCTGCACTGAAAGTAAAGGGGCCGAATAATTTTGCACGCACCACTTTTCACTTTTTTATTTGCTAAAAAAGTTTAAAATATCCAATAGATTTCGATCCACTTCACAATTGTGTCCCACTTGTTGGTGATTCTTCACAAAAAATTAAAATTTTATATCTTTATGTTTGAAGCCTGAAATGTGGCAAAAGGATGAAAAGTTCAAGGGGGCCGAATACTTTCGCAAGGCACTGTATATATATATATATATATATATATATAGGTTCTGTAAGAATATTAATTATAATGTCATATGATAAAATGTGACTCAATCTAGAAAGCATAAATGGTGCCATCTAGTGTATATGGAGTAAATATTTACTCCATATACATTAGATGGCGCCATTTATGTTTTCTAGATCGAGTTACATTTTGTCATATGACCTTATAATTAATATTCTTTCAGAACCACTATATATAATAATTTTTGGTCATGTGGCCTCAAGTCCACATTATACTGCATGCTTTATATTATATATTTTTTTTATGGCTAGATGAATGCCCTTTTTAGCATTAACTGTTCACCATGGCTAGTAACGGCTCCAATGGTATTATATATGGTTAATTTTGTAACCTTTTATTAAGCATTTTAAATTTTTTGGGGGTTTTTTGTTTATCACTTCCATGGTCCAAGATAATATGGCCGCTATATGCGTGTTTGAACATCTCTTGCAAAATGGCGCCTGACCGGAAGTGATGACAGAAAAAATTCTCTCTTGCGCTTGTTCGGAGGGCCTTAATAGAGATGGTAGTATTTTCGTGGTGGTATTATTAATGTATGGTCGATCTTGCATACCCCGCTGCCTTGGCCAACTTGGGGAAGTCTAAAGTGCTATACAGGAAAGAGAAAGGGACGGCGCATGGCCTGATGCATGAATCCTTTTAAAAAGTTTATTTGAAACAAAATGGTATATACAGAAAATACTATGTATTCATAGATGTAGATGAGTTACAATGATATTAATAACACTTTATTGAACCGTATTAAATATTAAAATAATGCCCATACAAGGGATAAAAGGTGAATATTCGGCTAACGTGTTTCAAGGATTTTCCCTCTTCCTCAGAGCCTTAGGAAACCAGGTCTGTTCTGCATATTAAGATGTAGAGGACTGGATGAGTGGTATATCACTGGGTGAGTGGTATAACCTTACGGGAGAATTCTTCTTCGCTATAGGGATGTTCTTTCTACATCACAGCACTCAACCTCAGCACCATGGGAGGCTGAAGGGATTAAGTCGTCCGTTGGTCTTGGAGACCTAACCAATGGTTAGTGTTCGTATTGCAACCTCTCTTCCAGATAGTGATTTGTGGCTGGATGTCCAAGTGGGGACTAGGCTATCCTGACAGTGAGCCTTAAGTGGAGCTCTGCATGTTCCCCTGCGATGTTGCAGCCGTGCGGCACTCTGCGGCGTTACCGCTCGCAATGTGGGTGCTCGGAGGGGCAGAGGGATGTGGCTGCGCACTGCGAACGTATGCAGCCGCATCCCTCTGCCCCTCCGAGTACCCACATTGCGAGCGGCAACGCCCCAGAGTGCCCCACGGCTGCAACATCGCAAGGGAACATGCACAGCTCCACTAAAGGCTCACCATCACGATAGCCTAGTCCCCACTTGGACATCCAGGCACGAATCACTATCTGGGAGAGAGGCTGCAATACGAACACTAACCATTGGGTAGGTCTCCAAGACCAACATAGGACTTGATCCCTTCACCCTCCCACGTTGCTAAGGGTAGAGCACTGTGATGTAGAAAGAACATCCCTATAGCGAAGGAGAATTCTCCCGTAAGGTTATACCACTCACCCAATCAATCCAATTTTGGAGCTGAGTGACAATTCTTCAGCAGTATATTGGCACCTTTTGAGGAGGAGCCTGTTACCTGGTTTTGACAGGTGCCTGCTTCGACTTTTGGCTCCCCCCCGCAGCCGGCCCATTCACAAAGCGCATCGAGCTTCACGCATACACAGTAGGAATCGGGCTGTGAAGCTGAAAGGCTTAACTGCTGGTTTCCCTTAGTTGAGATGGTAGCACCAGCACACGATAGCTGATTGAAAAATCGGCTCGGTTGAGGACACTGCTGGATTCCTGTACAGGTAAATGCCCTAATATTAAAAGTCAGCAGCTACAGTATTTTTTTTAGCTACAGACTTTTTATTTTTTTGGGGGGGAGCCTGGAGCTCCTCTTTAAATATGGCACCAAAATCACAAGTTTTAGCTGCACCTGAGTTATAAAATGGAGATGCTGACACTCATGTTGCATCAGCAATTTCTAACTAGATACAAATCATCATAGATAACAATTTTTAGCTACTTCAGAGTAAATGCCCAGTCATCCTCCAGAGCAGAGATATGCAATTAGCGGACCTCCAGCTGTTGCCAAACTACAAGTCCCATCATGCCTCTGCCTCTGGTTGTCATGCTTGATGCTGTCAGAGTCTCGCTATGCCTCATGGGACTTGTAGTTTGGCAACAGCTGGAGGTCCGCTAATTGCATATCCCTGCTCTAGAGTGTAAGGCCCTTTTCACACTGAGGCGTTTTTCAGGCGTTTTAGCGCTAAAAATAGCGCTGTAAAAACGCCTGAAAGAATCCTGCCCCAGCATTCTCAATGTGAAAGCACTAAGGTGTTGTGTTGGCTGTGCGTTGGAAAAAATCCTGCAAACAGCTTTTTTGAAGCATCTTTGGGGCGCATAATATAGCGCTGTAAAAATGCCTATCCCCATTGAAATGAAAGTACCGCTGTAAAACCGTGGTAAAAAGGCGGTAAACCCGCATAGGCGTTAGCGCTATTTTTAGCGCTAATGCGGTAATAACGCTAATAGTTTTTAGCGTGTTATTGCAACGCCTCAGTGTGAAAGGGGCCCAATAGGGTTTTTTTATGTATGTAGGAGGAAAAACTTGGAAAGACACCCAGTAGCAATAAATGTGCAGAATTGCTGGGGTCTACAGGAGTTCAGCTTTTCTTTCATTGATGTTGTATTGTATTTGTTCATTTGCAGATTCGCAGTGTGCTCTATTCAAACTGACATGGTAAAAAACATTTTGTACACTTTTGCAGTTTGCTCTAAAGTAGGTCACATCATGAAAGAATTCCTCTTGTTTCTCTCAAAAGCCTACTTATATTTCATCTGAATTTCATTACCAATCATTCAGAAAAATATTTATTTAGTTGATTAGATAGTACTGTTTCTGTTTTAAAGTGTTTTTGTACGCAATTCCACAATTGAGCATTTTAGCCCCATTCATTTTTTTATTTAGACACATTTTTTCAAACCTTGGGTGAACACATTGCTGTTGATGTACAGGGCATTTAACGCACACACTATGTTTGCACATCATCATGCGTTAGGTAGCTTAGCTGTCATGTAGCTCAGCGGTCAAGAAATTGGACTTGCACTTGTTTTTAAAAAGCACACCGCACAGCAATGCTTATAGCGTGTTGCCTTGTGGTGCACTGAAGTACAGCACACCTCTGGTGGCAAAGTGCGTTGGAGTGCCATTCAGAATTAATGACACCACATTGCACCATCGCAAGTAGTAATGTGTCGACTGTTGTGGTAACATGCATCAAAGCATGCATATTTCCACAACATGACAGTGTGAATGTGGCCTGAAGGTAAACTGTCATGAAAGCACATGGAGATTGCTTATACTACCTTTTGTTCTGAAAATAATAGTTGCTTGTCCGTCATGCCAACTCTCTTTCTTCAATACTTTGAGTAACAGACCCAAAACAGCTATGTACACAAGCACTTTTGAATATTCCCAGATTTTTCTGATCTACCTACATGTTCTGGGTTAGTGGCAATAGGCCACAGAAAAATAATATTTTCTCATGACTGCTTTACTTTAACCACTTAAGCCCCAGACCATTTCGCTGGTCAAAGACCAGGCCACTTTTTGCGATTCGGCACTGCGTCGCTTTAACTGACAATTGCGCGGTCGTGCGACATGGCCACCTTTTTTCCCCACAAATAGAGCTTTCTTTTGGTGGTGTTTGATCATCTCTGCGGTTTTTATTTTTTGCGCTATAAACAAAAATAGAACGACAATTATGGAAAAAAATGCAATATTTTTTACTTTTAGCTATAATAAATATCCCCAAAAAATATATAATTTTTTTTCCTCAGTTAAGGCCGATACGTATTCTTCTATATATTTTTGGTAAAAAAAAAAAAATTGCAATAAGAGTTTATTGATTGGTTTGCACAAAAGTTATAGCGTCTACAAAATAGGGGATAGTTTTATGGCATTTTTATTCATATATATTTTTTTACTAGTAATGGCAGCGATCAGCGATTTTTATCGTGACCCCAACATTATGGTGGACACATCGGACACTTTTGACACCATTTTGGGACCATTGTAATTTTTACAGCGATCAGTGCTATAAAAAAAAGGTCCCACGGGTGCGGTCATGGTGCTCCGGCCGGAGGCGCGCGACCCACGGCTGGTGCCATTCTGTCGACGTATATCATTGTGCGGTGGTCCTTAAGTGGTTAAACTGCACCTATAAAGCATGGAGCGTCCTGTGCCACTTGTTTTCAATAGTATGGGTTTCATCAACCTTGTATCTTGTGGCTCAGTTTGAAAAAAACTCCACTTGCTCTAATCATCAGGCTGCAAATTCAAGCTAGTACAATTATTAGTCAAGTTTGTCTGTAGACTTGTATAAGTATAGAGTCCGTGAGGCGTGGGAGTCCACAGGGTCCATAATGTTTTCTGCTAAACGACTTACAGACTGGAAGATTTTCCCCCTTAATGACCAACCAAGCCATTTTTTTTACGGCACTGTGTCGCTTTAACTGACAATTGAGCGGTCGTTCAACACTGTACCCAAACAAAATTGACGTCCTTTTTTCCCCACAAATAGAACTTTCTTTTGGTGGTATTTGATCACCTCTGCACTTTTTATTTCATGCGCTATAAACATAAAAAGAGCGGCAATTTAAAAAAAAAAAACAGTGGGACTCTGACATTGCGGTGGACAGATCGGACACTTTTGACACTTTTTTGGGACTGATGACATTTATACAGCGATCAGAGCTAAAAATAGCCACTGATTACTGTATAAATTTCACTGGCAGGGAAGGGGTTAACACTAGGGGAGGGGATTGAGGGGTTAAGTGTATTCCCTGGGAGTGTTTCTAACTGTATAGGGGCTGGGCTGACTGAAGGAGGAGAGAGATCGCTGTTCCTATTCACTAGGAACAGCAGATCTCTCTCTAACTCCCCTGTCAGAACGGGGATCTGTCTGTTTACATTAACAGATAACCCTGTTCTGGCTCTCGTTCCTGCGATTGCGGGTGGCCGGCAGACATCGCGGCCGCCGGCCATGTGCATTGGGTCCCCTGCCTTACAGCGGGTGCACGCGCGTGCCTGCTATGGCTCCTTAAAAGGAGCTTACAAACTCCTATGGCCATTTGCGGGAACATGCCGACCTGCCACCATGCAACGATGGCGGCTGGTCGGCAAGTGGTTAAAAAGACTTTGTCCCCAGAACATTGATTTTAACAAGAATCTTCTGCGCATTTAGCATTTTTTATGTATTTTATCTACATGTAAAAGTCTCCCTTGTGTTGACATTCATAAGACCTGAGACCTTGGTTTTGGATGTTTTGTCAGCATCCAAAGCATGCTCAAGTTTATGGAGGGAGATGAATGGAGGAGTGGAGGAGTTAAGCCAGCACAGAGAGTAATTAGACACTCCCAGAAGAGGAGAGGGCTGTGATGTGTAAGGAAGGAGGGGCTGTGCTAGGGAATTGACTCTTGATGAAGAAGTCAAATTTGCTAGTAAGTTAGACACATAGCAAGCGATTAGAAAAATGTCTATAGAAAGCAACACCACTGTACATAAAGAATATGAAATGTTTGATTTTCCTATGCTTTTACCTGCAATTTTTTAGTTTGGTGACAGGTTCTCTTTAGGTTTCTATGAGCCTTGTAGAGTAACACACAGTCATATTTAGTGAGTTTACCTAATAACAGAAAACTCCATTTACTTTGGGAATGTTTGACAGAAACCACAGTGCACTGTGCAGTTAACTCCAAGATTCAAGGCTTGCATTTTAAAATTCAGTCCTTTATACAGACGTCTTTAAAATCAAGAAATCCGGACTAAAGGTGTCCATACGCCTATTGATTTGTAATTGATCTAGGGACAAGTAATCACAAACAAGCCATTTATCATCAAGTAAAATATCAAATGATGTAAGACATACAGTACTGACTGAAAATGCAATTTTTATTTGAAATAATCTATTAAAAATTATAATTTCGTTGATCAGTACTTAATTGATTCACATTATGATCGGTTGTCTGACATTCATGCAGTTACTTATTGATCAGAAACAATTGATAAAATTCTGCCACAGACAATCGACCCCCCACTATCAAAATCAAATAAAAGCTCACCAATTTGATTAATTTGGTCACAACAAATTATTGATTGAATGGTCATATTGAGATGTGTTCAGTCACCTTAAAGGCAGGCTATCCTCAGACATCTGAAGCCCATGGGTACCTTGTCAGTTTTATTGTGCAATGTACACAGCAAAGCTATTCAATACACACTTATAATCGAGAACAAAACACTGCAGATAAGGCTATGATAAAGAAGTTTACTTAATAAAAGTTTTATAAGGGCAAATGATAAAGCCAGCACTCGCTGTTTGTGGTCAACAATTAGGTCAAAGCTACTGTTTAAATGAAGTGGTTTCCATGAGACTTATATTATACTTACTAATAACTACTGGCAGCTGTGTTTGCATTTCATAATGACTACCAGCAATACTGTCTGCTGCCTAGTAACTATGGGCATCAACCCAGATTTTATTGTACTAAGATTTTACTGTCTCTCTGTTTGTCACAATGCTCACTAAATGAGCCATCACTTCTAGTAATTGCCTAATAATTGGCTCTGAAGTAGCCAGAAAGCAGCTTCTTCAGCAACTTTAAAAACTGCATACACTGTTTTTTTTTTTTGTTTTTTTTGAGGCAAGCATGCTGTCTTTGTATATATAACACATGGGCACTTGAACTATAAGTAAGGGTTTAATAGGCTGGCTTTACAATGAAACAAGTAGTCAATCATGTCCATGTGATGCTGACCTGTGAAAAAAAAAATCGCAAGCTTGTTTTAAAATGTGAAATGAGTCAAGGAAAGGTTTAGTTATATAAAAGTGTGAAGCCTAAGGAATGGTTTTAAAGATGAAGGCTGGTCACCATAACTTGGCATTTACCAGAATGCAGTTTTTCCAACTTTTTGTTCGCATGGTAATACATCTGCACACATTATAGGTTCCATGGCTATAGGGCATGCCTGGCTTCCAAGAGGAGCTTGATCTGACATTCTGGAAGCTGTTTTATGCCTTGTATACACGATGGGAATTTCCGATGGAAAAAGTCAGACGGACTTTTTCCATCGGAAATTGCTACCATGTGTGTGCTAATCGGAGAAATTCTGATGAATTCCATTGGAGTTTAAATATAGAACCTGTTCTATTTTTCTCAGATGGAATTCCATCGGTATTCCGTTGTGAGTTTGGTCGGACAAAGGTCCAATCGTGTGTAGGGGGCATAACTGGACCATGAATAGAATGTAGGCACCCACAGGCATTAAACACCTGCTATTTAGAAATGATCAAACAACAACGGGGCTGCCTGCAGGTAAGAAACTTTAATGTCAGTTTCCAGAAACCTTTAGGCTGGGTTCACACTTGTGCGGTGCGAATTCCAGCTCTGTTATTTCTGCAAGGAGATAAGAGAGCTGTTCAGCGTTTTGTGTGCGGTGGAACATGCAAACTTGTTGACCTGGGAGAGGGGGGGGGGAAGTGTAGTGAGCATTGCAAAAAGTCCTGTTCAAAACGGAAGACATCTGCGAATCAGGTGCGTGCCCATAGAAGATAATGGACCTGAATTCGCACCTGAGCCGCACCGCAATGTCTAGAAGACGCACACGTTTTTTTGGTAATGCGCAGTGCAAATGCATCGCACATATGTGAACCAGCCTCATTGAAAATTTATTTTTTAATGTTATGCGAATTGGATGCGGTGTAAGCCACAACTAATTCTCATAGGTGTGAACCCGGCCTTATAGTTCACTGCCATCAAGGGAATGTTTGATCTTGATATTCAGATAAAAGAAGAAATAAAGTGTATCTATAGCCAGCAGGTTTTGGATAGAGTACAGAAGAAGCAATCCCTGTAAGCCTGTCTGTTAGTCTGTGTACCATTTGTAATATTTCCCTTCATTTTCCAGAGACAGAAAGTTTACCACTTAACGACCGCTCACTGTATATATACGTCGGCACAATGGCACCGACAGGCACAATCACGTAGAGCATACGCGATTGCCTTTGTACAGTTGGGGTGTCCGATCGGACCCCCCTTCTGTACAGTGAGCGGTCGGAATTCGTTGGGGAGCGATCCGACATGAGGGGACGGCCGTTCGATTCCGGCCACCCCCCCGCGATCGCTCCCGGCGAATAGAAATGCCCCCTCTGTCTGTCGAATGTACACACAGACAGAGAAAGCAGGAGGAAGTGATGTCATCTCCTGTGCGGCGCTCACATATACCGAGCGCCGTACAAGAGAAGACACACAGGTTAGTGCACAAACACTACACTAACACCAGCACACATAGGCACATAAATCGCCCCCCCAGGCCCCCCCAGATCACCCCCCAGCCCCCAGTCACAGTGTCACTGATTGCAGTGACCATTTATTTACTGATCACTGCAATCAGTGACATTTGTGACTGTAAAAGTGTCACTACATTTAGTTTTAGGTCCAGTGTAGCCCCCTAACCCCCCCTAATAAAGGTTTAACCCCTTGATCACCCCCCAGATAACCCTTTCACCCCCTAGCACCGCCGTCGCTAAGCGATCATTTTTCTGATCGATGTCTTGGCGTCGGTGATGCAGATCGGTAGCCAGTAATTTTTTTTAGGTTCGCCGCAGGTTTTTATAGCGTCAGGTACCCCCATAAATTATCTAATAAAGGTTTAACCCCCTTGATCGCCCCCCCAGGTAACCCTTTCACCCCCTATCACCACTGTCGCTAAGCGATAATTTTTCTGATCGCTGTCTTAGCGTCGGTGATGCAGATCAGTAGCCAGTATTTTTTTTTTAGGTTCACCGCAGGTTTTTATAGCGTCAGGTACCCCCATAAATTATCTAATAAAGGTTTAACCCCCTTGATCGCCCCCCAGGTAACCCTTTCACCCCTATCACCACTGTCGCTAAGCGATCATTTTTCTGATCTCTGTCTTAGCGTCGGTGATGCAGATCGGTAGCCAGTAATTTTTTTTAGGTTCGCCGCAGGTTTTTATAGCATCAGGTACCCCCATAAATTATCTAATAAAGGTTTAACCCCCTTGATCGCCCCCCAGGTAACCCTTTCACCCCCTATCACCACTGTCGCTAAGCGATCATTTTTCTGATCGCTGTCTTAGCGTCGGTGATGCAGATCGGTAGCCAGTAATTTTTTTAAGTTCGCCGCAGGTTTTTATAGCGTCAGGTACCCCCATATATTATCTAATAAAGGTTTTAACCCCCTAATTGCCCCTAGTTAACCCTTTCACCAGTGATCATCATATAAGTGTTACGGGTGACGCTGGTTAGTTAGTTTGCTTTTTATAGTGTCAGGGCACCCGCCGTATATAACCCAATAAAGGTTTAACCCCCTGATCGCCCGGCGGGTGATATCAATTAGGTTTTAGTGTCAGAGAGGGTCTGCGTCACACCCCAGGCAGCGTCAGGTTAGTGCCAGTAACGCTAACACCCATGCGTGAAGCATACACCTCCCTTAGTGGTATAGTATCTGAACAGATCAATATCTGATCTGATCAGATCTATACTAGCGTCCCCAGCAGTTTAGGGTTCCCAAAAACGCAGTGTTAGCGGGATCAGCCCAGATACCTGCTAGTACCTGCGTTTTGCCCCTCCGTCCAGCCCAGGCCACCCAAGTGCAGTATCGATCGATCACTGTCACTTACAAAACACAACAAACATAACTGCAGCGTTCGCAGAGACAGGCCTGATCCCTGCAACTCCAGTGCTGTAGGAGGTGATTTCACCACCACAGTTAAAAAAAAAAAGAAAATATGCCGAAGCATTGGGGCAGCAGGGGCGGAGGAGTGATTTTGCTCCTAATGCCGCGTACATACGATAGAAATTCCGACGGAGGCTTGCCCGTGGAAAAGTCCGACCATGTGTGTGCGGCATAACTTTTTTGCGGGAGGATGCCCCCATGCTTCGGCATATATAAATGGTGCATGTATGCCCATCATTAGAAGTGGGTGGATGAAGGGCGGTATTCTAATGGTGGGCATACCCACCGATCAATCTCTTTTTTCGTTCAGCCACCTGGCTGCATGAAAAAAAAAAGATTACAATACATGTCCAACAAGGACCAGCAACGTACTGGTATGTTGCTGGACTTTGATTGGTTATACCAGATTTATGCCTGCGGGTTTAGGTATCATCTTGGTATCATTCTTTTCAACCAGCGGCCGGCTTTCATGTAAAAGAAATCCTAGTGGCTAATTAGCCTCTGGACTGCTTTTACAAGCAGTGGGAGGGAATGTCCCCCCCCGGATATAAAAAGCGCCATTGGGAAATTGGTAAAGCATTTTATCACACCGATCTTGGTGTGGTCAGATGCTTTGAGGGCAGAGGAAAGATCTAGGGTCTAGACCCCAGTTTTTTCAAAAAAAGAGCACCTGTCACTACCTATTGCTATCATAGGGGATATTTACATTCCCTGAGATAACAATAAAAATGATAAAAAAAATAATAATATGGAAGGAACAATTTAAAAATAAAATAAAAAAGCAAAATTAATAATAAAAAAAAAAAGCACCCCTGTCCTGCCCTGCTCTTGCCCAATGGCGAACGCAAGCGTCGGTCTGGCGTCATATGTAAACAGCAATTCCACCATGCATGTGAGGTATCACCGCGAAGGTCAGATCGAGGGCAGTAATTTTAGCAGTAGACCTCCTCTGTAAATCTAACGGGGTAACCTGTAAAGGCTTTTAAAGGCTTTTAAAAATGTATGTAGTTTGCCGCCAATGCGCGTTTGTGCAAAATTTTAAAGCATGTCGTGTTTGGTATCTATGTACTCGGCCTAAGATCATCATTTTTATTTCATCAAACATTTGGGCAATATAGTGTGTTTTAGTGCATTAAAATTAAAAAAAGTGTATTTTTTCCCCAAAAAATGCGTTTGAAAAATCGCTGCGCAAATACTGTGTAGAAAAAAAAAATGCAACACCCACCATTTTATTCTGTAGGGCCTTTGCTTTAAAAATATATATAATGTTTGGGGGTTCAACATAATTTTCTTGCAAAAAAAAAATGTTTTCATGTAAACAAAAAGTGTCAAAAAGGGCTTTGTCTTCAAGTGGTTAGAAGAGTGGATGTAAGCTTCCTAATGTTGTGTATAAAATGCCAGAACAGTTCAAAACCCCCCCAAATGACCCCATTTTGGAAAGTAGACACCCCAAGCTATATACTGAGAGGCATGTTGAGTCCATGGAATATTTTATATGTTGACACAAGTTGCGGAAAAAAGACAATTTTTTTTTTTGCACAAAGTTGTCACTAAATGATATATTGCTCAAACATGCCATGGGCATATGTGGAATTACACCCCAAAATACATTCTGTTGCTTCTCCTGAGTACGGGGATACCACATGTGTGAGACTTTTTGGGAGCCTAGCCACATACGGGACCCCAAAAACCAATCACCGCCTTCAGGCTTTCTAAGGGTGTAAATTTTTGATTTCACTTCTCACTGCCTATCACAGTTTCGGAGGCCATGGAATGCCCAGATGGCACAAAACCCCCCCAAATGACACCATTTTGGAAAGTAGACACCCCAAGCTATTTGCTGAGAGGTATTGTGAGTATTTTGCAGATCTCGCTTTTTGTCACAACGTTTTGAAATTTGAAAAAAAAAAAAAAAAAAAAAAAATGTTCTTTCTTCATTTTCAAAAACAAATGAGAGCTGTCAAATACTCACCATGCCTCTCAGCAAACAGCTTGGGGTGTCTACTTTCCAAAATGGGGTCATTTGGGGGGGGTTTGTGCTATTTTGGCATTTTATGGCCTTCGAAACTGTGATAGGTAGTGAGGAGTCAAATCAAAAATTTGTGCCTAGAAATCCTGAAGGCGGTGATTGGTTTTCGGGGTCCCGTACGCGGCTAGACTCCTAAAAAGTCCCACACATGTGGTATCCCCGTACTCAGGAGAAGCAGAAAAATTTATTTTGGGGTGCAATTCCACATATAACCATGGCATGTGTGAGCAATATATCATTTAGTGACAACTTTTTGTAATTTTTTTTTTGTCATTATTCAATCACTTGGGCCAAAAAAAAAAAATCAATGGGCTCAACAGGCCTCTCAGCAATTTCCTTGGGGTGTCTACTTTCTAAAATGGGGTCATTTGGGGGGGTTTTGTGCTATTTTGGCATTTTATGGCCTTCAAAACTGTGATAGGTAGTGAGGAGTGAAATCAAAAATTTGCGCCCTTAGAAATCCTGAAGGCGGTGCTTGGTTTCCGGGGTCCCGTACATGGCTAGGCTCCTAAAAAGTTCCACACATGTGGTATCCCCGTACTCAGGAGAAGCAGCAGAATGTATTGTATGGTGCAATTCCACATATAACCATGGCATGTGTGAGCAATATATCATTTAGTGACAACTTTTTGTAATTTTTTTTTTTGTCATTATTCAATCACTTGGGACAAAAAAAAATATTCAATGGGCTCAACATGCCTCTCAGCAATTTCCTTGGGGTGTCTACTTTCTAAAATGGGGTCATTTGGGGGGGTTTTGTACTGCCCTGCCATTTTAGCACCTCAAGAAATGAGATAGGCAGTCATAAATTTAAAGCTGTGTAAATTCCAGAAAATGTACCCTAGTTTGTAAACGCTATAACTTTTGCGCAAACCAATAAATATACGCTTATTGACATTTTTTTTACTAAAGACATGTGGCTGAATACATTTTGGCCTAAATGTATGACTAAAATTGAGTTTATTCAATTTTTCTTATAACAAAAAGTAGAAAATAAAAAAAAAATTCAAAATTTTCGGTCTTTTTCCGTTTATATCGCAAAAAATAAAAATCGCAGAGGCAATCAAATACCATTAAAAGAAAGCTCTATTTGTGGGAAGAAAAGGACGCAAATTTAGTTTGGGTACAACATTGCATTACATGTCCGCACAATTTACAGTTAAAGCAGCGCAGTGCAAAATTCTGAATTCACCTCTGGTCCTTTAGCTACCAAATGGTCCGGGGCTTAAGTGGTTAAAATAAATCTCCCAAAGTGATGGGAATGCCCCTCTCAGATAGTTGTTTCTGGAACAAATGCCCTCATTTGAAGATTTCTGTGGACAACGCCATTTTGGATTTTATTTAACTTTTTTTCCTTTCTCAGTATCAATGGTCACTCCTAAGAATAGAGGGTTAAGTCTCCTCAATGGGGACAAAAACAGCAAAAAAGAATGACAGAGGGTTTAACCCTAACCCTTCCCTACACTCTATCCAAAACTAAATGAAAAAGGTTTCGCCTAAAGATACACTTAAAGGGTAACTCCACTTTCATGGGGGGGGGGGGAATAGCAAATAAAGAAAAAATAATATAGCGTATACAATTGTGACACAAGTCATATTGTTATTGAATGTTATTAAAAATTACCTTTCCTTTTCAATCTGCAGCCACAGTAATTTTCTGTAAATGCAATGCAATATGGCTACCTGGAGTTGTTCTGTACACAGAATGTGTACTGAACAGGCACCAGAAACATAATTTCCTGCTTGTGTGATTGGCTCACCAATTTTCCCAGAAGTCTGCCTAAGATACATGTCAGATTTCAGGCATCCACTGCAACAAAAATTTCATTTTTGGTGAGATACGCCTAATAGGAAATTACATCTAAAAGGGATGCAGGCCCAGCAGCTTTCCTCATTAAGTGCTCTGCAGGTGCACAGCTGATAGATAATTATGAAACTACTCCCATTAGATCCACTCAGGAACAAACATGGATTTCTTTACAATAACAAAAGGTAGGAATCTGCAACAAAGGTTGTTATAATCCTTGCAATGTACATAGATCACCCAGAGGGGAATGTTTTTTTCTCAACAAAAGTGGAGTTACGCTTTAAAGAAATAAGTCAACTAATTGTGCGTTAATTAATCAACAGGGTAGTGAAACCTTTATCAATATAGCACCAATGTAGTTAGTAACTCATGGCTGATAGCTGCTAAAATGTGTAAGATTAGTCAAGTGTGGTTGTCAGACACAAAGTAACTAATTATTAGTGGGAATATAAAATGATGCAGTCTCAGATATCAGATATAAGTTTTGTTATCCACCTTTAACAGTTACCTTTCCTTGAAGTATATCTGAAGTCAAAACTTTTTTTTCTAGATTTGGATAGAGTAGGAGGTCAGGTTTTTTTGCTGCCTGTGTAACGTTGGGGAGATTTTCCTTTGCTTCCTGTCCCAGAGACCCAACAGGACAGGACATCAAATCTTTTCATGGTAAATCTCTTCACGGTAAGGAAAAATCCTGTCTTAGTTGTCCGCAAAACAGGTGTCCCCGTTGTAAGATTATTCCTTTATTCCTGTTCTAGCAACAACTAAAAAATCTTTAATTTCCGATTCTATTCTGACCCAATGGCAATGTCACCAGGACAAATTGAGAGGGTAATGTCCACAGTGGGGACTCAGACAGCAATAAAACCTGGTGGGAGTTTTACCCATTATGCCCAAGCTTAAACAAAAGGTTTGGCTTTAGATATACTTTAAGGCCAGATATGTCCTATTGGTACTTAGATGCTCCCAGGTCTTATGAATTAAATAATTTGAATTCGAATTTGTAATCAATAAAAGGGTAAGTACAAAACATAAGAAAGAGCAACAACAAAAACAGAGAAAGAATGTCAGAGTTACAATGTCTAGATGTTAAATTTGTCAATTTCTTTATTTTTATTTTTTAGGAGTATTCAATCTGTGTGGGACACTAAAACAGAATTCAATAATTGCTTACTTCAAAAAAATGTAATAACACTGTAACGGCACCCCAAATATAAAGGGGGTTAACGCCGTTTAAGATGTTCCCTCTCCTGGACACACATTCGCTGTCGATCCTCCACAGCCAGCCGACCACTTCCCCTAGGAATTAATCCTTCTGGAAGAACGAGACGTACTCTGTATCTTCCAGGATCGAGTCTCTTTATTGAAGAAGATATTGTAACTTTTGTACACATCTACTACTGCATTAGTTTAACATGAACAATGGCCCAGCTCAACCCACACATAACAAGGCCCAATACCCATTATTTTGACGTCTGTTAGGCTTCAAAAGACTTTACACAATAGAACGTGACCACCTTCAATACACATCTTATAATGAAAGGGTTGGTAGACGGTCCGTCTGCCGAGTACAATGCACACAGGCATAGAGTTAACTATCCCTTTCACACCAAAAGGGTCTCCAGACCCTCCTAGACTCATTTACAACACAAGCAGGCAGGTGATTAACCTGTCTGCTGCTAGTTCCACAACCTATAATTATAGGCTTAATTCCCACAAGCCACAAGCCACAATAGACAATAGAATGCAAATCCCCTTAACTCCTCACAGCAATGATTACACAACCCCCCCCCCCCTCACAGTACACATCCAATCTAGATACAATGTATGTGCAGCATTGAATATGGCTATCATAGACCATATTGAGGTTTTCATTCACCCTGTGCCCCTAATAGAGATACAGGGTGGTTGACACATAAGAGGCATTGGGGAAGCTGAAGCAAGGGTATCTCATACTTTCTAAGCGATTCTGAGTTCCCCGGGCCTTCCCGTTACATCTCTCCCCTTTCGGCAGGAGACTAACAGAGGAGGGGACCCCAGACGGGTTGACTCCGAAGTTAGTCCATAGGTCCCTTCTTCTAATGCCGGTATCTACACAGTACCCCAAATAAATTGCTCCAAACAGAGTATTACTTACCCAGCCAACCTCTGCCTCTCTTAGAGAACATACCCGCCGCTGGGGAGAGGCCTGGACTGGCCCTTCTCCCTGGAGTCCTTTCAGCCGCTGGAGAGAAGACAGGGTGACTGGGCTCAGTCCGTCATGCTGTTGGGGATCTGGGCCGACTGCCCAGCATCCCTGGGGTATACAAGTGGAGACTGAAGTCCCATCCACTTGTGGTAGGTGAAAATCCCCCAGTGCTTGCAAAGCAAGGCTGACATCCTCCTGTCTCAGTGTCACACCATTTTCTGGGGTTGTGTCAGTGAGGACTGAAGTCTCATCCAATACCACAGGAACTCCCTCTTCTGTTAGTTAAGAGCAGAGGCCCGTGGCACTCTGCTCTGTTGCCAGCTCTTCTGCTGGGTTGCTGTGAGTGGAGACCGCAGTCCCATCCACCGATATCAGCTCAAGTTGCCATTGTGTGCAGAGGCCAGTAGCCTTCTGCCCTGCTGCCAGTGATTCAGCTGGGGGTAAAAGCTTTACTACCGCAGCTTGTTGCTGGAGAGAGGGGCCAACTGCCCCGGCTCCCTGAAACTCCACAGTTGTTACCGGTGCTGGGCAGAGGTTGCTAGCACTCTGTCCTGTTGCCAGCACTTCTGCTGGGGACTCCATACCATCTGCTCTGGCTACCTGTTGGGGAGGGAAAATGGCTACTTCTCCTCCCTGCATCTCTGAAATCCACTGGGAAGGGGGAACCATCACCTTCTCACCTCTGGCCTCCAAAACTGCCACGGGTGTAGAGCAGGGGTCTGCAGTACCCTGTCCTGCTGCCAGTACTTGAGCGGGCGATGCATAATCCATAATATCCTCTGAACAGTCCATTAAGTCCATACCTTCTGTAATCTGTGGCCGGGGAGATGAGCCAACTGCCCTAGCTCCCTGGAACTCCACATCATCCACTTCGGCTTTAGGAATGGCAGTCTCCAGATTTTCCACTGCTGATTCTTCAGCCAGGATTTCAGAGTGGTCAACTGGTATTTCCTGATAGTCCCAGGCAAAGGTAGCACCACCCTGCTGCTGAGCAGATTCTAGCAGCTGTCTGTAGGCGATCTCCAGCTCCCATTCCTGAACGGCCAGAAATTCCAAATCTTCCTCTGCCCAGTGCCCTTCCGAGACATTCAGTTTTCGCTCTCTGTGCTCCATTATTTCCTCCAAACACCACTCCCGATCACTCCCAAAGTCAGGGTCACTGGACAGCCCCCAATACAACAATCCCAGGCCATCATAGTCAAAGCCTTCCGTGGGGCTGTCATCCGCTGACCATGGGCACTCCTGGGCTACATACCACCGGAGGGCTCTGTAGCTCTCATCCAACCGCATCTCTGCCCGGCTCAGCCTGCTTAACTCAGCTGTCCACTCCTGCTTTGGTTGTTCCCCCAATAACGGCATTCGTACTTCATACTGCGACCAGTACCTTACATAGATGGAGGGGAAAGTCTTTCCCTGGTGTTGCTGCTCGAGAGCTAGCGCTTTCTTCCAGAGTTCGCAGCGGATCGAATCCGACCATCCCAGCAGGACCTCCTCTGATACTGGTCCTCTATGCTGTATCTGCATCTCTCGCAACCTCCTTCCTAATTCCTCTTCCATGGCGGCTGGTTCTTTAGGCGTTGTCTCCGATTGCCGTATTTCCGCCATTCTCCGCTCATGTTGCCGCTCTAGTTCTCTCTTTTGTCGCTCTCGTTCTCTCTCTTGTCGGGCATCCTGCAGCTGGATGCCTTTAATGGCTTCCTGTATGGCGGCCTCTGATGGGTTAGCACCATATAATGCCAACCGCTGTTGAACTCGTTGCTGAAACAAGTCTTCAACTGACCGGGGTCCTGCATCACCATCCTTATGATCCATCTCTGCTAGCTACCTGATCAAGGTGACTTTGTTCTTTGTCCCACCGGTCCCTCCACGGCTCTCAAGTAAGTCTTTCAGCGTGGCTCTCCTGCAGGCTGCATAGCTGGTCATTCACTGTTGTGGTTTGAAGTGTCCCAGGAACTGGAGGGAAAAATCCCACTGCTGCCAACCAATGTAACGGCACCCCAAATATAAAGGGGGTTAACGCCGTTTAAGATGTTCCCTCTCCTGGACACACATTCGCTGTCGATCCTCCACAGCCAGCCGACCAATTCTCCTAGGAATTAATCCTTCTGGAAGAACGAGACGTACTCTGTATCTTCCAGGATCGAGTCTCTTTATTGAAGAAGATATTGTAACTTTTATACACATCTACTACTGCATTAGTTTAACATGAACAATGGCCCAGCTCCACCCACACATAACAAGGCCCAATACCCATTATTTTGACGTCTGTTAGGCTTCAAAAGACTTTACACAATAGAACGTAACGACCTTCAATACACATCTTATAATGAAAGGGTTGGTAGACGGTCCGTCTGCCGAGTACAATGCACACAGGCATAGAGTTAACTATCCCTTTCACACCAAAAGGGTCTCCAGACCCTCCTAGACTCATTTACAACACAAGCAGGCAGGTGATTAACCTGTCTGCTTCTAGTTCCACAACCTATAATTATAGGCTTAATTCCCACAAGCCACAGTAGACAATAGAATGCAAATCACCTTAACTCCTCACAGCAATGATTACACAACCCCCCCCCTCACAGTACACATCCAATCTAGATACAATGTATGTGCAGCATTGAATATGGCTATCATAGACCATATTGGGGTTTTCATTCACCCTGTGCCCCTAATAGAGACACAGGGTGGTTGACACATAAGAGGCATTGGGAAAGCTGAAGCAAGGGTATCTCATACTTTCTAAGCAATTCTGAGTTCCCCGGGCCTTCCCGTTACAAACACTAATGAATTATTATAAATGTGAAATGTAGGGGCGCTAATGATAGCCAATTAAATAAATCAAATTAGCTAACTATGCAAATTTTGTTTATATAAATATAAAAAATATATAATTCATGGAGTATGTAATGTAAAAAAATTATCTAGAGTGTGTACAAACCAAATGTTCTATAATTATATGTATAAAAGTAGTGTTCCTGTAGTGTTTCTGCATAGAAACCAATCAGCTTGCAGGTTTTATTGCCAAAGCTTAATTGGGCAAGCTGACATTAGAAGCTGATTGGTTTCTCTGCAGAAGGGAGCCTGATTTTGCACTCTCCAACTTTAGTAAATAAACCCATTTGTGATGTACTCTGCATAAAGAAATAGCTCACTGATAACTGATGCATCTACTAATAGGTATATTTAGCAGTTTTTCAATCTTAGATTGTTTTTGTAGGTATAATTTATTATATCAATTAATTTCAGAAAAATACACTGACATTTTCAAGGTAAATCGCCATTAAAAGACTACTTGTAAATGCTAAAATCAATATTAATAATATTGTATGGTGCCCTTTTACGTAGAATGCTCCATATGGGGCCATATAATAGAAATTGATTTATTTCTTCTCCTTTGCTAACGTAATTTGCAAAATCATTATTGTTCATCTTGTTAGCAAGACAGGAATAGATTTTGATTCCCCCTCCCATTTGAATGCTAGAAATAACATATTCTAGCTTGAGAAATGTGGCACAATAAAGACTGACAGAGGAAAAAATATATATGTCAGCAATCATCTGCTGTGTAATCATGTGTTGCTGAGATGATTTGAATTTTTAACACACTTGTCAAATTAAATTAACCCTTGGAACATTCAGAAGAAAACTTTACAAATACTGTTATAGCAATGAAGCAAAAACAAACTTAGGCATCTTGACATTTGACCACTACTAATGAGGATCAGCCGGGCTGCCTTTTGGTTTGAGTGGGGTTTGACAAACTTCAAAGAAGTTTGTATGCAGAACTGTATTGAAATTAATGAGAGACAATTCTGTCAAATAAAAAAACACAAATGTTCTGGGCTAATAGGCAAGAGGTTGTAAAGAAATGCTTAAAATGCAACATTAAAGCAATAGTAAACACTGTGGCTTTTAAAAAAAAAAAAAATCCCCTGCAAGGCAATGGCATAATGCATACTAGCACCTTATGAAATACTTACCTTAGAACAAAGCCCTCCAGTGGTGCGCTATCACTGCTGACAGGTTTCCATCTTCCCCCACTCTTCCTTCTGGATTCCCCGGCTTTGGTCCTTTAAATGGCTGTGACGCAATGATGTCACTCCAGTGCATGCGCACGGTAGTCACAGTTTACCTCACAGAGCTCTGAAGTGAAGACACGGCTATGCCGTCCCATCAGAGCCCATGTGCAAGTGACATCACTGGCTAATTCCAGTGTGAATATCTCCTCAACACCGCAAGTTTAGGAGACATTTACTGTACTCACAGGTAAGCCTTATTATAACCTTACCTGGAGGTACAACTTCAAAAGCAGAGTTTACTACCGCTTTAAAAAATGCTCACTTCCTTTAAATAACATGCCTTGGGGTGCCTTAATCCTGTCTGTGAAATGGTGAATCTCTGTGATGTACAGAAAGTACTAAAGCAGCACTGACATTTACAAAGGAAAAGGGTTTTTAAAAATGCTGGCAAATTACTTTTCCCTACTAGATAAAAAAAAAAAAAAAAAAAAAAGAAGAAAACATAGGGACTGCAAAGAGGAAAATGTTATACTTACCTGACGGTAATTTTCCTTTCCTGATGCAAGCATGACAGCATATACGTATGGGTAGGCTCCACCCCCTGCCCTATCTCAAGACTGATTATACTATAAGAGTAGGTCTCCTCCCTGCCCGCAGCATTCTCGTAACTTAGTATCACTGCAAAGCCTTTCATTTTTCTTTTTAGTTTCGGGAGGGACCTATATGCTGTCATGCTTGCACCAGGAAAGAAAAATTACCGTCAGGTAAGTATAAAATTTTCCTCTTTCCTGACACAGCATGACAGCATATACGTATGGGAAGTACCAAATCACCAGACAACAAGGGTGGGTACTGCTGAAGTGTTTATTTCGAGGATTAGATCTATCCCCACTAATGACTGAGATGTATTGTAGTTAAGACTGCTGGGTCCACAAGCATGGACCCCCAGCGTGTTGAATGTAGATCAGGTCGTAGTTTACATATTAAATCTGGAAGGGCTCCTTTGGAGTTCCGTCCATGGATGCGCAATCAGTTTGGAAGAGTGGTCTCTGCCCTTATCTGATAGATTTGCCCTACCCATCTAAGCCCTTTGACTGACTTGATCCGCAACCCTACGATTGTCTGCGTTGGACAGTGCTTGTCTTCTGATGTCGATAGGCCTGACGAGCCTATCGTTTTTCTCCTTGAAGAAGGGCCAATTCTATGTCTCTCTTCAACCTTGAATCTATTTTCAATGTTTGTGGTACTTCAAACACTTTAGTTTGGATATGCCAGAAGGATGATGTTCTAACCCAGGTTGCAAAGATACCAACCTTTTGTATAGTGTTGGGGAAGAGACTAGAGCCATTTTGCCTGACAGTTTCAGCAACAAGGTAGTTTATGGCTTGACACTTGGATGTCTGAGATCCTTCTAGACCTTTTGCCATACAGAATACTTATTCCGTGTTACTGGCCATATTGAGGATGTCTTATCCCTCTGAATGGAGAGTGAGAAAATGTGTCTCACACTATTTGGAAGACCCCATTGGGGAAAGAATAATCTGCCCAGGTCTTTCGGAATTGGTTGTCAAGACATGCAACTGTTACTGGATCCCAGAGAGTAAGGACGCGACTGAGTTTCATGTATCCTTTAATGCCGTCTCTAGGCTTACTTGTATACACTTCAATCCTTACAGCAAGGAACAGAGAATTCCATCCTTTAAATTCTGTAGGTTTTTCTCGTATCTAATGTACTTGAAGTCTGGAGTAGGCGCTCTGACCTCCATAGGATTTCAAACACTAAAAGGTGAGACCTCCACTTCTTGTTCTCCAGCATCTATATATAACTTGTATGAATTTGGAAGATGCCATTGGCCACGCTGTATGAGGTGTTCAATCTCCGGAAGGAGAATAGGATGAGACTGTACCCACGTATATCATGGCCTGCAAGCCACAGGGCAATTATTGTTATCACCACCGAACGGCTGCGAATCCAGATAAGGATCCTGGAGACTATTAGGTTCGTTCAATATACATATTGGCTAATCTGCAGACCCAGCTGGCTGTCATTAGTTTCTCTGCTTCCACCTCTGGGAAGCCACCCAGATTACTGTCAGACCAATATCTTGATAGCCTTACTTGTTGCCGACTCCCTGATCGGCTTGTTGGTTTGGAGACTATCCCTTGTCATCCAACAGCTTTGTACCTTACGCTGTCTGGCAGTAAGTTCTAGCAAACCCTACCTAACAGGCTGGTAGACCTGACTGGGAGATACCTCTGGCAGAAGTTGACTAGTTTTGCATTCCTTCTTGACAGCGAAGATAGGCCACCCCATTTTGCTGAGTCTTTGCAGCATAGTTGAGGCTCTTTTTGTTGAGTTTCGGAAAGACTTCAGTCTGCGACCACTGCAACTCTGACTTTTGGACACCTTGTCCACCATCGGCATGAATACCCGATGAGTAACAACTTGTGATGATTGGTATGCCTAATAGCTGATACGCTGAAAGATTAGTTAGATTAGCTACCTCCCCAAAAGGGGACTTGTCTCCTCTGTGGAGTCACTGTTCCTGGAGCAGGAAGTAAGTCTTTCCTTACTACAAAACCAGTTAATACAGTTGTCACCCTTCACTTGGGCCCTTCGGACCACATGGGTTACTACAGGCTACTTTACCACTCTTGCGACCGTGGGATGCAACCAATGGGAAAGAGCTATTTGTTTAAGTGAGATACTTATACTGTTGCTCTCTCTAAAGGGGAAATTTATTGTATTTTTTCAGAGATTCAGAACTGCTTCCCGGTGGGTCATTGTTGTAATGAGACTAGTTGGTCTCTAGATGATGGCTCCTCCCGATTCAATCAGAGTCTGCACTAGGACTCTTTTCCCAGAACCTGGAAGTCATTGAGCCAGTCTGTTGTCCAAATAAGGCTCACCAGAAGTCCTTGCTCCTGCAAGTCTGCCCCTACTGGACCCAATATCCCAGGAAATGTCCGGAGTTTGTGGAAAGGTCACAGTCTGCCAGATGAACTCGTAGTGAACTCTAACAGCCAAGTGAAGGTCCTTGCCGAAACATGGGTATCTAGAAGTGTGTATACAGTATACACACACACACTAACACACTTGTGAATGACCACAACATACAGGATATACAAGGTAATTCCAACATATAATCACACACATAGGTTGGACTTGATCGACTTGTGTCTATCCTCAACCTCACCCACTATGTAACCATGTGATTATGCAACTTGCTAGGTCTAAAGACCATCTACAGTCTTAGCCTAGGTTTCCACTATTGCAAACCTAAAAATCGTGCGATTTTGCTGCGATTTCTATGCGACTTGAATCATGAATCTGTGCCTGTGTTTTCTTGATGTCCATGGCCCCAAGTTAGATCACAGTGGGATCAAAAGTAGTGTAGGGACTACTTTGAAGTCGCTGAGACTTGGAATTGCACCGCTATGAACGATACTTGGAAATCATGGGGTATGATTTGTGGAGGTCAAGCCTTACTGACGGCTGGAGAGATTAATTGCAACGATGACCTATGCAATTTTGGATCCTTATCCTTCCGCTTGTTATTTAAGTCTTACTTTTGACTAACGACCATGTAGTCACAACCCTTGTGCTCTAATGCGTCATGGAGGGAATGCAATGAATTGGTAGAGAGGAATGAAAATTCCATTGGCTTCCTTAATGCACAGGACCCACGAATCCTAAGCTCAAATTTACATACAACTGTCAGCTGACCCTACTGGGCGGCTTCGGTTTAGGCAAATAAGATGATTATTGATTCTTTATTCTCCGCTATAGTTCTCCCAGGTTTAACCTGTCATTTACTCTTCGTTACTTTGCCTCTTGGTTATCCTCTGGTCATTGACGATTAACAGAAGGAATTAATCCTCCTTCTAGATATCACTAGATCTGACTTGAACAGTCACCACTCTGACTTAAAGCAGCATGTGTTTACTTGTGGGATGAGCCATAAGGGTTCACTGACCACAATGATTACTGGAGAAACAGCATACAGTCTTGTATCCGCAGTGGCTGAACTGCATCATTGGCTACTCCATTTTCAATCTAGGATCCGCCATCATAGAGATTTTATCACTGATTTTATCACTGACCAGATCTCTGCTTTCATCCTGTCTGGGGTCCTGACAATCTGGCTACCGAAGTGAGCTCAATCGCAGGTCACAAAACACTACTTAACAGTAGTATGAACCTTCTTCATCTCCGGATCTATTTGCTGTCCCAGGGTCTCTGCAAAGGATATTGTCTCTTCTGTTGGAAAAATGGCACCCTTGGTTAATCTGATGAAGCCTGTTTGGCCGGCAGCTTTTGAGGCAGAGGTACCCTTTAGATGACTTTGTTTGAATAGCTTAGTGCCTGAGGGTTAAAGTATCCACCTTTTACTTCTGATATGCCAACTTGCCATAACAATTTCCCAGAAGCAAGCTCTGAGGTAGAGGTTGCCTTTAAATAAACACAGCTGTTTGATTAGGCTTGGTATGGAACAATTAGTGACTGTAGGCCTTCTCAGTCTCTGCCCATTTGTCACTGCCTCTGGCCTGCAACTTGGTTTTGCATTTTGGTCGACACACCAGTTACCACCAGACCACAATGATTACTGTAGAGATTTCTTGATTTGCCTCTTCTGGCAGTAAACTACATAGTGGTTCCTTTAGGGCTGAAGAGGATCTGTCCCTTGTTGCAGAAGCAGGTTGACTGGTGTTGGGGGCTGGAGAGATTTACACTCATTATGCCCATAATGTGCACTCTTAGGATATAGCATATACCTACCTGCCCTCACCTTAGTTAAAGTTGCTGGTCTCTAGGTTCACAGATTAGCTGAAAGCCTGGAGCCATGCCTGGGAGTATTTGCCATAAGTAGTAACCACTACAAACCACAAATCTCTCTGTGGGGTACCCCAAATAACACAAGCAATTACATATTGCTAAAAGGTAAGTACTAAGGAATGTGACTAAACAGATCCTGACTTTTATTTTAGCACAAAGGTCAGCATGTAAATGCATAGAAATAAACACATAGCAGTCCTTCATACTGTAGAGTTAATGTAATCACAGGCAAGCAGCGCAAGTTAATAATTATCTGACAATTAGCACTAGCAGATTAAACCTACCGCTAAGGATCATACCACAACCAAGCATCAATACACAGTGAGCCCAGCCTGAAGGGCCAGGCCCTGCGTTAATAGGAAAGGGCCCAGTATCACCTGTTATCAGTCCAAGCATTAGCAATACTGCAGACACAGACTTCAACCTGTGAAACATTAATAAACAGCGTGGCACTATGGACAGCCAGTAAGATTCGCATGTTTGATATATGCTTTTCAGAAATGAAAACTAACAGCATACCTGCAGAAAATAAGTCAAGACTGTAGGGCCAGGCTTGTTCAGTTAATAGGAAGGCTTCAGCCCAGCACAGCACAGCACACCTGCTATCAGCATTAGCAGTATTGCAGACACAACCACAACCCTTCAGAAATGCAAGCTTAACCACATACTTGCAGCAGTAACTGAATAATATGGATTTGTGCACCATGATGTGGTGCCTTACCACCTGCATGCTTCATGTCCAAACAGAAAGTCCAATGAATACCCATCCATGGCGTCATGATAAAGGAGAAATCCCTAGAGACCAGATGACCTCACCCCCTTTCTTCCGGGATCCTGAGGGGGGGGGGGGGGTCTTCCCCATATAGGCGTTCACGTCTGCCTGTACAGCAGGGAGCTTCAACACAGGAGAGGCTTTAACCTGTGCGGCTTGGCCAGAAGCGTCCGGCAAGGTGAGGGAAAAATAAAAATTCTGCTTTCAGCAGTAGCATAACCGGCTGTAGCAGTGAGGAAAAAAAAGAGAATACTGCAGGAAGGGAGGAGACCTACTTTTATAGGATAACCGGTCCTGAGATAGGGCAGGGGGCGGAGCCTACCCATACGTATATGCTGTCATGCTGTGTCAGGAAAGTATTTTAGGGAGCCTTTGAGGGGGTCTGTGGGGTGTGTTTTTTCAACAGGTATATTTCTGTATTTTAAAGGTATACAACATGGGGAAAATGTGCATGTATTACCGAGAAGTCTTAAATATGTATTTTTTTATTTTACCTTGATATTAGTTTTAACTTTTTGAAATCTAATTGCACTTTGGCATTACTCAGTTTTCTTGTGTTCTAAAAACCCAAAGAGGTTGTTTCTAATGCAAAGTACCTTAACCTGTTCAGCTCCGGAAAGGTTTACCCCTCTTCATGACCAGGCCATTTTTTGTGATACGGCACTGCAATATTTTAATTGACAATTGCACGACTGTGCGACACTGTACCCAAATAAAATTGATGACCTTTTTTCCCACATATAGAGCTTTCTTTTGGTGGAATTTTTATCAACTCTGCGGTTTTTATTTTTTGCGATATAAACAAAAAAATACAGACAATCGAAAAAAAATTTTTTATTTTTTACTTTATACTATAAAACATATCCAATAATTTTTTTTAAAAAACTCAAATTTCTTCATCAATTTATGCCAATATGTATTCTGCTACATATCTTTGGTATAATAAAAATCCAAATAAGCGTATAATGATTGGATTGTGCAAAAGTTATAGCGTCTACAAACTATGGGATATATTTATGGAACTTATATATATATATTTTTTTACTAGTAATGGCGACGATCAGTGTTTTTTGGTGGGACTGTGACTTTGTGGTGGACAAATTGGACACTAAGTGACACTTTTTGGGGACCAGTGACACTAATACAGTGAGCAGTGCTAAAAAAATGTACTGTCACTGTACTAATGACACTGACAGGGAAGGGGTTAACATCAGGGGCGATGAAAGGGTTAACTGTGTTCCCTGGGAGTGCTTTCTAACTGTGGGGGGGTACTTTGACTGGGGGAAGAGAGAGATCTGTGTTCCTGCTTAGCAGAAACGCAAGATCTCCATCTTCCCCTCTCACAGAACCGTGGTCTGCCTTGTTTACATGGGCAAACTGCTGTTCTGCCTGCCCTCAGAACCATTGTGGGGTGCCAGCGAACATCGCGTCCGCCAGACCCGCTGATTGGCTCCCGCTGTGTCCATTCACAGCTGGAGTCTGTCGCCGACGGCGTGCGCGTGTGCCCCAGACCTAGTCCACGAAAGGTACATGATTTCATGCAGGAGGCCACCCTGCCACAGTATATCTACGTGGGGCAGTCCAGAACAGGTTGTAAACCCTGCGTTGTTATTTTTACCTATAGTTAAGCCTATAATAAGGCTTGCCTGTAGGTAAAATTAATATCTCCTAAACGTACACCGTTTAGGAGATATTCACCCTTCATGCAGCCGCTGACGTCAGCGGCGCATGCACTCTGAAGGTCCAGCATACCGTGCGGGATCTTCAGAGATTTTTTCCGGAAACAAAGGCTCCTGCGCGCATGCCGGGGGAACATGTCAGCCCTCTCAGCAGTGACTGGGTGCCACTGGGAGGGCTTCGTTCTAAGGTAAGTATTTCATAATGTGCTAATATGCGATGCATACTAGCACATTATGCCATTGTCTTGCAGGTTTTTTTCTTTCAGATCACAATCTTTTTTTAAAATACAATAACTAGAAGGATGTATTAGTGTACCTGTGTTTTCTAGTTAGAGTAGTATATTCCAGACACCTCTGTTGCTTAGTAAACAAGGATTTGTTTGTGTGCATGGATTACATCAGTGCTGAGGTCACACAAAATCACAGACATATTAGCTTGATTAAACTAGAAGCCTTTTGGCAGACATAATAATAACCACAGGAAATCGTGATTTGGCTTTGTTTACTGATTTGTTTTTTGACATTTGTAATGTAAATGAGTGGAATGAGCTGCAAGCAAAACATCTAGAAATTTATGAGCTAGAAAATACATCAGCCTCTTACTGATGTAGTTTCTTGTTGCATATTGTCATAGTTCATCTTATCTATCCAGCTGCTGAATATTTTCCAGCTTTAATGTAATCTTTCCATAATGTATTGTGGTGAATGTGTGGGAAGTGTTTAGAAATGCATTTTGTTGGTCTTGCTTCATTCCATACTTTTCTTGGCATTATAGCCAAAGTGGTACATTAAATACTGCATATAGCAATATGGGGGTTGGACCAAAACAACTGCTGTGACAGTCCTATTCTCTATCAGCATATAATAGCTGAATGACCCCCTGTCAAGAAGTTTACTATAATCTCATGTAGCGGGGTCTCTAAATTTAGGTGGGACACTCAGGTGTGTAAGTATGGGAATAGTGGACCACTTGTGTTCGTGGAGGATTGGATGGTGTAATAATCTCCTTGGCCTCTGGGTGGCGGGGTACCCGGAGGCTCAAGGTAGATTTGCCATTACAGTGCTACCCTTTTTGTCCCTTTCCGGAGATGGTACGGCGAGGGCGGGGAACCTGCCGTGGTGTTGATGGGAGGAGATAAAAGGGGGAGACGCCCTAACCACGAGGTCTTCAGGAGGATCTTCTTCACGCGCTCAGGCACCTTAGGCCTGGGTGCGGGCGGTTCTGGATTCCGGCCCAGGCGCCCTAGGCCTGACCGGAATGGAGTTGGAGTCCATCCCAGGCACCTTCAGCCTGGGGTGAGGTA
This sequence comes from Rana muscosa, assembly GCA_029206835.1. Taxonomy (NCBI): domain Eukaryota; kingdom Metazoa; phylum Chordata; class Amphibia; order Anura; family Ranidae; genus Rana; species Rana muscosa. Next base: position 785,910,333 of record CM055118.1, read on the forward strand.
CTAAACTAGGAGGCCTGGGGTCCAGTGACTTCAACTGGATCCCGCGAGGGTGGAGACGTCCGAGGGTCCCTGAGGTGGATGGGGCCCATGTCTGAGGTGAGGAGGCCGGGGAGGTTACCCGTCCGGAGAGTCTGGAGCAGCATCAACCCAGTGACGGATGGGCCTCTGGTAACTCCCTTGGAGGGACATCTTCCCCTGATAGGGGCCGCAGCGCAGCGAAGGTACTCCTATCTACGTTCTCTTGAGTCGCTGGTAGAGACTCTCAAGTTCTAAGTCCTTTCTAGCTAATGCTATAGTAACCGCTGGCGAGATCGCAGTGGTTTAGTTAATAACCAGGATAGTGCCTCGACCTGCTCATTCCCCGTATCAACATGTTATCAAGTCGCAACCAGTTGGCTACTGAAGCACTGTTTATTGTGGGATGTACAATAAAGCAAGAGTTGTACTGTGATCGGTGTGTCGAACTCTGGTTAATGGGAGCAGAGGGAAGTGTTGACACAGCGGGACTTGATTCTAGACAAAAGCACATAGGCCCGAGGAAATATCTGGTACTGGCCTTCACCTCACCCACAGCTCTCTGGAGGACATGGGCCGTAGCGCATCTCACCCTGTCGTGTGACATACCCCTAGACAAAGGAGACGGGGTGAGGCCGCTACACGTGGGGGCTCGTCCGGGATGATATGTGTTGAAAGAAAGAATGGCTGTGTCTGGACTTTGCTGCCCGGGGGAGTTCTGAACAGGTCAGCCATGTGATTGGCCAAAGTGCATCCCTGCTCAAAGTCGTGGAAATGACCCTAGGATGGGAAAGGCCCATGCAGAGGAGCGAGAAGAGGGAGGAGTCCAGCCGTGTGAAGTACTACATGTGGGGGCTTTTGTTGCACTGCGCCACGAGGCACCCTGTGACTTTACAGTTCGTGGGCGGAGCTTGATGGAAGCCCGCGAAAACGTGCAAGTCATGGGAGGAGTCTGGCCATGTGGAGGAACTCACATGGAGACTTCAGCGCGTGGTCAGTGCGTGATGGAGCAGCAGACAGTCGGGATGGCCTCAAGCTCCCCGTGGATTCCGGTTCCCTACCCCACGAAGATGACTACGTTCGCTGCTCCCCTTACAGACACGGGGATAAGACTCAGGCCCTGAGGACAGTTGGCTTTGTACTCATGCAGAGACACGGAGGCCCTCGGCGTGATCTGTCCCGGATGCTCGGGACTGGTGGTCCACCTGAAGCCATTCGGGCGTTGCGAGGCATGCAAAGAATTCTTGTTCGAGGTGGAGCCATCCACAGTAAGGCCCCGGACCCTTCGCCTCAACAGCCTCACAGGTACCGCTACTCTAGAAGGAGAGATCCAGGCCTTTGCGGAGGTTCCCGTACACACTGACCAGGGCGATGTGACTGCCCAATCAGAGACTGAGAGAGAAAAATCAGAGGATGCTGCTTCGGTCACCACAGATTCTCTGCTCCCACCTCCGAAGAGGAAAGTTGGCCTGGTGCAGGCCTCCTGTGGTCGTGGTCGAGCTTCACCCCGTCGCTTGCCTGGCCTGGATGGATCCGGTTGGAAGAGTCCTGGACATCCCAGTTCTACAAAAGGTCAAGGTGAGCCAGGGGCTGGGACTGTGGTGGTGGTTGGAGGTGTCGGGGGTCCACAGCCGGTGGAGCCCGCAGGGGAGGGTAGTACCACGTCTACCAGAGACTACCTTCCCGCCGAGATGTATGACACTTCCGACCTAGAGTCGCTGTCAGATTGTGGAGATGACGGTGAGATTGATGAACTGTTTCATCGGAAGGGCTGGGACAAACGCCCATTGCCTGTGTTACGTGTACCGCAGGATTCCCCTATGTCAATAGAAGACAGCACGCCCCGGGTACAAGCCCCGGAGTCTACGAGGAAGTCTAGTCCTAAAAGTGCCTTTCCACAATCTACAACATCGCCCGTCTTGGTGGCGGGGATGCAGCGAGCCTCACTACGAGCACCGAGAGAAAAGCCATCAGAGGTAGTGAAAGTACCTCGGCACCCGGAGGCCATCGTTCAACCCGGAGAAGGTGAGCGGGAAGCCATGCCTCCTTTGGCCAGATTGCAACGACTTTTCTCACAGAGAGTCGCCCGTGAGTATGGGTGGGAATATCCCTACTTGCCTCGGTACTTACTTTTTGAAGTTGAGGTCATACACCAGAGATGGTATGACGAATTTGTTTGGGAAAAGCTCAAAGTACCCCATGCACGAAGATATTTGTCCTGTTCGCCACCCGTGTCGAAAAAGTTTCGGGACTGCAGAGCAGACTGGATGTGGGGCTGCCATATCCACGCAGACAAGGTGCGCATCTGCAGGAAAGATGGAGAGGATGCTGACTATTCAATTGAGGTTTTTGATAAACATCTGAAGCCCTTGTTCTTGCCTGACCCGAAGTTCTATTTGTGAGAAGAGACTCACTTGTTGTTTCCTTTCCTACAATCTTCTAGAAGTGTTCTTGCCGGAGCTTTCGAACTGTGCCCTAGTTTTTTATTTGGGCTTTTGTTTTCTACTCTTTGGAGGAATGAGAGCAGTTTTCGTTTGTTCTCTCTTCCTCACGGCTCCAAGACAGACTTTGGGGTAGAATTAGTGTAGGGACGCAGGAAGAATGAAGATTGCACCAAGTGTCATTACCGCAGCACTGTCACCAGGTGGCAGTGTTGTGCAACGGCTGTTTGTTTTTTTTACACGCGCATCACTTTTCTCATTGGAGCGAATGGGTCTATTGGTTGATGGACCCATTCATTCCAAATTAACACAAAAATGTCAGGATGTGGCTTTTCTTGTGTGTTGTTTTTTTCCCTTCTGCAGGAGATTCGTCTGTCAAGACTGCTGAGTATGGGGTGGTTCTTAGACAGTGAAGGGAGGGATTGTATATGTGTACATGATAGATGTTTTTAGGGAAAAGTTTTATTGTTTTACATTCCCTTTCCCCTTTGAGCAGGTCTTGGTATGGTTGAGGTTCAAAAATGTAGGGATAGCCTCTGGGGCTAGACTTGTGTCATCACTGCATGGGAGACATGGGTTTGCACCAGACGCTGGGGACCAGCGTCAAATCCTTTGTCATGTATTAATTGTATATTAAGGAACCTGCCGTGGTGTTGATGGGAGGAGATAAAAGGGGGAGACGCCCTAACCACGAGGTCTTCAGGAGGATCTTCTTCACGCGCCCAGGCACCTTAGGCCTGGGTGCGGGCGGTTCTGGATTCGTGGAGGATTGGATGGTGTAATAATCTCCTTGGCCTCTGGGTGGCGGGGTACCTGGAGGCTCAAGGTAGATTTGCCATTACAGTGCTACCCTTTTTGTCCCTTTCCGGAGATGGTACGGCGAGGGCGAGGAACCTGCCGTGGTGTTGATGGGAGGAGATAAAAGGGGGAGACGCCCTAACCACGAGGTCTTCAGGAGGATCTTCTTCACGCGCCCAGGCACCTTAGGCCTGGGTGCGGGCGGTTCTGGATTCCGGCCCAGGCGCCCTAGGCCTGACCGGAATGGAGTTGGAGTCCATCCCAGGCACCTTCAGCCTGGGGTGAGGTACTAAACTAGGAGGCCTGGGGTCCAGTGACTTCGACTGGGTCCCGCGAGGGTGGAGAAGTCCGAGTGTCCCTGAGGTGGATGGGGCCCATGTCTGAGGTGAGGAGGCCGGGGAGGTTACCCGTCCGGAGAGTCTGGAGCAGCATCAACCCAGTGACGGATGCGCCTCTGGTAACTCCCTTGGAGGGACATCTTCCCCTGATAGGGGCCGCAGCGCAGCGAAGGTACTCCTATCTACGTTCTCTTGAGTCGCTGGTAGAGACTCTCAAGTTCTAAGTCCTTTCTAGCTAATGCTATAGTAACCGCTGGCGAGATCGCAGTGGTTTAGTTAATAACCAGGATAGTGCCTCGACCTGCTCATTCCCCATATCAACATGTTATCAAGTCACAACCAGTTGGCTACTGAAGCACTGTTTATTGTGGGATGTACAATAAAGCAAGAGTTGTACTGTGATCGGTGTGTGGAACTCTGGTTAATGGGAGCAGAGGGAAGTGTTGACACAGCGGGACTTGATTCTAGACAAAAGCACATAGGCCCGAGGAAATATCTGGTACTGGCCTTCACCTCACCCACAGCTATGGGGAGGACATGGGCTGTAGCGCATCTCACCCTGTCGTGTGACATACCCCTAGACAAAGGAGACGGGGTGAGGCCGCTACACTCACAAAATATTTATTAGAACCATGATAAATACTGGTTAAAACATTTAAACAGTGGAGAATGCAGTTCAGTGTTTTTCAAAATGTCCTGCATCTAGGGAAAATAGTCTCTTGATAGAGTATAATATTGGGGGGGGGGGGGGGTAGTGTTGGCCAGCACTACGTAGGTAAAAATATTTGGGGGTACTTATTTTAGATGATTGCAAAATGAGCAAACAGTGTGGCCAGGCAGTGGGAAAGGCGAATAGAATTTTAGGGGGTATCACTAGGGGGATCGCCAGCCCGAGAAAGGGGGTTCTGATTCCTCTATATAGATCTTTAATTATCACCAGCGTGACCACAAGCATGAGGGAAGGAGGTCCTTATTCCCCTATATAGATCTTTAGTGAGACCTCATTTAGAATACTGTGTCCGGTTCTGGAGACCTCACTTACAAAATTATATTTATAAAAGGGAACAAGTTCAGAGACAGGCAACAAAAATGGCGAAAGGTCTAGGGGATAAAACACATCAGGACAGACTTCAAGAACTTAACACGTAAAGTTTGGGGGAAAGACGGGAAAGGAGAGTCATGATTTGAATACATTAAGGGTGTGACTGCATTTAGTCTGGAAAAAAAAAGTTACATTTAAATTTTATTCAATTGCAAACTGTGTAGCAAATATTATGTTCCATAAATATTATTATTTCACAACAGTTAAAGTTTATTTTGCCTTTTAGAAAGATGTCCACAGTGCAAAAGATGTCCACAGTGCAAAAGATCCTTGTTAATAAAGTGTTTAAAGGCTTTTCAAAGCCGCAGTCATATCGATTTTTTCCAGTGCACAACATGATATCAACTAAGATGTCTGCAGTTTGTGTTGCAAACTGTAGTGGTTTCTTATAGTCTAATTACGGCAAAAGTAAAGCATTACCTTTGAAGCTGACCAAAAAATACAAGCAATGACATTTATTAAAATGTGACTGTAATTTGAGTATGATTTTGTTTGTTTTTTAAGGTTCTAATATTTTAAACTGCTGTTTTTTTATATATTTTTATTATACTCATATATACATAACATTTCTTATACAAATATACAATTAATACATGACAAAGGATTTCCAGAGCATTATGGGTTAGCTAAGACTGCAAAAAGTTGCTTTGACACTCTTTTTGTCTCAGTTTTGATTCAGTCAGAAGTTGTGATTGGCAGTTCTTCTTGCAGGTGTAGCTTTAGTTTAGAGATTAATTTTCAAGATAAAGTAGATATGCTTCAAGATAAAGTAGTTATGCTTCAAGATGAAGTAGATATGCTTCAAGATGAAGTAGACTTATTTTAGCATAGATGAGCACCCAGACTTGTAACATTTGGGGCATGATGAGAGTCCTCAGCCCTGTGAAAGTAACAAGTTGAGACTTTGAATGGCACAATTTTGTTTTGTTGTAATCATTATGTTAGAATGAGTCTGTTATTTCGGTAGAGTGTTTCAAATCAATTTGTATTTTCAGAAGCTCTGTTATTCTTTTGTTATTTTGGAAGATTGACTAATCCCCTGTTAGTCCAACCCACAAACATCTATGGAATGAGCTGATTGGATGAAATTAAGTGGAGTAGCGTGCATCTGAAATTAACAAGTGGAATTAATTTAATTTCGGATTAATTCGTTATGTTATGATTCGGAGATATTGATGGATCCATCCAACCCAAACACCATAAGTAGAAATCATCATCTTATTTAATTTTTATACCTTACTGTATTAATTACAATATGTTTCCATTTCATATGAATGTGCATTTTTTATAATAATGAAAAATTTTAATGCAAAAAATAATTGGCTGATTATCCAAGAGTCAAAGACTACAGCACTGCTCTCATCCAAATAAAACAAATTAATCCAAAATAATAAGAATGAATTTGTTATGTTATTAGGTTGAATTATTTTTCCTCATTCCCCAACTGACTTTCTTTGCTGGGCCGCACACATACAAATTAAATCAATGGTCTCTTACGTTCAATCCCAATACACAAAAACTCTTATTAAAATTGTCATGCTCAATATTGGATCAAAATCAATTCAGATCACTTGTAATGTCGTTACATTATTTCGGATGCTTCAAACATTAACAAAAGCCCCAAACTATCCCATCATGTCATCCGATGTAACGAATGAATACAAATGAATTTGTTGTTTTCATTACTATTGTGATTCGGAGATTCTGATAGATTACAAATTTTGATTTGTAACAAAAGCAATCGGACATGTCTAGCCACAGCCCAATATGCTACTGTTAAGAAAAGTTAGCAAACAAGTGTGAGCCCTGCATTTGCCTAGATTTGTTCAGTATGTAAAAGATAAACTGAGAAAACATCACAGCAAAAGCTGAACAGCCAACCAGTCTCCCACATGTCTCCTTTATGCTGATTGCATAGTACTGATCTATGCCAAAAGAGAGTTCATTACAATCACTGACTGCTGCAAAGCATCAAACTTCTCTCCCCCTCCAAAGTAATATCAGCCATTCCTTTACTCTGATGTATTTTTATAGGGAAGTGGCCCAAAATTTTTTTGTTTTCTATACCACTGGTATCAGAAAAATGTCAGAAATCGTGATGGCAAAGATCACAAAACACACTATACAGGTGAAACTCGAAAAATTTTAATATCGTGCAAAAGTTCATTTATTTCACTAATGCAACTTAAAAGGTGAAACTAATATATGAGATAGGCTCATTACATACAAAGCAAGATAGTTCAAGCCGTGATTTGTCATAATTGTGATAATTATGGCTTACAGCTCATGAAAACCCCAAATCCACAATCTCAGAAAATTAGAATATTACATGCAATCAATAAAACAAGGATTGTACATAGAACAACATGGGCAGCACAGTGGTGTAGTGGTTAGCACTTTCACCTGGCAGCAAAAGGGTCACTGGTTCGAAATCCCGACCATGACACCATCTGCCTGGAGTTTGCATGTTCTCCCTGTGTCTGCGTGGGTTTCCTCCGGGCACTCCGGTTTCCTCCCACACTCTAAAGACATGTGCGCCTAGACGCGCTCCCATGAAGGGCGCATTACAAATCCTTTATCAAATCAAATATCGGACCTCTGAAAAGTATAAGCATGCATATGTACTCGGTACTTGGTTTGGGCCCCTTTTTCAGCAATTACTGCCTCAATGCAGCGTGGCATGGAAGCTATCAGCCTGTGGCACTGCTGAGGTGTTATGGAAGACCAGGATGCTTCAATAGCGGCCTTCAGCTCTTCTGCATTGTTCGGTCTCATGTCTCTCATCTTTCTCTTGGCAATGCCCCATAGATTCTCTATGGGGTTCAGGTCAGGCGAGTTTGCTGGCCAATCAAGCACAGTAATCCAACGGTCACTGAACCAGGCTTTGGTGCTTTTGGCAGTGTGGGCAGGTGCCAAGTCCTGCTGGAAAATGAAGTCAGCATCCCCATAGAGCTCATCTATGGAAGGAAGCATGAAGTGCTCCAAAATCTCCTGGTAGACGGCTGCATTAACCCTGTACTTAATGACGCACAGTGGACCAACACCAGCAGATTACATGGCTCCCCAAATCAACACAGACTGTGGAAACTTCACACTGGACTTCAAGCATCTTGCAGTGTGTGCCTCTCCATTCTTCCTCCATACTCTGGGTCCTTGGTTTCCAAATGAGATGCAAAATTTGCGCTCTATAGAAAAGAGGACTTTGGACCACTGAGCAACAGACCAGGTCTGATTTTCTTTAGCCCAGGTAAGACGCTTCTGACGTTGTTTGTTGTTCAGGAGTGGCTAGACAAGAGGAATACGACATTTGAAGCCCATGTCCAGGATCTGTCTGTGTGTGGTGGCTCTTGATACACTGACTCCAGCCTCAGTCCACTCCTTGTGAAAGTCCCCAATAGTGATGAGCCGAACACCCCCGGGTTCGGTTCGCACCAGAACCCGCGAACGGACCGAAAGTTCGTACGAACATTAGAACCCTATTAAATACAATGGATGCGAACGTTCGAATTCTAAAGTGCTAATTATAACAACTATTATGCATGTTATTGTCCTAAAAAGGGTTTGGGAACCCGGGTTCTGCACCAGGGGACATGTATCAATGCAAAAAGAAGTTTTAAAAACGGTCGTTTTTCGGGAGCAGTCATTTTAATGATGCATAAAGTGAAAAAAAAAAGTCAAATATTCCTTTAAATATTGTACCTGGGGGGTGTCTAAAGTATGCCTGTGAAGTGCCACGTATTTCCCGTGTTTAGGACTGTCCCTGCACAAAATGACACTTCTAAAGGAAAAAAAAGCCATTTAAAACTTCTTGCGGCTTTAATGTAATGTCTGGTCCCGGTAATATGGATGAAAATCTTTAAGAAAAATGGCATAGATACCCCATGACCCCCCCCCCCCCCTACCCCAGCCCATTACCAGCCCCTTTGGGTCTTGTATGGATATTAAGGGGAACCCCGCACATAAAATAAAAAAGGCCCTATATACTCTGAACAGCCGTATACAGGCGGTGCATACAAGACAGGGACTGTAGGTTTGTTCTTATGTAGAATGTGTTTGTAATTTTGAACAGGTACATTGTTGAAGTGTAGCTCCAGCCCAAAAATCTATTTTTAAACTTTTTGGGAAACATAGGTAAGGGTTATCACCCCTGTAACATTTGTTTTGCTGTCTGTGCCCCTGTTCAGAACATTTCACCTCACTTTCCGTCCCAATGACAACTGTTTTTGAAATGTGGTGTTTTTCTTGAAACAAGGATTGCTGATAAAGCATCAGTACAGAGGAGACACCTTTCTCCCATATTTATTCTTACAGGAGAGAATTTTCCTTCCTAGGGGTAGATTTCCTCTCACTTCCTGTTGTCTTCTTTCGTTTGCAAGTAGGAGTCGTTTGTAAGTTGGATGTTTGAAAGTAGGGACCTGCCGTATATACTCTGCAGAAATAGGCCCCTTAGTTGTTGGTGTTGGCACAACACTGTAAGCACTCACAGTTACTCTTGGTTGGTGCTGGAACGCCCTGCTGTCAACTATTATATCAGGAATTTTAATTACATATAATTCTTGAACAGTGGTAGTAAAAATTGGGGCTTTGATGGTGGTGCTGGTGCCACAACACTGTAAGCCCTGACAGTTACTCTTGGTGGGTGCAGCAATGGGCCCTGCTGTGAATTATTAGATCAAGAATTGTAATTGCATGCCCCTGTTGAACAGGGGCTGAAAAATTGGGCTTTTCGTGGTGGTGGTGGTGGTGGTGGTGTTGCCACAACACTGTAAGCCCTCAGAGTTACTCTTGGTGGGTGCAGGAATGGGCCCTGCTGTGAATTATTAGATCAAGAATTGTAATTACATGCCCCTTTTGAACAGGGGCTGAAAAATTGGGCCTTTCGTGGTGGTGGTGGTGGTGGCGTTGCCACAACACTGTAAGCCCTCAGACTTACTCTTGGTGGGTGCAGGAATGGGCCCTGCTGTGAATTATTATATCAAGAATTGTAATTGCATGCCCCTGTTGAACAGGGGCTGAAAAATTGGGCCTTAGGCACTGGTGGCACAACACTACAACCCCTCACAGATACTGTACTTGGAGCACAGCAATGAGCCCTGTTGCAAAGTATTGCTTCAAAAATTGTAATGACACGCCCCTGTTAAACAGGGGCTGAAAAATTGGGCCTTAGGCACTGGTGGCACAACACTACAACCCCTCACAGATACTGTACTTGGAGCACAGCAATGAGCCCTATGGCAAATTATTGCTAAAAAAATTGTAAGTACACGCCCCTGTAAAACAGGGGCTGAAAAATTGGGCCTTAGCCACTGGTGGCGGCACCCATAAACAAAAATGATCTTCCAAGCTATCATCATCAATCGTATCATTGAGGACTCGGAGGAGGAGGATAGCCAGTCAACATAACAGCACAGGCACTCAGCATCAGCATCAGTCTTGAAGGGACGTGACATGTTAAAATCAATTAGTCTGTTATATCAGCATCAGGTGTGTGGTAGCTGGTGGTGATCCAAGACTGGTTCATCTTGATGAAAGTCAGTCGATCAACCGAGTCGGTGGACAGGCGCACCCTGTGATCCGTGACAAATCCTCCAGCAGCACTGAATGTGCGTTCCGAAAGAACGCTGGATGCAGGACAGGCCAGTAGCTCAATTGCATACTGTGCAAGCTCTGGCCAGTGATCCATCCTCAAGACCCAGTAAGCCAGAGGATTTTCGGTGGGGAAGGTGTCCAAGTCTGACCTTGCCCCTAGATATTCCTGCACCATGTTTATCAGACGCTGGCGATGGTTGCTGGAACCAATCATACTTTGGGGCTGCGGACTAAAGAATTGTCTGAACGCATCGGTCAGACGGCCACCTTCCCCACCGCTCCTTCTTTGACTGGCCGAAGCCTCAGCAACTCGTTGTCCTGGACCAGGAGTTTGTAACCTCCCAGTCTCTGGGAACGCGTTGCACAGACCTTTCTGCAAGGCCTCCCGGAGTTGTCTCATCCTCTGCTCCCTCTGCGACGGTAACATAAGGTCCGCAACCTTACCCTTGTACCGTGGATCAAGGAGAGTGGCCAGCCAGTAATGGTCCCTCTCCTTGATCCGAAGAATACGAGGATCCTTCCGCAGACTTTGCAGGATCAGGGAGGCCATGCAGCGTAGGTTTGCTGAGGCATTCGCTCCGGAGTCCTCTGGGTCACTAAGGACGACATGATCCGCAGTCACCTCCTCCCAGCCACGTACAAGTCCACTGGTTTCTTGGGACTGTAAATCATCCCTAAAAGACTGCTGCTGATGATGCTGAGTGCCAGCCTCCACCTCCATGCTGACACAATCCTCCTCCTCCTCCTCCTCCTCTTCCTCTTCCTGTGCGATGGGTGGGACAGAAGGAACACTGTCTGGGTAAAGGGGGCCTTGAGAGGCAAGGAAGTCCTCCTCTTCCTGCCTCTGTTCTGCCTCAAGTGCCCTGTCCATTATTCCACGCAGCGTGTGCTCCAACAGGTGGACAAGAGGTACAGTGTCACTGATGCATGCACTGTCACTGCTCACCATCCTCGTGGCCTCCTCAAATGGTGCCAGGACAGTGCATGCATCCCTGATCATGCCCCACTGGCGTGGAGAAAAAAAACCAAGCTCCCCTGACCCTGTCCTGGTGCCGTAGTCGCACAGGTACTCATTGATGGCCCTCTGCTGCGTGTGCAGCCGCTGCAGCATGGCCAACGTTGAGTTCCACCTGGTGGGCATGTCACATATAAGGCGGTTCTTGGGCAGGTTCAACTCCTTTTGCAGCTCAGCCAGGCGAGCACTGGCATTATAAGATCTGCGGAAATGCACACAGACTTTCCTGGCCTGCCTCAGGACATCCTGTAAGCCCGGGTACCTGCCCAAGAACCGCTGCACCACCAGGTTAAGGACGTGAGCCACACAGGGCACATGGGTCAGTTGTCCCTGTCGGAGGGCGGAGAGGAGGTTGGTGCCATTGTCGCAAACCACCATTCCTGGCTTAAGCTGGCGTGGCGTCAACCACCTCTCGGCCTGGCCCTGCAGAGCAGACAGGACCTCTGCCCCAGTGTGGCTTCTGTCCCCCAAACACACCAGCGCAAGCACGGCATGGCATCTTTTTGCCTGCGTACTTGCGTAGCCCCGTGAACGGCTACGGAGCACCGCTGGTTCATAGGACAAACCACAGGAAGAGGCCATGGAGGAAGAAGAAGAGGAGGGGGTGGAGGAGAGAGGTGTGTCACAACCAGTAGTAGCATTTTGGAGGCGTGGCGGTGGGACAACCTCCAACACTACTGCACCTTGTCCTGCATCCTTCCCAGCTGCCAAAAGAGTGACCCAATGGGCCGTGAAAGAAAGGTAACGTCCCTGTCCATGCCTGCTGGACCATGAGTCAGCGGTAATATGCACCTTACCGCTGACCGCCCTGTCCAGCGAGGCCAAGACATTGCCTTCCACATGCCGGTAGAGAGCCGGAATAGCCTTCCGTGAGAAAAAGTGGCGTTTGGGAACCTGCCACTGAGGAACCGCACATTGCACAAACTCACGGAAGGGGGCCGAGTCTACCAACTGAAAAGGCAGCAGTTGAAGCGCTAGCAATTTAGCCAAGCTAGCATTCAACCGCTGGGCATGTGGATGGCTGGGAGTGAACTTCTTTCGACGGTCCAGCAGCTTGGGCAGGGAAATTTGCCTGCTAGAATCGGACGTCGGTGTACTGCTAGCAGAGTGGCCGCAAGTACTTGGCTGTGACACGCCTAATTCTACACCTTCATTCCTCTCAGTGCATGTTTCAGAGAGGACTGAAGTTATAGTGGGGTTGGAGATCCCAGCTGATGCGGTGCAAGGAGAGGTCCGCTTTGTTCTTTGGTGTGGGTCTTTGAGGTAGGCTTGCCAACGAGCTGCATGGCAGGTCAACATATGTCTGGTCAGGCATGTGGTACCCAAGCGGCTGATGTTTTGGCCACGCGATATACGCTTGAGACATATGTTGCAAACAGCAGCTGTGCGATCTGATGCACTAGCCTCAAAAAAGGCCCACACCAAGGAACTTTTTGAATGACGGGCAGAGGCAGCGCCCTGCACAGGCGAAGCTCTGCGGTGTGATTCCGTCGGTGTACTGCCCTTACGCTGGCCACCAAAGGGCATCCTGTCTCGTTGGAGATGTGCCTCCTCCTCATCCTCCTCCTCCTCTCTCCTATTAGGCACCCACGTGGAGTCAGTGACCTCATCATCCCCTCCCTCCTCATCACTGGAGCCAATCTGGCAGTATGCTGCAGCTGCTGGAACATGACTGCCAGATTGGTGTCCTTCTTGAGCATCCCCTCTGTCTGCTCTCACCCTACTGCCTTCCTGTAGCTGGGTTTCATCATCAGACCCTTCGAAACGCTGGGCATCCTCCTGGAGCATGTACCCAACACTGTGCTCAAACAGTTCGGGGGACTCCTCAGGAGGAGGACATGGTGGGTCTAGGGAAGGAGTGACTGATGATGAGTCTGACATTGATACCAGGGAAGAGGACGCTTTGGCAGCTGCTTTGCCAGTACCCTGAGCCTGGGTGAGAGAGGATGAGGAGGAGGAGGAGGGCTTGGTCATCCACTCTACCAAGTCTTCGGCATGATGTGGCTCAACATGTCCAGCTGCCGAAAAGAAGGACAAGCGTGTCCCATGGCCATGTGCTGATGACAATGCACCGCGTCCACGACCAGCACTGTTGCCCCCAGACACAGAGCCTGCTTGCCCTCTTTTATTGCCTCCTGACTGTCTGCCTCTCCTTGTTTGCCTTCCAGACATTCTAATAGATGGCCTGCAGGGAGATGGGAAAAAAGCAATAAGGGCTACCTTCAGGTGTCCTTCTCTGTCCCTTGAAACAAGGACTTGCACAGTGAAAGAAACTGACACTCTCCCTACCTACAGTTTTCTGTCCCTAGAAAAAATGTTTTTTTAAGCACAATATAGCACAAGGAGAATTCACTCACTGTCCTTCCAGGTCCCTGGAAACAAGGACTTGCACAGTGAAAGAAACTGACACTCTCCCTACCTACAGTTTTCTGTCCCTAGAAAAAATGTTTTTTTTAAGCACAATATAGCACAAGGAGAATTCACTCACTGTCCTTCCAGGTCCCTAGAAACAAGGACTTGCACAGTGAAAGAAACTGACACTCTCCCTACCTACAGTTTTCTGTCCCTAGAAAAAATGTTTTTTTTAAGCACAATATAGCACAAGGAGAATTCACTCACTGTCCTTCCAGGTCCCTGGAAACAAGGACTTGCACAGTGAAAGAAACTGACACTCTCCCTACCTACAGTTTTCTGTCCCTAGAAAAAATGTTTTTTTTAAGCACAATATAGCACAAGGAGAATTCACTCACTGTCCTTCCAGGTCCCTGGAAACAAGGACTTGCACAGTGAAAGAAACTGACACTCTCCCTACCTACAGTTTTCTGTCCCTAGAAAAAATGTTTTTTTTAAGCACAATATAGCACAAGGAGAATTCACTCACTGTCCTTCCAGGTCCCTGGAAACAAGGACTTGCACAGTGAAAGAAACTGACACTCTCCCTACCTACAGTTTTCTGTCCCTAGAAAAAATGTTTTTTTTAAGCACAATATAGCACAAGGAGAATTCACTCACTGTCCTTCCAGGTCCCTAGAAACAAGGACTTACACAGTGAAAGAAACTGACACTCTCCCTACCTACAGTTTTCTGTCCCTAGAAAAAATGTTTTTTTTAAGCACAATATAGCACAAGGAGAATTCACTCACTGTCCTTCCAGGTCCCTAGAAACAAGGACTTGCACAGTGAAAGAAACTGACACTCTCCCTACCTACAGTTTTCTGTCCCTAGAAAAAATGTTTTTTTTAAGCACAATATAGCACAAGGAGAATTCACTCACTGTCTTTCCAGGTCCCTAGAAACAAGGACTTGCACAGTGAAAGAAACTGACACTCTCCCTACCTACAGTTTTCTGTCCCTAGAAAAAATGTTTTTTTTAAGCACAATATAGCACAAGGAGAATTCAACTCACTGTCCTTCCAGGTCCCTAGAAACAAGGACTTACACAGTGAAAGAAACTGACACTCTCCCTACCTACAGTTTTCTGTCCCTAGAAAAAATGTTTTTTTTAAGCACAATATAGCACAAGGAGAATTCACTCACTGTCCTTCCAGGTCCCTGGAAACAAGGACTTGCACAGTGAAAGAAACTGACACTCTCCCTACCTACAGTTTTCTGTCCCTAGAAAAAATGTTTTTTTTAAGCACAATATAGCACAAGGAGAATTCACTCACTGTCCTTCCAGGTCCCTAGAAACAAGGACTTACACAGTGAAAGAAACTGACACTCTCCCTACCTACAGTTTTCTGTCCCTAGAAAAAATGTTTTTTTTAAGCACAATATAGCACAAGGAGAATTCACTCACTGTCCTTCCAGGTCCCTAGAAACAAGGACTTGCACAGTGAAAGAAACTGACACTCTCCCTACCTACAGTTTTCTGTCCCTAGAAAAAATGTTTTTTTTAAGCACAATATAGCACAAGGAGAATTCACTCACTGTCCTTCCAGGTCCCTAGAAACAAGGACTTGCACAGTGAAAGAAACTGACACTCTCCCTACCTACAGTTTTCTGTCCCTAGAAAAAATGTTTTTTTTAAGCACAATATAGCACAAGGAGAATTCACTCACTGTCCTTCCAGGTCCCTAGAAACAAGGACTTGCACAGTGAAAGAAACTGACACTCTCCCTACCTACAGTTTTCTGTCCCTAGAAAAAATGTTTTTTTTAAGCACAATATAGCACAAGGAGAATTCACTCACTGTCCTTCCAGGTCCCTAGAAACAAGGACTTGCACAGTGAAAGAAACTGACACTCTCCCTACCTACAGTTTTCTGTCCCTAGAAAAAATGTTTTTTTTAAGCACAATATAGCACAAGGAGAATTCACTCACTGTCCTTCCAGGTCCCTAGAAACAAGGACTTGCACAGTGAAAGAAACTGACACTCTCCCTACCTACAGTTTTCTGTCCCTAGAAAAAATGTTTTTTTAAGCACACTATAGCACAAGGAGATTTCACTCACTGTCCTTCCCAGTCCCTAGAAACAAGGACTTGCACAGTGAAAGAAACTGACACTCTCCCTACCTACAGTTTTCTGTCCCTAGAAAAAATGTTTTTTTTTAACCACAATATAGCACAAGGAGAATTCACTCACTGTCCTTCCAGGTCCCTGGAAACAAGGACTTGCACAGTGAAAGAAACTGACACTCTCCCTACCTACAGTTTTCTGTCCCTAGAAAAAATGTTTTTTTTAAGCACAATATAGCACAAGGAGAATTCACTCACTGTCCTTCCAGGTCCCTAGAAACAAGGACTTACACAGTGAAAGAAACTGACACTCTCCCTACCTACAGTTTTCTGTCCCTAGAAAAAATGTTTTTTTTAAGCACAATATAGCACAAGGAGAATTCACTCACTGTCCTTCCAGGTCCCTGGAAACAAGGACTTGCACAGTGAAAGAAACTGACACTCTCCCTACCTACAGTTTTCTGTCCCTAGAAAAAATGTTTTTTTTAAGCACAATATAGCACAAGGAGAATTCACTCACTGTCCTTCCAGGTCCCTAGAAACAAGGACTTACACAGTGAAAGAAACTGACACTCTCCCTACCTACAGTTTTCTGTCCCTAGAAAAAATGTTTTTTTTAAGCACAATATAGCACAAGGAGAATTCAACTCACTGTCCTTCCAGGTCCCTAGAAACAAGGACTTACACAGTGAAAGAAACTGACACTCTCCCTACCTACAGTTTTCTGTCCCTAGAAAAAATGTTTTTTTTAAGCACAATATAGCACAAGGAGAATTCACTCACTGTCCTTCCAGGTCCCTGGAAACAAGGACTTGCACAGTGAAAGAAACTGACACTCTCCCTACCTACAGTTTTCTGTCCCTAGAAAAAATGTTTTTTTTAAGCACAATATAGCACAAGGAGAATTCACTCACTGTCCTTCCAGGTCCCTAGAAACAAGGACTTACACAGTGAAAGAAACTGACACTCTCCCTACCTACAGTTTTCTGTCCCTAGAAAAAATGTTTTTTTTAAGCACAATATAGCACAAGGAGAATTCACTCACTGTCCTTCCAGGTCCCTAGAAACAAGGACTTGCACAGTGAAAGAAACTGACACTCTCCCTACCTACAGTTTTCTGTCCCTAGAAAAAATGTTTTTTTTAAGCACAATATAGCACAAGGAGAATTCACTCACTGTCCTTCCAGGTCCCTAGAAACAAGGACTTGCACAGTGAAAGAAACTGACACTCTCCCTACCTACAGTTTTCTGTCCCTAGAAAAAATGTTTTTTTTAAGCACAATATAGCACAAGGAGAATTCACTCACTGTCCTTCCAGGTCCCTAGAAACAAGGACTTGCACAGTGAAAGAAACTGACACTCTCCCTACCTACAGTTTTCTGTCCCTAGAAAAAATGTTTTTTTTAAGCACAATATAGCACAAGGAGAATTCACTCACTGTCCTTCCAGGTCCCTAGAAACAAGGACTTGCACAGTGAAGGAAACTGACACTCTCCCTACCTACAGTTTTCTGTCCCTAGAAAAAATGTTTTTTTTAAGCATAATATAGCACAAGGAGAATTCACTCACTGTCCTTCCAGGTCCCTAGAAACAAGGACTTGCACAGTGAAAGAAACTGACACTCTCCCTACCTACAGTTTTCTGTCCCTAGAAAAAATGTTTTTTTAAGCACACTATAGCACAAGGAGATTTCACTCACTGTCCTTCCCAGTCCCTAGAAACAAGGACTTGCACAGTGAAAGAAACTGACACTCTCCCTACCTACAGTTTTCTGTCCCTAGAAAAAATGTTTTTTTTTAAGCACAATATAGCACAAGGAGAATTCACTCACTGTCCTTCCAGGTCCCTGGAAACAAGGACTTGCACAGTGAAAGAAACTGACACTCTCCCTACCTACAGTTTTCTGTCCCTAGAAAAAATGTTTTTTTTAAGCACAATATAGCACAAGGAGAATTCACTCACTGTCCTTCCAGGTCCCTAGAAACAAGGACTTACACAGTGAAAGAAACTGACACTCTCCCTACCTACAGTTTTCTGTCCCTAGAAAAAATGTTTTTTTTAAGCACAATATAGCACAAGGAGAATTCACTCACTGTCCTTCCAGGTCCCTGGAAACAAGGACTTGCACAGTGAAAGAAACTGACACTCTCCCTACCTACAGTTTTCTGTCCCTAGAAAAAATGTTTTTTTTAAGCACAATATAGCACAAGGAGAATTCACTCACTGTCCTTCCAGGTCCCTAGAAACAAGGACTTACACAGTGAAAGAAACTGACACTCTCCCTACCTACAGTTTTCTGTCCCTAGAAAAAATGTTTTTTTTAAGCACAATATAGCACAAGGAGAATTCACTCACTGTCCTTCCAGGTCCCTAGAAACAAGGACTTGCACAGTGAAAGAAACTGACACTCTCCCTACCTACAGTTTTCTGTCCCTAGAAAAAATGTTTTTTTTAAGCACAATATAGCACAAGGAGAATTCACTCACTGTCCTTCCAGGTCCCTAGAAACAAGGACTTACACAGTGAAAGAAACTGACACTCTCCCTACCTACAGTTTTCTGTCCCTAGAAAAAATGTTTTTTTTAAGCACACTATAGCACAAGCACAAAACACACTGACACTCTCCCTACCTATCCTTCTCTTTCCCTAAACTAAAGGAATCCAGGTTAAGCAAGAAAGAAATAAAAGTCACTGTCCCTGCCTATGCTGCTCTATCCCTGCTCCGGAACACACTACACTAGGCCGCCGTGCTGGCGGCCTTTTATAGTGTGGGGCGTGTACTAAACACCCTCAGCAATAATTGGCCACAGGCATCCTGCCTGTGGCCAATCATTGCTCTCCTCGCTGCCGGCGCTGTGATTGGCCAAGCATGCGGGGTCACAGTGCATGCTTGGCCAATCACAGCGCCTGGATGACACTGCGATGGCGTAGTGCATTGTGGGCCGTTCGCGTCACTCGAATTTGGCGCGAACGGCCCAAATCGTTCGATCTTCGTCGAACGATCGAACAGCCGATGTTCGAGTCGAACGTATGTTCGATTCGAACACGAAGCTCATCCCTAGTCCCCAACACTTTTGAATGGCCTTTTCCTGACAACCCTCTCCAGGCTGCGGTCATCCCTGCTGCTTGTGCGCCTTTTTCTTCCACACTTTTCCCTTCCACATAACTTTCTATTAATGTGCTTTGATACAGCACTTTCGGAACATCCAACTTTTTTTGCAATTACCTTTTGAGGCTTTCCCTTCTTATGGAGGGTGTCAATGATGGTTTTCTGCACAACTGTCAGGTCAGCAGTCTTTCCCATGATTGTGATTCCTACTGAACCAGACTGAGAGACCATTTAACTGCTTACTGACCGCGGCACAAACATTTACGTTGACAGAATGGTACGGACAGGCAGAAGGGCGTATATATACGTCCCCTTTAATTTGCCTCCCGTGTGGTCGCGCGTGCCAAAAATATGTAGAAGAATATGTATCGGCCTAAACTAAGGGAAAAAATATGTTTTTTTTATATATTTTTTGGGGATATTTATAATAGCAAAAAGTAAAGAATATTGCAGTTGTTTAAAAATTGTCGCTCTATTTTTGTTAATACCGCAAAAAATAAAAACCGCAGAGGTGATCAAATACCACCAAAAGAAATCTCTATTTGTGGGAAAAAAAGGACGTCAATTTTGTTTGGGAGCCACGTCGCACGACCGTGCAATTGTCAGTTAAAGTGACGCAGTGCCGAATCGCAGAAAGTGGCCCAGTCATTTGGCAGCGAAATGGTCCGGGACTTAAGTGGTTAAAGGCTCAGGAACCCTTTGCAGGTGTTATGGCTTATTTAGCTGATTAGAGTGGGACACTTTGAGCCTAGAATATTGCACCTTTTCACAATATTCTAATTTTCTGAGATTGTGGATTTGGGGTTTTCATGAGCTGTAAGCCATAATTATCACAATTATGACAAATCACGGCTTGAACTATCTTGCTTTGCATGTAATGAGTCTATCTCATATATTAGTTTCACCTTTTAAGTTGCATTAGTGAAATAAATGAACTTTTGCACGATATTCAAATTTTTCGAGTTTCACCTGTAATTCACAAATTATCATAATCTACATAAAAAGTCACCAGTTAAGTCTGGTTGGAAACCAATCAGGCATGTACTTTGACTTCTGTGTTCATTCATATTAAATAAGAACCTATATGTAATGCTGGTCCTATTTTTGTTAGTTCATAGATACAATTTTACAGAATTAAAGTGTGTATAAACCCAAAAGAAAAATATTCTGTATTACAGATTACTGATCCTTTAATGTGGTGGCTGCATCAATTTTATTTTTTAGGCCTTTTCTTATTTATTTTACCTGATAAACTGGCCAGAAAGTGTTATTTTTCAACTTTCTTAACAGACCAAGCTGTCCAGGAAAAGTGTCAATTAGAAGGTTAAAAAAAAAAACAATTTCAATGGATAGAAGTGGTCAGCTTTTACTCATTTATGTAAAACCTTTACGCAACAGGAACTGTTTCTGTAACTGCTTAAAAAGCGTTAGCTGGAGTTTGGATTTAATTTCCTAATCAAATCCATCTAAATCTGCTAGACCATTTAACACCACCCTCCCCACCGATTGGCAATGCTGCTGTCCAAGGATGGCTTTGTTGTTCCTGCATAGAATGAGATCACCCTAGGACAAGAAGTGTGTTACCGACTAGATCATCAGATGAAAATATGAAAATAAAGGGGGGAAAAAAAGAAAAAAAAAAGGAAACTAATGCCTTGTACACACAATCGGCTTTTCCGTCAGGATAAACTCAGACAGATTTTTCCGATGGAATTCCGTTCAAGCTGTCTTGCATACACACTGTCACACCAAATTCCGACCGTCAAGAACGCGGTGACGTACAACACTACGACGAGCCGAGAAAAATGAAGTTTAATGCTTCCGAGCATGCGTCGACTTAATTCTGAGCATGCATGGTTTTTTCTCCGTCGGAGTTCCATACAAACGGAATTTCCGATAGAAATTTTTTTCGTCTGAAAAAAAGAGAACATGTTCTCTTTCCAACTCTGTCGGAATTTGACGGAAAAAGTCTGATGGGGCACACACACGGTCGGAATATCCGATGAAAAAATTCTGTCTGACTTTTTTCATCGGAAATTCCGACCGTGTCTACGTAAGACAGCCACCACATTCAAGGATCGGTAAACTGCAGTATATTACAGTTTTGTTTTTGGATTTACTGTAAATATGTTTTTAAAGTCTCCCAATCAACAACCCTTTCTATGCCAAATAATAAAATATACATCATATCCTTGTTTTGTGCATTTTTACCACTCTTAAATATGTTTATTATGTAGCTTTTGAAGCCACCAATATTTTTAGTTTGAACGTGAAAGAATTGTCTGATGGGATCTTTCAGTGTTATTATATAAAATGATGGCAAATATAGTATATATGGCATCATCGTCTATAAAACCTGTCTTAGGCTCCTTCAGTTAGGTCATTCAGGGAATTGATAATCTTTGCCATGCCTACTTGAAGCTAAATGAAAGACATACAAAAGGTTAACTACTCAATCATTACGTAATATCAAGTACTGAAAAAGACATGGTGAAAGTTGATTACATGCAACACAAGAGGATTACCCCCGAGTTCTAAAGCTGACCCAAATTTATTTCTTGTACTCCCATCTGTTGAAAAAGCTATCTTATTGTGTTCACTAAACTTGTACTAAAAAAAAAAAAAAAAAACATTTTTAAATGCAGGAAAACATTTTATCAGTAAAATCTTTCTGATCAGGTCTGTTTATTTCCTTTTGGTGTTTTTTCAAGTGTTACATTTTATTTTTGAAATGGAAGTATTCTGATTTACATAAAACAACTCGATCAATTAGATTCACTAGAAAGCCTCTTCATATCCAGTGTATAAGACAAAACGGTATTCCCTTTGGCGCTGTGAAGAGTATGAGATAACAAAATTTGCAATGTAACTTTTTAATAAGCATATCCTACCCACATGATACTGTATTCCAGCTGTGCAGGGAAAAAGAGAAATACTCGTCTGCGGGTTAATATTCTCAGCTAAGAGCATTATTTGAGCAGGCTACCAGCTAAAGTAATACTTGACACTTTTACTAATTTTTTTTTAGATGTCAATTAGGGATGCCACTTTTTTAACACAGAGTACGAGTACCGATACTTTACCTCAGGTACTCGCCAATTACCGATACCCATCGCCTAGGAAGAGGGGTGGTTTGGGAGGTGGCGGTAGTTGAGGGTGGGGTGAAATAGGGATTGTGGGGTGGGAGAGTTGGGATGGAAAAGACTGTGATCACTAGGGGAAGATGGTGGGGATGGTAGGGTCATTGGGAGACATGGGAACAGAGGTGGCAGCTGGTGGGCACAGTACAGGGGGTTTGGAGGGCACAGTTCAGGCACATTAGATGCAGAGTGCAGAGTGCAGGCACATTACATGCAGAGTGCAGGATTCAGGCACATTACATGCAGAGTGCAGGATTCAGGCACATTACATGCAGAGTGCAGGGTTCAGGCACATTACATGCAGAGTGCAGGGTTCAGGCACATTACATGCAGAGTGCAGGGTTCAGGCACATTACATGCAGAGTGCAGAGTGCAGGCACATTACATGCAGAGTGCAGGGTTCAGGCACATTACATGCAGAGTGCAGGATTCAGGCACATCACATGCAGAGTGCAGGGTTCAGGCACATTACATGCAGAGTGCAGGATTCAGGCACATTACATGCAGAGTGCAGGATTCAGGCACATTACATGCAGAGTGCAGGGTTCAGGCACATTACATGCAGAGTGCAGGATTCAGGCACATTACATGCAGAGTGCAGGATTCAGGCACATTACATGCAGAGTGCAGGATTCAGGCACATTACATGCAGAGTGCAGGATTCAGGCACATTACATGCAGAGTGCAGGATTCAGGCACATTACATGCAGAGTGCAGGATTCAGGCACATTACATGCAGAGTGCAGGGTTCAGGCACATTACATGCAGAGTGCAGGATTCAGGCACATTACATGCAGAGTGCAGGATTCAGGCACATTACATGCAGAGTGCAGGATTCAGGCACATTACATGCAGAGTGCAGGGTTCAGGCACATTACATGCAGAGTGCAGGATTCAGGCACATTACATGCAGAGTGCAGGGTTCAGGCACATTACATGCAGAGTGCAGGGTTCAGGCACATTACATGCAGAGTGCAGAGTGCAGGCACATTACATGCAGAGTGCAGGATTCAGGCACATTACATGCAGAGTGCAGGATTCAGGCACATTACATGCAGAGTGCAGGATTCAGGCACATTACATGCAGAGTGCAGGATTCAGGCACATTACATGCAGAGTGCAGGATTCAGGCACATTACATGCAGAGTGCAGTGCTCAGGCACATTACATGCAGAGTGCAGGGTCCAGGCACATTACATGCAGAGTGCAGGATTCAGGCACATTACATGCAGAGTGCAGGGTTCAGGCACATTACATGCAGAGTGCAGGATTCAGGCACATTACATGCAGAGTGCAGGATTCAGGCACATTACATGCAGAGTGCAGGATTCAGGCACATTACATGCAGAGTGCAGTGCTCAGGCACATTACATGCAGAGTGCAGGGTTCAGGCACATTACATGCAGAGTGCAGGGTTCAGGCACATTACATGCAGAGTGCAGGATTCAGGCACATTACATGCAGAGTGCAGGATTCAGGCACATTACATGCAGAGTGCAGGATTCAGGCACATTACATGCAGAGTGCAGTGCTCAGGCACATTACATGCAGAGTGCAGGGTCCAGGCACATTACATGCAGAGTGCAGGGTTCAGGCACATTACATGCAGAGTGCAGGATTCAGGCACATTACATGCAGAGTGCAGGATTCAGGCACATTACATGCAGAGTGCAGGATTCAGGCACATTACATGCAGAGTGCAGGGTTCAGGCACATTACATGCAGAGTGCAGGGTTCAGGCACATTACATGCAGAGTGCAGGATTCAGGCACATTACATGCAGAGTGCAGGATTCAGGCACATTACATGCAGAGTGCAGGATTCAGGCACATTACATGCA
The DNA here is from genome assembly GCA_029206835.1 of Rana muscosa. Classification (NCBI taxonomy): domain Eukaryota; kingdom Metazoa; phylum Chordata; class Amphibia; order Anura; family Ranidae; genus Rana; species Rana muscosa. The sequence goes on from CM055118.1 coordinate 785,934,178, forward strand.
GAGTACAGGATTCAGGTACATTACATGCAGAGTGCAGGGTTCAGGCACATTACATGCAGAGTGCAGGGTTCAGGCACATTACATGCAGAGTGCAGGATTCAGGCACATTACATGCAGAGTGCAGGATTCAGGCACATTACATGCAGAGTGCAGGGTTCAGGCACATTACATGCAGAGTGCAGGATTCAGGCACATTACATGCAGAGTGCAGGATTCAGGCACATTACATGCAGAGTGCAGGATTCAGGCACATTACATGCAGAGTGCAGGATTCAGGCACATTACATGCAGAGTGCAGGATTCAGGCACATTACATGCAGAGTGCAGTGCTCAGGCACATTACATGCAGAGTGCAGGGTCCAGGCACATTACATGCAGAGTGCAGGATTCAGGCACATTACATGCAGAGTGCAGGATTCAGGCACATTACATGCAGAGTGCAGGATTCAGGCACATTACATGCAGAGTGCAGTGCTCAGGCACATTACATGCAGAGTGCAGGGTCCAGGCACATTACATGCAGAGTGCAGGATTCAGGCACATTACATGCAGAGTGCAGGATTCAGGCACATTACATGCAGAGTGCAGGATTCAGGCACATTACATGCAGAGTGCAGGGTTCAGGCACATTACATGCAGAGTGCAGGATTCAGGCACATCACATGCAGAGTGCAGGGTTCAGGCACATTACATGCAGAGTGCAGGATTCAGGCACATTACATGCAGAGTGCAGGGTTCAGGCACATTACATGCAGAGTGCAGGATTCAGGCACATTACATGCAGAGTGCAGGGTTCAGGCACATTACATGCAGAGTGCAGGGTCATACATGCAGAGTGCAGGGTCCAGGCACATTACATGTAGAGTGCAGGGTACTCGCGAAAATGCCTATTATCGGCCCCGATACTGATACCGGTATCGGTATCGGTGCATCCCCAATGTCAATAGCTGTTCTATGTAGAAAGTCAGTTAAGGGAAATGTATATGTAGCGGCCTCACTCTCTCTCCATCTTTGCCGGTTACACACCAACTCATGTCTAGGGGTTCCTGGGTTGTGAGAGTGAGATGCGCCACGGCCAATGTCCTCCCCATTGTAGTAGGGAGGTGAAGGCCACTTACTGATGTTTCCTCGGGCCGGTGTGTTCTGTGAATACACTGAGTCTGTAATTGCAAGCTCACCAGCCTCCCCTTTGCTTCCAGTAACTGGAGTTCACACACCGGAGAAAGGTCCAACACTTGTTTATTTGACACTCCAATAAGCAAAGCACAATAAACAATTCTTTTGCAGCAAACTGTTTGGGACCTATAACCTTGCCAACGGTGAGGCGAGCAGATCGAGGCACTTCCTAAAGTTTAAGTTCTATGCCACTGTACTATGACCAGCGGCGCCTAAGCCAATCCGGCTGTTACAGAACAGGAAAGATGGGGTCTCTTCCAGCAACCCCTATGAACAGCAATGGAGCCCTCTTCGATACGCTGTGGCCCCTATCAGGGGGATGTGTCCTCCCAAGAGAGTTCCCAGAGGCCCACTGTCACCGGGTTGGTGCTGCTCCGGGTCTCCAGTGGGTAACCTCTCTGGCCTCCTCACCTCAGATACGAGTCCCTCCGCTCAGGGACCCTCGGACAGTCCACCCTAGCGGGACCCAGTCGAAGGTACTGGGCCCCAGGCCTCCTCGATAGTACCTCACCCCAGGCTAAAGGTGCCTGGGATGGACGCCAACATGACTCCGGACCAGGCCATGGGCACCTGGACCAGACTCCTGGATCTCCAGCACCCAGGCCTAAGGGGCCTGGGTGCGGACCGCAACCCTCCTCCTCCGAGGACCTCCTTCTCCGCAAGACCTCGTGGTAAGGGCGTCTCCCCCTTTTATCTCCTCCCATCAACGGCCCGGCGGGTTCCCCGCCCCAGCCATACCATCTCCGGGAAGGGACAAAACAGGGAGCACTGCAGGAGATGATTCTACCTGAAGCCTGTGGGTACCCCGCCACCCACAGGCAAAGGAGAATACTACATCCTCCAATCCTCCACGAAACAAAAAGGGGTCTGAACCCTAACACAATTATACACCTGGGTCACACTATTCCCCAGGTGTATCCCATCAATTTGAGGACCCCGCTACACATTCCCCCCTGTGATTGGACGCTGGTCCCCAGCGTCAGGTGCACACCCATGCCTCCCATAAAGTGGTGACATGGAGTGAAACCCCTGAGGCAGTTCCTCTAAATTTTTCCCAAGTGCCAAGACCTGCTCAGGGAATGGGGAACATATAAAACAACTTATGTCATAAAACACTTTAAACACCTGCATAATCACAACCCCTCTCCCACACTGTCTAAGAGCCACCCACTCTCAATGATCTTGATTGACGATTCTCCTGCAGGGGAAAGAAAAAAACAACATCCTAACATAATTTCGTGTCATTTGGCATGAGTGGGCCCGTCAGCCGAGAGACCCACTCACTCCAACAAGCAAGGTGATGTGTGTGTGAAACATTTTCAAACATTTGTTGCGCAACACTGCCACCTGGTGACAGCGCCGCGGTCATGACACTCAACGAATCTTCGTTCTTCCAGCTTTTCCCTACTCTGCCACTATTCCCAAATGTCCTTGCCTTTGGCACATGAAGAAAAGGGGAAACACAAAAACACAACAGCCCCAAGTCTCCAATGAGAAAAAGAAAAGCCCAAATAAAAACAAAAGCAGGGCACAGTCCTGGGTGTCTGGGAATGGCTCTTCCAGAAAGTTCAAGTGCACAAAGGAAATAAACAGGAGTTCTTTTCTCCTATAAATAAAACTTTGGATCCGGCAGATACAGGGGTTTCAGGTGTTTGTCAAATGCCTCTATCGAATACTCGACATCTTCTCCTTCTCTTCTGCAAATGACTATCTTGTCAGCATGGATATGGCGCCCCAATTTCCATTCAGCTCTGCAGTCAGACAGCGACTCTAGGTCGGAGGTGTCATACATCTCCGCAGGCAGATATCTTCCGGTGGACACAGAATCATCCTCCCTGGGGGGCTCCACCTCCAATGGGCCCCCGACACCTCCAACCACCACCACAGTCCCAGCCCCTGGCTCACCTGACCCTTGTAAAGGACTGGGATGTCCGGGACTTCCTTCTCGACTGGCGCCATCCAGGCCAGGCAAGCAGCGGGGTGAAGCTCGACCACGTCCATAGGATGCCTGTACTAGGCCAACTTTCCTCTTCGGGGGTGGGAGCAGAGAACTTGTGGCGACCGAGGCAGCATCCTCGGATTTTTCTCTGTTGGGCAGTCCATCGCCCTGGTCAGCGCGCACGGGAACCTCGACAAAGGCCTTGATCTCCCCTTCCGGAGTAGCGGTACCCGTGAGGTGGTTGAGGCGAAGGGCCCGGGGCCTTGCTGTGGACGACTCGACCTCAAAAAGGAATTCTCTGCACTCCTCACATCGCCCGAATGGCTTCAGGGTGACCACCAGTCCCGAGCAGCCGGGACAGATCACACGAGGGCCTCCGTGTCTCTGCAAGTGTACAGAGCCAACCGCCCTCGGGGCCTAAGACTTATCCCCGTATCTGTGATGGGGGCAGCAAAGGAAGTCATTCTCGTGGGGTGAGGAACCATAATCCACGGGGCACTTGAGGTCATCCCGACTATCTGCTGCTCCATCATGCACTGACCCCGCGCCGGAGTCTCCACGTGTATCCCCACACTTGGCCAGACTCCTCCCATGAGCTGTACATTTTCGCGGGCTTCCTCTTGACTCCGCCCACGAACGATGTCGCCATGGGGTGCCTCGTGGTGCAGTGCGTTAACAGTCCCCACGTGCAGTACGTCACATGGCTGGACCTCTCCCTTTTTCCGCTCCTCCGCATGGGCCTTTCCCGTGTTAGGGTCATTTCCACAACTCCGAGCAGGGACGCACTTTGGTCAGTAATATGGCCGATCTGCTCGGAACTCCTCTGGGCAGCAAAGTTCAAATGTAGACATTCTCAAGTCCATCTTTAGAACACACTCTATCCCGGACTCACGAGCCCCCACGTGTAGCGGCCTCACTCTCTCTCCATCTTTGCCGGTTACACACCAACTCATGTCTAGGGGTTCCTGGGTTGTGAGAGTGAGATGCGCCACGGCCCATGTCCTCCCCATTGTAGTAGGGAGGTGAAGGCCACTTACTGATGTTTCCTCGGGCCGGTGTGTTCTGTGAATGCACTGAGTCTGTAATTGCAAGCTCACCAGCCTCCCCTTTGCTTCCAGTAACTGGAGTTCACACACCGGAGAAAGGTCCAACACTTGTTTATTTGACACTCCAATAAGCAAAGCACAATAAACAGTTCTTTTGCAGCAAACTGTTTGGGACCTATAACCTTGCCAATGGTGAGGCGAGCAGATCGAGGCACTTCCTAAAGTTTAAGTTCTATGCCACTGTACTATGACCAGCGGCGCCTAAGCCAATCCGGCTGTTACAGAACAGGAAAGATGGGGTCTCTTCCAGCAACCCCTATGAACAGCAATGGAGCCCTCTTCGATACGCTGTGGCCCCTATCAGGGGGATGTGTCCTCCCAAGAGAGTTCCCAGAGGCCCACTGTCACCGGGTTGGTGCTGCTCCGGGTCTCCAGTGGGTAACCTCTCTGGCCTCCTCACCTCAGATACGAGTCCCTCCGCTCAGGGACCCTCGGACAGTCCACCCTAGCGGGACCCAGTCGAAGGTACTGGGCCCCAGGCCTCCTCGATAGTACCTCACCCCAGGCTAAAGGTGCCTGGGATGGACGCCAACATGACTCCGGACCAGGCCATGGGCACCTGGACCAGACTCCTGGATCTCCAGCACCCAGGCCTAAGGGGCCTGGGTGCGGACCGCAACCCTCCTCCTCCGAGGACCTCCTTCTCCGCAAGACCTCGTGGTAAGGGCGTCTCCCCCTTTTATCTCCTCCCATCAACGGCCCGGCGGGTTCCCCGCCCCAGCCATACCATCTCCGGGAAGGGACAAAACAGGGAGCACTGCAGGAGATGATTCTACCTGAAGCCTGTGGGTACCCCGCCACCCACAGGCAAAGGAGAATACTACATCCTCCAATCCTCCACGAAACAAAAAGGGGTCTGAACCCTAACACAATTATACACCTGGGTCACACTATTCCCCAGGTGTATCCCATCAATTTGAGGACCCCGCTACATATACCCTATCACTAAAATCGCATGTAAGCTTTAATATGTTTAAGTACCGTATTTTTCGCTCCATAAGACGCACCCAAATATGGGGGAAAATGTCTGTGCGTCTTATGGAGCAAATACTGCATTTCATGGGACTGGTAAGGCTGCATTTCATGGGCACAGGTCAGGCTGCATTTAATTGGCACTAGTAAGGCTGCATTTAATTGGCACTGGTCAGGCTGCATTTCATGGGCACTTGTAAATATTTTAGTACACCGTTTGGTTCAGAATATTTATTTTTCTTGTTTTTTTCCTCTTAAGCCTCGTACACACAATCAGATTGTCCGCAGACATACCGTCAGACTTTTGTCCGAAGGGCGTTGGCCAGGAATTTGTCTTGCATACAAAAAGGCACACAAATGTCGGCCAACAAATACGAATGTAGTGACGTACTACGTGGTTTTTCAGCTCTTGAGCGCCACCCTTTGGGCACCTTCTGCTAATGTCGTGTTTAGTGAGCATTGATTCCGAGAATGCGTGTTTTTATTTTGGACTTTTGTCTGACGGACTTGTGTACACACAATAGGAAAATCTGACAACAGACCGTTGTCTGCGGAAAATTTATAAGCTTGCCATCCAACATTTGTCGGCGGAAAGTTGGACAACAATTGTCTGATGGAGCTTACAAACGGTCAGATTTTAGGCCAACAGTCTGTCATCACACAATTCCCATTGAAAAATCCGATCGTGTGTACGAGGCTTAAAACCTAGGTGCGTCTTAAGCCTCGTACACACGATCGGACTTCCATCAGACAAATCCATGGATTTTGGTCCGAAGGGCGTTGGCCGTGAACTTGATATGCATACAGACGGCACAACATTTTCAGCCAACAAAACCTAAATATGTGTTTTTTCTGCTCTTTAGCACCACCCTTTGGGCAACTTCTGCTAATGTTGTCTTAATATTTAAAATTGGTTCTGAGCATGCGTGTTTGTACTTTAGATTTTAGTTGGACGAATTTGTGTACACATGATCGGATAATCCGACGTAACAGATTTATTGTCAGACAGTTGGTGATCATGAACAGCCAACATTTGTTGTCGTTAATTCAGCCAACAATTGTCTGATGGAGCATACACACGGTCGGATTATCCGACACAACACATCCATCAGACAATTATTGTCGTAAAATTGGATCGTGTGTTTGGGCCTTAATAGTCAGGTGCGTTTTATGGAGCGAAAAATACGGTAAGTCCAAAAGTGTTTTTCAATATCTTTAAATCTGCAGCTTTCGGTAAAATAATAAAAAATAATAAAAGAATAGTTCCACGCTATGGCCAAAAAGAAAAAGTAAAAAAAAAATGCTGCTGCCTCCACTTAAACAGCTACCATAGTAGAGTCAAAATTAAACGGGAACGTGGATGTAGCATTGCTTTAATGAGTAAAAGACTATAGTGTAGTGCAGAGTTTCTCCTCCAGTGGTGAACAAATATAGTCACCTTCAGAGAAAATTCCTAATATATCAATCCAGTTATTAGGAGAATAAAGTGAAAATGCAGTTAATATATAAACAGTAGTACCTACATAAAACAATATCTAAGCCCTGGTTCACACTGGTGCGATTTCAGGTGCGACATGCGATTTGATTTCAAAATCGTACTTGAAGTCGCACCCCATGGATTTCAATGGGAATGTGCCAATTTGTGCGACACAAGACACTAGCGTTTTCCAAAAGGTTTTTGTATTATTTTTTTGCGATTTCAGGTTGATTTAACATCCATAGAATGCTATGTAAATCGACCTGAAATCGCAGTACTGTTTATATCAGTGCGATTTGGAGCAGTCTTTTTTTTTTTTGGTGATGTCATTGCAGCTTCAGCTGATCTGTCCCCTCCCCTAGCAGGTGTTTTTGTGAGGAGTTTGGAGCAAGACGTGTTTTTTTATTTTTTTCACAGTCAGCGCTGCTATCTTTATTAAGTCACAAATCAGCTTGCTTTTCATTGGAATAAGTACAAATCATACTATCTGCAAATCGCAAGTAGGCTCCAGAAATCGCAAACAAATACAAAAGAAATCGGAACAAAATCAGATGTGACTGGGAAAGAAATCGGAGTGCCGAATCACACTCAAAACATGAGATTTGTAAATCGCACCAGTGTGAACCAGGGCTAATATCTGTATAGGTACCCACTGGATTTTTGTGTAACCAATATTTGTTTGTATGCAATGTATTTTCAACATTGTTGGAATTGTGTTTATATTGGTTACACAAAAATACAGTGGGTACTTATACAGATATTAGGTATTGTTTACGGAGGTACTACTGTATATACAGTATATTAACTGCATTTGCACTTTATTCACATAATCATTGGTATATTAGGAATTTTCTCTGAAGGTGACTATATTTGCTCACCTCTGGCACTAGGAGGAGAAGCTCTGCACTATGCTGTAGTGCTTTACTAATTAAAGCAGTGCCACATCCACTTTCCATTTCTGTAAAATGATACCTGGTGATCCCTGTGTAGTGCCCTGCTCCTGATGACCAGGCGCTATGTTAAATTTAGTGGGTGTCTGAGCTGGTAGTTAGCTCAGACTTTGTATGATTAAGGCTAAATCAGCCTCTGTTCCGGCTATGGCTGTGTTTGGAAGGACTTCCCACTATTTGCCTGTAGGTGGCGTTACCACCCCAGGCCAATGTTTGAACACAAGCAGGCCAGAGCGTATTGGGTATTTTTCCCCAGGAACAGCCCAGTGGGAGTTGTCTCCCCGCTGGGCATGCTGGAAAAAGGGTACTTAAAGGGCAGACGCCATTTTTTAGGGCTCTTAGCCTCGTGGCCCTCCTGGCTCGAGGTACGTATAGTGAAATTTCAGCTGCGGAGCCATGTTGGCCCGAGGCTGCATCTCTGCCAGGTAGGCCCAGTTGTCCTGACTGGGGCCTGCACTTTGAAGGTGATCCTGTGCTGTCTGTCCTGCAGGAGGAAGCCACTTAATGGAGGAAACCAGGGGAGGACCAAGCGGAAGGCTGGTATCTTGGGGAAGGCCTGGTGACCTTATTGGAGGATGCACCGTAGTTTATGTTACCTTGCAGTGTGCCGGGTCGGCTTAAAAGCTCAAAAACTGTAAGGCTGGATCTCTGGATACTAAATCCTGTGGCAGAGGATTATTGAACAGTTTCATCTTTATCTTCCTAAAGTCTGTGGCAGAGACTGTTATTTCTTCATCTTGTTTGTGTGTCATCCCGGCTGCTAGGCCTGGTGAGAGGAGCCTATCCGGGTGAGCAACACTCACTTGAAGGAGAGTGGTGAGTTTGACTTTTGAAACTGAGAAGTTTCCCCAGTGATCTGCATCGTGTGCCTGAACCTTCCCCTGACCCTCCATCCCTCTACCTATGCAAGTTTGTGTGAAATAAACCTGACGAAAAGGATTTGTAACTTGTGTGGACATTGAAGTTACTATAGACTCTCATCCCCTAGACAACGAATGTTGAGGTAACGTGCAAGGCCCAAATCTAAACCAGCAGCTCCTACGGGGGTAGTGCTACACTTGCATGGACACTTCTTACGATAGGGTGACAACACTTTGTCCCTATCTCTCAATTGTTCTTCTGCATTCTCACCCTTTTACATGAGCTCCAGTGGAGACTACAACTGGTCTTAATGCTCATTGACCATCCATTGTTGTCAACTTCAAAAAATGGCCTTGAGAAATACAACAGTTGCTGCACTGATGGCCACAATCTTCCAGTTGCTGTGAAGAGTGGCTGCCCTTCTGCATAGTAACCACAGGGGGTCTCTTGCCTGGCATGGCTGCCATTCATATAATGCCTTGCATTTTCCTCAGTGAATGAAAAGTGATCTCTAATTTAATGAGGTAAACAGGAGGAGTGCTAACATCATGATCTATACCTCATCCAATCAGAGAACGCATTACAGTCACTGGTAAAACTTCAAGGCATTCTCTGAATTACAACCATGCTGGCCCATTGTAAATATGCAAATTATGGTATATCATCCCTGGGCTTCTGCCAAAGCAAAACCCTGGCCAAATGTTTTTTTTTTTTCCAGTTTTGGACAGAGAAGAAGGGCTACAGTTACTATATGTTTGGAAAAGACATTAAAACGAATTTGCTAAAGGATTTTATAATTTTAACTTCAATATCTAATCATATGAAAAGCAAATCCATGTTAATGTATTTAATCTGCTCATGACTAGACATTCAAATTGAACAAAGATAACATTTATTGAGTGAAGTTTCTCAATCACATTAGAAAATCAGCCTCTTTTTCCCAAATTCTTTCCCAATGACCTCACAGGAAGTGAAGAAAATCTACTCAATTGAGGCACAGACTTCCGTAACAACCTGACAGAGGTTCTAACCATTCTGATTAATGCTGCAAGTAGGTCGGGAAGAGAGGGGCTATCTTTCCAACAGAGATACAAAGGCAATAACACATTTTTTTATACAGAGCAAGGGAATTCTAGACGCTTTTTTGCTGTCCATCTTCCTGTTGTTTTCACAGGACTGGAAGTGAGGGAAAATCTTCCTAGCATAGACAGCAATTCAAAAATAACAGAAGATCTAAACTTTCCCCATACTCCTTAAGGAAACCCTTTTGCCAGATTATTCAATAAAAAAAATGCAACGTATTTTATGTTATTTGCCTGTAAAATCTCTCCCCTTGTAGATATCTAATGCCTCTAGACTACTGCTGGTTGCTTCTGCCTTGGATGTGGTGCCAGCAGCCTCACATATGTCTCTCTGTAGTATTTCCCTTTGCTCCTCCAACTGGCTCCTATATAAAAGGTTATATAGGGGGCTGAAGATAGGGGCAAAGGAGCTGGGCCATCACAGATAGTAATTATACACTCTCTGAGGAGAAGAGGGCTTTGACATGCAAGGAGGGAGGGGAAAGTGCTGGGCAACCTACTGGAGTTTTTTTAGCAAATTTCATTTCCAAGGGCACATAGAACATGGAAAAAAAGTAATTTTTGAAGGAAAATTTAAAAGGACTTGATTTTCTGTGTTTTACCAGCATTTTTTTTTTTTTTTGGTGATGGGGTCTCTTTAAAGTTAGAAAATACATCTGACAGCTTTATAGTACTCCCAGAAGACAGCTATCGCTGTAGTCCCAGGAGAGCGACCTGATCCTTCTGAGCTCTGCATCTTGAACTGGGTCCTGCCATTCACAGAAGCCTTTATATTATGCAAGCACAAAATACAAAGGCTTTTGTGAATAGGCAGAAGCTGGGAGGGGAGTGCATAGCTGTTCTGTGTGCCTTTCTCCTCTCTCACAGCCCCAAGTGTAATTCCCTATAAGTGTAATAAACCTGTCAGATATAAATATAAGAGATAGGCCCAGGAGATGTCATGCAGATCTACAAATCCTTGGACTTAACTCATGGTGTGCCTTCACTTTTTACAAAATTTCTAGAATTCCGCTTTTATAGTAGGACTATAAAGGCAGGTGTTGAAAAGGGGTGTGAATACTGAATATTTAGACCCCTTTCACGCTGCGCCATGGCCGCGTTAGCGGTAAAGCGCCACTCGTTTTAGCAGCACTTTATTGCTGTTTAAGTGGCAATTTTGCGCCACATTTTGGCTGCTAGCAGGGTGCTTTTAACACCAAAGAAGGGGTTAAAAACACCCGTGTTGTGGCACTTCCAAATCGCTTTTCAGGCACTTTGGAAGCACTGCTCATTAATTTCAATGGGCAGGGCATTTTGGAAGCTCCCAAACCGCCCCAAAGATGCTGCTTGCAGGACTTTTCCTAACGTCCCGCAAGCGCACCGCCCCAGTGTGAAAAGTCACACTGAAATTAATGGGGGTTTTCAGTCGCTATTTAGAGGCTATTTCTAGTGCTAAAACGCCTGAAAATCGCCTCAGCGTGAAAGGGGTCTAAATAAAAGGGTATGTCTTGCTTTCATAAGAACTGCTTCACCCTACATTGGACATACTGTATATACCGCAGTCCATGTTCAGTTTAAAGTTCTCTCATTCCCTTCCCTGGATGCTTTCTCCTGCACATATTGTAATTTATTAGGAAACAAATGTAAAATAAATCAGGAGGCTATTCTATTCTTTCTTATGCTGTGTCTGCCTTCCTAATGAAGGAAATATGTAAAATAGACATGTGCATTTGTTTTCGTCCGAATACATTTTCGTCCGAATTTCAGGTATTTTCGTTATCGTTTTAACAAACTAAAACGAAAGCGCAGAATCCGAAAACCGAAAAATCCGACATAAACAAATGCTTTATTTTCGTTTTCGTTCCGACAACAGTTCGATATAGAGAGGAGATTCGACATGACGCTGACAATAGCAATCTGTGTCTATCGAACCTGTGGTCGAATGTGCCTAACCTTAAAGGGGTTGTAAAGGTACATGTTTTTTCACCTAAATGCATCCTATGCATTAAGGTGAAAAAACATTCGACAATGCCGCCCCCCCCCCTCCGAGCCCCCGTTTTACTTACCTGGCCCCTCGAAAGTCCTGCGCTCGCTCCCATCATCCTCCGAGTTCCTGAGCCCGGCCGTTGATTGGCTACACTGGATGGATTGAAAGCAGCGCAGCCATTTGCTGGCGCTGCTGTCAATCACATCCAATGACGCGGCACGCCTGGGGGCGGGGTCGAGTGATACAGTCGGCTATGGCCGCCGCTGTATCACGGGAGCGCGCCCGCAGTAACTCCACACCATGCGAGCTCGCTCGCATTATGGTGTGGAGTCCTTGCGGGGAGGAGCCAAAACAGCCGCCGAGGGACCCCAGAAGACCAGGATCGGGGCCACTGTGTGCAAAACGAGCTGCACAGTGGAGGTAAGTATAAACTGTTTGTTGTTTTTAAAAAAGAAAAACGGGAACCTTTAGTGTTCCTTTAACTCTATTAGTCCAAGATTTTTCTACATAGAGAGAAAAGATTCGACATAGAGAGAAAAGATTCAACCATATAGAGAGAAAAGATCGCTGCTGGAATTGGGTGGGGGAAGTCAAATGAAAATAATGATGATGATGAATGTTATTGGCTGATTGTAACTAGTGATGAGCCGAACACCCCCGGGTTCGGTTCGCACCAGAACCCGCGAACGGACCGAAAGTTCGTACGAACATTAGAACCCTATTAAATACAATGGATGCGAACGTTCGAATTCTAAAGTGCTAATTATAACAACTATTATGCATGTTATTGTCCTAAAAAGGGTTTGGGAACCCGGGTTCTGCACCAGGGGACATGTATCAATGCAAAAAGAAGTTTTAAAAACGGTCGTTTTTCGGGAGCAGTCATTTTAATGATGCATAAAGTGAAAAAAAAAAAGTCAAATATTCCTTTAAATATCGTACCTGGGGGGTGTCTAAAGTATGCCTGTGAAGTGCCACGTGTTTCCCGTGTTTAGAACTGTCCCTGCACAAAATGACACTTCTAAAGGAAAAAAAAGCCATTTAAAACTGCTTGCGGCTTTAATGTAATGTCTGGTCCCGGTAATATGGATGAAAATCTTTAAGAAAAATGGCATAGCTACCCCATGACCCCCCCCCCCCCCTACCCCAGCCCTTTACCAGCCCCTTTGGGTCTTGTATAGATATTAAGGAGAACACCGCACACAAAATAAAAAAGGCCCTATATACTCTGAACAGCCGTATACAGGCGGTGCATACAAGACAGGGACTGTATGTTTGTTCTTATGTAGAATGTGTTTGTAATTTTGAACAGGTACATTGTTTAAGTGTAGCTCCAGCCCAAAAATCTATTTTTAAACTTTTTGGAAAACATAGGTAAGGGTTATCACCCCTGTAACATTTGTTTTGCTGTCTGTGCCCCTGTTCAGAACATTTCACCTCACTTTCCGTCCCAATGACAACTGTTTTTGAAATGTGGTGTTTTTCTTGAAACAAGGATTGGTGATAAAGCATCAGTACAGAGGAGACACCTTTCTCCCATATTAATTCTTACAGGAGAGAATTTTCCTTCCTAGGGGTAGATTTCCTCTCACTTCCTGTTGTCTTCTTGCGTTTGCAAGTAGGAGTCGTTTGTAAGTTGGATGTTTGAAAGTAGGGACCTGCCGTATATAATCTGCAGAAATAGGCCCCTTAGTTGGTGTTGGCACAACACTGTAAGCACTCACAGTTACTCTTGGTTGGTGCTGGAACGCCCTGCTGTCAACTATTATATCAGGAATTGTAATTACATATAATTGTTGAACAGTGGTAGTAAAAATTGGGCCTTTGATGGTGGTGCTGGTGCCACAACACTGTAAGCCCTGACAGTTACTCTTGGTGGGTGCAGCAATGGGCCCTGCTGTGAATTATTAGATCAAGAATTGTAATTGCATGCCCCTGTTGAACAGGGGCTGAAAAATTGGGCCTTTCGTGGTGGTGGTGGTGGTGGTGGTGTTGCCACAACACTGTAAGCCCTCAGAGTTACTCTTGGTGGGTGCAGGAATGGGCCCTGCTGTGAATTATTAGATCAAGAATTGTAATTACATGCCCCTGTTGAACAGGGGCTGAAAAATTGGGCCTTAGGCACTGGTGGCACAACACTGCAACCCCTCACAGATACTGTACTTGGAGCACAGCAATGAGCCCTGTTGCAAAGTATTGCTTCAAAAATTGTAATTACACGCCCCTGTTAAACAGGGGCTGAAAAATTGGGCCTTAGCCACTGGTGGCGGCACCCATAAACAAAAATGATCTTCCAAGCTATCATCATCAATCGTATCATTGAGGACTCGGAGGAGGAGGATAGCCAGTCAACATAACAGCACAGGCACTCAGCATCAGCATCAGTCTTGAAGGGATGTGACATGTTAAAATCAATTAGTCTGTTATATCAGCATCAGGTGTGTGGTAGCTGGTGGTGATCCAAGACTGGTTCATCTTGATGAAAGTCAGTCGATCAACCGAGTCGGTGGACAGGCGCACCCTGTGATCCGTGACAAATCCTCCAGCAGCACTGAATGTGCGTTCCGAAAGAACGCTGGATGCAGGACAGGCCAGTAGCTCAATTGCATACTGTGCAAGCTCTGGCCAGTGATCCATCCTCAAGACCCAGTAAGCCAGAGGATTTTCGGTGGGGAAGGTGTCCAAGTCTGACCTTGCCCCTAGATATTCCTGCACCATGTTTATCAGACGCTGGCGATGGTTGCTGGAACCGATCATACTTTGGGGCTGCGGACTAAAGAATTGTCTGAACGCATCGGTCAGACGGCCACCTTCCCCACCGCTCCTTCTTTGACTGGCCGAAGCCTCAGCAACTCGTTGTCCAGGACCAGGAGTTTGTAACCTCCCAGTCTCTGGGAACGCGTTGCACAGACCTTTCTGCAAGGCCTCCCGGAGTTGTCTCATCCTCTGCTCCCTCTGCGACGGTAACATAAGGTCCGCAACCTTACCCTTGTACCGTGGATCAAGGAGAGTGGCCAGCCAGTAATGGTCCCTCTCCTTGATCCGAAGAATACGAGGATCCTTCCGCAGACTTTGCAGGATCAGGGAGGCCATGCAGCGTAGGTTTGCTGAGGCATTCGCTCCGGAGTCCTCTGGGTCACTAAGGACGACATGATCCGCAGTCACCTCCTCCCAGCCACGTACAAGTCCACTGGTTTCTTGGGACTGTAAATCATCCCTAAAAGACTGCTGCTGATGATGCTGAGTGCCAGCCTCCACCTCCATGCTGACACAATCCTCCTCCTCCTCCTCCTCCTCTTCCTGTGCGATGGGTGGGACAGAAGGAACACTGTCTGGGTAAAGGGGGCCTTGAGAGGCAAGGAAGTCCTCCTCTTCCTGCCTCTGTTCTGCCTCAAGTGCCCTGTCCATTATTCCACGCAGCGTGTGCTCCAACAGGTGGACAAGAGGTACAGTGTCACTGATGCATGCACTGTCACTGCTCACCATCCTCGTGGCCTCCTCAAATGGTGCCAGGACAGTGCATGCATCCCTGATCATGCCCCACTGGCGTGGAGAAAAAAAACCAAGCTCCCCTGACCCTGTCCTGGTGCCGTAGTCGCACAGGTACTCATTGATGGCCCTCTGCTGCGTGTGCAGCCGCTGCAGCATGGCCAACGTTGAGTTCCACCTGGTGGGCATGTCACATATAAGGCGGTTCTTGGGCAGGTTCAACTCCTTTTGCAGCTCAGCCAGGCGAGCACTGGCATTATAAGATCTGCGGAAATGCACACAGACTTTCCTGGCCTGCCTCAGGACATCCTGTAAGCCCGGGTACCTGCCCAAGAAACGCTGCACCACCAGGTTAAGGACGTGAGCCACACAGGGCACATGGGTCAGTTGTCCCTGTCGAAGGGCGGAGAGGAGGTTGGTGCCATTGTCGCAAACCACCATTCCTGGCTTAAGCTGGCGTGGCGTCAACCACCTCTCGGCCTGGCCCTGCAGAGCAGACAGGACCTCTGCCCCAGTGTGGCTTCTGTCCCCCAAACACACCAGCGCAAGCACGGCATGGCATCTTTTTGCCTGCGTACTTGCGTAGCCCCGTGAACGGCTACGGAGCACCGCTGGTTCATAGGACAAACCACAGGAAGAGGCCATGGAGGAAGAAGAAGAGGAGGGGGTGGAGGAGAGAGGTGTGTCACAACCAGTAGTAGCATTTTGGAGGCGTGGCGGTGGGACAACCTCCAACACTACTGCACCTTGTCCTGCATCCTTCCCAGCTGCCAAAAGAGTGACCCAATGGGCCGTGAAAGAAAGGTAACGTCCCTGTCCATGCCTGCTGGACCATGAGTCAGCGGTAATATGCACCTTACCGCTGACCGCCCTGTCCAGCGAGGCCAAGACATTGCCTTCCACATGCCGGTAGAGAGCCGGAATAGCCTTCCGTGAGAAAAAGTGGCGTTTGGGAACCTGCCACTGAGGAACCGCACATTGCACAAACTCACGGAAGGGGGCCGAGTCTACCAACTGAAAAGGCAGCAGTTGAAGCGCTAGCAATTTAGCCAAGCTAGCATTCAACCGCTGGGCATGTGGATGGCTGGGAGTGAACTTCTTTCGACGGTCCAGCAGCTGGGGCAGGGAAATTTGCCTGCTAGAATCGGACGTCGGTGTACTGCTAGCAGAGTGGCCGCAAGTACTTGGCTGTGACACACCTAATTCTACACCTTCATTCCTCTCAGTGCATGTTTCAGAGAGGACTGAAGTTATAGTGGGGTTGGAGATCCCAGCTGATGCGGTGCAAGGAGAGGTCCGCTTTGTTCTTTGGTGTGGGTCTTTGAGGTAGGCTTGCCAACGAGCTGCATGGCAGGTCAACATATGTCTGGTCAGGCATGTGGTACCCAAGCGGCTGATGTTTTGGCCACACGATATACGCTTGAGACATATGTTGCAAACAGCAGCTGTGCGATCTGATGCACTAGCCTCAAAAAAGGCCCACACCAAGGAACTTTTTGAATGACGGGCAGAGGCAGCGCCCTGCACAGGCAGAGCTCTGCGGTGTGATTCCGTCGGTGTACTGCCCTTACGCTGGCCACCAAAGGGCATCCTGCCTCGTTGGAGATGTGCCTCCTCCTCATCCTCCTCCTCCTCCTCTCTCCTATTAGGCACCCATGTGGAGTCAGTGACCTCATCATCCCCTCCCTCCTCATCACTGGAGCCAATCTGGCAGTATGCTGCAGCTGCTGGAACATGACTGCCAGATTGGTGTCCTTCTTGAGCATCCCCTCTGTCTGCTCTCACCCTACTGCCTTCCTGTAGCTGGGTTTCATCATCAGACCCTTCGAAACGCTGGGCATCCTCCTGGAGCATGTACCCAACACTGTGCTCAAACAGTTCGGGGGACTCCTCAGGAGGAGGACATGGTGGGTCTAGGGAAGGAGTGACTGATGATGAGTCTGACATTGATACCAGGGAAGAGGACGCTTTGGCAGCTGCTTTGCCAGTACCCTGAGCCTGGGTGAGAGAGGATGAGGAGGAGGAGGAGGGCTTGGTCATCCACTCTACCAAGTCTTCGGCATGATGTGGCTCAACATGTCCAGCTGCCGAAAAGAAGGACAAGCGTGTCCCATGGCCATGTGCTGATGACAATGCACCGCGTCCACGACCAGCACTGTTGCCCCCAGACACAGAGCCTGCTTGCCCTCTTTTATTGCCTCCTGACTGTCTGCCTCTCCTTGTTTGCCTTCCAGACATTCTAATAGATGGCCTGCAGGGAGATGGGAAAAAAGCAATAAGGGCTACCTTCAGGTGTCCTTCTCTGTCCCTTTACTTAAGGATTTCTAAATATGGTTCAGGATGATTGCTTTTGCACAGAATAGCACAACGACAATTTCCCTGACTGTCCAAAAAACAAGGATTTCAAAGATGGTTGATGAGGAATGCTTTAGCACACTATAGCACAAGGAGAATTCCCCTCACTTTACTTCTTTGTCCCTAGAAACAAGGACTTGCACAGTGAAAGAAACTGACACTCTCCCTACCTAGAGTTTTCTGTCCCTAGAAAAAATGTTTTTTTTAAGCACACTATAGCACAAGGAGAATTCACTCACTGTCCTTCCCAGTCCCTAGAAACAAGGACTTGCACAGTGAAAGAAACTGACACTCTCCCTACCTAGAGTTTTCTGTCCCTAGAAAAAATGTTTTTTTTAAGCACACTATAGCACAAGGAGAATTCACTCACTGTCCTTCCCAGTCCCTAGAAACAAGGACTTGCACAGTGAAAGAAACTGACACTCTCCCTACCTAGAGTTTTCTGTCCCTAGAAAAAATGTTTTTTTTTAAGCACACTATAGCACAAGGAGAATTCACTCACTGTCCTTCCCAGTCCCTAGAAACAAGGACTTGCACAGTGAAAGAAACTGACACTCTCCCTACCTAGAGTTTTCTGTCCCTAGAAAAAATGTTTTTTTTAAGCACACTATAGCACAAGGAGAATTCACTCACTGTCCTTCCCAGTCCCTAGAAACAAGGACTTGCACAGTGAAAGAAACTGACACTCTCCCTACCTAGAGTTTTCTGTCCCTAGAAAAAATGTTTTTTTTAAGCACACTATAGCACAAGGAGAATTCACTCACTGTCCTTCCCAGTCCCTAGAAACAAGGACTTGCACAGTGAAAGAAACTGACACTCTCCCTACCTAGAGTTTTCTGTCCCTAGAAAAAATGTTTTTTTTAAGCACACTATAGCACAAGGAGAATTCACTCACTGTCCTTCCCAGTCCCTAGAAACAAGGACTTGCACAGTGAAAGAAACTGACACTCTCCCTACCTAGAGTTTTCTGTCCCTAGAAAAAATGTTTTTTTTAAGCACACTATAGCACAAGGAGAATTCACTCACTGTCCTTCCCAGTCCCTAGAAACAAGGACTTGCACAGTGAAAGAAACTGACACTCTCCCTACCTAGAGTTTTCTGTCCCTAGAAAAAAATTTTTTTTAAGCACACTATAGCACAAGGAGAATTCACTCACTGTCCTTCCCAGTCCCTAGAAACAAGGACTTGCACAGTGAAAGAAACTGACACTCTCCCTACCTAGAGTTTTCTGTCCCTAGAAAAAATGTTTTTTTTAAGCACACTATAGCACAAGGAGAATTCACTCACTGTCCTTCCCAGTCCCTAGAAACAAGGACTTGCACAGTGAAAGAAACTGACACTCTCCCTACCTAGAGTTTTCTGTCCCTAGAAAAAATGTTTTTTTTAAGCACACTATAGCACAAGGAGAATTCACTCACTGTCCTTCCCAGTCCCTAGAAACAAGGACTTGCACAGTGAAAGAAACTGACACTCTCCCTACCTAGAGTTTTCTGTCCCTAGAAAAAATGTTTTTTTTAAGCACACTATAGCACAAGGAGAATTCACTCACTGTCCTTCCCAGTCCCTAGAAACAAGGACTTGCACAGTGAAAGAAACTGACACTCTCCCTACCTAGAGTTTTCTGTCCCTAGAAAAAATGTTTTTTTTAAGCACACTATAGCACAAGGAGAATTCACTCACTGTCCTTCCCAGTCCCTAGAAACAAGGACTTGCACAGTGAAAGAAACTGACACTCTCCCTACCTAGAGTTTTCTGTCCCTAGAAAAAATGTTTTTTTTAAGCACACTATAGCACAAGGAGAATTCACTCACTGTCCTTCCCAGTCCCTAGAAACAAGGACTTGCACAGTGAAAGAAACTGACACTCTCCCTACCTAGAGTTTTCTGTCCCTAGAAAAAATGTTTTTTTTAAGCACACTATAGCACAAGGAGAATTCACTCACTGTCCTTCCCAGTCCCTAGAAACAAGGACTTGCACAGTGAAAGAAACTGACACTCTCCCTACCTAGAGTTTTCTGTCCCTAGAAAAAATGTTTTTTTTAAGCACACTATAGCACAAGGAGAATTCACTCACTGTCCTTCCCAGTCCCTAGAAACAAGGACTTGCACAGTGAAAGAAACTGACACTCTCCCTACCTAGAGTTTTCTGTCCCTAGAAAAAATGTTTTTTTTAAGCACACTATAGCACAAGGAGAATTCACTCACTGTCCTTCCCAGTCCCTAGAAACAAGGACTTGCACAGTGAAAGAAACTGACACTCTCCCTACCTAGAGTTTTCTGTCCCTAGAAAAAATGTTTTTTTTAAGCACACTATAGCACAAGGAGAATTCACTCACTGTCCTTCCCAGTCCCTAGAAACAAGGACTTGCACAGTGAAAGAAACTGACACTCTCCCTACCTACAGTTTTCTGTCCCTAGAAAAAATGTTTTTTTTAAGCACACTATAGCACAAGGAGAATTCACTCACTGTCCTTCCCAGTCCCTAGAAACAAGGACTTGCACAGTGAAAGAAACTGACACTCTCCCTACCTAGAGTTTTCTGTCCCTAGAAAAAATGTTTTTTTAAAGCACACTATAGCACAAGGAGAATTCACTCACTGTCCTTCCCAGTCCCTAGAAACAAGGACTTGCACAGTGAAAGAAACTGACACTCTCCCTACCTAGAGTTTTCTGTCCCTAGAAAAAATGTTTTTTTTAAGCACACTATAGCACAAGGAGAATTCACTCACTGTCCTTCCCAGTCCCTAGAAACAAGGACTTGCACAGTGAAAGAAACTGACACTCTCCCTACCTAGAGTTTTCTGTCCCTAGAAAAAATGTTTTTTTTAAGCACACTATAGCACAAGGAGAATTCACTCACTGTCCTTCCCAGTCCCTAGAAACAAGGACTTGCACAGTGAAAGAAACTGACACTCTCCCTACCTAGAGTTTTCTGTCCCTAGAAAAAATGTTTTTTTTAAGCACACTATAGCACAAGGAGAATTCACTCACTGTCCTTCCCAGTCCCTAGAAACAAGGACTTGCACAGTGAAAGAAACTGACACTCTCCCTACCTAGAGTTTTCTGTCCCTAGAAAAAATGTTTTTTTAAGCACACTATAGCACAAGGAGAATTCACTCACTGTCCTTCCCAGTCCCTAGAAACAAGGACTTGCACAGTGAAAGAAACTGACACTCTCCCTACCTAGAGTTTTCTGTCCCTAGAAAAAATGTTTTTTTTAAGCACACTATAGCACAAGGAGAATTCACTCACTGTCCTTCCCAGTCCCTAGAAACAAGGACTTGCACAGTGAAAGAAATTGACACTCTCCCTACCTAGAGTTTTCTGTCCCTAGAAAAAATGTTTTTTTTAAGCACACTATAGCACAAGGAGAATTCACTCACTGTCCTTCCCAGTCCCTAGAAACAAGGACTTGCGCAGTGAAAGAAACTGACACTCTCCCTACCTAGAGTTTTCTGTCCCTAGAAAAAATGTTTTTTTTAAGCACACTATAGCACAAGGAGAATTCACTCACTGTCCTTCCCAGTCCCTAGAAACAAGGACTTGCACAGTGAAAGAAACTGACACTCTCCCTACCTAGAGTTTTCTGTCCCTAGAAAAAATGTTTTTTTTAAGCACACTATAGCAAAAGGAGAATTCACTCACTGTCCTTCCCAGTCCCTAGAAACAAGGACTTGCACAGTGAAAGAAACTGACACTCTCCCTACCTAGAGTTTTCTGTCCCTAGAAAAAATGTTTTTTTTAAGCACACTATAGCACAAGGAGAATTCACTCACTGTCCTTCCCAGTCCCTAGAAACAAGGACTTGCACAGTGAAAGAAACTGACACTCTCCCTACCTAAAGTTTTCTGTCCCTAGAAAAAAATGTTTTTTTTAAGCACACTATAGCACAAGGAGAATTCACTCACTGTCCTTCCCAGTCCCTAGAAACAAGGACTTGCACAGTGAAAGAAACTGACACTCTCCCTACCTAGAGTTTTCTGTCCCTAGAAAAAATGTTTTTTTTAAGCACACTATAGCACAAGGAGAATTCACTCACTGTCCTTCCCAGTCCCTAGAAACAAGGACTTGCACAGTGAAAGAAACTGACACTCTCCCTACCTAGAGTTTTCTGTCCCTAGAAAAAATGTTTTTTTTAAGCACACTATAGCACAAGCACAAAACACACTGACACTCTCCCTACCTATCCTTCTCTTTCCCTAAACTAAAGGAATCCAGGTTAAGCAAGAAAGAAATAAAAGTCACTGTCCCTGCCTATGCTGCTCTTTCCCTGCTCCGGAACACACTACACTAGGCCGCCGTGCTGGCGGCCTTTTATAGTGTGGGGCGTGTACTAAACACCCTCAGCAATAATTGGCCACAGGCATCCTGCCTGTGGCCAATCATTGCTCTCCTCGCTGCCGGCGCTGTGATTGGCCAAGCATGCGGGGTCACAGTGCATGCTTGGCCAATCACAGCGCCTGGATGACACTGTGATGGCGTAGTGCATTGTGGGCCGTTCGCGTCACTCGAATTTGGCGCGAACGGCCCAAGTCGTTCGATCTTCGTCGAACGATCGAACAGCCGATGTTCGAGTCGAACGTATGTTCGACTCGAACACGAAGCTCATCCCTAATTGTAACCAAAGAGGAGGAGCAGTAAAATAGCTAGAACTAACATGAACGACGAAGATTCGACAAAGCATCGAAAAACATACAAACGTCGAATCTGTCATTGAAGGCTTACGGTGTCTGTCGAAAGTTCTAAGAAGATTCGACGGAGCAGCTAAACTGTACGACGCTGCAATCGTACATTTCCAGTCAAATGCATCCGCCCATAGGCTATAGAAAAATTCTAATGTTGGTTGACTAGTAATAATAATTAATAAATATAATTATTACTAGTCATATAACATTATAATTCTACTATAGCTAGCTTGTAGGCGGAACATTCGACCGGAAATGTACAATTGCGGCGTCGTACAGTTTCGCTGCTCCGTCGAATATTATTTGAACATTCGACAGACGCCATAAGCCTTCAATGACAGATTCGACCTTAATTAATTCAGATTTTCGGAAGAATGCAATTTCTAACGAAAAACAAAATAAATAAAAATGAATTTCGGGAGTAACTAAATAGAAAAAAAAAAATTTCGGACGAAAATGAAATTCCGAAACAAAATATTTCAGTGTGCACATGTCTGTAAAATAAAATTCAGGGGATCTGAGTTAGATGTGAACTTGCTTATCTATAGCTATTAAGTGAATTGCTCGCTCTTGCTTTAAACAATGCCCTTTGGCTAAAGCACTGTATAGAACTAAATATATTATATCTGAGTTATGTTTCAGGTATTGAATTTTGGATGATAAATGTTCTTTCTCTATATTGTTTAGTCTCGTCGTTCAGTATCTCCAGTGACATTGTTGAGGTCAGGGCTTTACTTTGCTAATCTTAGCCAAAACATTAGAAAATTGCTGGAAGCAGGATGTATCCGCTGTTACTTAATTTAAGAACTGGAAACTGATTTATCATATACTGTATGTGATAGTACACTGGAAAATGAAGATAAACTATGACTCTCTGTAGAACTGGATGTTGTGTTTTTTGTTGCTTTTGGCATTAATAGAGAAATCTGGGAGTCAGGTTTTGTAGCTGAAAAGTACTTATATGTTTTACATTTATTGCACTATTAAATCCCTAGATGTACACATTGTATGAGTTGATAGATTGTACATTGCCCTGGTTGCATCATATAAAATGTACGGGGGGTTGATCAGGGTAAGTAGGTTTCTATTATCATATAAATCTGGAAAATAAAAGATCCCTAAGATCCCTCCAGTCGTTTGCCTGTGTACTCAGACCTACATAGACTTTGTTGTGAGGGGCGCTGTCACAGAGGCAAAGTGCAAGCAACTGTTTATGTAGTGTACTGTTTACTTAAATAGTGGTCATTCTATCGTGTCTGTGGCTACAGGGCTTTATAAAGTCTCTGCTGTACTGACACCTATTGTCCTTTTTGAGCTGTGAAAGTATTGCTTCTATGAGCACCTATTTGTAGATCTTCATAATCCATTTAACATTACAACCGAAATGGTAACCATTTTTGGTCAGATGGGGCAAATATACTTATATATGATATAATGTACATGCTGACAAATGCTGGTAGTCAAGCATTTGGAGGAGAGTGCATCCCTCCTCCTCTGAATACATTTAAAGTGTATGTATAGCTAAAACATATCTTAGTATTTATTAGAATAGGAAAGGGTAAGAAACCCTGTCAGGTTTTTATTGATAAAGATATTAACCTGCGCTGTGCTCAAAACTTAAAAGAGAGATTAAGTACGAACCAACAGCAGCACTCATCGATATTAAAACACAAAAAGAATAAAAATTGTGTGCTTTGGGGAAATATCCCAAATAGATGGACAGGCACAGCATTCAATCTTCAGATGAAGGAATGGTATGGCACACACTGCTTCAGAACATTGCTTGGATTGCTTGGATCCCCATTAGATGGGTGGCTCTCATACACACATAGCCAGGCAGTGTCACTCACACATGAAGAAGAGCAAAGGAGAATCCAGATAGTGAAGTACAGTTAAAACTTGATTAAAAACAAATACAATGTAATCACAATCCACAATAAGATACATGCATACCACAAATACACTCCGGTCCTTTAGGGGAGCGTAATGACGTCACTGCTACACCTATGCGTTTCGTCCCACAGGGCATCTTCAAAGGGACTCCCCCTGTGCAAAGATTTCCTCTAACTTTCTGCTGTGTCATTGGGACAGAGAGTGAAGAGAATTTTCCCCATTGGAACACAGACAGCAAAGAAAAAAAAAAAAGGTTTTAGCAATTCCAGCCTCTACTTTGGTTATGAGAACACTTAAACATTTACAGTTTAGCCAAAAGTCTGTGTAACATTTTCTTTGCCCCATCATTGGTTTGCAAGAAAATGTCCAAAGAGGTGACAAAGTACCCATAAACATGCCATTGTAGGCCCAGCCAGTGGCCACTTTAAGGTGCAGGAGCCGTAAAGCCTGTGCATTGCAGGTACAATGCAGCTTATTTCTCCTCCTTGCGGGTTATTAACTGGCCTCAGGGTCTCATCACAATAGCTCAAGTTGCTTCTATGATACAATACTTATTACTGCCTCTTTAAGACTGCATGCAGTGAATTACTTCGTGCTGTTAGGCAAATAGGCAGTCTCAGGTTGTATCAGATCTCTGGCAGTGGGAACTCAAGCACTGCTGAATCTGAGCACCAGTCTTGGTACACCGTGAACCTTGTCCCAGACACTTGGAAGTCTGCAGTCATAGGGTCCTGTTCCTTGGTGGCTTGTCCCCAGCACTCAGATCCCCACAGGGTCAGTTTCTCTGGTGTAGGCACAAACAGGTCCAAGCAGCTGGTATGTACTCGCCAGTCAGCAGTTGCAAGAGATTCCTCCCCCCTCTGTATCTGCATTGCTGCCACTGCTACCAGAAGGGAGGAGTGGGCAGACACACCGCCTGCTGTGTCTGCTCAGCTTACAACACAGTGGCAGGAGGGAGGGGGAAAGGAGTTCTTCTGTAGGTGGGCACTCGGCTTCATACATGTTTTAATATCTCCTATAGAACTAGCCCGTTCTGAACTCCTGAAAAAGTTGAATATTTCCAAGATACACTTTGAGCAATTACCATGTCTCCACCACAACATTAGCATATATGTATATATATTTTTTGTAACTGTAATTGTAAATGAAAAGTACTGTTTTGTGATATAATTCTGTAAGAAAAGTCCGGGATGTGGCCGAATGAGAAGACTTTTGCATGCTCGTGCACATAAAAGGCTAACTGCAAAGCACGTATTAGCATGAACACGCAAATATAGTAGCTGCACGGTAAGTAGTGTGTGCACATGTGCACACTTGGCACTGCCATTTAAGCCTATTTAAGCTGGATTGTGACATTAACAGATTGCTGAGTGGTCTACAGCTAGTTCCTACTTTACCTGTGCCCTAACCTGCTACATATGCCTTCCCAGAGACCCAGCTTGCCTCTGACCTGTCTTTGGATTCCTGTCTACTGTGAGGGGGTTAACTCGGTAGCGGGTGTGTGTGACCCCCTGGTTGGGCTCCCCACACAAAAACAGGGCCAGCAGACGGAGGTTGTGGTTTTCAAAATCAAAAGGTGCGGTTTATTTCTCTATGTACAGTGACAAAAACACAGCAAAGCCAAAAAGAAACAAACAAAATAAATCCTGGTCAGTTTGACCTCTGACTAAACATGCAGGTTTCCTAAACTAACAACTGGGATCAGCCTAGTGCTGTCCTAGTCCCTAAGTCCCTGGTTTAGTAAAAGTCCAAACAAATAGCCACACAGGCTTTGCCTCACCGCACAGGGGTTCACTCTCCCTAGACAGTCCACACAGGTCTGGTTCCAGGCATGAGCTAACATCTAATGAATCTGGGAGTTTCTTATAGAGGCCTAAATGAGCTGACAAGGTTCAGCTGGTCTCATCAACTCCCTGTCTGCACGACGCCCAGCCCTCTCCCTAGAGGTATGAGTCATCCATGAGAACACTAGCCTTATACAACTCTCCACCTAGTTGTACAAATCGGCGTAAAGCCTGAATCTGGGCGAAATATATCTACCCCCCTGGATGCAACCAGGTGACTTTACCTTCCTGCTGTCACATACCCCCCCCTCTTGTTTTAACCTCGGGGTTGGAACACCAGCAATCAGGCATTCATGTACTCGAGACAAAGCATCCACATTCCCCATTTGAACGCCAGGGCGATGCTTTACTGTGAAGTTGAATTCCTGGAGGGCCAGGAACCACCTATTCACTCTTCTATTTGTTTCCTTGTTTTGAGCCATCCACTTTAACGGAGCGTGATCCGTAACCATGTCAAAGTGCCTACCTAGCAGATAGTACCGAAGGGAATCTAGAGCCCACTTCACCGCTAAACACTCCTTTTCAACCGTGGCGTAATTTACCTCATGGGACTTCAACTTCCTGCTGAGGTAAATGACTGGGTGCTCTTCCCCGTTCCAGACCTGGGACAATACTGCTCCTAACCCCACATCTGACGCATCACTTTGTACGACAAAGTCTTTAGAGAAGTCGGGTGAGTACAACACTGGCTGGCTACATAAGGCTTGTTTCAAGAATTGGAATGCTGCCTCAGCCTCGGGGGTCCATTTAATCATGACCGACCCTTTCCCTTTCGTCAGGTTGGTTAGGGGCACAGCCTTAGAAGCAAAGTGGGGAATGAAGCGCCGATAATAACCCGCGATTCCCAGAAAGGCTCGTACCTGCTTCTTGCTGTTGGGACGTGGCCAACTCTGGATGGCCTCGACTTTGTTGAGTTGGGGTTTTATTACTCCCCTGCCAATGGTGTACCCAAGATATTTGGCCTCCTCCTGCCCAATGGTACACTTCTTGGGGTTAGCCGTAAACCCCGCTTCCCGAACAGAGTCCAGGACTGCTTGCACTTTTGGCAGATGTGAGGCCCAATCTGTGCTATGGACAATTACGTCATCCAGGTAAGCCGCAGCATACTTCCGATGGGGCCTCAGCATCTGGTCCATTTTCCGCTGGAATGTGGCCGGCGCATTCTGTAACCCGAACGGCATTCTCTTATATTGGAACGCCCCGTCTGGGGTTACAAATGCGGTTTTCTCTTTGGCCGACTTGGCCAGGGGAATTTGCCAATACCCTTTTGTGAGGTCAAGAGTCGTCATGTATCGGGCTGTTCCCAGCCGGTCGATCAACTCATCTATACGTGGCATGGGGTAGGTGTCAAATTTTGTAACTTTGTTCAACTGACGAAAATCGTTACAAAATCGCCAGCTCCCATCCGGTTTAGGCACCAACACAATGGGACTAGACCAATCACTTTGGGACTCCTCTATCACCCCTAAGTTCAGCATTTTCTGTACTTCCTCCCGTATTGCCTCCCGTCGGGCCTCTGGGATCCGATAGGGTTTTAACTTCACCCTTTCACCGGGCGGGGTAATAATATCATGCTCTACCCCAGATGTTTGTCCCGGCAGCTCAGAGAACACCTCCTTGTTGCGAAGCACAAACTCCTTAACCTCCTGTTGTTGGGGTTGTGACAAGGTGGCTGCTATTCCAACCTCCGGAATCACGCAACCAGTTTGAGCTGGTGACCAAGTTTCTGCGACTAGGGACTCTCTATCCCTCCAGGCTTTCAACAGATTAACGTGATATATCTGTTCGGGCTTTCGCCTTCCTGGTTGTCTGACCTTGTAATTCACTTCGCTCACTTTTTCCATTATCTCGTAGGGGCCTTGCCATTTGGCAAGGAATTTACTTTCAACCGTAGGGACAAGTACCAATATCCTATCCCCCGGGGAAAAGGTACGGGTCTTTGCTCCACGGTTGTACACTCTCTGCTGTGCCAACTGCGCTTGGGCCAAATGTTCCTTCACGATGGGCATTACCTGTGCAATTCGATCTTGCATCAGGGCGACATGCTCAATCACACTCCTGTGGGGAGAACTCTCACTTTCCCAAGTTTCCTTGGCAATATCCAACAGCCCTCTTGGGTGTCTCCCATACAGTAACTCAAAGGGGGAGAATCCCGTAGAGGATTGGGGCACCTCCCTAATAGCAAACATCAAATAAGGAAGTAGACAGTCCCAATCCTTTCCATCTCTATCCACCACTTTCTTCAACATTTGTTTTAGGGTTTTGTTGAATCTTTCAACCAGCCCATCGGTTTGGGGGTGATACACAGATGTACGCAATTGCGTCACTTTGAACAATTTACACAGCTCTTTCATAACCCGGGACATAAAGGGTGTACCTTGGTCCGTAAGCAGTTCTTTACAAATACCCACCCGGCTAAAAACAAGAGATAGCTCTTTGGCTATGGTTTTGGCCGAGGTATTTCTGAGAGGGATCGCTTCTGGATAACGGGTGGCATAGTCCATTATAACCAATATGTACTGGTGCCCCCTAGCGGACTTGATTATAGGACCTACCAAATCCATTGCGATTCTCTCAAACGGGACCTCAATGATGGGTAGAGGGACCAGCGGGCTACGGAAATGTGGCATCGGGGCCGACCTCTGACACACAGGGCAGGAGGAACAATAATTTTCTATGTCCTTCATCACCCCAGGCCAATAGAATCTCTGTAATACCCTCTCTCGGGTTTTCTCTGTCCCCAGATGACCTCCAAGAATGTGCCCATGGGCCAACTCCAACACCAACTTCCTGTAAGGTTTGGGCACCACCAGCTGCTCAACGGTTTCTTCTGCCCTTTTTGCCACCCGATACAGTAGGTCCTTCTCTACGCTGAAGTATGGGTAAGTGCAGGTATTATCTGGGTTCACTAACTCGCCATCTATTTCCACTACGTTTTCCCGTGCCTTTATTAGGGCGGGGTCTTTTAACTGTTCTGTGGCAAAATTTTCCCTGTGAACCTCCAGATCAGAAAACTCCACAGACGGTAGGTTTTCGTCTGAGGAGGTGGGCTCCTCTCCAGTTTCTTGAGTCTCCCCTGCCAATACTGACAAGGGAAATTCTGGAGAGTCCTCACCACTCTCAGAGGAGTTCTGGCTATCACATTCCTGGTACATAGGGGCACCAGTGGGGGGCTCAGGATCATCCCACAGTTCCCAGAACTTCGGAAAATCCCTTCCCACAATGGCGTCATGCGGTAACTGAGATACTAAGCCCACTGGATGAGAGAGGGTACCTTTGGGGGTCTCGAAACACACTGTAGTCACTGGATACTCTCGGGTGTCCCCATGCACACAAATAACAGCTACCTTGCTATTCCCAGAGACCTCTGTTTTAACTAACTCAGCCTTTATCAGGGTCACAAGGCTACCTGAATCCAACAATACCACAACATTTCTACCATTAACACACATTTTGCATAAATGTTTCTCAGTTCCTCGAATGGCAGTGCATGCGACTGTCGCACACAGCGACTGACGTCTGCCCGTCAGAAAGTCACACTGCATGGGTTCCTCCACAACCGGGCAATTGGCTGCAATATGTCCCGCTTGCCGGCAGCGGTAGCAAACGATCCTTCTTGCGGCCTCTTGAGCCGCTGATTTCCCAGGCTGTTCTCGCCAAACTTGGGGTAGAGCTCCCACCCTCTCACTCTCTCCACCCTCACCCCTTGGAATCCTCTTATCCGCCCCTGGGGATGGTCTGGTCTTAGGGTGGAAAGTCCGAGAGTCTCTGGAAGAGGCCGTCAGGTTCTCTGTAGCCAAGTATCTCTCTACACGATCCACAAGTTTACCGGCCGTTTCTGGGTCTCCGTGGCTTACCCACTTTTGAATGGCGGTAGGAAGAGCTCTCAAGAAACGATCCATCACAACACGTTCCACAATCTCCGGTGCGGACAAAGTCTCTGGCTGTAGCCACTTCCTGCTCAGGTGAATGAGATCATACATTTGAGACCTGGGGGGTTTTCCAAGCTGGAAAGTCCAGTTATGCACACGCTGAGCCCGGACAGCCAGGGTGACACCCAGCCTTGCCAATATTTCAGCTTTTAGCATCACATAGTCTTTTGCTTGGTCAGGCTCTAGGTCATAGTAAGCCTTCTGCGATTCACCAGTTAACAGAGGAGCCACCAGTCCAGCCCACTGCTCCTCAGGCCACTTTTCTCTTTCAGCAGTCCTTTCAAATGTGGTCAAAAATACCTCTGGATCATCCTCTCCAGTCATTTTTGTCAATAAACGACTCACCCCAAAGGACGCGGTATTAGTGGGACGGCTTTCCTCACTGGTCTGCGGACGTTGCTGCATTACTGCTTCCATTTGTTGTAGTCTCTGCTCTTGCTTCTGTAACAGGTCTATGAAGCGGGCCTCAGATTGCTGCTGGGCTTGTTGATGAGCTTGCTGCTGGGCTGCAAGGCTCCTTTGCAAACCTGCATTTGTCTGCTGTTGATTGGCATTTGCTAGAGCCAGCTGTTTCAGTATCTCCTCCATGCTGGCTTAAAAAAACTGCCACTGGTTCTCCACCAACTGTGAGGGGGTTAACTCGGTAGCGGGTGTGTGTGACCCCCTGGTTGGGCTCCCCACACAAAAACAGGGCCAGCAGACGGAGGTTGTGGTTTTCAAAATCAAAAGGTGCGGTTTATTTCTCTATGTACAGTGACAAAAACACAGCAAAGCCAAAAAGAAACAAACAAAATAAATCCTGGTCAGTTTGACCTCTGACTAAACATGCAGGTTTCCTAAACTAACAACTGGGATCAGCCTAGTGCTGTCCTAGTCCCTAAGTCCCTGGTTTAGTAAAAGTCCAAACAAATAGCCACACAGGCTTTGCCTCACCGCACAGGGGTTCACTCTCCCTAGACAGTCCACACAGGTCTGGTTCCAGGCATGAGCTAACATCTAATGAATCTGGGAGTTTCTTATAGAGGCCTAAATGAGCTGACAAGGTTCAGCTGGTCTCATCAACTCCCTGTCTGCACGACGCCCAGCCCTCTCCCTAGAGGTATGAGTCATCCATGAGCACACTAGCCTTATACAACTCTCCACCTAGTTGTACAAATCGGCGTAAAGCCTGAATCTGGGCGAAATATATCTACCCCCCTGGATGCAACCAGGTGACTTTACCTTCCTGCTGTCACACTACCTGTTGTGACCTTGGCTTGTACCCTGACTCCGCCTTTGCTTTATGTTCCTTTACCTTGCTGCCCGGCTGTAATCTCACCCCAGCTTGTATCCTGACTAGGGATGAGCTTCGTGTTCGAGTCGAACATACGTTCGACTCGAACATTGGCTGTTCGATCGTTCGACGAAGATCGAACGATTTGGGCCGTTCGCGCCAAATTCGAGTGACGCGAACGGCCCACAATGCACTACGCCATCGCAGTGTCATCCAGGCGCTGTGATTGGCCAAGCATGCACTGTGACCCCGCATGCTTGGCCAATCACAGCGCCGGCAGCGAGGAGAGCAATGATTGGCCACAGGCAGGATGCCTGTGGCCAATTATTGCTGAGGGTGTTTAGTACACGCCCCACACTATAAAAGGCCGCCAGCACGGCGGCCTAGTGTAGTGTGTTCCGGAGCAGGGATAGAGTAGCATAGGCAGGGACAGTGACTGTTATTTCTTTCTTGCTTAACCTGGATTCCTTTAGTTTAGGGAAAGAGAAGGATAGGTAGGGAGAGTGTCAGTGTGTTTTGTGCTTCTGCTATAGTGTGCTTAAAAAAAAACATTTATTCTAGGGACAGAAAACTCTAGGTAGGGACAGTGTCAGTTTCTTTCACTCTGCAAGTCCTTGTTTCCAGGGACCTGGAAGGACAGTGAGTGAATTGTCCTTTTGCTATATTGTGATTAAAAAAAACATTTATTCTAGGGACAGAAAACTCTAGGTAGGGACAGTGTCAGTTTCTTTCACTCTGCAAGTCCTTGTTTCCAGGGACCTGGAAGGACAGTGAGTGAATTGTCCTTTTGCTATATTGTGATTAAAAAAAACATTTATTCTAGGGACAGAAAACTCTAGGTAGGGACAGTGTCAGTTTCTTTCACTCTGCAAGTCCTTGTTTCCAGGGACCTGGAAGGACAGTGAGTGAATTGTCCTTTTGCTATATTGTGATTAAAAAAAACATTTATTCTAGGGACAGAAAACTCTAGGTAGGGACAGTGTCAGTTTCTTTCACTCTGCAAGTCCTTGTTTCCAGGGACCTGGAAGGACAGTGAGTGAATTGTCCTTTTGCTATATTGTGATTAAAAAAAACATTTATTCTAGGGACAGAAAACTCTAGGTAGGGACAGTGTCAGTTTCTTTCACTCTGCAAGTCCTTGTTTCCAGGGACCTGGAAGGACAGTGAGTGAATTGTCCTTTTGCTATATTGTGATTAAAAAAAACATTTATTCTAGGGACAGAAAACTCTAGGTAGGGACAGTGTCAGTTTCTTTCACTCTGCAAGTCCTTGTTTCCAGGGACCTGGAAGGACAGTGAGTGAATTGTCCTTTTGCTATATTGTGATTAAAAAAAACATTTATTCTAGGGACAGAAAACTCTAGGTAGGGACAGTGTCAGTTTCTTTCACTCTGCAAGTCCTTGTTTCCAGGGACCTGGAAGGACAGTGAGTGAATTGTCCTTTTGCTATATTGTGATTAAAAAAAACATTTATTCTAGGGACAGAAAACTCTAGGTAGGGACAGTGTCAGTTTCTTTCACTCTGCAAGTCCTTGTTTCCAGGGACCTGGAAGGACAGTGAGTGAATTGTCCTTTTGCTATATTGTGATTAAAAAAAACATTTATTCTAGGGACAGAAAACTCTAGGTAGGGACAGTGTCAGTTTCTTTCACTCTGCAAGTCCTTGTTTCCAGGGACCTGGAAGGACAGTGAGTGAATTGTCCTTTTGCTATATTGTGATTAAAAAAAACATTTATTCTAGGGACAGAAAACTCTAGGTAGGGACAGTGTCAGTTTCTTTCACTCTGCAAGTCCTTGTTTCCAGGGACCTGGAAGGACAGTGAGTGAATTGTCCTTTTGCTATATTGTGATTAAAAAAAACATTTATTCTAGGGACAGAAAACTCTAGGTAGGGACAGTGTCAGTTTCTTTCACTCTGCAAGTCCTTGTTTCCAGGGACCTGGAAGGACAGTGAGTGAATTGTCCTTTTGCTATATTGTGATTAAAAAAAACATTTTTTTCTAGGGACAGAAAACTGTAGGTAGGGAGAGTATTTTTTTTCTTTCACTCTGCAAGTCCTTGTTTCCAGGGACCTGTAAGGACAGTGAGTTAATTGTCCTTGTGCTATATTGTGCTGAAAAAAACATTTATTCCAGGGACAGAAAACTCTAGGTAGGGACAGTGTCAGTTTCTTTCACTCTGCAAGTCCTTGTTTCCAGGGACCTGGAAGGACAGTGAGTGAATTGTCCTTTTGCTATATTGTGATTAAAAAAAACATTTTTTTCTAGGGACAGAAAACTGTAGGTAGGGAGAGTGTTTTTTTTCTTTCACTCTGCAAGTCCTTGTTTCCAGGGACCTGTAAGGACAGTGAGTTAATTTTCCTTGTGCTATATTGTGATTAAAAAAAACATTTTTTCTAGGGACAGAAAACTGTAGGTAGGGAGAGTGTTTTTTTTCTTTCACTCTGCAAGTCCTTGTTTCCAGGGACAGAGAAGGACACCTGAAGGTAGCCCTTATTGCTTTTTTCCCATCTCCCTGCAGGCCATCTATTAGAATGTCTGGAAGGCAAACAAGGAGAGGCAGACAGTCAGGAGGCAATAAAAGAGGGCAAGCAGGCTCTGTGTCTGGGGGCAACAGTGCTGGTCGTGGACGCGGTGCATTGTCATCAGCACATGGCCATGGGACACGCTTGTCCTTCTTTTCGGCAGCTGGACATGTTGAGCCACATCATGCCGAAGACTTGGTAGAGTGGATGACCAAGCCCTCCTCCTCCTCCTCATCCTCTCTCACCCAGGCTCAGGGTACTGGAAAAGCAGCTGCCAAAGCGTCGTCTTCCCTGGTATCAATGTCAGACAAATCATCAGTCACTCCTTCCCTAGACCCACCATGTCCTCCTCCTGAGGAGTCCCCCGAACTGTTTCAGCACAGTGTTGGGTACATGCTCCAGGAGGATGCCCAGCGTTTCGAAGGGTCTGATGATGAAACCCAGCTAGAGGAAGGCAGTAGCGTGAGAGCAGACAGAGGGGATGCTCAAGAAGGACACCAATCTGGCAGTCATGTTCCAGCAGCTGCAGCATACTGCCAGATTGGCTCCAGTGATGAGGAGGGAGGGGATGATGAGGTCAATGACTCCACGTGGGTGCCTAATAGGAGAGAGGAGGAGGAGGAGGATGAGGAGGAGGCACATCTCCAACGAGGCAGGATGCCCTTTGGTGGCCAGCGTAAGGGCAGTACACCGACGGAATCACACCGCAGAGCTCCGCCTGTGCAGGGCGCTGCCTCTGCCCGTCATTCAAAAAGTTCTTTGGTGTGGGCCTTTTTTGAGGCTAGTGCATCAGATCGCACAGCTGCTGTTTGCAACATATGTCTCAAGCGTATATCGCGTGGCCAAAACATCAGCCGCTTGGGTACCACATGCCTGACCAGACATATGTTGACCTGCCATGCAGCTCGTTGGCAAGCCTACCTCAAAGACCCACACCAAAGAACAAAGCGGACCTCTCCTTGCACCGCATCAGCTGGGATCTCCAACCCCACTATAACTTCAGTCCTCTCTGAAACATGCACTGAGAGGAATGAAGGTGTAGAATTAGGTGTGTCACAGCCAAGTACTTGCGCCCACTCTGCTAGCAGTACACCGACGTCCGATTCTAGCAGGCAAATTTCCCTGCCCCAGCTGCTGGACCGTCGAAAGAAGTTCACTCCCAGCCATCCACATGCCCAGCGGTTGAATGCTAGCTTGGCTAAATTGCTAGCGCTTCAACTGCTGCCTTTTCAGTTGGTAGACTCGGCCCCCTTCCGTGAGTTTGTGCAATGTGCGGTTCCTCAGTGGCAGGTTCCCAAACGCCACTTTTTCTCACGGAAGGCTATTCCGGCTCTCTACCGGCATGTGGAAGGCAATGTCTTGGCCTCGCTGGACAGGGCGGTCAGCGGTAAGGTGCATATTACCGCTGACTCATGGTCCAGCAGGCATGGACAGGGACGTTACCTTTCTTTCACGGCCCATTGGGTCACTCTTTTGGCAGCTGGGAAGGATTCAGGACAAGGTGCAGTAGTGTTGGAGGTTGTCCCACCGCCACGCCTCCAAAATGCTACTACTGGTTGTGACACACCTCTCTCCTCCACCCCCTCCTCTTCTTCTTCCTCCATGGCCTCTTCCTGTGGTTTGTCCTATGAACCAGCGGTGCTCCGTAGCCGTTCACGGGGCTACGCAAGTACGCAGGCAAAAAGATGCCATGCCGTGCTTGCGCTGGTGTGTTTGGGGGACAGAAGCCACACTGGGGCAGAGGTCCTGTCTGCTCTGCAGGGCCAGGCCGAGAGGTGGTTGACGCCACGCCAGCTTAAGCCAGGAATGGTGGTTTGCGACAATGGCACCAACCTCCTCTCCGCCCTCCGACAGGGACAACTGACCCATGTGCCCTGTGTGGCTCACGTCCTTAACCTGGTGGTGCAGCGGTTCTTGGGCAGGTACCCGGGCTTACAGGATGTCCTGAGGCAGGCCAGGAAAGTCTGTGTGCATTTCCGCAGATCTTATAATGCCAGTGCTCGCCTGGCTGAGCTGCAAAAGGAGTTGAACCTGCCCAAGAACCGCCTTATATGTGACATGCCCACCAGGTGGAACTCAACGTTGGCCATGCTGCAGCGGCTGCACACGCAGCAGAGGGCCATCAATGAGTACCTGTGCGACTACGGCACCAGGACAGGGTCAGGGGAGCTTGGTTTTTTTTCTCCACGCCAGTGGGGCATGATCAGGGATGCATGCACTGTCCTGGCACCATTTGAGGAGGCCACGAGGATGGTGAGCAGTGACAGTGCATGCATCAGTGACACTGTACCTCTTGTCCACCTGTTGGAGCACACGCTGCGTGGAATAATGGACAGGGCACTTGAGGCAGAACAGAGGCAGGAAGAGGAGGACTTCCTTGCCTCTCAAGGCCCCCTTTACCCAGACAGTGTTCCTTCTGTCCCACCCATCGCACAGGAAGAGGAGGAGGAGGAGGAGGAGGAGGAGGATTGTGTCAGCATGGAGGTGGAGGCTGGCACTCAGCATCATCAGCAGCAGTCTTTTAGGGATGATTTACAGTCCCAAGAAACCAGTGGACTTGTACGTGGCTGGGAGGAGGTGGCTGCGGATCATGTCGTCCTTAGTGACCCAGAGGACTCCGGAGCGAATGCCTCAGCAAACCTACGCTGCATGGCCTCCCTGATCCTGCAAAGTCTGCGGAAGGATCCTCGTATTCTTCGGATCAAGGAGAGGGACCATTACTGGCTGGCCACTCTCCTTGATCCACGGTACAAGGGTAAGGTTGCGGACCTTATGTTACCGTCGCAGAGGGAGCAGAGGATGAGACAACTCCGGGAGGCCTTGCAGAAAGGTCTGTGCAACGCGTTCCCAGAGACTGGGAGGTTGCAAACTCCTGGTCCTGGACAACGAGTTGCTGAGGCTTCGGCCAGTCAAAGAAGGAGCGGTGGGGAAGGTGGCCGTCTGACCGATGCGTTCAGACAATTCTTTAGTCCGCAGCCCCAAAGTATGATTGGTTCCAGCAACCATCGCCAGCGTCTGATAAACATGGTGCAGGAATATCTAGGGGCAAGGTCAGACTTGGACACCTTCCCCACCGAAAATCCTCTGGCTTACTGGGTCTTGAGGATGGATCACTGGCCAGAGCTTGCACAGTATGCAATTGAGCTACTGGCCTGTCCTGCATCCAGCGTTCTTTCGGAACGCACATTCAGTGCTGCTGGAGGATTTGTCACGGATCACAGGGTGCGCCTGTCCACCGACTCGGTTGATCGACTGACTTTC
Organism: Rana muscosa; assembly: GCA_029206835.1. Lineage (NCBI taxonomy): Eukaryota > Metazoa > Chordata > Amphibia > Anura > Ranidae > Rana > Rana muscosa. The sequence continues at coordinate 785,970,961 of CM055118.1, forward strand.
ATCAAGATGAACCAGTCTTGGATCACCACCAGCTACCACACACCTGATGCTGATATAACAGACTAATTGATTTTAAAATGTCACATCCCTTCAAGACTGATGCTGATGCTGAGTGCCTGTGCTGTTATGTTGACTGGCTATCCTCCTCCTCCGAGTCCTCAATGATACGATTGATGATGATAGCTTGGAAGATCATTTTTGTTTATGGGTGCCGCCACCAGTGCCTAACGCCCAATTTTTCAGCCCCTGTTTAACAGGGGCGTGTAATTACAATTTTTGAAGCAATACTTTGCAACAGGGCTCATTGCTGTGCTCCAAGTACAGTATCTGTGAGGAGTTGCAGTGTTGTGCCACCAGTGCCTAAGGCCCAATTTTTCAGCCCCTGTTTAACAGGGGCGTGTCATTACAATTTTTGAAGCAATACTTTGCAACAGGGCTCATTGCTGTGCTCCAAGTACAGTATCTGTGAGGGGTTGCAGTGTTGTGCCACCAGTGCCTAAGGCCCAATTTTTCAGCCCCTGTTCAACAGGGGCATGTAATTACAATTCTTGATCTAATAATTCACAGCAGGGCCCATTGCTGCACCCACCAAGAGTAACTGTCAGGGCTTACAGTGTTGTGGCACCAGCACCACCATCAAAGGCCCAATTTTTACTACCACTGTTCAACAATTATATGTAATTAAAATTCCTGATATAATAGTTGACAGCAGGGCGTTCCAGCACCAACCAAGAGTAACTGTGAGTGCTTACAGTGTTGTGCCAACACCAACAACTAAGGGGCCTATTTCTGCAGAGTATATACGGCAGGTCCCTACTTTCAAACATCCAACTTACAAACGACTCCTACTTGCAAACGCAAGAAGACAACAGGAAGTGAGAGGAAATCTACCACTAGGAAGGAAAATTCTCTCCTGTAAGAATAAATATGGGAGAAAGGTGTCTCCTCTGTACTGATGCTTTATCAGCAATCCTTGTTTCAAGAAAAACACCACATTTCAAAAACAGTTGTCATTGGGACGGAAAGTGAGGTGAAATGTTCTGAACAGGGGCACAGACAGCAAAACAAATGTTACAGGGGTGATAACCCTTACCTATGTTTTCCAAAAAGTTTAAAAATAGATTTTTGGGCTGGAGCTACACTTCAACAATGTACCTGTTCAAAATTACAAACAGATTCTACATAAGAACAAACCTACAGTCCCTGTCTTGTATGCACCGCCTGTATACGGCTGTTCAGAGTATATAGGGCCTTTTTTATTTTATGTGCGGGGTTCCCCTTAATATCCATACAAGACCCAAAGGGGCTGGTAATGGGCTGGGGTAGGGGGGGGGGGGGGGTCATGGGGTAGCTATGCCATTTTTCTTAAAGAATTTCATCCATATTACCGGGACCAGACATTACATTAAAGCCGCAAGCAGTTTTAAATGGCTTTTTTTTCCTTTAGAAGTGTCATTTTGTGCAGGGACAGTTCTAAACACGGGAAACACGTGGCACTTCACAGGCATACTTTAGACACCCCCCAGGTACGATATTTAAAGGAATATTTGACTTTTTTTTTTTCACTTTATGCATCATTAAAATGACTGCTCCCGAAAAACGACCGTTTTTAAAACTTCTTTTTGCATTGATACATGTCCCCTGGTGCAGAACCCGGGTTCCCAAACCCTTTTTAGGACAATAACATGCATAATAGTTGTTATAATTAGCACTTTAGAATTCGAACGTTCGCATCCATTGTATTTAATAGGGTTCTAATGTTCGTTCGAACTTCCGGTCCGTTCGCGGGTTCTGGTGCGAACCGAACCCGGGGGTGTTCGGCTCATCACTAATCCTGACTCTGTCTGATGTTACTGTTCCTCGCCCCCTGGCTGTTGATGACCTTTTGACTTGTGTCCTGGCTTCACTCCTGTCTCTTGATTAAGTATCACTGTGTTCTGGCCTCGGGTGAGCCACAGTGATCTGCATCCTGAAACCAACAGCTGACACTGCCCGTTTCATCAGCCCTCAAGCCACTATTTGGCCTCACATCTCCTGTCACCACTACAGGGATGTTGGACGAGAGGTGCAAAAGAATCCCCCTCTCCAGCTTGATCTCCTTGAGGTACGTGAAAATTCTTTACATTGGTATCGCCTTTTTTTTTTCAACATTGAGGAAAAAGACTAATTTGTACCATGGGGGAATATGTGGTGGTCATACCTCTGGTCTTTAGATATCACTGTTTACAGTTCAGTACATATATAATACTTTCTACACCCTGTACAAGTTATTTCTAGTTCATGTTTATGGATGCCTAAACTTGTTAACAGAACACAGAATACAGTATTTGAGCTTGATAGCATCTTGAAATTACGTCTATATTACTGTAAATCTACTCAAATGTTGCAAGTACTGCATTTTACATTCTGTTTTTGTACAGAATTATGCGTTGTTTAGGTCATGCTAAATAATAATAACAATTGTTATTATTATATTAATTATTGTGATTTAACAATTTGCTTACATTGCTAATAATTACTGTATTTACAAGTCATTGTACATTTGCATGAACAGTAAGTTGAGAAATAGGGATGAGCTTCGTGTTCGAGTCGAACATACGTTCGACTCGAACATCGGCTGTTCGATCGTTCGACGAAGATCGAACGATTTGGGCCGTTCGCGCCAAATTCGAGTGACGCGAACGGCCCACAATGCACTACGCCATCGCAGTGTCATCCAGGCGCTGTGATTGGCCAAGCATGCACTGTGACCCCGCATGCTTGGCCAATCACAGCGCCGGCAGCGAGGAGAGCAATGATTGGCCACAGGCAGGATGCCTGTGGCCAATTATTGCTGAGGGTGTTTAGTACACGCCCCACACTATAAAAGGCCGCCAGCACGGCGGCCTAGTGTAGTGTGTTCCGGAGCAGGGAAAGAGCAGCATAGGCAGGGACAGTGACTTTTATTTCTTTCTTGCTTAACCTGGATTCCTTTAGTTTAGGGAAAGAGAAGGATAGGTAGGGAGAGTGTCAGTGTGTTTTGTGCTTGTGCTATAGTGTGCTTAAAAAAAACATTTTTTCTAGGGACAGAAAACTGTAGGTAGGGAGAGTGTCAGTTTCTTTCACTGTGCAAGTCCTTGTTTCTAGGGACTGGGAAGGACAGTGAGTGAATTCTCCTTGTGCTATAGTGTGCTTAAAAAAAACATTTTTTCTAGGGACAGAAAACTCTAGGTAGGGAGAGTGTCAGTTTCTTTCACTGTGCAAGTCCTTGTTTCTAGGGACTGGGAAGGACAGTGAGTGAATTCTCCTTGTGCTATAGTGTGCTTAAAAAAAACGTTTTTTCTAGGGACAGAAAACTCTAGGTAGGGAGAGTGTCAGTTTCTTTCACTGTGCAAGTCCTTGTTTCTAGGGACTGGGAAGGACAGTGAGTGAATTCTCCTTGTGCTATAGTGTGCTTAAAAAAAACATTTTTTCTAGGGACAGAAAACTGTAGGTAGGGAGAGTGTCAGTTTCTTTCACTGTGCAAGTCCTTGTTTCTAGGGACTGGGAAGGACAGTGAGTGAATTCTCCTTGTGCTATAGTGTGCTTAAAAAAAACATTTTTTCTAGGGACAGAAAACTCTAGGTAGGGAGTGTCAGTTTCTTTCACTGTGCAAGTCCTTGTTTCTAGGGACTGGGAAGGACAGTGAGTGAATTCTCCTTGTGCTATAGTGTGCTTAAAAAAAACATTTTTTCTAGGGACAGAAAACTGTAGGTAGGGAGAGTGTCAGTTTCTTTCACTGTGCAAGTCCTTGTTTCTAGGGACTGGGAAGGACAGTGAGTGAATTCTCCTTGTGCTATAGTGTGCTTAAAAAAAACATTTTTTCTAGGGACAGAAAACTCTAGGTAGGGAGAGTGTCAGTTTCTTTCACTGTGCAAGTCCTTGTTTCTAGGGACTGGGAAGGACAGTGAGTGAATTCTCCTTGTGCTATAGTGTGCTTAAAAAAAACATTTTTTCTAGGGACAGAAAACTCTAGGTAGGGAGAGTGTCAGTTTCTTTCACTGTGCAAGTCCTTGTTTCTAGGGACTGGGAAGGACAGTGAGTGAATTCTCCTTGTGCTATAGTGTGCTTAAAAAAAACATTTTTTCTAGGGACAGAAAACTCTAGGTAGGGAGAGTGTCAGTTTCTTTCACTGTGCAAGTCCTTGTTTCTAGGGACTGGGAAGGACAGTGAGTGAATTCTCCTTGTGCTATAGTGTGCTTAAAAAAAACATTTTTTCTAGGGACAGAAAACTCTAGGTAGGGAGAGTGTCAGTTTCTTTCACTGTGCAAGTCCTTGTTTCTAGGGACTGGGAAGGACAGTGAGTGAATTCTCCTTGTGCTATAGTGTGCTTAAAAAAAACATTTTTTCTAGGGACAGAAAACTCTAGGTAGGGAGAGTGTCAGTTTCTTTCACTGTGCAAGTCCTTGTTTCTAGGGACTGGGAAGGACAGTGAGTGAATTCTCCTTGTGCTATAGTGTGCTTAAAAAAAACATTTTTTCTAGGGACAGAAAACTCTAGGTAGGGAGAGTGTCAGTTTCTTTCACTGTGCAAGTCCTTGTTTCTAGGGACTGGGAAGGACAGTGAGTGAATTCTCCTTGTGCTATAGTGTGCTTAAAAAAAACATTTTTTCTAGGGACAGAAAACTCTAGGTAGGGAGAGTGTCAGTTTCTTTCACTGTGCAAGTCCTTGTTTCTAGGGACTGGGAAGGACAGTGAGTGAATTCTCCTTGTGCTATAGTGTGCTTAAAAAAAACATTTTTTCTAGGGACAGAAAACTCTAGGTAGGGAGAGTGTCAGTTTCTTTCACTGTGCAAGTCCTTGTTTCTAGGGACTGGGAAGGACAGTGAGTGAATTCTCCTTGTGCTATAGTGTGCTTAAAAAAAACATTTTTTCTAGGGACAGAAAACTCTAGGTAGGGAGAGTGTCAGTTTCTTTCACTGTGCAAGTCCTTGTTTCTAGGGACTGGGAAGGACAGTGAGTGAATTCTCCTTGTGCTATAGTGTGCTAAAGCATTCCTCATCAACCATCTTTGAAATCCTTGTTTTTTGGACAGTCAGGGAAATTGTCGTTGTGCTATTCTGTGCAAAAGCAATCATCCTGAACCATATTTAGAAATCCTTAAGTAAAGGGACAGAGAAGGACACCTGAAGGTAGCCCTTATTGCTTTTTTCCCATCTCCCTGCAGGCCATCTATTAGAATGTCTGGAAGGCAAACAAGGAGAGGCAGACAGTCAGGAGGCAATAAAAGAGGGCAAGCAGGCTCTGTGTCTGGGGGCAACAGTGCTGGTCGTGGACGCGGTGCATTGTCATCAGCACATGGCCATGGGACACGCTTGTCCTTCTTTTCGGCAGCTGGACATGTTGAGCCACATCATGCCGAAGACTTGGTAGAGTGGATGACCAAGCCCTCCTCCTCCTCCTCATCCTCTCTCACCCAGGCTCAGGGTACTGGCAAAGCAGCTGCCAAAGCGTCCTCTTCCCTGGTATCAATGTCAGACTCATCATCAGTCACTCCTTCCCTAGACCCACCATGTCCTCCTCCTGAGGAGTCCCCCGAACTGTTTGAGCACAGTGTTGGGTACATGCTCCAGGAGGATGCCCAGCGTTTCGAAGGGTCTGATGATGAAACCCAGCTACAGGAAGGCAGTAGGGTGAGAGCAGACAGAGGGGATGCTCAAGAAGGACACCAATCTGGCAGTCATGTTCCAGCAGCTGCAGCATACTGCCAGATTGGCTCCAGTGATGAGGAGGGAGGGGATGATGAGGTCACTGACTCCACATGGGTGCCTAATAGGAGAGAGGAGGAGGATGAGGAGGAGGCACATCTCCAACGAGGCAGGATGCCCTTTGGTGGCCAGCGTAAGGGCAGTACACCGACGGAATCACACCGCAGAGCTCCGCCTGTGCAGGGCGCTGCCTCTGCCCGTCATTCAAAAAGTTCCTTGGTGTGGGCCTTTTTTGAGGCTAGTGCATCAGATCGCACAGCTGCTGTTTGCAACATATGTCTCAAGCGTATATCGCGTGGCCAAAACATCAGCCGCTTGGGTACCACATGCCTGACCAGACATATGTTGACCTGCCATGCAGCTCGTTGGCAAGCCTACCTCAAAGACCCACACCAAAGAACAAAGCGGACCTCTCCTTGCACCGCATCAGCTGGGATCTCCAACCCCACTATAACTTCAGTCCTCTCTGAAACATGCACTGAGAGGAATGAAGGTGTAGAATTAGGTGTGTCACAGCCAAGTACTTGCGGCCACTCTGCTAGCAGTACACCGACGTCCGATTCTAGCAGGCAAATTTCCCTGCCCCAGCTGCTGGACCGTCGAAAGAAGTTCACTCCCAGCCATCCACATGCCCAGCGGTTGAATGCTAGCTTGGCTAAATTGCTAGCGCTTCAACTGCTGCCTTTTCAGTTGGTAGACTCGGCCCCCTTCCGTGAGTTTGTGCAATGTGCGGTTCCTCAGTGGCAGGTTCCCAAACGCCACTTTTTCTCACGGAAGGCTATTCCGGCTCTCTACCGGCATGTGGAAGGCAATGTCTTGGCCTCGCTGGACAGGGCGGTCAGCGGTAAGGTGCATATTACCGCTGACTCATGGTCCAGCAGGCATGGACAGGGACGTTACCTTTCTTTCACGGCCCATTGGGTCACTCTTTTGGCAGCTGGGAAGGATGCAGGACAAGGTGCAGTAGTGTTGGAGGTTGTCCCACAGCCACGCCTCCAAAATGCTACTACTGGTTGTGACACACCTCTCTCCTCCACCCCCTCCTCTTCTTCTTCCTCCATGGCCTCTTCCTGTGGTTTGTCCTATGAACCAGCGGTGCTCTGTAGCCGTTCACGGGGCTACGCAAGTACGCAGGCAAAAAGATGCCATGCCGTGCTTGCGCTGGTGTGTTTGGGGGACAGAAGCCACACTGGGGCAGAGGTCCTGTCTGCTCTGCAGGGCCAGGCCGAGAGGTGGTTGACGCCACGCCAGCTTAAGCCAGGAATGGTGGTTTGCGACAATGGCACCAACCTCCTCTCCGCCCTTCGACAGGGACAACTGACCCATGTGCCCTGTGTGGCTCACGTCCTTAACCTGGTGGTGCAGCGTTTCTTGGGCAGGTACCCGGGCTTACAGGATGTCCTGAGGCAGGCCAGGAAAGTCTGTGTGCATTTCCGCAGATCTTATAATGCCAGTGCTCGCCTGGCTGAGCTGCAAAAGGAGTTGAACCTGCCCAAGAACCGCCTTATATGTGACATGCCCACCAGGTGGAACTCAACGTTGGCCATGCTGCAGCGGCTGCACACGCAGCAGAGGGCCATCAATGAGTACCTGTGCGACTACGGCACCAGGACAGGGTCAGGGGAGCTTGGTTTTTTTTCTCCACGCCAGTGGGGCATGATCAGGGATGCATGCACTGTCCTGGCACCATTTGAGGAGGCCACGAGGATGGTGAGCAGTGACAGTGCATGCATCAGTGACACTGTACCTCTTGTCCACCTGTTGGAGCACACACTGCGTGGAATAATGGACAGGGCACTTGAGGCAGAACAGAGGCAGGAAGAGGAGGACTTCCTTGCCTCTCAAGGCCCCCTTTACCCAGACAGTGTTCCTTCTGTCCCACCCATCGCACAGGAAGAGGAGGAGGAGGAGGAGGAGGAGGAGGATTGTGTCAGCATGGAGGTGGAGGCTGGCACTCAGCATCATCAGTAGCAGTCTTTTAGGGATGATTTACAGTCCCAAGAAACCAGTGGACTTGTACGTGGCTGGGAGGAGGTGACTGCGGATCATGTCGTCCTTAGTGACCCAGAGGACTCCGGAGCGAATGCCTCAGCAAACCTACGCTGCATGGCCTCCCTGATCCTGCAAAGTCTGCGGAAGGATCCTCGTATTCTTCGGATCAAGGAGAGGGACCATTACTGGCTGGCCACTCTCCTTGATCCACGGTACAAGGGTAAGGTTGCGGACCTTATGTTACCGTCGCAGAGGGAGCAGAGGATGAGACAACTCCGGGAGGCCTTGCAGAAAGGTCTGTGCAACGCGTTCCCAGAGACTGGGAGGTTACAAACTCCTGGTCCTGGACAACGAGTTGCTGAGGCTTCGGCCAGTCAAAGAAGGAGCGGTGGGGAAGGTGGCCGTCTGACCGATGCGTTCAGACAATTCTTTAGTCCGCAGCCCCAAAGTATGATCGGTTCCAGCAACCATCGCCAGCGTCTGATAAACATGGTGCAGGAATATCTAGGGGCAAGGTCAGACTTGGACACCTTCCCCACCGAAAATCCTCTGGCTTACTGGGTCTTGAGGATGGATCACTGGCCAGAGCTTGCACAGTATGCAATTGAGCTACTGGCCTGTCCTGCATCCAGCGTTCTTTCGGAATGCACATTCAGTGCTGCTGGAGGATTTGTCACGGATCACAGGGTGCGCCTGTCCACCGACTCGGTTGATCGACTGACTTTCATCAAGATGAACCAGTCTTGGATCACCACCAGCTACCACACACCTGATGCTGATATAACAGACTAATTGATTTTAACATGTCACATCCCTTCAAGACTGATGCTGATGCTGAGTGCCTGTGCTGTTATGTTGACTGGCTATCCTCCTCCTCCGAGTCCTCAATGATACGATTGATGATGATAGCTTGGAAGATCATTTTTGTTTATGGGTGCCGCCACCAGTGGCTAAGGCCCAATTTTTCAGCCCCTGTTTAACAGGGGCGTGTAATTACAATTTTTGAAGCAATACTTTGCAACAGGGCTCATTGCTGTGCTCCAAGTACAGTATGTGTGAGGGGTTGGAGTGTTGTGCCACCAGTGCCTAAGGCCCAATTTTTCAGCCCCTGTTTAACAGGGGCGTGTCATTACAATTTTTGAAGCAATACTTTGCAACAGGGCTCATTGCTGTGCTCCAAGTACAGTATCTGTGAGGGGTTGCAGTGTTGTGCCACCAGTGCCTAAGGCCCAATTTTTCAGCCCCTGTTCAACAGGGGCATGTAATTACAATTCTTGATCTAATAATTCACAGCAGGGCCCATTCCTGCACCCACCAAGCAAGAGTAACTCTGAGGGCTTACAGTGTTGTGGCAACACCACCACCACCACCACCACCACGAAAGGCCCAATTTTTCAGCCCCTGTTCAACAGGGGCATGCAATTACAATTCTTGATCTAATAATTCACAGCAGGGCCCATTGCTGCACCCACCAAGAGTAACTGTCAGGGCTTACAGTGTTGTGGCACCAGCACCACCATCAAAGGCCCAATTTTTACTACCACTGTTCAACAATTATATGTAATTACAATTCCTGATATAATAGTTGACAGCAGGGCGTTCCAGCACCAACCAAGAGTAACTGTGAGTGCTTACAGTGTTGTGCCAACACCAACTAAGGGGCCTATTTCTGCAGATTATATACGGCAGGTCCCTACTTTCAAACATCCAACTTACAAACGACTCCTACTTGCAAACGTAAGAAGACAACAGGAAGTGAGAGGAAATCTACCCCTAGGAAGGAAAATTCTCTCCTGTAAGAATTAATATGGGAGAAAGGTGTCTCCTCTGTACTGATGCTTTATCAGCAATCCTTGTTTCAAGAAAAACACCACATTTCAAAAACAGTTGTCATTGGGACGGAAAGTGAGGTGAAATGTTCTGAACAGGGGCACAGACAGCAAAACAAATGTTACAGGGGTGATAACCCTTACCTATGTTTTCCAAAAAGTTTAAAAATAGATTTTTGGGCTGGAGCTACACTTAAACAATGTACCTGTTCAAAATTACAAACACATTCTACATAAGAACAAACATACAGTCCCTGTCTTGTATGCACCGCCTGTATACGGCTGTTCAGAGTATATAGGGCCTTTTTTATTTTATGTGCGGGGTTCCCCTTAATATCCATACAAGACCCAAAGGGGCTGGTAATGGGCTGGGGTAGGGGGGGGGGGGGGTCATGGGGTAGCTATGCCATTTTTCTTAAAGATTTTCATCCATATTACCGGGACCAGACATTACATTAAAGCCGCAAGCAGTTTTAAATGGCTTTTTTTTCCTTTAGAAGTGTCATTTTGTGCAGGGACAGTTCTAAACACGGGAAACACGTGGCACTTCACAGGCATACTTTAGACACCCCCCAGGTACCATATTTAAAGGAATATTTGACTTTTTTTTTTTCACTTTATGCATCATTAAAATGACTGCTCCCGAAAAACGACCGTTTTTAAAACTTCTTTTTGCATTGATACATGTCCCCTGGTGCAGAACCCGGGTTCCCAAACCCTTTTTAGGACAATAACATGCATAATAGTTGTTATAATTAGCACTTTAGAATTCGAACGTTCGCATCCATTGTATTTAATAGGGTTCTAATGTTCGTACGAACTTTCGGTCCGTTCGCGGGTTCTGGTGCGAACCGAACCCGGGGGTGTTCGGCTCATCACTATTGAGAAACAATAAAAAAAAAAGAATAAAGAATGTGCTGTACTGTGAATGTGCAAGGCTGCTTTATACGGCAATATTATTTTCAGTAATAATAATGATAAAAAAAAACGAATGATAATCATGGCCAGAATGAAATGCAGACAGTGTAGTATTTCCTCACATTGGAGGTCAGTGTGAAAAACTTTCCTTTTATTTTTTTAAAATTAATTCTGTTTACTAAGGTTCAAGAAATACAAGTACAATAAAACACATTGAAAAAAGAAGGTGATGAGGTAACGGCGCCAATTACAAATAACTAAATGTTCTAATACTGCACCTAAAATTAGTAATAACTAATAACGCCTAAAATAATAATAGTAAAGGGCGCAATTAGACAATTGATTAATAAATTACTTAATATGTGTTAATAACAATATTATTTAATTAATAAAGTGCACAATCTATCAATTATTATGAAAAGTCCATAACAAGCCCTATGGACAAATCCCCTGTGTATGCTCCAAAACTGTGCTTCTAAAGTGCAATGTGCTTCAAAATCTCAAATGAATAGTGCTTCACCCGAAGTGATAATATAATGCGCTCACCAGATAGCCTTGGCCACCAAGTAACCATTAGGCATATATTAAAGGAAAATCCTTGTTTCATAAATTTCGCCCCTTCAGGAATCACATCAACATCAATCAACTGTGTATGGAAGAGACCGGATTCCAATCCAATAGGCAATGGTATATAAACATGATTTTCTTCAGACTCATGTATCCTCCACTCAATACATCCAGCTCCCATCATAGAATTCTGGGAAATTGGCTCCGCCACAAAGAGCCACAAAAAGGCAGGAATAGTGTAATATTGCTTTTTTAATTTCTTAAAATTTAGCACTTACATAGTCCAGTGTAAGGTACAGCAGGCATAAAAGCAGCTTAGAGAAAGCAGAATACGGTCCGTCAGCGCTATATGACTTGCAGTATACGGCGTGGGTTTCAGCTGCCCAAGCGGAAGTGGAGGGCTCCACACATGCACCTAATCGCTCAGCAGAGTTTGCCGCAGAAGTACAATATAACATACAAGAGCATATCATCTCAACAAAACCCCTCCCCCAAGAACCACAAGCTGGACCCCACTCCCAGGTAGCCAACCAATCCAAAAGTATTCAGTCCCCAATAATAAAATAAAAATCCTCAGGGGCATAGCAGGAGTCATTGAATCTATACAATTAGGAGGTACAAGTTGAAAGGACACATGAACCCAAAAAAGGCAGGCATGATAAACAAAACTAAACTTTGGTAATTGAAGTCCTGGGATAGCTCACAACCATCTGGCAAATCGAGGAATGGTTTAAGCATCTCAAGAGTAAGTACTACACCCTAGGCATTGGTGGAGGGAGAGGACAACCAAGGCTGCCAAACGTTCTCAAATTTCTTGGGACATCCTCTACTCAGATAAGTGGCCTTGTAGAAAGGCACCATTTTATTGACTAAGGACTTCCAAAATGTAACAGAAGGGGTTGCAGGGACCTTCCAGTGCAACAAAATGGGCTTACAGGCAAAAAACTGTAGAATACTAAGAAGTGTTCTCAGAGCCCTGGCATGAAACAGCCCCTCCACCAACCGCAACAGACATACTGCAGTCGTTAGTGGTACCGAGGTAGGAGGGACATCATTAATACTTTTAGCAACATCTTTTCAGAACTCCTGAATAACAGGACAATACAACTTTCCTTTTATTGATGGTCATTTGACATGTGCACCCTTATAATGGTGGTCAATGAAATGCTCCCTAAAGCTGGCCAGTGAATGGCCCTGTCAACCACCTCCTGCCTGACATCTCACAGAAGGACAAGGTTCCTATTACTCTGATAGTCAGTGGGAAAAATGCTTCTTACGTTGGTAATCAGTTGCAAGAATACTTATTACATTTGGGGTCAGTGGGTAGGATTGATACAAACTGCACTCCACCTTTTATCCCAGCTAGCAGTCTCCAGAGTGGTGCCAGCAGCAGGAAAGAAGAGATCTTCAGGTCAGTGAGAAGCAATACACTGGGCATAATACTATAGGGCTGTTTTCACACTGATGTGCTGCGGTTTACCCACACCGATGCAGTGCAGTGTACCTGCAGCTTTCCTGTCGGTTTGATGCGCTTAGCCACAGACTTAGCCAAAGACCTCTTTTATATTCTGTGGGTTTGGTGCACTTTATAAATGCAGGAGTTTTGGTGCACTTTCTGAAAGCGCACCACACCTGCAGGATATAATAATAGTCTATGGCGAAGCGGAGCCAACCCAGGAAATTTGTAGATGCACTGCGCTGCACATGTGGTGCAGGTAAACCACAGTACACCCGTGTGAAAGCAGACTTATAGGGGGCTCAGAACAGTAAGGGTTCATTTATATTTGCAGTTTGGGGGTGGTAAAACCCCATAGTTAAGATGTGTATCAATTATAAAGTGAGAACAATCAGCGCCAAAAGTATAGTAAATACCGTGCTATTAATTACTGTGTAAATAACCTATTATAAACGTGCACAGCTGCTAAACATTCTAAGTGATATATCACACTGGTAGCAAAAAATAGGGATAAGTAAATGCAGCGCTATGTGCATAACCTTATTAAGACATAATAAATAAAAAAAAGTGCAAATATCTTATAATCATAAATCATACTCCGGCTGCTAGAACCGTGAGAGGGGACTATCCGGGTGAGCAAGGCCCACTCATGCTTGAGTGGCGAGGAATATAGATAGATGTTGTGTGCCTGAACCTACCTCCCTATTCAACTTATTTTCTCTCTTCAACTTTCCCTGTTGATTGCAAACAAAGGAAAATTAACTATTTTGTTGGAGTTGATATTGTCTGGACATTGACCTTCTTAAGGAGAGAAGATAGACTTTTCCCTACATTCAAGGGACGAGAACCAATGGAAGGAGGTAACTCACTGCAGGACCCAAAAACATTGTTAACACCGCTCACCCTCTACAAATGGAGGATATTGGGCATGTGGCATGGTGTGTCTTGCTCTGCAGATGGAGGTAAAACTTGGGCAAGAGAGAGATGGGTGTGCTACACTTACAAGATAAAAACTTTTAAAACCACATATCCACAGTAGCACCGCTGTTTACACACTCACGGTGCCTGGCTAGACATCAAGTTATCAGCTCCTTCCCTCTAGACACGTATCGGCCAATCACAGGCCTTCCTCATTTACATGTCCTGAAACCCTGGAATCTTGAGCAAAGCTGGGAAGAGATTTGTTTGCCTGGAACCAATTGTGTTGAGTTGCCAATGATAAGAGCTAGTTGGATTACCTGCCATTGATTGTTTAAAGGAGGAGATCTATACATGAGTTTTAACTCATCTGGGAAGGGTGAGCGCACATTTTTACTGGTGGTGGTCACTCCTTTTGAGGACGAACGATCACAGTGGTGAAATAGTGTTAAAACACTGATTATAAGAAGAGTTTTCATTTATTTATGGACTTTTATCACCGATGTTATGATTTATGATCATAAGATATTTGTACTTTGTTTTATTTATTACGTATTAATAAGGTTATGCACACAGCGCTACATTTATTTATCCCTAAGATGTGTATCAACCCCACCCCAACCGCAGCCTTTTTAGATGCAGTGGCCAGGGGTGTACACATGCTGCAGCAGGAGTTATATGCCCTGTCATGGTTGGTGGGTGTAGCACCTGCCAAGCATGACCCATTCAAAAGAATGAAGCCACCCTGCAACCTTGTGCAGCACAGCAAACAAAGCGTTAAAGCAGGCAGCGTTGTGTTGCTTTCTCACCATCTCCTTTAATCTTTGGACCCCGCTGAAGCATGCAGTTGCGGGGCACTTGCAGAGTGGCCCCCATTTACTTGAATAGGTCGTGATTGTCAGGCAGTAGCACCCACCAACCGGGGGGCTTAATTCCTACTGCGACATGTGTACACCTTTGGATGCTGCCTCAGCAGCTAAAGTGGGTAGGGATTGGGGGCAGTAAGACCGCAACTCAGCAGCAGGGTTTTACCACCCCCTCCCAACTTTATGATGTTGGGGGTTCCCTAAGGGTTCCACTGCCAAATGCAACTAAGGGCTCAATAACCAGTGCAGCTGGCGCTTCTGCTCCTCTGAAAAGCAAACCAAGTGTGTTTGACAGGTGGTGAAGAGGTGATATGTTGCCTCCTCACCACCTGATTTAAACCCATGATTGCCGTGCAACACATGCGACACGGTAGTATGGCAATTCGAGGTTTAAAACAGGTGTGAGGAGGCTACACTGTGCCCGGTGATCTTTGACTTCTCCCATGTTGTTCAGGTAGATCTCCACCTATTTAAGGTTGCCTATCCCTGCTGAAAGGTAACAGATCTCAGATACCACAAATAAGGACAGTGCTGCAAGAGTTTAAAGAGACAGATGTAGGGTGACTTACTGAAAATCTTTATTTATGAAGAGAAGATAGCATTAATGAATGGAGATCATGTGGTAAAAAAGAACATATAACATCATGTATGGTACATGCTGGGACCAAGATGGTCAGAAAGGAAAAGTTGATTTTAGGGCAAAGGAACAGTAGTCCACTGGGTCCTTTTGTTGGCTATAGACATGCTGTAATGATTCAACCACTGAATAGTCGCATTGTTCTTCAAGTATTCTTGTTTATGTACAAAGACTCATAAAGCGCTTATTGTATCTAATCCCCAGCAATCTGAAACCTGGGAGTGTAATATGCAACTCATCAATATACCAACTAGGTGAAGTTAATTTTATGTATGTGGGTACCTTACAGTACTGAAACAATCTGTAATATTACTAACCCGGGTAATGCTGCATTATCTATAATTCAGCACTAATGAAAATATCACCAGTTATTTTCATTGCATCTGGTCTTACTGTGTCAGCATTGCTTACAAAAAGCATTGTTTAGTATTAAATATGTGTAGCGGCCTCACCCTCTCTCCATCTTTATCGGTTACACACCAACTCATGTCTAGGGGTTCCTGGGTTGTGAGAGTGAGATGCGCCACGGCCCATGTCCTCCCCATTGTAGTAGGGAGGTGAAGGCCACTTCCTGATGTTTCCTCGGGCCGGTGTGTTCTGTGAATGCACTGAGTCTGTAATTGCAAGCTCACCAGCCTCCCCTTTGCTTCCAGTAACTGGAGTTCACACACCGGAGAAAGGTCCAACACTTGTTTATTTGACACTCCAATACGCAAAGCACAATAAACAGTTCTTTTGCAGCAAACTGGTTGGGACCTATAACCTTGCCAACGGTGGGGCGAGCAGATCGAGGCACTTCCTAAAGTTTGAGTTCTATGCCACTGTACTATGACCAGCGGCGCCTAAGCCAATCCGGCTGTTACAGAACAGGAAGGATGGGGTCTCTTCCAGCAACCCCTATGAACAGCAATGGAGCCCTCTTCGATACGCTGTGGCCCCTATCAGGGGGATGTGTCCTCCCAAGAGAGTTCCCAGAGGCCCACTGTCACCGGGTTGGTGCTGCTCCGGGTCTCCAGTGGGTAACCTCCCCGGCCTCCTCACCTCAGGTACGAGTCCCTCCGCTCAGGGACCCTCGGACAGTCCACCCTAGCGGGACCCAGTCGAAGGTACTGGGCCCCAGGCCTCCTCGATAGTACCTCACCCCAGGCTAAAGGTGCCTGGGATGGACGCCAACATGACTCCGGACCAGGCCATGGGCACCTGGACCAGACTCCTGGATCTCCAGCACCCAGGCCTAAGGGCCCTGGGTGCGGACCGCAACCCTCCTCCTCCGAGAACCTCCTTCTCCGCAAAACGACGACCTCGTGGTCAGGGCGTCTCCCCCTTTTATCTCCTCCCTTCAACGGCCCGGCGGGTTCCCCGCCCCAGCCATACCATCTCCGGGAAGAGACCAAACAGGGAGCACTGCAGGGGATGATTCTACCTGAAGCCCGTGGGTACCCCGCCACCCACAGGCAAAGGAGAATATTACATCCTCCAATCCTCCACGAAACAAAAATGGGTCTGAATCCTAACACAATTATACACCTGGGGCACACTATTGCCCAGGTGTATCCCATCAATTTGAGGACCCCGCTACATATGTATAGCCTACCTTGCTCTTTAATTTTCAGGATGACAGCTAATAGTCACTGTAAAGTGCTGTAGTATTGCAAACAAATAAAAGACTTTAACTGTTTACAAGACTGCAGTTATCAGATGTGCACTGAAAATGTTGTAGTTTACCTGACAGCAGGCACCCCTACCTATAGACATACTATTATGTTACACACGCACTGTCTGCTTTTAATAATTTTGTCCCTACCTCAGTCAAAAGCTAGGGGATGCTCTATGTAGTTAGCCCCCCCCCCCCCCATTTCTTCTTCATGCTTTATCCTCCATTACCACATATACTGTATTCTGCTGGATCTAGAGACACCTACATCTACCTGCCTGATTTTAATTTGTAAGGATACACACAAGTTTTTAGATTAAAAACCTTACTACGATCTGCAAGATATCATTTGGATCCAATTACTGTCTTCTAAATCTACAGTGACTGTAAGTTACAGCTATGTTGCCTCATCTGGATCAGTTACCTGCACGGCCCACACTAGTGTGAACCAAGGGTAACTGATCCAGATGGGCCAAGCTAGCTGTACCTTACAGTCCCAGGTGCGATTCAGGTCCAGTTTTTGGTCTGAATTCGCACCTTAACTGGACCCAAAAATGCACTGGACCCTTTTGGAAACTACAATGCGACCGCCCTGAACATGTGTGGACCGCCTCCATTGAGCTAACTGTGTCCATTTCACAAAAAATAAAGATTATAAACTTGTGTTGTGTTTTTATTTACTTTTTATGCTTTTTTGATGAATGAGTAGGGGTACTATGTACCCCATAGGCAGCGTCTTTCTGGGCAATGTCAGTTTCCTCTTTCAAGACACATGTCCTGCCAAAAGTTTGCATTAATTGTTTTGAGACAGAGCCAGATAGACAGGAGAGGGGGGATGCAGGCAGGTGGAGGGGTCACACATCAGTGATCTGGTCTGGTCCTCCTATGGAAAAGCCTTCAACCCCAGCGCTCCTAAGATCAGGAGATGGGGTCTTCTCACAGGCTGTGACTCACGGCTCACGCAGGGGAGAGCTCCTTCATAGTTACATAGTTAGTCAGGTTGATAGAAGACACACGTCCATCCAGTTCAACCATAAAAACATAAAATAATAATATCATACAATCTCATATATCTAATTCTATACCCACAGTTCATTCAGAGGAAGGCGAAACACCCCAGCAGAGCACGATCCAATTTTCTACAGCAGGGGAAAAAATTTGTTCCTGATCCCCCGAGAGGCAATCGGATGTTCCCCGGATCAACTTTACCTATAGATGTTAGTACCCAGTTATATTATGTACATTTAGGAAAGAATCCAGGCCTTTCTTAAAGAAATCTACTGAGCTGGCCAGAACCACCTCTGCAGGGAGACTATTCCACATTTTCACAGCTCTTACTGTGAAGAAACCTTATCATATTTGGAGGTGAAATCTCTTTTCCTCTAGACGTAGAGAGTACCCCCTTGTCCTTTATGTTGAACGTAAAGTGAATAACTCAACACCAAGTTCACTATATGGACCCCTTATATATTTGTACATGTTGATCAAATCCCCCCTTAATCTCCTCTTCTCAAGAGTGAATAAATTCAGTTCCTCTAATCTTTCCTCATAGCTGAGCTCCTCCATGCCTCTTATCAGTTTGGTTGCCCTTCTCTGCACTTTCTCCAGTTTCCTAATATCCTTTTTGAGAACTGGGGCCCAAAACTGAACTGCATATTCCAGATGAGGTCTTACTAATGATTTGAACAGGTGCAAAATTATATCTCTCTCTCTCTGGAGTCCATACCTCTCTTAATGCAAGAAAGGACTTTGCTCGCTTTGGAAACCGCAGCTTGGCATTGCATGCCATTATTGAGCTTATGATCTACCAAAACCCCCAGATCCTTCTCCACTATGGATCCCCCCAGTTGAACTCCCTCTAGTATGTATGATGCATTCATATTCTTAGCCCCCAAGTGCATAACTTTACATTTATCAACATTAAACCTCATCTGCCACATAGTCGCCCAATTAGACAGTGCATTGAGGTCGGCTTGTAATTTGGAGACATCCTGTAAGGACGTTATTCCACTGCATAGCTTGGTGTCATCTGCAAAGACAGAAATGTTACTTTTGATCTCAGACCCAATATCATTTATAAAGCTATTAAAAAGTAAGGGTCCCAACACTGAACCTTGGGGTACATCACTGATAACCTTAGACCATTCAGAGTAACAATCATTAACCACTACTCTCTGAAGAGGTGTCTTTTAGCCAGTTTTCTATCCATTTACAAACTGATATTTCCAATCCTGTAGACTTTACCTCACACATGAGCCATGTGTGGGGAACTGTATCGAACGCTTTTGCAAAATCCAAGTATACCACGTCCACCGCCACCCCTCTGTCCAAGGTTTTACTTACCTCTTCATAAAAAGAAATCAGGTTTGTCTGACAACTTCTGTCTTTCATGAATCCATGCTGTCTGTTGCTTTTATATTTATATAAATATATATATATATATATATAATATATATATATATATATATATATATATATATAATATTTTTTTTCCAGCAATAACTTATCTATGTGGTCTTTTATTAATCTCTCCAATATCTTCCCAACTATAGAAGTTAAACTAACAGGTCTATAGTTACTTGGTAAAGACTTTGTTCCCTTTTTAATTATAGGCACCACATTGGCCCTTCTCCCTCGTCAGCTGTTCACTGGGTTCCACCCCCCCAGGCCCTGACGGCCAGTTGTGAACTTAATAGGAGGCTGGCTGTGGACAGGCTGGGTGAGCGTCGCGAGCTGCAGGAGCAGTTTAGCTTTGCGCTCCACAAGGACAAGTGGCCCCAGCCCACCAGAAAGATTCCCGGTGTGCCCTATGGCCAGTCTTGGCCTGGTACCATCCTTGCAAGCCAGATCAGATCAGTGTGGTCTTTGACTCAAGTGCTCCATATGAAGGCATTTCCCTCAGCAATGTTCTTCTCACAAGGCCTAATCTGAATAACAACCTTATAGGAGTTTTGCTCCGCTGTCCCCTTACAATAACTCAACATACAGCCATTAATGTCTAAACCGCGGGCAACAAAAGTGAGTACACCCCTAAGTTCCGGTTCACACTACGGCGACTTGGGATCCAAGTTGTGTCGCCCGACATGAGGAATTACATGTTAGTCAATGAGAGCCATCTTAATGTACACTACTGAAGTCGCTCTGACTTCAGAAAAGGCTCCTGTACTACTTCAAGGTGACTTCTAGGCGACTTGTACCCATTGATTTCAATGGAAGTCGCCTGCAAGTCGGATCCCCTGTCTTAACTGAAGCAACTTTCCAGGAAGTGAAAATAGTTTTCTAAGGCAAACCTCCCCTGCCACAGAGCAGATTATGATGTGATTGGCCACTGGCAAAGTCGCCTGTCCTGGAGGCGTCTTGAAGTCGTGTTGTAAGTCGCTCCAAGTAGCGCTGAAGTCGCGCTCAAGTCGTCTCCACGTTGCCTTGTAAAGTTGCGCTGGAAGTCGTGCTGCCCCAGTGTGAACCAACACTAAGTGAAAATGTCCAAATTGGGTCCAATTATCCACCCCCCCGGTGTCATGTGACTCATTAGTGTTACAAGGTCTCAGGTGTGAATGGGGAGCAGGTGTATTAAATTTGGTGTTATCGCTCTCACTCTCTCACACTGGTCACTGGAAGTTAAACATGGCAAAGAACTGTCTGAGGATCTGAAAAAAATAATTGTTGCTCTTCATAAAGATGGTCTAGGCTATAAGAAAATTGCCAAGACCATGAAACTAAGCTGCAGCACGGTGGCCAAGACCATACAGCGGTTTAACAGGACAGGTTCCACTCAGAACAGGCCTCGTCATGGTTGACCAGAGGAGTTGAGTGCACATGCTCAGCGTCAGATCCAGAGGTTGTCTTTGGGAAATAGACATATGAGTGCTGCCAGTATTGCTGCAGAGGTTGAAGGGGTGGGGGGTCAGCCTGTGAGTGCTCAGACCATACGTCCCACACTGCATCAAATCGTTCTGCATAGCTGTTGCCCCGTATGGCATGTGAAGCTTTTTATCTCTCAATTATCGGCTGGATTGGTTCCACTGAGAAATCGGTTGTCTATTGGGAAACAGCAGAGAATCACATCACAAGGATCACTGCAGAGGATTGCTCCCTGAATAGGAAAGGCATTTTGAGCTGGTTTATAATCTCACCAGCAACAAGATCGATGAGTTTATTTAGGACATTTATTGGTGATGGATCACATATGGAAGCATAAAGGGATCGTTAAAAAGAAAGTTTGAAGAGACCTTTATGTGAATATTTTTGACTTGAATTACGGAGATTGCTTGCTAATAATAATTTTTTGGGACTTTTTTGGATGTTTTAGATATATGTATTTTTGAAACTAATATGGATATTAGTACACACAGAAAGTATTCACAGCGCTTCACTTTTTCCACATTTTATTATTCCAAAATAGATTAAATTCATTATTTTCCTCAAAATTCGACAAACAATACCCCATAATGACAACTTGAAAGAAGTTTGTTTGAAATTTTGCAAATTTATAAAAAATAAAAAAAATCACATGTATGTAGCGGGTGTTTGAATTCATGTGAGGACTCTGGTGGTGTGGGGTTCCTTGGGGCCTACAGGTGGCGTTGTTGCCTTGGGCCAGAGCTGAACTCACACCACAAACTGTGCCTTTTTGTCCTCCCCTGGAGCTGGTACAGCGGGGCGGGGAACCCGCTGTGACGCAAAGGGAGAGGTCATAAAAGGGGCGGACGCCCTGATTTTGGGGCAGAGAGTTGGAGGACGCGGCCGCACCCAGGCACCTTTAGCTTGGGTGCTGGCGTTCCGGTGTTCCAGGCCTAGGCGCCCTTGGCCTAGCTGGAGCGGAGATGGAGTCCATCTCAGGAGCCTTTAGCCTGGGGTGAGGTACTATGGCGGATGCCTGGGGCTCAGTACCTTTGACTGAGTTCCGCGAGGGTGGAGGAATCCGAGGGAACCCTAACTCCTTGGGTGCCCGTGTCTGAGTTTGTGAGGACTGGTGCGCAGTAACTTCTCCGAAGAGCCCGGCGCGGCATCGCTGGTGACGGAGAGGCCTCCATTTCTCCCTTGGACGGATTTCTTCCTCTGACAGGGGCAAAGTGAGCGAAGGTAATTCACGTTCTATATTACCTAGTCAGTGGCAGTGACTATTCACCACTGGTGACAGCACAGTGGGCAGCAGCAAGAAGGGAAAGGATTGTGCCTCGATCTGTCCCCCATTTCCCAAAGGAGAAAGATTGTTTTATTGCTTGGCAAGAAGAATAAAACGGAGTTGTACCTATTCACTGTGTGGAACTTGGGTTACTAAAGCAAAGGAGTCAGGGACGAAGGACTGGACTTGACTCTAGGACACCTACACAAAAGCCCAATCTTCTGGCCTTCACCTCTTAGTTAAGGAGGACATGGGCCGTGGTGTGTATCATCTCTCTCTCTCCCAGGTACCCCTAGACAACAGCCATATAACCGATAAAGCAAGGGAGAGGTGTGAGGCCGCTACATGTGGGGGCATCGTATCCGGAATATGTGTATGGTGTCTGAAATTGAACTTTGCTGCCCGGAGGAGTTCCGAGTAGGTCGGCCATATTGGCCAACACGCCACGAGGCAACCCATAACTGTGTAGTTCGTGGGCGGGGCAAGGGAAAAGCCTGCGAACAAGTGCAGAAGGGGGAGGAGTCTGGCCACGTGGACGTACGCACGTGGAGATTCCGGCGCAGGTGGGTTAGTGCGCAATGGAGCAGCAAAGAGAGAGGATGGCTTTAAGTGCTCCGTGGATTTCTGTTCCTTCCTTCGCGGAAATGTGTTCTCTGGCTGCTCCGATTATGGATACGGGGATAAGACTAAGGCCCCAGGGGCGATTGGCTCTCTTTACCTGTAGAGACATGGAAGCCCTCGGTGTGATCTTTCCCGGCTGTTCAGGACTGGTGGTCCAGCTGAAGCCGTTTGGGCGCTGTGAGGTCTGCAAAGAATTTCTCTTCGAGGTGGAACCATCCACAGAAAAGCCTCAGGCTTTCCACCTCAACTACCTCACAGGGACTGCCACTCCGGAGGGAGAGATCGATGCTGGTGCGTTCCCCGTGCGCACTGATCCGGGCAAAGTGACTGCCCAAGCGGGAGTGAAAAGAGAGAAATCCGAGGATGCTGCCTCGGTCACCAGCAGCTCCCTGCTCCGGCCACCGAAGAGAAAAGTCGGCCTAGTGATGGCCTCGTGAGGTCGTGGAAGAGCTTCGCCCCACTGCTTGCCTGACCTGGATGGATTCAGTAGACAACGTCCTGGACATCCCTGTTCGTTTAAAGGTCCAGGTGAGCCAGGGGTTGGGACTGTCTGTGTGGTAGAAAGTGGCAGTAGCCCACAGTCGGTAGAGGCCGTCAAGGGGGATAGTTCCGTGACTGGGAATTATCTGCCCGCTGAGTGCTACGACACCTCTGACCTGGATTCATTGTCTGACAATGGCGATGATGGGGAGATAGACAAAATCTTCCAACAGAAGGGATGGGACAAAATGAAGCTACCCTCGGCCCGTGTTACAAGGGACCTGCCCATGTCTACTGGAGATAGTACACCTCGGGTAGAGGCCTCGGCGCCAAGGGAAGAAGTTGGTCCTCTGTCTGAAGTTCCCCTTCTGGATTCAACATCCATTTCACCTGCTCCTGTTGCGGGAGTGCAACGACAATCACTGCGGGCTCCTAGGCCCAGGTCTACCGAGGTGGTGAACGCACCTCGCCACCCAGAAGCGATTGTTCCACCTGGAGAAGGAGACCGAGCTACTATGCCACCTTTGTCAAGGTTGCAGCGTCTCTTTGGCCAGAAGGTTGCGCAGGAATATGGGTGGGAATACCTGTATCTGCCTCTGGAACTGCTCTATGAGGTGAAGGTCTTTCGGCAAAGATGGTATGACACCTTTGTATGGGACAAACTGAAAGTACAGCAAGCACAGCGGTACCTTTCCTGTTCACCAACGGTCACCAAGAAGTTTCAGGACTGTAAAGCTAAATGGATGCTGGGAAGACACATTCATGCGGACAAAGTGGTGATCTGCCGCAAGGAAGGAAAGAGTGTTGAATACCATGTGGAGGCTTTTGATGATCGTCTGAAACCTATATCATTGCCTCATCCAAGGTTTTACCTGTAAGGGAAAAAAGACTCCTGTGTGCTTTTCTTTTCTATTCCTGGCTGAACTTTCCGGAGTGCCTTTTCTTGAACACAGGGACTGTGCCCTAGTTTTTTTTTGCATTTGGGCAGTTCTACCCGTTGGAGATATGGGAGCTGTTTTTGTTTGTTCTCCCTCCTTCTCCTGGTGCTCAAAAGAAATCAGTGACTTTGGGTTTTAGATAGTGTAGGGTCACAGAGAAAATGATCAAGAGGAAAGTTCATCTGGAAGTGATGAGTGTCTTGACCGCGGCACTGTCACCAGGTGGCAGTGTTGCGCAACGATTGTTCGTTTTTTTGACATTATGCAGCACTTATTGGAGTGAATGGGTTTCTTCTAGGATAGACTCATTCATTCCAAACAAACACACATGTTCGTAGGATGTATGTTTCTTTTCTTTCCCTCTGCAGGAGACTCGTCTGTCAAGATTACTGAGAATGGGTGGTCCTTAGATAGCCAGAGGGAGGGAAGAATGTAAATGTGTGAGATATTTAAAGTGTTTATTGGAAAGTTTTATAGTTGTATTGTTTTAAGTTTTCCCTTTCCCATTCAGGTCTTGGCACAATTCAGGGCTAAATTGTGAAGTTTGGTTTCTGGGCTGAACTTATGTCACCACCCTTATAGGATGTGAGTTTGTACCAGACACTGGGGAGTCGGGACCAGTGTCAAATCACCAGGGGGAGAGTGTAGCGGGTGTTTGAATTCATGTGAGGACTCTGGTGGTGTGGGGTTCCATGGGGCCTACAGGTGGCGTTGTTGCCTTGGGCCGGAGCTGAACTCACACAGCAAACTGTGCCTTTTTGTCCTCCCCTGGAGCTGGTACAGCGGGGCGGGGAAACCGCTGTGACGCAAAGGGAGAGGTCATAAAAGGGGCGGACGCCCTGATTTTGGGGCAGAGAGTTGGAGGACGCGGCCGCACCCAGGCACCTTTAGCTTGGATGCTGGCGTTCCGGTGTTCCAGGCCTAGGCGCCCTTGGCCTAGCTGGAGCGGCACCTTTAGCCTGGGTGAGGTACTATGGCGGATGCCTGGGTCTCAGTACCTTTGACTAAGTTCTGCGAGGGTGGAGGAATCCGAGGGGACCCTAACTCCTTGGGTGCCCGTGTCTGAGTTTGTGAGGACTGGCGCGCAGTAACTTCTCTGAAGAGCCCAGCGCGGCATCGCTGGTGACGGAGAAGCCTCCATTTCTCCCTTGGACGGATTTCTTCCTCTGACAGGGGCAAAGTGAGCGAAGGTAATTCACGTTCTATATTACCTAGTCAGTGGCAGTGACTATTCACCACTGGTGACAGCACAGTGGGCAGCAGCAAGAAGGGAAAGGATTGTGCCTCGATCTGTCCCCCATTTTCCAAAGGAGAAAGATTGTTTTATTGCTTGGCAAGAAGAATAAAACTGAGTTGTACCTATTCACTGTGTGGAACTTGGGTTACTAAAGCAAAGGAGTCAGGGACGAAGGACTGGACTTGACTCTAGAACACCTACACAAAAGCCCAATCTTCTGGCCTTCACCTCTTAGTTAAGGAGGACATGGGTCGTGGTGTGTATCATCTCTCTCTCCCAGGTACCCCTAGACAACAGCCATATAACCGATAAAGCAAGGGAGAGGGGTGAGGCCGCTACATGTACATAAGTATTCACAGTTTTTGCCATGACACTCAAAATTGAGCTCAGGTGCATCACGTTTCCACTGATCATCCTTGAGATGTTTCTACAACTTGATTGGAGTCCACCTGTGGTAAATTCAGTTGAATGGGTATGATTTGGAAAGGCACGTAATAATTACTGAATTTAAAGAAGTCCAGCCTGAGCTTTTTAGGCTGGGCTTCTCCTCTGGGTCACAGAAGTGCAATTCGTTTGGCATTCCTGTGACCCGTTTTCAGCAGAGAGCGGTCTGAAGTCCACTCTCCGCTGACGTCACTGCCATCAGTCGAGGCAGCACATCATCCCAAGTCCTGATTCACAAGCTGCCTTGATTGATGGCAGTCTCAGCCTCTCAGTGAGCTGCTGAGACAGCCGCTCCCCACCCCTCCACAGTTTAGCGCTCCAATGAGCGTGGAGGATCAGAGCAGGAGAGCTGCTAACTGACAGGCAGCATCTCTCCGCTCGAGGAGGGGAGAGAACCGAGCCATCGGCGGTGTTTGGTGGCTCGGTTCTCAGTGCAGAGATGGCGGGGGAAAGCTGCAGCATCGGTCTGATGCTCCATCCACCTAGGTAAGTATAAAAAATAAATAAAAAACTATACTTCTTTTAATCCTTTTTTTTAAATAATGCTGTAACATAACAAAATGTGGAAAAAGTGAAGCACTGTGAATACTATCCTGATGCACTGTATATAATGGTTTACATGATAGGATTTGTATATAATACTTTTTTGAATTAATTAACACATTTTTTGTCTCACTCCCAATACGTTGGCACTTTCATATAAGAGCACACAGCTTTCTACACTAAAGCCTCGTACACACGGCCGGGAATGCCGTCAGGAAAAAAACATTGGTTTTCCTGACGGGATTCCTGGCAAGCTTTCCTTGCCAAGCCGTGCATACAGATGGCCATTCAAAAGAGCCGCCGTTCTTTTGAATGGCAAGAACGCGGTGACGTCATCGACTACGACGAGCCTGCGCTCGTCACATTCGATGCCGTTGCCTGTCATCTTGCTACACCCTACACTACCCTTGTATGCTACCGTACATGCGTCAAAGTCTTTTCGAGCATGCGCGGGTTTACCTGGGGACAGGTAAGCATACACACTTGCGGTTTTCTTGGCAAGAAACACTCTGCCGAGAATCCCGACGAGAAAATAGAAAGCAGGTTCTCTATCTTTCTCGTCGGGATTCCCGGTAGTTTTCTTGCAGAGAAATCATACACACACACGGTTTTCACGGCAAAAAGCTCTCCCAGCAGCTTTCTTGCCGAGAAAACCGTGCATGTGTACAAGGCTTAAGGGCTCTTTCACACCGACGGATCCTGTCATGATCCGCCCCGTGAATATCCGCTTGCTCAGCGGAGATCGCTCCGTTGATCCCTGCTGAGCCGGCGGATGATTTGTCCGTCTCTGCACACTGTGCAGAAACGGACCGGTCGGATCGCCGCTTTCCTCTATGGGATCCACAGACGGATGGAAAAGTAGGATTTTCCTCCCTCATGCTAAGTGGACCATAGCGGAGACTGATGTCGTCGGATGTCAGTGGATGTTCATCCGCTGACATCCGCTATCCCATAGGGATACATGTATGTCCGTTTTTCATCCGAAAACGGATGGATGAAAAACGGACAATTACGTAACGTCCATGTGAAAGAGCCCTTACTGTGTTGTTTCTAATGACAAAGTATTTAAAACATTGTAACAAAATAATTACACAGATGCAAATAACTACAATAGTAACACTTTATTGAACTCATACAGGAAAAAGAAAAAACAGTTTCCCCTTGCACAGCGCTGTCATCCCATTGAATACATATTCAACTATATATATTTACATATACACACTCAGTGCACTGAGGAAAAGTAGGGGGGTGAGATATAGAGGGGATGAGAGAGAGGGGGTAAGAGAGAGAGAGGAATCGAGAGAGAGCGAGAGAGAGAGAGAGATCATACCTGCATTTACCAATTATTGCTGTAGGCTGGTCTCCCCTAGGCTCAGGCAGCCAGGATCTAGAGCTACTGGTTGTACTATAATTAAATCTGCCACCTCCATAGCAAGCCCTTTCACAGCAGTATGCGCAAGTTGGGGGTGGAGGGGTGGGGTGGGGTTAGACACAGCAGGGATGGGATGTGAGAAAGAGAAGATTTAGCCTACTCTGTCCTGTTCCTGTAGCACACTGTTCCAGGCACTGCCGATCGTTTGTCTCAATATCTCACTCATAGGACTCCTGTGAGTGTGACGTTACAGGATCAGCACAGCACAGTGCATCTGCCCTCAGCTCACAGGCAGAAATACCTCGGCTGGCAATGACAGGGAGATGATGCACTGAGCAGCGCTGCTGATGAAATAAGATGGATTAGTCTGGATGTGTAGTGTGTGACAGGGCACAGTGTGCCCCGCACACTCCTGCACACTGGATTATTTGGCCCTGCCCAGGCACACCCCCTGCGCACGCCTATGAAGGTGCATGTTTTTGGTAGCAGCCCTTCTCCTGCTGTAGCAATTCCTGGACTAAGAAGAAGGTGAAAGAAGGTGAAAAAAAACTTGGATCTGATCAGGGCCGTCTTTAATATTGATTGGACCCTGGGCAAACATTTCCTTGGGCCCCCCTGCATCAGTACTGCTCACTGATTGGTTGCTAGAGGTTACTGTACATCCTTACAACTCACTAATTGTTTGCTAGAGGATACTGTACATTATTACCGCTTACTGATTGGTTGCTAGAGGGTACTGCATATCCTTGCTGCT
Organism: Rana muscosa; assembly: GCA_029206835.1. Taxonomy (NCBI): domain Eukaryota; kingdom Metazoa; phylum Chordata; class Amphibia; order Anura; family Ranidae; genus Rana; species Rana muscosa. The sequence continues at coordinate 785,999,037 of CM055118.1, forward strand.
CAATGACTGGTTGCAAGAGGTTGCAACACCCTCACACATCTGACGCACATGCACCAAAATTCACAGTGCTGTGGCACCATGGTATTTTGAAAAAAGGGTTCCACCTCCAATTAGCTTACCTTTGCAGAACAGGCTGATGTTTGGCTTAATGACCACAGTTGTAGGCAGGACTTTCAAGCATGCCCCTTTACCTCCCCAGTGGGCAGCATTCAGCATGGTGGATATGACCTCAGGGGGGCATGATATACATACAAATGCTGCCTCTATTTACATATCAATGCAGCTGGTCCGCGGCTATTTACATATTAATGCCGCTGTTATTTACATATCAATGCAGGTTATTTACATGTAAACACAGGGTCTGCAGGTGAGTCATCTGTAAATAGCAATAGGGCAGAGCTGGGCAGCACTAGTAACAGAGCTTCACACTGAGATATCACGACACAGCTCGGGACTAATGCCGCATACACACGACCGCTTTTCTCGATGAGAAAAACTGCATTTTTTTTTTCCGCCGAGAAAAACGATCGTCTGTGGGCTTTATGTCGTTTTTCTCGTTGAGAAAAACGGCATAAAAAACGACGAGAAAAATTAGAACATGTTCTAAATTTTCTCATCGTTTTTTCCAGCATTTTTTTCCGCGGCAGTTTTCCCATAGGGAGACACTGCCGCGGAGCCCACAGACGGTCGTTTTTCTCGTCAAGAGAAACAATTACGGGAAAAACGACCGTGTGTAGGGAACCAAGCGGTTCCCTCGTTTTTCCTGTCATTATTCACGGCGGTTTTTTAACCGCCGTGAATAATGATCGTGTGTACGCGGCATAAAACTTCATGGGACAAGGGAATTTAAACTGGGATAGTTTGCAAGTATAAAACAGCTGCTTTGGGCCCCACAACAATGATAGGGCTCTGGGCAGCTGCCCTTTTTGCCCTGCCTTAAAAACGGCCCTGTATCTGATGCACGTGAATTTGTGGAAAGGAATTTCTACATAGACGATGGGCTGAAATCTGTGCCTACAAGAGAAGAAGAAATTGATCTTATCAAGCGAAATCAGGATTTGCTTGTCAGTGCTAACCTCAGGAGTCATAAAATTGTCTCTAACAGTGACAAGTTAATGAAAGTCTAACTACTATGCTTACCTCAAAGTTATAGATCCAAGAGACAAAGTAAGTGTTTTTTTTTTCCTCAATAAGGTCAAGCTAACCCCAAAACCAGCACATACTATTCCAAAGTTACTGTTGAAATTGCTGAGCTCATAAAATGTGAAATTCGAGAAACTTTGAAAATAGACTATTTTCACTTTTACACAGACAGCAAGATAGTGTACATACATAACCAAACAAAACTATGTCTATGTCAGAGTAGAATGCATCAGTGTCAGGAACCATGAATCAGACTGAGACAGAAGTGCATTAAAAATCACACTATTTAATAAAATGGTAAAATGGTATTAACCTTCCTAGCAGTATTCCCGAGTCTGGCTCGGGGTGAAGTTTCAGTACCATTAGCGGTAACCCCGATCCAGACTCGGGATTGCATCGCAGTGATCCAAGCAGAGTTACTTACCTTGTCCCCTGGATCCTGCGATGCCTCCCCGCTGTGTGATCGAGCTGTCTCCTCGCTCGATTCACACAGTGCCCGAGTGCCGCCGAGCTCCGTTCCCTGCGACGTTACGACGCACGGGTGCGGAGATCGGCGCCAAATTCAAAAAAGTTAAAACACAATACAAATAAAGTATACTGTAATCTTACAGATTACAGTACTGTATGAAATAATTACACACCCCATTGTCCCTAGTGGTCTGCCCAGTGTCCTGCATGCACTTTTATATAATAAAAACAGTTCTTTCTGCCTGGAAACTGGAGATTGTCCATAGCAACCAAAAAGTGTCCCTTTATGTCAAAAGTGGTTTTAGACCAGCTAGAAAACAGCGATAATAAATTAGAATCACTCGCAGAATTAAGCAATAGCGATTTGTGGGGAAATTCGTCATCAAACACTGAAAAACACTTTTATTATTATTATATTATTATTTGTTATAATTATTTTATAGTTATTTATTTTATTATAATTTATGATTTTGTTTTTTGAACTTTATCATACCCGGGATGTCTACTAGACTGGTTTGGACAGATTTAAGTGAGTTATTCCTAAGAATTACAGGCCTGCAATATAAAATGCCAAATTTCCATGCAGAATAATGGTACCGCTTTCAGCACCTAAAATCTGCCAGAATCATACCGCCAGGGAGGTTAACAGAGCAAACTTAGTCAAAACATAGCCGGGGTTCGGTAACCAGAGCGGGTAGTTGGAACAAGCCAGTGAAACAGCAATCCAGAGATCAGCTTAGTAGAGGCAGTAAACAGGATCAGGAACCAGAAGGGAAGTCAGCCAAGCAAAAGTCTTTAACAGGAAAACACAGCAGAGAGTATCCGGATATGTTGACCAGGCGAAGACTCAGGAAATCTGATCTAGGCAGTTTAAATAGCCAGCAGAGCTAGCTGACGAGCAGGAAATGAAGACCAGGTGAGTCACTGTGGAATGATGAATACTGGCAATTAACTGACAGTTGAGCACAGAGCTCTGAAAAGGAAGGGCTGAGCCCAGCCCTGACAATCTCCAGTCCCATTCAATGGCATTATGTGCTTACAGACCTGAAACTTGCAAATTGTGGCACAGATACATTACCAGCCATTGCATTATTGGACATTTCATGGTCATCCCCACCTGACTTCTTGAATGATGAATACATCAAAATTCCCACTGATCATATATTTGAACTAGTAGTTCTTTGCCAAATGAAGTGGATTCATTTTCTAAACCAACAACTTGATTCAAAGGGAGGTAAGAAGGACTGTGCATATTGCTGCCTTCCCCTCATAAACTGTCTCCTGTGCTATTTTACAGAAACTAGTAATGATTTTGTTTACAGTATGTTATTGTTTGCATTATTCTCCCATTTTTTTCTCTTCCAGGAGCTCCTGAAAGAGAATCTTCACCAGTGGCGGCTGGTGCTCCATTTTTTTTGGGGGGGGGTTGGCAAACAAACCACCCGCCACTCCCCCATCAGTCAAGCCCCCCCACTCCCCTGTCGCTCGGTCGATCAGCAATACAAACACACAACCTCCCAGTCGCACGCCCATCTGCCCACCAGCCCCACGCTTACCCCATCTAGGTCATGGGCAGCTTCCCACTGCGTCTCCTCCTCGACGGCCAATACGGTCGCTTCTTCTCTCTGCCAATCGGGTCTCAGCACCCGCTTCCTGATTGGCCGGCAGGAAAATCAGGAAGGTGATAGCGAATATAAATTTGGTATTGTCACACAACTGGGTGGGTTCCGGGCTCTGTCCCCCAAGCCCACTCTTTTTTTAACCCAATTAGAGCCTCAGGCTCTAATCATGTGCTTAAAAAAAACCAAAAAAACATTGAAATCCACGTGTCCGGCACCCTGCATGTAGATTAGGGGCCGGGTGCGTGAATTAGGTGGGCGGCACCCCTGCGCCCCTAATGGAGCAGCCACCACTGATCTTCACTTAATGTTTGGACTTGATTCTCCATAGTTTTTATACTGAAATCATAGATTTGGATGAAGAGTATGATGTTACACATGCATTATCTATTTAATTGCCTTTAATCATTTGTCAATACCTCACTCTGTAGCTACGGGATGTGCTATGTAGTTAATCCCAGCCTTCTTCTTCATGCTTTAGCCTCTATTCAACGCATTCTCTTGGAACTAGACACGCTATGATTTTTTTACCTGTCTGATTTTCATCTGTTATGATCTGCACAAGTTTTTGGATTAAATGTTTTCTTCAATATGCAAGATTTAGTTTGGATTAAGTCACTGTCTGCTAATTCTACTGAGATCATAAATTACAGCTATCTTGCCACAACTGGATCAGTTATAGAGATCACACTTGTAGTGCTCAGTTTGGAGAGACTGAAGACAAACATCAGATGCAGTCACTGTCTGGGTATTCAGACAGCCACGGCTGTCAGTGTGGGGCGAGGAGTGCCGATTAGCGGCATCGCCGTGTTTACATGTGACCGGCTGTGATTGGACACAGCCAATCACATGGTTAAAGAGGAGTGGACAGAGATCTTTACAGAGATTGGGGTCGTGCCGTGTCCAGACTAGGGAGTACCCTCAAGGGCCAGCGACAGCCTCTTCAGCACTCCATCTCCATTTTCCACCCGACTGCCCCTGCTTGCATGGCCAATGTCTATTTATGAGATAAGTTCTGCCCCCTGCCATACCATTTCTGGGGATTGGCCGAGGCCTCATAAATATGCATGGCAGCCCCTTCTTATTTCCACCCTCCAGCTCTGGAAGTTTCTACAAATATCCAGACCAGGGGGAAGTGCTAGAGAGAGCTGCCAGATGAGTTATCCAGCCCTGAGTCACTGAAACCTGACCCAGATTCACAGCTCAGGCTTAGTCCTGAGCTAAACAAATTCTTACCTACACTAACAACAAACCTATCTACATTAAGCACACATAATAGAGGGTGCTATAAATGTATATACCATTGAAAGTGTTTTGGTTGATCCTCCCATAAATCCAGAAAACTACAGAACCCCCTCCCCCTTCAGTGTTATAGAGATAAAAAGTGGGGGTGTTCTATAGTCCTTACAGTACACCTGTCCTCAGGTGACAACTCTGTTCCTACATAACTACAGTACAAAGAGTGAGTGTTGTCATCCTAGGACAAGAAGTGTGTTACTGGAAGCATCATTGAGTGAAAATAAATGAAAATAAAGCCTGAAAAAAAAAATGCCAGTCCATTGCTGGGACGTGTTCTGTCTATCTGATACAGGCGCGGGTCAGGAGTCAGGGCTGTGTGTAACCACGAGCGGAGGCAATTGTAATGTAAACTCAGCTGTAACAGCGGGCTCAACACCCGCGCCCCTCCCCCCGCTCCCAGGCAGCCCAGCTCCTCGCCAGAAACAATTTTCCACTCGCAAAATGCAAGTAGGCAAGTTTAAAATTTGATGGCTGATATACTGTATGTTTTTAGGTTTACATGTGCTTCAAAGCACTGAAACCAAATCACTAATAATAAGAGTACATAACACTGGAAATGCCAGTGATTCCGCATTGTCAATACTCTCCCATCAATAAAAAAACACCAGTTATTGGTATAGCATCTAATACATTCTTCTCCATGTCAGTAGTGCTTCCAAAAAGCATTTTTAGGCATTGAAGTTATAAATATTTATAAGCCACCTTGCTCTTTATTTCTTCAGGATGGCAGCTAATTTTCACTGTAAAGAGCTATTAAAACAACAATAAAAATTACTTTAATGTCTAGAGTAAATGTAGTTATAAGATATGCTTGATTGATTGATTGATTGATTGATTACTTGTATAGCGCTACAAATGCGAACTGAATCGCCTCAAGGCGCTTGCATCCAGTGACGTCCTGTTCCATTAGAAGAGGTGGGTCTTAAGTTTTTTTCTGAAAGCTCAATGGTTTTCTTCCATGCGGATATCAGTGGGTAGAGCGTTCCATAGCCGCGGTCCTTGGACTGCAAATCTTCGTTCTCCCTTCCATTTGTAATGGGATTTGGGGATGTGGAGGAGGTTTTGATTGGTTGACCGGAGAATGCGTTTGGGGGAGTAGTGTTTAATTTTCTCGCATAAATATTGCGGTGCGTTTCCTTGTGTGCACTTGTGGGTGAGGCAGAGGGTCTTGAATGTGACCCGATCCTTTTGCTGTACACAAACTGTGTGGTTTAGCTGATAGCAGCCATTTCTGACCAGGCTAAAGTGTTACTAACCCCAGAACCTGCATTCACTGTATTGGGTCTCCCACAGTACACAGAACATGGAAATGCAATTATTTTAGTAAATATATGCTGTGTCACAGAAATTTTGGACCGACTCTCGTTACAAGTCAAGATTTTTTATTGCATATGCAGAGAAAATGGTTAAAGTATATTTGCGGCTTCAGAGATCCATTTTCTGCCTGTCATAGATTTACATTCTGCTTTTATAACCCTTAAACCTTCCCCTTTCCTGCACGTAACGTCCTGATCATGTGTATAATTTCAACCTTTATTCTGACGTTTTAGCAGGAAAGAGGGAAATATCCTTTTTCAGCCTACACCTTATGACAGGATATTTCATACAATGGACACATAAATTATCTCATACAATGGACACATAAATTATTTCATGGTTCACAGCCCATGTTTGGCAGATGTAAGCAAAATACAGTTTTACTATAAGTCAGCACATCTTTTGCACAAATAGAATATGGTCATATGACTTATTCCAGTAATTAGGACTATTAGAGCTATTCAGCATATTTATGTATAATAGAGTTATATAAAACAAACATTTTAACTTTAGAAGATTAATATGCATCTTGATAGTTGACATATAAAGTATAATTTTAAATTTATCTAACATTCCCTCCTTATTATACTTATAATGTCAATACTTCAAATATCCAGGTTCTTTATTTTACCAGGTATTATCATTTAGACAAATAGGTCTTTTGAAAGGACTGTAAGTTCATCTTCATCAGGTTCCGGGTATAGTTCAGTGTTGTTCTGGAAAAACATAGTCTTTGTTAGTGATGTGTCAATCAGTCTTTGAAGAATTCCTCTAATACAAGGAATGCAGCAACATCCACACAGCGTAAGGACCGTGGCTGCCATGACAACAGAGATGAGCAAACCTTTTGCAAGATCACCCCATTTACCAAACCATTTTTCAAAGAGTCCTGTTAAGGGGTTCTCTACACCAGAGTTCTCAGTTAGTTCCTGGGATAACATTTGTAGGCCTTGCAAAGCCTTGGTGATACTTCCATCAGGTGCCGTATTATTTGGAATAAAAGTGCAGCAGAAGGTGCCAAACATTTCGCATACCCCGCCCCTTTCTGCCAGCAACATATCCAATGCTATACGGTTCTGCCACGCTGTCAAAGAGGTGGCGTCCAATTGTGCTGCTATACCTTTGATAGCATCTCTGGTGTAATTCACAAACCTCTGCTGGTTGTAGTAAATGTAGTTTATCCAGTCGACATTCTTATTGGGCTGTACCCATAGGAAGAGTGAGGTGAGTCCTGCTGTTACTTGATTCTGTGCTTTAAATTCATCCGGAACTCCTCGTGGAACACCTATTGAGTCTATATAAACCCGGTTGTCAAAGGATCCTTGGGGTGTTTCTCGCTTAAACCGTTTAAAATAGTGTTTACCTGGTAGTTTCAGCAATTTGTTAGTCATAGGAACAATATAAAAGGGAAGCAACAGGCGGGTAAGGGCACAACTACCCTCCCATCTAGGTGGCAGTCTGGGTCTTAGTTTCATGTCCCCACACAGCCACCAAACATCAGCCAGTTGCCGTTTCTGTTCCTGAAACCATTTTAGTTGGTACTTAATGTCTGTAGTTGATGTTGTGGTCGCACAGTATTCAGGAGATAGAGTGCCAACCTTTGAACCATCCTTGTCTATGTTAGAGAAACAAGAAAAATTTCCTGGTAATGCTTGTACTGAAGGGGGTATACTTCGCATTTTAGTTTTAGGGTATCTCTTTTTCTCATTTGCACATTCAGACCCAGTAATATTTTCTGAAAACAGTCTTATTATGCAAGCTAAATCTGTTTCCTCTTCAGGGAGAGGAATGGTAGCTAGTTGTGGTCTTGGGTTTGCACAAGAAATACAATCACTTAACCCCTTAGATTGAGTTGTGTATCTGACCCATTCTATCCACTCATTTTTGTCTCCAAATCCTGTTTCTATACTTAATTGGTCCTTGTAGGTAAAATCTGTTTTAAACAAGGAGGGATTAAGTTGAAACTGAGTGGGCTCTGGGACTGGGGTGTTCTGACCAGGGATTACAACCTTAATAGTAATTCTTCCTAGTAGATCACTCAGGCTGGGCCTATATACTCCTAGACCATAAACTCCAGCATCTGATACCTGCGGGTTTTTTATTGTCAAGGAGATGGGATTACATTTATTAGGTGTAAGCCAATCACGGGACTGGCAATCACCAGTCCACCCTCTTCGACTGTATATAGATATACGTTCTACCTGATCCTTCCTTTGTTTAGGGATCACGGCAGAACTAGCAAGCCAACCATTATCATCTGTTGACCACCACACATCAGCCCACGCACTGCATTCTGGAGTAGAACATAAGTATTTGCCCGTAAAAACATATCTTTGATACCCAATGTCTATGACTTGACTTAGATCAAATTGTATTGTGGTGGTCTTACCCTGTATAACATTTATGGTGACACCATCTGGCCCCTTCATTATCTGTCTTTCCCCTCTATAACCCATTATGTTCAGTATTGGAATGAGGTCAAAAAGCATATAAATCCCCACAACTATGCCCCCTACTATCAATGTGATCAAAAGGATTCTCCCTGTCCATGTTTTAGTCTCTTGACCTGTAAGAGAATTTGGGCATAGGAGTTCTTTAGTTGTTAGCAACTTTCTCATATAATTTGCCAGTTCATAGTCCATTTCCTCATCATCTCGAGCGAATGCTCTGAGTTGTGGAATATAATAAGGTTTACCATACAACATTTCATACGGTGTTAGGCCCTTAGCAGTAGGGGTAATTCTTGTACTTAACAATGCCATTGGCAAACACTGAACCCAGTTTTTTCCTGTTTCCTCCATCAATTTTCTTAGTTTACTCTTTAAGGTACCATTATGTCTTTCCACTGTGCCTGCAGATTGTGGGTGGTAGACACAGTGGTTTTTCAGGTCAATATTATACCATTTACCAATCTGTTGTATTGTTTGGTTCACAAAATGGGAGCCATTGTCACTGTAAATTACCGAGGGGATCCCTTGTCGTGGAATCACCTCTTTGATTAGTACTTTGGCTACTGACTGCCCATCCGGGTGTGTCATAGGAAAAGCTTCCACCCACTTTGTAAACATATCAACAATAACCAGACAGTACTTTTTATTCTCACATTTGTTCAATTCAATAAAATCCATGCATATTGTGTGAAAGGGATAAGGGGGTTGTGGGAAATTACCTCGTAAGGGTCGTAGGGCACCTTGTGCATGGTATCTGTTACAAATCGGACATGTGAGACAAAATTTTTTTGAGTAGTTCGTAAATCCATATGTTGTGAATACCTTGTTGATCACCTGTACCATCCCTCCTTTTGAGGTATGGGCTTGCCCATGGCTCAATAATGCAGCATACCTAAATAATGATGTAGGTAAGATGGGTTTACCGTCTGTACTTGTATATACATCATTGACCAGTGTTGCCCCTTTTGATAACCACTTTTGTTTTTCACCTTCCGGTGATGCCTTCTGCATTTCTGATAACCATGTTTCATCAATAGCTTTCCGTACCTCACCATTTACTTGGAGATTTGTATAACATATGTACGTTATTTGCTGTCCTTCAGCAGCTGCTTTTGCTGTCTTGTCTGCTAGTGCATTCCCTAGGGTAATTGGATCTGTTCTCTTTCTATGTGCTGCACATTTACAAATAGCCACTTGTACATTTTCTAGAAGGGCAAGAATGAGATCTCTATGTGTGATCGGTTTACCTGTGGACGTAATCATACCCCTATTTTTCCATTGCTGGGCAAATATGTGTATAGTGGAGAAAGCGTATTGGCTGTCAGTATAAATATTTATTTTTTTCCCTTCCCCTAGACTGCAAGCCCTAGACAGGGCTATAATTTCAGCTTGTTGTGCAGAATAGGAATTGGGAAGGGATCTGGCTTCAATGACCTGGTCATGTGTCACTATAGCATAAGCTGCTTGATTTATCCCTTTATCGTTTTTTCTACACGACCCATCAACAAAGAAGGTAATGTCAGCATCTAGAAAGGGAACATCAGTGAGATCCTTTCTAGGGAGTACCCGTTCATCAATTTGAGCTATACAATCATGTGGATCCCCGTCACCAGGTGTTGGCATTAGTGTAGCGGGATTCAATGTAGTGCACCTCTCAATTGTAAGGTGTGGCTGTCCCAGAAGTGTAGTCATGCATGATAAATGTCTGGCTGGAGATAAATAGGAGATCTTGTCTTGTAGTAAGATCACTGAGATGGCATGTGGGACCTTAAGTACCAGGGGATGGAACAATACTATCAATGCAGAGAACCGTATGGCCAATGAGGCTGCTACTACAGCTTGTACACAGTGGGGCAAACTCCGTGCCACTGGATCTAATTTAGTTGAGTAAAATGCAATTTGTTTGTGTTTGTCCCCATAAACCTGAGTGAGAACAGAAGTCATGTACCCCTCTTTACAGTCTACAGTCTGATAAAATATTTTACTGTAATTGGGTAAGCTGAGCACAGAGGAACCCACAATGAGGTGCTTCACTTTTGTAAATGCATCCTCTGCTTGTACATTCCACTGGATGCAATCTTTCGCAGACATTTGTGTACCATAGATGAGATCAGAAAGAGGCGCCACCTCCGTAGCATAATTAGCTATCCATGCTCTACAAAAATTTGCCATACCAAGAAATGACATCATTTCTTTTTTGGTGCGTGGTTTGGGGACTTGAAGGATGGCCTCTTTTCGGATCTCATCCAGATGTCTGCCTTCTTGAGACAAAATATAACCCAAGTATGTCACCTTTTCTTTCCATAGTTGTAGTTTATGCTTGCTGACCTTGTGACCTTGTTCTGCGAGGAAATGCATCAGAGCCAAGGTGTCAAGTTTGCATTGTTGCTCCGAAGGAGCTGCTACCAAAATGTCATCCACATACAAGAGAATTTGACTCCCACAGGGAGGTATAAACCGAGACAAATTATTGGACATTTCTTGTGAGAAAATAGTTGGACTTTCACAATATCCCTGGGGTTACCTAGTGTATGTGTATTTTTTCTTTTTATGTGTAAAAGCGAACCAGAACTGACTGTCTTTGTGTAAGGCAATAGAAAAGAAAGCGTTACTGATATCAATGACAGAAAATACCTTGTTATCTGGGTGAAGGTCGTTCAGAAGTACATGCGGGTCTGGGACCACCGGGGCCCTCGGTAATACGGCCCTATTGACCGCCTGTAAATCCTGTACAAGTCTCCACCCATCTTCCCCTCCCTTCTGCTTCCTGACTGGGAACAGGGGCGTGTTACATGGTGAATCCGGACATTCAATGATGACACCATTTTTTAGTAATTCCATTATCAAGTGGTCTGCTCCCTCTTCGGCATCTTTCCTTAGTGGATATTGTTTTTGATGAGGCCTCATTGTACTTTTAGGGGTTATTTGGACCTCACTGGCTGTTTTAATTAGTCCAACGTCTGTTTTTCCTTTTGACCACAAGAAATCGGGGACGTCTTTTAAGGCATCCTCTTCTTCTTGGGTCAAAAGTGTCAGTCACTGTCTTTTGTCACAAACTTCAATCATGTGGATTCTGGGTGTACATTCAACAAACCATGCTAATCTGCACCTCCGAATCCCTTTGGATTCTAGTTCCTCATCTGTTAGTAGAACCCAGTCTGTGATAAGTTCTCCCAGCTCATACCATGATACCCCAGGGTTCCGGGTGACCGAAACATGAGGTACAGTATCCTGCCTGTATATTTGCAGAATTGGTTGTGGTAGGAGACAAGTAGCCACACTATTTCCTTCCTTATCACAGTACAGGTATCTTAAGAGCACTTCAGTGTTAGTGAGACTCATTAACTGTTTCTCATAAGACTTATCAGGCCCTGAGGTCTTTTTGTAGTACATAGTGCAATGGAGGTTCGTCTGGACCTTGTACCCGCTCCTCACAGGCTCTTCTTCAACTATTTCTATCAGGGTTTTGGGCATCTTTAACCCCTCAGTTTGCAAATCCAAGCTATACCAGTATCGGGGCTCATTATCCACGGCTGTGATTCGTTTTTCACACAGTCGATGGGCTTTGAGGCCCCCCTCCACTGGTATGACAGAAATATCGAGAGCATGCAACATGTCTCTACCCAACAAATTAACAGGACATTTAGTTGAAATTACAATTTTACACTGAGCCTTTTTACCTGTCTGTGGATCTTCCACAGTAAGGCCTTCAGACACGGCCTCCTGGTGCATTAACCCATTTGCAGACTTTACATATACTACACCTGTTTTCTTTACCCCTGGTGGCATATCCAGTGGGTGTATTAGGGTCCTGCAAGCCCCAGTGTCACAGAGAAATGTTACCCAACTACCCTTTACAATCAATGTTATTTCTGGCTTGACTTCAGCATGCAAACAAGCTTCAACATTACACACATCCAAGATCTCAGACTCTTTCTCCTCATTTCCCTCTGTATCTCTCTCTGTGGACATACCAACATTTTCTAGTCATGCTTCTTCCTCTCTGTTTGACTCACATGCTCTCGCTAAGTGACCTCTTTTACCACACAGGAAACACTCCCCCCTCTTCTTTTTCCCCTCATAATCCTGAATGCGGGGCCTTGTTCGAGTGTTCCCCAATCTTTTGTTCCGATTCTCAACAACATACACATCATTACTTTCACCCATCATAAACACCTTCCCTTTTTTTACTTTCTTTTTTGATTGGAAGTGCCTTTCAGCATGCCTTGCATACTCAATTAGCTCCTGAAGTCTGCAAATCCTATGGTTAATCATGTGTTTGGTAACAAAACTTGATATAGGGGCTATCAGCCCCTTCAGGATTGCATTCTTTAGCTGTTGCTCATATGGGCTATCGTTCACTTTGTCTGCTGGGATTTCTATCCCAGAGTGGTTATTGAAAATCTCCCTCATCCTAACAATGAAATTATCCACTGTTTCCTCTTCTCCTTGCATACACTGATTTATAATGGACCAGTCGGCCCGACGTACCCATCTATTTTCTATCCTTGCTATAAGAGCATTTCTCCTGACTTCGAGTGCTGCATCATCATGAGGCAACACCCTTCCCTGGTTGTTTAATCCACTCCAATCTCCCACTACATGATGCCAGTCAGGTCCCAGTACCTGTCGGATGACCTGCTCTATTTCCCTCCCATTGAGATGATAGCTAGCAATCATTCCCATGATACCATCCCTGAATTGAGCTATGTTAACTTTGGGATGTGGTATCCCTTCAATAGCTTTCTTAACATCCTCGGGGGTCCAGGGGCGATAGACCATCATAGTGTTGGGGGCTGGTACACCTCCTACATCTTGTCCTGCCCTAGGGTTGGGAACTTCAATTAATGGGAACTCTTCCTCCCCAAATTCTGTTTGTTCCCCAGCTGCGGGGGATATTAATTTATTGAGCAGGTGGCCGACGAGTTTTGTAACCGTTGCTGTAAGGGAGGTCCCTTGTGGACTTCTCTGGACAGCAAGGGTCATTTTGAGAGGGGGTTTTGCTGCAGCCGTAGGAGAAACGGTTGCATCTGGGGGTGACCCAGGTGACCACGAAGGGACAGCAAACAGTGGGGGGTCACATTGCATGGAAAAAGGGTTGTTTGCCGATAGTTGGGGGGTCAGTCGAGGTGGCCTATTGTATGCCTCTGTCCCGTATGGTGGTGGGGAATGTAAGTCTGCAATAGGGTATAGGGATTTGGGAGTGGGAGTTGTGGTTAAAGGGGGAGCGGCAACTGTCAGTGGGTTTGGGGTATCTTCTAAAGGGTGTGTGGGGGCTGTTGGGTGCATTTGATTTGTTGAGTTTTGTTCAGTCAATACTTGCTGAACTAAGCTTCGGAGGACGGTCATATTATTGTCCTCCTCTTTGTCTAAAAACATAGTTTTTTTTATGGTTTTCTGAATTTAACCTACGATTAGCCTCCTCAAGCCATTTTTTTGCCTGGGGAAGACCTAATTTCTTCTGTTTCCTTTTTTTCGGGCCGGCCTTATTTTTAAGCTTTCTACACAGCATTACACAACCATCCTTATTTAAGGAAGTATCAAAATCATATTTTGTTTCCCACATCTTAAGAAATTTCACATTCTCTTTGTCTAGACTACACATATACTTAGCATCTTCATTCAAACCAACAGATTTTCCATGGATCACACCCATTTTAACGTGCACACGGAGTTTTGTTTTTGTAAGGTCTTCTCACACTGACACAATACCTGCACACAGTATCTTATCACTTCTGCAGCTACTCACAAACTTTCTAGTCGTGACATATCACTTCTAGATTATTGATCTTGTGTGCTGCTATAATACTGGTGTCTTGTCTTCTTACTTAATGTTTTATTCATTTATAGGGAGAATGAACAGAATTACAAGGCGAACGTAAATTCACCTGACTGGTCAACCCCCCCTGATCAAAACATTAATATTTCAGTAAACTGTAGGGAGCATGAACAGAATTACAAAAGAGACTTAATTTCTCTCGACTGTTGTTCCCACACTTTATCAAAACATTAATATTTGTTGATTCAACGGTATTTATAAATGCCTGTACAGGTTTTTTACACAACATACGAGGCTGGCTGAGCGCAAGGGCTCGTCAAATTACCTCTATTTGTTACCTGGAAATCTATCAGGCCATACCTTTGTATTAACAGGGGTTCATGTTTTTGATGTAGGAATATTTATGTGTCCCCCACGGGAATTCCTGCAGTTTACAAGGCTGTCAGGACCTAGGTCCTTTGTCGACAAATTTCCTTTATCTGCACCCGGGTATTAGAATGGGACCATACTCCTATATCAAAGGGATTTAAACTACGGACGTATCTACTTATATTCCCTCAACTCGGATAAAGCAAAACATATACACAACAGATAAACATTCAATTAATCTCTATATTATATGTATTTAACAAAAATCCCTTAATTCATTAAATCCCTAATCACATTTAGGCCTAAAGGTATAATATAATAAATGAAAATATCTTACCTTGCCCTGAGAGCGGTCTCTTGTGCTGATCCGGTAAGTCGCTGCCCGGGAGGCACTAGTTCAGTGAGCCGGCCTCTGTTAACGTCAAATTTAAGACGGAGGACTTACAGTTTTTTGCCATACGGACATCGGTTCACTGGGTTGTTGGCTAGTGCTTTCCAGGAATTTGGACTTCCGGTCCGAAGGACCAAAATGTCACAGAAATTTCGGACCGCCTCTCGTTACAAGTCAAGATTTTTTATTGCATATGCAGAGAAAATGGTTAAAGTATATTTGCGGCTTCAGAGATCCATTTTCTGCCTGTCATAGATTTACATTCTGCTTTTATAACCCTTAAACCTTCCCCTTTCCTGCTCGTAACGTCCTGATCATGTGTATAATTTCAACCTTTATTCTGACGTTTTAGCAGGAAAGAGGGAAATATCCTTTTTCAGCCTACACCTTATGACAGGATATTTCATACAATGGACACATAAATTATCTCATACAATGGACACATAAATTATTTCATGGTTCACAGCCCATGTTTGGCAGATGTAAGCAAAATACAGTTTTACTATAAGTCAGCACATCTTTTGCACAAATAGAATATGGTCATATGACTTATTCCAGTAATTAGGACTATTAGAGCTATTCAGCATATTTATGTATAATAGAGTTATATAAAACAAACATTTTAACTTTAGAAGATTAATATGCATCTTGATAGTTGACATATAAAGTATAATTTTAAATTTATCTAACATGCTGCTAAATACCTTTTCTCATCAGCAGTATATAGCAGTCTTGTTACTTCTATCAGTGTTTGGTTAAAGCTTATAGGAGGAGTTTTCATACTGCATTGGCTGTCCTATCAGGATGCAGGACCCCTGACCCTCTGGCTGGACAGTGCTAAATGGCACTGTGCTGAATACATGCACTCTCCCAAGGAAAAAAAAAAACTCTCTAGCAATACACACCAAACTGAGCTTGTGCAGCTTGACTCCAGTAACTCTGTGTTTTCCAGACATGTTTTGGAGACAATGCAAGAAGAGGAGGATCTGTGCATACAGGATCAAACAGCCTTTTTACACAATGCAGATGATTAGCCCCTTAAGTTCCGCAGTGAGTATAACAAGCATGTTTTACTGCATATACAGACTGATTTTACTGTTGTGGGTTTAGTAACACTTTAAGTCCCTGTCCACCTCTGTAACTGAACATCATTATATAAGGTGTGCGGAGAAGTTAGTCTTAATTCAGTTCCTCCAGACAGGACAACTATGAAACTTGTAATACAATCCACCTACTTTTTTCATTACAACAGGCATAGCATAGGTCGGAAAATGAAGCCTGTCTCAGGCAATCTTTCTGAAGATATTATGGTGTATCTATTGTGGATATCCCAAGTACTAGTTAGTGGTGAGTGAGTTTGTTAAATGTGATTCCTCCTGACCTGACCAAATTGGGCCTTATGTATCATAATATCCTACTAGCAGCCAATCAATTTACTGTCATCTTTCCAAAAGCAGGCTATTAGTTCCTCTAGGAAGAATTTTTACATAAGATCAAGTGTTCTTAAAGCCCAACTGCTACTTGAGTGAAGATTTAAAGCTATCAGTCTCTGGCAGCTGTCCCCACAGACTCATTGATCAAGTAATACAGCACCAATTCTCTTCTAAGTTAAGTGATACTCAGCGTCATTCATGTGAGCCCACGGCATTAAGGCCTTATCCCTGCCCTGGACTCACAGCAGAATACTGTAGAGCAAGGGTCTCAAACTGACGGCCCTCCAGCTGTTGCAAAACTACAAGTCCCATCATGCATCTTCCTTTGGGAGTCATGCTTGTAACTGCCTCATGGGACTTGTAGTTTCGCAACAGCTGGAGGGCCGCCATTTTGAGACCCCCGCTGTAGAGAGTAGTGCCACTTAATTATGTGGTGCCACTTTCTGCAGTATGTAGGATCTACCAGCTGTCAGAAGCAGAAGAAGGCAAAGAGGACCCATGCCATCTTCCATCCCAGCCAAAGAAAACTATAAAAAAGGTAAGTAATAAGTATACAATTTTTACATTTTAAAGGATGCATTGTTGCTTCCATGGGAGGAGAGGCTTGAGAGGCAGAGAATCTGAGCTCGGAGTTATGTTTTAATTCAAAACAATTTTATATCAAGGGCTCTGATTAGCAAAGGAAGAAGAAAAGTCACTTGTTTGAGTCATTCAGCTGTGTGTGTAATCTTAACTTCATCTAGTGCAGTGGTTCTCAACCTTTCCAGTGCCGTGACCCCTTGATAAAACTTCCCAAGTTGTGGGGACCCCTAACAGTAAAATTATTTCTGTAGCGTGGGTTGTCGGCACCCATAAATACAGTAATTTGCGCCCCTAACCCGCGGACATTTAGCTCTCCCTGAGTCCCTTCCACTCAGTATACAGTATTAAATCCCCTTATGGTACATTTTAGGATGTACCACTCTTTCTATTTGTTCTCCTTTCTTTCCCTTTTATCTCTCTCTATCCTAATTTCTTGTCCCCCCCCCATCCCTCTCGCTAGCTGTCTTTTGTGTTTTTTCTCTTATTCATTCTCTCCCTTTTTCCTTGTTCTTCCTCTCTTTTCCTCTCGCTTCCTTCTCTTACTCCTTGGTGGGGGGGGGGGGTGGCATGAGTGTGGCAGTGCTTGCGGGGAGTTTTGATTAGCCAACTTAGGTGCCCTTGATCAAGGTCATCTTCGGATCTGAGAACTGTAGTGGGGACTTTTAATGGCAACTATAATCACAGGTAGTGTTACTTACAGTGTCCCCGACTTTGTGGTGTCTCGTAGCAGTGACACCTTTGCCGAAATCAGGAGATAGGGTCTCCTCCAGCCCCTCCCACTTCACATTCCTCACCAGTCAGCTGACCTCTAGTCTCTGCCCCCCAGCCATGCCGTGAACTGAATGGGCGGCTGAGAAGAGGCTGAGTGGGCGGTCGCGGGCTCCAGGAACAGCCCTGCTGGGCAGATGCAAAAAGGCTGGGAGAGCGGCTCAGGCTTCAGTGACCCCTGGCAAAGGTTGAGAACCACTGATCTAGTGGGTGCTGTACACAACATGATTGTTTAAAATTTGCCTGATAATTATGTGAAAAGGAGCCTAGTGCTTCACCTGCTGGCTGTAAATTATTAATATGAAATATTCTTACTCAAGAATGTCTTATAATTGGTTAGTCCTAAAAAAAAAAAAGAACATGTATATTGTACAAAAACACTGTACATTCCTTTGAAATAATAAATTAACAAAGGTGATAAATGCCGGAACATTGGTTTACAAAAATAACAAATGTAGGAGCTATAATGACTCTCTTGTCCTTGTTTATTGTACAGGTTTATATCTCAATGTTCTCGTCCACTAGTCCAAGCTTTTATATGTAACATATAATTTCCTAAACAATTATTTGAAAATGTATTTTGCAAAAGAGAAAGGTCACTACTGAAATAGAAAACAATTTGGTAAATTATTTTGATGACGGCAGTGTATTTGTTGAGGTGTTTATTAATGGTCTATAATAATGGTTTGGTGCTTCCAATGTGTCTGTAGGTCAAAAACTGGATAAAATGGGTTATATAAATTAAAATGTTTCCTATTTTATTTTCTACATTACAGCAAAAAAAAAAAAAAGTTTTTATTAACAATTTATGTTTCCTTACACCGTATGAATCAATTCACTACATTTTTTTTTTTTAAATGGCCCAGTAATTAGCTTGAGTGTGGACTACAGCACAGTATCACCTATAATATTGAAGAGAAAAGGAAATTGTGTTGTAGAACTTTGTCATGTTTTATGACTGCTTCTTTTGTCAAATGTCAAAGTGTAACCTGATAGTTGACAAGCAAATTGAAAAATATTGCCCTTAGTCAGTTACTATTCCCAAAGCCACGTTATCTCTGTGTAAAATTGAATAGGAATAGTGTTTATAAAATTCATGACATAGAGGGTCGTAAATTACATTTGATTCTTTTTCAGAGAGTATAAGAGAATGAAAAAGGAAAATTGCTATATAGGTGTTTTTTTTTTTGTTTTTTTTGAGAACTTGGATTTTTATTTGCATTTCTGCACTATTGGAATGGATTTGAAATACATATGGGGGAGATTTAGGAAAACTGGTGCACACAGAATCCTGTGCAGCTGTGCATAGTAACCAATCAGTTTCTAACTTCCACTTGTTCAATAATGCCTCGTACACACGATCCGATTATCGGATGATAAAAACCGCTTTTGGATTGATCGTTTGATAATCTGATCGTTAGTACACAGCTTTCGACAGCCGATCACAACAGTCCGTCCAACAAAATCCAAAGGGACAAACCTGAAAACTTTGCTCGGACGACAGCCCATCGTACGACAATCGTTTAATCAGTACACTATGCGTCCGCTAAAAAATCGATAGACGAACACCACGCATGATTTGAAACACGAAAACAAACCAGAGGGACACAGGGGTCACACGTATTTGACATCATTTCAGATACGTAGCTACGCACACCGGAACATTTTTCCAGAATCGTACGACAAAAATCATACTTTTCGTAGAGCACATTTTGCACTGTTGTATTCGATATTAGTTTTATGCAACAAAATGCGAACGATACGTCGTACAATAATTGGATCGTGTGTACGAGGCATTAGGCCTCTTTCACACATGCGGACCATTAATTTCATCAGTTCAGTCACATCAAAATGAATGAAGTATTCATCAGATGCTCATCAGTTTTTCATCAGCTGCTAATCCGTTTCTCAGCAGTTTTTTTTACATCCACTACCAATGCAAAAACAGATGAAAAACTGACCAGTTGTCCTGGTTCACATTGATGCGATTTGGCATGCGATTTTCCCGCAGTCAGTGTGAACCAGGGCTATATCCGTTTTTTGTTTGATCTGTTTTTTTAACGTTAGAAAAATAGAGCTTTGATCTGTTCCAAAAAACAGATGTTGATGTAAACTAATGTAAATCGATTATCATCCATCTACATCCCTTTTTCCATAGAGATGCATTGATGTCCGTTTTTCATCCATCAACGGATAGATGAAAAACAGACAAACGGTCCACATGTGCGAAAGGGGCCTTAACCATTTGAGTTCCAGGGCTATTCTTTCAAAAAGGACCGATTGTCCGTTTACATCCGTTTTTCGTTCTTTTTCACCCGATCTGTTTTTCATCTGTTCCGGTTTTTTTACAGAAAAAAAATAGGGCTTCGATCTGTTCCAAAACACAGATATTACATAGTTACCTAGTTAGTCAGGTTGAAAAAAGACACAAGTCCATCCAGTTAAACCATAAAAAAAATAAAATAATAATAATAATAATATCATACAATCCCATATACCCAATTCTGTACCCACAGTTGATCCAGAGGAAGGCGAAAAACCCCAGCAGAGCACGATCCAATTTGCTATAGCAGGGGAAAAATATTCCTTCCTGATCCCCCGAGAGGCAATCGGATATTCCCCGGATCAACTTTACCTATAAATGTTAGTACTCAGTTATATTATGTACATTTAGGAAAGAATCCAGGCCTTTCTTAAAGCAAGCTACTGAGCTGGCCAGAACCACCTCTGGAGGGAGTCTATTCCACATTTTCACAGCTCTTACCGTGAAGAAACCTTTCCGTATTTGGAGGTGAAATCTCTTTTCCTCTAAACGTAAAGAGTGCCCCCTTGTCCTTTATGTTGACCGTAAAGTGAATAACTCAACACCAAGTTCACTATATGGACCCCTTATATATTTGTACATGTTGATCATATCCCCCCTTAATCTCCACTTCTCAAGAGTGAATAAATTCAGTTCCTCTAACCTTTCCTTATAGCTGAGTTCCTCCATGCCTCTTATCAGTTTAGTTGCCCTTCTCTGCACTTTCTCCAGTTCCCCGATATCCTTTTTGTGAACTGGTGCCCAAAACTGAACTGCATATTCCAGATGAGGTCTTACTAATGATTTGAACAGGGGCAAAAATTATATCTCTATCTCTGGAGTCCATACCTCTCCTAATACAAGAAAGGACTTTGCTCGCTTTGGGAACCGCAGCTTGGCATTGCATGCCATTATTGAGCTTATGATTTACCAAAACCCCCAGATCCTTCTCCACTACGGATCCCCCCAGTTGTACTCCCCCTAGTATGTATGATGCATGCATATTCTTAGCCCCCAAGTGCATAACTTTACATTTATCACCATTAAACCTCATCTGCCACATAGTCGCCCAATTAGACAGAGCATTGAGGTTGGCTTGTAAATTGGAGACATCCTGTAAGGACGTTATTCCACTCCATAGCTTGGTGTCATCTGCAAAGACAGAAATGTTACTTTTGATCCCAGACCCAATATCATTTATAAAGATATTAAAAAGTAGGGGTCCCAGCACTGAACCTTGGGGTACACCCAACGCTGTATCCTGGCCTAGGCCAACAAGGCCCAGGCCTAGGGCAGCACTTTGCAGGGGGGCAGCACGGAAAGAGTCCCCGCCGGCTTGTGCTACACTATTAGTGTAGCGCCAGTCTTATGGGGCGGACTAGACTGAAAGGCAAATTAGTCTAGCGCCCCTATAAAGCGGCCGCAACTGTGGGGGCGCTGCTTCTAATTTTGACTGTCCTATCATCCTGGACCACAAACCTTCCTCACTGTGCTATATGTTTTCTACTGCACCATTGGCATGATTATATCTTCTTAGTCCTCTCCATAAAATTATCAGAAATTTGTGCTTAAAGTAGAACTATAGGCAACACTTTTTTTTTTCATTTTGGATAGAGTAAGGGAGGGTTATAGCCCCTGACAGTTTATTTTTTACTATCCCTGTCCCATTGCAGAGATTTCCCTTCACTTCCTGCCCCATAGCCAAACAGGAAGTGAGAGGAAATCTATGCAAATTAAGGGAATCCATTGCCTCCCCCCCCCAGGCCCTCAGAACTAGTGTACCCACTTAAAAATTTCAGGGTGGGTCTTAAACAGAAAGGGGTGAGGCCTTGACAGGAAGGGGTGGGTCATATTTAAATTAGGGGGTGCACGAGTTTAGTCAGGCCTAGGGCAGCACAAAACCTAAATACACTACTGGGTACACCACTGATAACCTAAGACCATTCAGAGTAAGAATTATTAACCACGACTCTCTGAATTCTGTCTTTTAGCCAGTTTTCTATCCATTTACAAACTGATATTTCCAATCCTGTAGACTTTACCTTACACATTAGCCGTGTGTGCGGAACTGTATTTACGGAAGCGGATGTAAACGGATGTAAATGGATCATCCATTTATATCCGTTTTTCCATAGAGATGCATTGATATGCGTTTTTCATCTGTCAATGGATGAATGAAAAAATGACAAACAGTCCGCATGTGTGAAAGGGGCCTAAATGTTTCAACAATAAAACTTGGTTACTATGCAAAGCTGCACCAGATTCTGTGCCGCTTACCAACTTTAGTAAATCTACCCCCATAGTGTTTTACGTAGGGAAATGTGTATTTATTGTTCTTTTGAGATTTCATGTACTAGATTATTACATTTCTTTTCCTTTTTTATGCACCTACACTTTATAGGTAATATTAGTTATATTATATAGGGTTTGTTTACATATATCTATATTATTTAACAGGGTGGTAGATATTTTTTAGCACTGTTTTACTTCTTTGTGTTTATTTGAATATCTGCACTAATATTTTTTAACAGCTGCTCTGTAGAAGTGTGATATATACAATTTGTTTAAAGTGGTAATAAAGTCCACTTTTTAACTTGTACTTGCAGGTAAGCCTATAATAAAGTTTACCTGGGTACAGTGAATATCTTCTAAACTTGCACTGTTTGAGATATATTCACATGAGATGCAGCCGATGACGTCACCGGAGCATGCGCTCTGAAGGGACGGCATACCTGTGCTGTACCTTCAGAGCCCTGTGCCGCAGATGTGACTCCTGCTAGCATGTGCGGGAGTGACATCATCACAGCTTGGCCATTCATACAGCCGGAGCCTGCGAACCTGGAAGGAAGATGGGGTGAAGATGGAAGCCCTGGCAGTGATGACAGTACACCGCTGTAGGGCCTTGTTTTAAGGCAAGTATGCCATAATGCGCTAGTATGCAGTGCATTAACTTGCAGGTGGACTTTTTTCTTTTTGTTCTTTAACCACTTGCTTACTGGGCACTTAAACCCCCTCCTGCCCAGACCAATTTTCAGCTTTCAGCGCTGATGCACTTTGAATGACAATTGCACGGTCATACAACACTGTACCCAAATGAAATTTTTATAATTTTTTTCTCACAAATAGAGCTTTCTTTTGGTGGTATTTTATCACCCTTGCGGTTTTTATTTTTTGTTAAAAAAAATTAAAAAGACAGATTTAAAAAAAATATACATATATTTTTTTTAAATTTGGTTATAACATTTTTCAAACAGGTAATTTTTCTCCTTTATTGATGTACGCTGATGAGGCTGCACTGATGGGCACCGATGGGCTGCACTGATGGGCACCGATGGGCTGCATTGAAGGGCACCGATAAGGCAGCAAGGGTGGGCACTGATAGGCGGCACTGGTGGGCACTGATAGGTGACACTGAGAGGTAGCACTGATGGGTGGCACTGAGGGGCATTTATGGGTGGCACTGGTGGGCACTGAGAAGTGGCCCTAATAGGTGGCACTGATAGCTGGCAGTGATGGGCACTGATGGGTGGCAGTGATGGGCACTGATGGGTGGCAATGATGGGCACTGATCAGCACTGGTAGGTTACACTGATAGGCAGCACTGCTAAATGGCACTGATGAGACGCTGATTGGCACCACTGGTGGGCATTGATAGGTGGCACTCGTGGGCATTGGTAGGTGGCACTCGTGGACATTGATTGGTGGCACTCGTGGGCCTTGATAGGTGGCACTGGTGGGCACTGGCAGGCGGTAATTGTGGGCACATCTGCCTCCTTCCTTTTCGGGACCGATGTCCCTTGCAAATAGGCCGGTGATCGTTTTTTTTTCTCCTCATGCTGTTAGCATGAGGAGAAAAAACATGATTACCGATCTTTTGTTTACATCACGTGATCAGCTGTCATTGGCTGACAGCTGATCACTTGGTAAGGGGCCGGGATCGGCCCCTTACTCGGATCTGTGATCACCCGAGTCTCAGTGACTCGGTGATCACAGCGTGCGGCGAGCGAGAAAAGGGGAGGACGTCTATTGACAGCCTCCCTGAAATTCAGGTCTGCGCTGTAGCCATCATACAGCTATAGCGCAGACGCCCAGTGGTTAAGGACTTTAATACTGCGTAACTCCACTTTTGTTGAGAAGAAAACATTCCCCTCTGGGTGATCTATGTAAATTACAATGATTATAACAACCTTTGTTGCAGATTCCTACATTTTGTTATTCTGAAGAAATCCATGTATGTTCCTCTGAGCCTCAGTGATGAGTGGGTCCAATGGGAGTGGTTTCATAATTATCTATAAGATGTGCACCTGCAGGGCTCTAATGAGGAAATCTGCTGGGCCTGCATCCCTTTAGACGTGTTCCTACTGGGAGTGTCTCACCAAAAATGAAATTTTTGTTGCAGGGGATGCCTGAAATCTGACTTGTATCTTAGGTAGACTTCTGGGAAAATTGGTGAGCCAATTACACAAGCAGGAAATTATCTTTCTTGGGAGTGGTCTGTACAGAACAACTCCAGGTAGCCATATTGCAATGCATTCTCAGAAAATTACAGAGGCTGCAGATTGTAAAGGAAAGGTCATTTTTAATAACATTCAATTACAATATGACATGTGTCGCAATTGTATACGCTATATTATTTTTTATTTATTCGCTATTTTGTTTTCTCACGAAAGTGGACTTACCCCTTAAGCGCAGAATCTTTGGCGTATAGTCCCATTTATAATTTGTTGTAAAAGTTCTGGCAAACAGCAGGTGCCACAAAAAGACTGCTATCAGCTTTATCCTCCAGAAAATGTATTTGGATTTAATTTCACTTGGCTTATAGGGCCAGACTTCCTCTGAGTAATGCCTCATACACACGATCAGTTTTCCCGACAAGAAAAGTGTGATGTGAGCTTTTTGTCAGGAATTCCGACCGTGTGTATTCTCCATCACACTTTTTCTGTCAGAATTCCTGCCAAGAAAAGATTGAGAGCAGGTTCTCAATTTTCGTGGCAGGAAAAATTCCTATCGGGAATCGCGCTCGTCTGTATGCAAAAAAAAAAACACGCATGCTCAGAATCAAGCAGAAGAGCCGAACTGCCTATTGAACTTAATTTTACTCAGCTCGTCATACGTGTTGTACATCACCGCATTCTTGACGTTCGGAATTTCAGACAAGATTTGTGTGACCGTGTGTATGCAACACAAGTTTGAGCAGTTTTCCTGCTGAAAAAAAAACGCGGTTTTCCTGTTGGAAAAAACGATCATGTGTACGAGGCATGACACAGGCAAACCTGGCCAACTGCTAATGCAGGGTGCCATGACACCATACAGTTGACTAGTATAGCCTTCTCCCTGGACAGGTAGATAACAGTTGGCAGAGCTTAGTAATCATGTCACAGAGATTGCATGATTTTATTTTTACAAACAAAAGATTGTGCTTATGGTTAGGGTTAGTACTAGGGCTTGTTCACACCTAAGTGCAGGAAAATGGTGCAGATTTCACTTGCAGAGACATCAGTTGACATCAGTTTTCATGTACATTGACATCAGTTTTTATGTGCGTCATTTATGTGCCATGTTCACACCAATGTTGTCATGTCAGTTTTCTTCCTGTGCAGAAAACTGCATACACGTTGCAGAATCTTGCACATAAAAAATCCACACAATGTGGTGTGAATAGGGCACATAGAGAACAATTTTTTTCTGTGCCCTTGCAGAACGTGGGCAAAAAAACCGACGTCTCTGCACCATGGTGTGAGCGAGGCCTTAGGCTTATCTTTAGGGTTAGGGCTACCATTATAGCTATATAGTTAGTAAGATTGAATAAAGACACTAGTCCATCCAGTTCAACCTGTGTAGGTGTATGTGTGTCAATGTTGATAATCATTTCCAGATCACTCTTTTAGCACTTACACGCGATCCGAAAATTGGACGACAGATCGTCCGTTTTTTTTGCATGCTAGTCGTATATCGAATCTGACAGAATAAAAAATCAGAAGTGATGTGTTGTGCTGGAGTGTGTTTCTATTGGTAGAGTGAGTATTCTCGCGCTCCTATGAGGTCAAACACTACCCAAGATGAGATATGTGAAAAAGATCAGACCGGACATAACGGACACTGGAAGTGACGTCTGCCCAGTAAGCAAGCTATCGTTAGGATACATTGTACACTTTGTTTTATCTAAATGTGAGCACCTGACTCTTTTTTGTTTAATAAAACGCAACAAGCTTTTAAAAACGTACTACACTATAGGGCCCTTTCTTTGCATTTTCTCTATCCATATCCGGTTTTTGATATACCCTGAGCGGTGCTTGGCCATCTTACCTGGTTTTGGAGAAAGGTATCGCCACCTAGGCTCTGTATATACTTGGAACCCCCCAGGAGGAACAGATAGGAGACTCCCCTCTTCCTCCAGAGTGATCATCTACTCCTCAGTTCTCTTTGAATGCTGCTTACCTTACAGCAGTAAAGTAAAAAGTTAGTACACCTGCGGGTGTCATTTTGCACCGAAGATTCACAAGCACTTAAAGTCACAACGCCACTTGTTGAATGCCAGCTAGCACCTATGGTTTGATCCTTGCACTTCTCCGTGGTTGGAAGATTACGTTACTTCCAGATTGTGACCTTTTGCACTATTTGCACTTTCATATACATGAACTTTTGTTGAATTTTTACCCCCAACTTTACCTTGTTTATGCATTTTAATTTTTGATATATTTATATTTATTTATACATTACAGTCACTTATTTTCAAATTTAAGGCACTGTATTTGATCACCAGTTTTATATTTTATTTTGAAGCATTATATTTCTATATATTATTATTTGTCAGTTTTTACTGGAATCAATATACAGGCATACCCCACTTTTAAGTACACAATGAGACCAGAGCATGTATGTAAAACAAAAATGTACTTAAAGTGAAACAATATCTTTTTTCACTTCTAGGATGTAGTGGGGGGTCAGGGGCTGTAGTGGGGGTGTCAGGATCTGTAGTTGAGGCCTCAGGGGCTGTAGTGGGGGTGTCAGGGGCACACTGGAACAGGGCACTATGCTCTCGGAGCTTCAGCTCCTTCTACTGCGGCTGCAAAAATTTCTGTACAGTACTTGTGAGGCACTTTACATACACTCGCGGGTATGTCCTTACTCGTGAGTGTTTGTAAAGTGAGTGTACTTAAAGCAGGGTATGCCTGTATACTGTCACTTGTTTTAGCACTTTATATCTTGGAGCGCAACACCAATCCTTGATTTTTTTTTTTTCACAGTGTGTTTCTATTGTATTTTCGGATGACAACTGTACTGATTAAACTAAAATCGTACGATCTGGTATCGTACGAGAAAAAGTTTCATGCATGTCCGATCAAATAATATCGGATAAACTGTCATAATCGACTCTCGAAAAGCTCTGTACTAATGATCTGATTATGGTACAATAGCGTCGAAAGCAGTATTTTTCGCCCGATTTTCGGATTGTGTGTACGGGCCATTAGGCTTCATGTACACCGGACAAAACCTCTCCTGAACGCTGTAACTTGACAAGCAGTACCGTTGTGCCGCGTTTACATGCCGGGTTTAGCCGCGTTTGTGTTTAGAAGTGTTTTTTCATTTTAAATGGTCAGAAATGTATCTCCATTGAAAACGCCGATAAAACAAAACGCAGCTAAACGCGAGTTACCATCTCTAGACGCGTTTGCACGCTGTTACAAGCATTTGGCTTTCAAATGCCAATAAACTTCCGTTTTTTTTTACAGTTGGAATCTCTATTCTGTTCCTGGATATTAGTCTGCTCAGGACTGCAGGCAACAGCAGGATGAGGTTTTCTACTTGGAGGCTGTGAGAGGTAAGGACTTTTCAATGCAAGTTCATGGAGGGGCTCCAATCATATAGGACTTACTAAATTTTTTGGAAGCTTTTTTAAATTTGATCACGAAAAATGGGAATCACCATATGTTCGGGATGGTTCAGGTAGATTCTCACTGTTCTGTGAGTTCTGGAGAACAGTAATGTTTTTTTTTATGTTTTGATCAAATATTTTGATCAAATATTCTATACAAATATTCTATACAATTACTATTATATACTGTGTAAATCATTAAATAGATTACTGAAGTCCTTATTTATGTATTTTACTGCAGGTTTCAATCTGGTTGCTGTGAGCTGCCTGAGCCAATTCTTCACTCAGAAAGTGCCATAAATTAGGTCTCCTATCATTGTCAGTGATGGGATTTCAGGAAAAGACAGTTAATTAATTCTATTTTACTTTATGCATAAAACCATGAAATAAAGCAGAATCTAGGTCATGGAGCATTTTCTTTGCCTAATATACTGTATAATCTACCAGATGCTGTTTTGCATATTCCAGTTACACACTAAAACAAATTAGTCCTACTAAAGGGTTGTGTGATGATTGTCTTATTAAATCCAAAAATTGTGGTCAAATGGGTTCAAAAGGGCCACAAGTGCATAATGATTCATTAAGCTATGGGAGTGCAACTTGGTGTTTTCCATCTCCGCCACTTTTGTTTTCCATAGCTTTTTATTCTATTGATTGAAGCACAAGAGAGCATTCTTAAATAGAAGGTATCTGTATGTCTCACTTCTATTGCTCAGTGAGTGAAGTTGTGCAAATCATTCCAGGGAGAACTGTGGAGGTTGTTTTCTTTAATATAATGAGTATTCTGTAGATGTGCCTCATATTGTTAGTTATTACAGATACATATGTACTTACATACCTAGTCATTATATATACTGTGACTGCTTGAATACATACTTCATATCTTGTCCCCTGCATACCCATGGACATTGCCTATTCTTGAATTCCCCCTCAGATACCTCCTGTACTCCTCTCTTTGTTTGATCCCTTCTTTGTTTGGAATAACCAGTGTGAAGATGTGATACAATAACTGAACCATAGCTGAAAACTGTATAAGGCTGGCCATACATTATACAATTTTCTTCTATAGATTTCCTTTAGATTTACCAAAACCATATAATATGAGGTCAAATCTAAGCACTTGCAATTTGTGTGTATTCAGGGAGGCCCTTATACTACACAGTTGAATGTAAATCTAAAGAAAATTGAATAAGATAATTGTATGGTGTATGGCCAGCTTAAGTCAAATTTTCCTTTGGTGGATGAAATTTCTTTGTCTCCAACAAGATCTTCACACACTGTGGTGAATATAGTAATAACTTTAGTCATCTTGTATTTTAATTAGTTTAAATGTGCAGTAGACATCTCATAATATAATGTATGCGTCTTTAATTAATTTGTGAATATTTACTGTGAGGACTAAATTACAGATCCACCAGTGTAAATGTCATATCACAAAAAACAACTGTCAGTTCAATTTAGAAAAGGTCATCTTTGGAGAAAATGTAATTATAATATACTATAGTCATATATAAACTGTTTACAGGTCCCTCATTTATCATAGCTAGGGGCATTGGCTTTATTGATTGGAAAGTTAAAAGCCATCATACAAATGAAGAGTTGCAATGGCATGACTTTTACATTAAAGGTATCCACACTGTACTGTAGTGGGCTGCAATATTTATTAACTTAATAATGCGTTCTCCCCGCATTTCCAGGTTTTGGGAGGCTTCTATAATGGTGCTGTCGATTTTCATCAAAAATAAAAATGTAATTGTTGCTTCTGGTGACCCATATTGAAACAATCAAATTATCAAGCCCATATAGGATTTTTGATAAGGAGTGTATGTTTATGGGTATAGGAGAGTAAATGGATCCTAGCAAGCAGTCATCAGAGGTATGGGTAAATTTACTATAAAACAACCAGCTACGTTTTAATAACACAAAAAAAGATAAGTCTTAGTTAAAACTGTAAAAAAAAAACTGTGTGTGTGTATGTATATATATATATATATATATATATATATATATATATATATATACACAGTATCTCACAAAAGTAAGTACACCCCTTACATTTTTGTAAATATTTAATCATACCTTTTCATGTGGCAACACTGAAGAAATTACACTTTGCTACAATGTAAAGTATTGAGTGTACAGCTTGTATAACAGTGTCAATTTGCTGTCCCCTCAAAATAACTCAACACACAGCCATTAATGTCTAAACCGCTGGCAACAAAAGTGAGTACACCCCTAAGTGAAAATGTCCAAATTAGGCCCAATTAGCCATTTTGCCTTCCGGGTGTCATGTGACTCGTTAGTGTTACAAGGTCTCAGGTGTGAATTGGGAGCAGGTGTGTTACATTTGGTGTTATCACTCTCACTCTCTCATACTGTTCACTGGAAGTTTAACGTGGCACCTCATGGCAAAGAACTCTCTGAGGATCTGAAAAAAATAATTGTTGCTTAACATAAAGATGGCCTAGGCTATAAGAACATAAGAAGGGACTACATACAAGATTTTAGTAATGACAACGGTGTCATTAGCAGTATTCAGCATGGATTCATGCCAAACCAATCTAATAACTTTCTATGAGGAGGTGAGCTGCCATCTAGATAAAGGAAGGCCCATAGATGTGGTGTATCTGGATTTTGCAAAAGCATTTGATACAGTTCCCCATAAACCTTTACTGTACAAAGTAAGGTCTGTTGGCATGGACCATAGGGTGAGTACATGGATTGAAAACTGTCTACAGGGGCGAGTTCAGAGGGTAGTGATAAATGGGGAGTACTTGGAATGGTCCAGGGTGGAAAGTGGGGTCCTTCAGGGTTCTGTCTTGGGCCCAATCCTATTTAATTTATTCATAAACGACCTGGAGGATGGGATAAACAGTTCAATCTCTGTATTTGCGGATGATACCAAGCTAAGCAGGGCAATAATTTCTACGCAGGATGTAGAATTCTTGCAAGAAGATTTGAACAAATTAATTGTGTGGGCAACTACATGGCAAATGAGGTTTAATGTAGAAAAATGTAAAATAATGCATTTGGGTGGCAAAAATATGAATGCAATCTACTCACTAGGGGGAGAACCTCTGGGGGAATATAGGATGGAAAAGGACCTGGGGGTTCTAGTAGATGATAGGCTCAGCAATGGCATGCAATGCCAAGCTGCTGCAAGCAAAGCAAACAGAATATTGGCATGCATAAAAAGGGGATTAACTGCAGAGATAAAGTGATAATTCTCCCACTCTACAAGACTCTGGTCCAGCCACACCTGAAGTATGCTGTCCAGGTCTGGGCACCAGTCCTCAGGAAAGATGTGCTGGAACTGGAGAGAGTCCAGAGAAGGGCAACACAACTAATAAAGGAACTGGAGGAACTTAGTTATGAGGAAAGGTTACGAGCACTGAACTTGTTCTCTCTGGAGAGGAGACACTTGGGAGGGGATATGATTTCAATGTACAAATACCATATTGGTGACCCCACAATAGGAATAAAACTTTTCCGTGAAAGGGAATTTAATAAGGCACGTGGCCATTCACTAAAATTAGAAGAAAAGTGGTTTAAACCTAAACTGTGTGTAGCGGGGTCCTCAAATTGATGGGATACACCTGGGGAATAGTGTGACCCAGGTGTATAATTGTGTTAGGGTTCAGACCCCTTTTTGTTTCGTGGAGGATTGGAGGATGTAGTATTCTCCTTTGCCTGTGGGTGGCGGGGTACCCACAGGCTTCAGGTAGAATCATCTCCTGCAGTGCTCCCTGTTTTGTCCCTTCCCGGAGATGGTATGGCTGGGGCGGGGAACCCGCCGGGCCGTTGATGGGAGGAGATAAAAGGGGGAGACGCCCGTACCACGAGGTCTTGCGGAGAAGGAGGTCCTCGGAGGAGGAGGGTTGCGGTCCGCACCCAGGCCCCTCAGGCCTGGGTGCTGGAGATCCAGGAGTCTGGTCCAGGTGCCCATGGCCTGGTCCGGAGTCATGTTGGCGTCCATCCCAGGCACCTTTAGCCTGGGGTGAGGTACTATCAAGGAGGCCTGGGGCCCAGTACCTTCGACTGGGTCCCGCTAGGGTGGACTGTCCGAGGGTCCCTGAGCGGAGGGACTCGTATCTGAGGTGAGGAGGCCAGAGAGGTTACCCACTGGAGACCCGGAGCAGCACCAACCCGGTGACAGTGGGTCTCTGGGAACTCTCTTGGGAGGACACATCCCCCTGATAGGGGCCACAGCGTATCGAAGAGGGCTCCATTGCTGTTCATAGGGGTTGCTGGAAGAGACCCCATCTTTCCTGTTCTGTAACAGCCGGATTGGCTTAGGCGCCGCTGGTCATAGTACAGTGGCATAGAACTTAAACTTTAGGAAGTGCCTCGATCTGCTCGCCACACCGTTGGCAAGGTTATAGGTCCCAACCAGTGTGCTGCAAAAGAACTGTTTATTGTGCTTTGCTTATTGGAGTGTCAATTAAACAAGTGTTGGACCTTTCTCCGGTGTGTGAACTCCAGTTACTGGAAGCAAAGGGGAGGCTGGTGAGCTTGCAATTACAGACTCAGTGCATTCACAGAACACACCGGCCCGAGGAAACATCAGTAAGTGGCCTTCACCTCCCTACTACAATGGGGAGGACATGGGCCGTGGCGCATCTCACTCTCACAACCCAGGAACCCCTAGACATGAGTTGGTGTGCAACCGATAAAGATGGAGAGAGAGTGGGGCCGCTACACGTGGGGGCTCGTGAGTCCGGGATAGAGTGTGTTCTAAAGATGGACTTGAGAATGTCTACATTTGAACTTTGCTGCCCAGAGGAGTTCCGAGCAGATCGGCCATATTACTGGCCAAAGTGCGTCCCTGCTCGGAGTTGTGGAAATGACCCTAACACGGGAAAGGCCCATGCGGAGGAGCGGAAAAAGGGAGAGGTCCAGCCGTGTGACGTACTGCACGTGGGGACTGTTAACGCACTGCGCCACGAGGCACCCCATGGCGACATCGTTCGTGGGCGGAGTCAAGAGGAAGCCCGCGAAAATGTACAGCTCATGGGAGGAGTCTGGCCAAGTGTGGGGATACACGTGGAGACTCCGGTGCGGGGTCAGTGCATGATGGAGCAGCAGATAGTCGGGATGACCTCAAGTGCCCCGTGGATTATGGTTCCTCACCCCACGAGAATGACTTCCTTTGCTGCCCCCATCACAGACACGGGGATAAGACTTAGGCCCCGAGGGCGGTTGGCTCTGTACACTTGCAGAGACACGGAGGCCCTCGGTGTGATCTGTCCCGGCTGCTCGGGACTGGTGGTCACCCTGAAGCCATTCGGGCGATGTGAGGAGTGCAGAGAATTCCTTTTCGAGGTCGAGTCGTCCACAGCAAGGCCCCGGGCCCTTCGCCTCAACCACCTCACGGGTACCGCTACTCCGGAAGGGGAGATCAAGGCCTTTGTCGAGGTTCCCGTGCGCGCTGACCAGGGCGATGGACTGCCCAACAGAGAAAAATCCGAGGATGCTGCCTCGGTCGCCACAAGTTCTCTGCTCCCACCCCCGAAGAGGAAAGTTGGCCTAGTACAGGCATCCTATGGACGTGGTCGAGCTTCACCCCGCTGCTTGCCTGGCCTGGATGGCGCCGGTCGAGAAGGAAGTCCCGGACATCCCAGTCCTCTACAAGGGTCAGGTGAGCCAGGGGCTGGGACTGTGGTGGTGGTTGGAGGTGTCGGGGGCCCATTGGAGGTGGAGCCCCCAGGGAGGATGGTTCTGTGTCCACCGGAAGATATCTGCCTGCGGAGATGTATGACACCTCCGACCTAGAGTCGCTGTCTGACTGCGGAGATGATGGCGAGATAGACGAACTGTTCAGCCGCAAGGGCTGGGATAGAATGCCACTTCTTGCTTCCCGTGCGGTACGGGATTCACCTATGTACACAGGAGACAGCACACCTCGGGTGGAAGACCCGCAGCTTACGAGGGAACCTACCCCTCCACCTGTGTCCTCACCTACTCTTACCTCACCTGCTTTGGTTGTGGGGACACCCCGTGCTTCTCTGAGAGCACCGAAAGTCAGTTTCAGGGAGCTGGTAAAGGCACCTCGGCATCCGGAAGCTATTGTGCTGCCTGGAACTGGAGAGAAAGCCACTATGCCACCTTTGGCCCGCTTGCAGAGACTGTTTTGCCACAAAGTAGCTCGGGAATATGGGTGGGAGTACCCGTATCTGCCCCGGGACTTGCTGTTTGAGGTGGAAGTCTGGAGAGCAAGATGGTATGACGAGTTTGTGTGGGACAAGTTGAAGGTGCCTCATGCTCGCAGGTACCTGGAATGTGTGCCGGCAGTGTCTAAGAGGTTTGAGGACTGCAGAGCTGAATGGAAATTGGGGCGCCATATCCATGCTGACAAGGTAGTCATTTGCAGAAGAGAAGGAGAAGATGTCGAGTATTCGATAGAGGCATTTGACAAACACCTGAAACCCCTGTATCTGCCGGATCCAAAGTTTTACTTATAGGAGAAAAGAACTCCTGTTTATTTCCTTTGTGCACTTGAACTTTCTGGAAGAGCCATTCCCAGACACCCAGGACTGTGCCCTGCTTTTGTTTTTATTTGGGCTTTTCTTTTTCTCATTGGAGACTTGGGGCTGTTGTGTTTTTTTTTGTGTTCCCCCTTTTCTTCATGTGCCAAAGGCAAGGACATTTGGGAATAGTGGCAGAGTAGGGAAAAGCTGGAAGAACGAAGACTCGTTGAGTGTCATGACCGCGGCGTTGTCACCAGGTGGCAGTGTTGCGCAACAAATGTTTGAAAATGTTTCACACACACATCACCTTGCTTGTTGGAGTGAGTGGGTCTCTCGGCTGACGGGCCCACTCATGCCAAATGACAAGAAATTATGTTAGGATGTTGTTTTTTTTCTTTCCCCTGCAGGAGAATCGTCAATCAAGACCATTGAGAGTGGGTGGCTCTTAGACAGTGTGGGAGAGGGGTTGTGATTATGCAGATGTTTAAAGTGTTTTATGACATAAGTTGTTTTATATGTTCCCCATTCCCTGAGCAGGTCTTGGCACTTGGAAATTTTTTTTTAGAGGAACTGCCTCAGGGGTTTCACTCCATGTCACCACTTTATGGGAGGCATGGGTGTGCACCTGACGCTGGGGACCAGCGTCCAATCACAGGGGGGAATGTGTAGCGGGGTCCTCAAATTGATGGGATACACCTGGGGAATAGTGTGACCCAGGTGTATAATTGTGTTAGGGTTCAGACCCCTTTTTGTTTCGTGGAGGATTGGAGGATGTAGTATTCTCCTTTGCCTGTGGGTGGCGGGGTACCCACAGGCTTCAGGTAGAATCATCTCCTGCAGTGCTCCCTGTTTTGTCCCTTCCCGGAGATGGTATGGCTGGGGCAGGGAACCCGCCGGGCCGTTGATGGGAGGAGATAAAAGGGGGAGACGCCCGTACCACGAGGTCTTGCGGAGAAGGAGGTCCTCGGAGGAGGAGGGTTGCGGTCCGCACCCAGGCCCCTCAGGCCTGGGTGCTGGAGATCCAGGAGTCTGGTCCAGGTGCCCATGCCCTGGTCCGGAGTCATGTTGGCGTCCATCCCAGGCACCTTTAGCCTGGGGTGAGGTACTATCAAGGAGGCCTGGGGCCCAGTACCTTCGACTGGGTCCCGCTAGGGTGGACTGTCCGAGGGTCCCTGAGCGGAGGGACTCGTATCTGAGGTGAGGAGGCCAGAGAGGTTACCCACTGGAGACCCGGAGCAGCACCAACCCGGTGACAGTGGGCCTCTGGGAACTCTCTTGGGAGGACACATCCCCCTGATAGGGGCCACAGCGTATCGAAGAGGGCTCCATTGCTGTTCATAGGGGTTGCTGGAAGAGACCCCATCTTTCCTGTTCTGTAACAGCCGGATTGGCTTAGGCGCCGCTGGTCATAGTACAGTGGCATAGAACTTAAACTTTAGGAAGTGCCTCGATCTGCTCGCCACACCGTTGGCAAGGTTATAGGTCCCAACCAGTTTGCTGCAAAAGAACTGTTTATTGTGCTTTGCTTATTGGAGTGTCAATTAAACAAGTGTTGGACCTTTCTCCGGTGTGTGAACTCCAGTTACTGGAAGCAAAGGGGAGGCTGGTGAGCTTGCAATTACAGACTCAGTGCATTCACAGAACACACCGGCCCGAGGAAACATCAGTAAGTGGCCTTCACCTCCCTACTACAATGGGGAGGACATGGGCCGTGGCGCATCTCACTCTCACAACCCAGGAACCCCTAGACATGAGTTGGTGTGCAACCGATAAAGATGGAGAGAGAGTGGGGCCGCTACACGTGTAAAGGGTTCTTTACTGTAAGAGCGGTTAGGATGTGGAATTCTCTTCCACAGGCAGTGGTTTCAGTGGAGAGCATAGATAATTAAAAAAAAACTATTAGATAAGCACCTGAACAACCACAACATACAGGGATATACAATGTAATACTGACATAAAATCACACATATAGGTTGGACTTGATGGACCTGTGTCTTATTTCAACCTCGTCTACTATGTAACTATGTAAGATTGCTAAGACCCTGAAACTGAGCTGCAGCATGGTGACCAAGACCATACAGCGGTTTAACAGGAGAGGTTCCACTCAGAACAGGCCCTGCCATGGTCAACCAAAGAAGTTGAGTGCATGTGCTCAGCATCATATCCAGAGGTTGTCTTTGGGAAATAAAAAATTGGTCTGCATGGCTGTCATCCCAGAAGGAAGCCTCTTCTAAAGATGATGCACAAGAAAGTCTGCAAACAGTTTGCTGAAGACAAGCAGACTAAGGACATGGATTTCTGGAACCATGTCCTGTGGTCTAATGAGACCAAGATAAACTTATTTGGTTCAGATGGTGTCAAGCATGTGTGGCGGCAACCAGGTGAGGAGTACAAAGACAAGTGTGTCTTGCCTACAGTCAAGCATGGTGGTGAGAGTGTCATGGTCTGGGGCTGAATGAGTGCTGCCAAGACTGGGGAGCTACAGTTCATTGAGAGAACCATGAATGCCAACATGTACTGTGACATACTGAAGCAGAGCATGATCCCCTCCCTTCGGAGACTGGGCCGCAGGGCAGTGTTCCAACATTATAACGACCCCAAACACACCTCCAAGGCGACCACTGCCTTCCTCAAGAAGCTGAGGGTAAAGGTGATGGACTGGCCAAGCATGTCTCCAGACCTAAGCCCTATTGAGCATCTGTGGGGCATCCTCAAATGGAAGGTGGAGGAGCACAAGGTTTCTAAAATCCACCATCTTCGTGATGTCATCATGGAGGAGTGGAAGAGGACTCCAGTGTCAACCTGTGAAGCTCTGGTGAACTCCGTGCCCAAGAGGGTTAAGGCAGTGCTGGAAAATAATGGTGGCTACACAAAATATTGACACTTTGGGCACAATTTGGACATTTTCACTTGGGTGTACTTACTTTTGTTGCCAGCGGTTTAGACATCAATGGCTGTTTTTCTTTGAAGAGACATAGACAGATAAACCATAACATTTTGACCACATCAAATAAACCACTGAGGCATGCACTACTCTAGACTTCTGAAGTTAGTCTGTAGTGTCTGGGACCAGGCTGTCAATAGCAGATTCTTTCTGTATTTCCTGTATTTTGCAAGGTGGGGCCTCCATGGATCAGACTTGTTTTTCCAGCACATTTCACAGACGCTCAATTAAACTGAGTCAAACTCAATACCTCAAACTTGTGTTCCTCTAGCCATTCTTGAATTCATCAGAGCTGGCCACGTTGTTCCATTGCTCCGTGGTCAAGTTCTCATGCTCGCGTGCCCATGGTAGGCACCCTTGGCTGTGAACATGGATCAGTATGGGCACCCTGACTGGTCTGCCCAGCCCTATTCGCAACAAACTGCAATGCACTTTGTGTTATGATACATTTCTTTTGGAGCCATGTGTAAAATTTTCAGCAGTTTGAGCTACAGTAGCTCTTCTATTGAATCAGACTACATGGACCAGCCTTTGCTTCCCATATGCATTGAAGAGCCTTGACTGCCCATGAACCTGTTGCTGTTTTGCTGGTTCCCCTTTCTTGGACCACTTTTGGTATGTCCTGACCACTGCAGACTGGGAAAACCTCACAAGAACTGCAGTATTGGAGTTGCTCTGACCTAATTGTCTGGCCATTACAATTTGGCCCTTGTCAAAGTCTCTCAAATCCCCACACTTGACTATTCTTTTAACACATCAATTTAAGGCACAGCATGTTCGCTTACTGCCTAATATATTCCACCCTCTTTCAGAAGCCATTGTAACAAGATAATCAATGTTACTCACTTTACCTGTCAGTGGTCATAATAGAATAGCTGATCGGTTAAAATTTGCCACACGAAATGTGTACAGTGATGTAAAACAAGTATCAAAATGTACTAATACAAGGACAAGGTATTCCAAAACACTGTTCTCATTTATTGCCCTGTTAAAGTGGAAGTAAATTCAGAAAAGTAAAGAAATAGGCCCCTCTGCAGGTTTAAATCATAATGTACTAGTATGCACTGTAGACTTACCATCCAGCACTGTGCTGTCACAGTTCTCGCTTGTCCCAGGCGCTCCCATGTTCCCCTGGTCTTCCGGGTTTCCTATCTTCACTTGACTGGGGCATTTATAACAGAAGAGACCTCTAGGGTCCCTTCTGTTATAAAAACCCTGCCTGTCAGCAAATTTTGTAATTGGGAGTTTACTACCACTTTAAATTCCGCACTGCCTGTCATTGTATGTATGATCTGGAATCTCCCTTTGTTTTATAGCATGACTTTTTGTTTTACATAATTGAAGGTTTTATTATGTAATCTGAATTGTGCGTTTTGCAGAGCAGGCTTATATACTTGCATTTCTTTCAGCGTAGTATTATGAAAATTACATCTTCATCAAACGATTTAACACTCCAATTACAGAAAATCAGTGGAAATTATATTACTGCTCCGAAAGGAGTAAAAAAGTGTTTCCAGCATGTTAAAAATTACAAAACACCACTGTTTAAATATTGTGACAGCATTCAAAATACATAGCTATAAATAATACACAACTATACATTGCAAAGAACAGATTTCTGGAGAAGGTTGCTAATCAAGCAAATTAATAATGTGCAATTTACCCGTTTTTCTTTGTTTTGTGCTTTTTGAGCAAGCTACAGCATTTATTGGGGCTATTACTATAGGTAAAATAATGTTCTTTAGCCCAGGTTCACACTGAGCTGCGGGAATGAAGCCGTGCGAGTTCAGCTGAACTCACACGATTTCAGCTAAACTCACACGATTTCACTCCCGCATGTCAGTCCCGATTTCGGCCGCGATTTCAGAGACATCTGTGCAGGTTTCTGCACAGATGTCAATGTAAATCGCGGGCCAAAATCGCAAAAAGTAGTACAGAAACTACTTTTTGAAATCGGTGCAGCACCGCAGATGCAGCGTCGCACCGATTAGGACGGTGCCATTGGCAGCAATTGCCGCCGATTTGTTTGGTTGTAACATGACAAAATGTGGAAAATTTCAAGGGGTATGAATACATTTTTAAGGCACTGTAAATGCATAAACCCTAGTGACTAATACATAGCAACAAGCCTGGTGCCTCCTATCACATTACCCCCAGCCCTTCCCAACTCTCCAACCATGCCTCCTCCCCATCTATCCATTCCCCATAGTCTAAATGTCCTACACCTTGAGACGTACACTGATACCCACTATAATGTCATCACATTGTATGCGTGGCAACATTTGGCAGACACATCTAAGGGAAATCTTAAGAAGTGAGGATTAATTGCCAGCTAAATATTCCTGGTATTCTGCATGCCACATCACACTCTCTCTAGGTCTGCTACATGCTCTACAGCAGGGATATGCAATTAGCGGACCTCCAGCTGTTGCCAAACTACAAGTCCCATGAGGCATAGCGAGACTCTGACAGCATCAAGCATGACACCCAGAGGCAGAGGCATGATGGGACTTGTAGTTTGGCAACAGCTGGAGGTCCGCTAATTGCATATCCCTGCTCTACAGGGAAAAAGAAAAATATCCAACAGGAAGATTACAGGATGATCTGTGGTTATTTTCTAGGGCATAACACTTCATTAATGTTTTATAGAGATCATAATTATAACTCAGGTGACATCTTATAAAAGCACAGAAGATCTGAAAACATAACATCTCACCATGGGGTGTCTAGGAAATGAGTAGGTATTTCACCTGCTGTCATCTAACCACAAATAAACTAAAACATTCAAATTCAATAGGACTGTATGAATGTACTTGTCTTTATCAGACAAAGGCAGTTATCTCCACTGGCTGCTAAAAATGAGCTTGTCAGTTACTGATGGTGTTTTTCCCTCTGCTTGCATATTTTTGATATCTGTGCACATTGCAAATAATTTTCCTAATGTTAGCCATTCTGTTGTGATTAGATTTATTTATTTTTGTTCTCTTCCTTTGAGTCACCTATTTTGATTTATTTATTACAGATCTACTCTGACAAATGGCTTATACGTATGATAATCTACAGCAGGGATATGCAATTAGCGGACCTCCAGCTGTTGCCAAACTACAAGTCCCATGAGGCATAGCGAGACTCTGACAGCAGCAAGCATGACACCCAGAGGCAGAGGCATGATGGGACTTGTAGTTTTGCAACAGCTGGAGGTCCGCTAATTGCATATCCCTGATCTATAGTATGTCATCATATGTGCACTTTCTATCAAGATGCATGCCACTAATTTATTTATCATTTATGATGTTCCTGCAGTCACAGTTAGGATGATTATGCTTGTTGGCTTATGCAGGATCACAGACATTCATTGTAGGAATGTAAGTACAAACATAAACCATTGTGCAGTTTGTGTCCACTGACAGATTACATTCACCTTATGAATGGCAGCAACCCTGTATGAAGCAACAAACTTTGGTGCACTGAGTGACAAGACGCTTCTCTATTGATGGTCAGAAATCCTTGGATTAATCAGAATACCCTATATGTTCCAGTTGAAGTGTTTATATACATTTGGAGATGGCTATACGTAGGGCTTATGATTTACCTATTAGGAACCAACCATACATAAATCCTGTGATCAATCCATTAGGAGCTGGCCATACATGAGTCATCTAATCACTCCATTAGAAATAGAACATACATAGGTATTCTTATCATTCTATTTGGAGCTATTCATATATAGGTATTATGATCAATTTATCAGTAGCTTTCCATACAAGTTTTCTGGTCAAACCATTAGGAGTTGGTCTTTTGGATCACTCATGTCATGTAGGAGCTGGGCATAGAAAAATCTTCTACATACACAACCAATGGACAGAACCTGTTATGCCCTGTACACACGATCGTAAAAGTATATGATGGTCTAAAATCCGATGGAATTTTTCATTGGAATTCCGTTCAAGCTGTCTTGCATACACACTGTCAGACTAAATTCCGACCGTCCAAAACGCGGTGACGTAAAACACTCTGACGAGCCGAGAAAAATGAAGTTCAATGCTTCTGAGCATGAGTCGGCTTGATTCTGAGCATGTGTGGGTTTTTTCTCCGTCGGAGCTCCACCCAGACGATAGGAATTTCCTATTGTTTTTTTTTTCCATCGGACAAATTTAAAACATGTTCTATTTCTAAACACTGATGAAAAAAAGTCAGATGGGGCCTACACACGATCGGAATTTCCGATGAAACAAGTCCATCAGATTTTTTTCATCGGAATTTCAGATCATGTGTACAAGGCATTAGGCAAGATCCCCATTGGAAAGCAAAAGCAGAATTGGTATATTATGCTTAACTAGTAGAGTTGAGTGGACACCTGGATGTTCGGGTTCGACGGGTTCGGCCGAACTTCAGAAAAAAGTTCGAGTTCGGGACCGAACTTGACCCGAACTTGACCCCGAACCCCATTAAAGTCAATGGGGACCCGAACTTTTGAGGACTAAAATGGCTATAAAAAAGTAATGGAAAGGGCTAGAGGGCTGCAAATGGCAAGTGCTCCGCAAACAA
This sequence comes from Rana muscosa, assembly GCA_029206835.1. Taxonomy (NCBI): domain Eukaryota; kingdom Metazoa; phylum Chordata; class Amphibia; order Anura; family Ranidae; genus Rana; species Rana muscosa. Next base: position 786,040,792 of record CM055118.1, read on the forward strand.
ATGTGGATAGGGAAATAACTTAAAATAACATAAAAAAAATAAAAAAATATGCTGGAGGCCCCCTTCTCAGCAGAAGAAGTACAGGAAGTCATTGAGAACCTCAGAAACTCAACGGCACGATGCCACACATATGGTGGGAATGCCCCAGAATACGCCCTTTCTGGAAAAAAATATTCAATTTAATGGATAAGCTAATGGGAAAATAAAATACTTTGAAATTAAAAAAAATAAAAATTATAATCTTGACCTAGGAGGACGAGGTCCATATGGAGTAGGAGGTTGAGGTGGCGGTGGATGTGGCTTTGTAGGTGAAAGCGGCGGTGGAGGAGGACGAGGTAGCCAACACTGGTTCAAAAATACAACAATGGCTGGGTAAGGCCGGTGATGTGTCGAATTCTGTCCTCCGTCGGATAGTGTCCGCCCTGTACTGCGCTTGCTCAGTACGAAGGACAAGGGGATTTAGAAAATCTCAGAAGATGAACGGCGCCTGCGCCGTGAGTCCAGGTTCAAGCCACACCATCAGAGGTTCAAGCCGAGCCAAGCAAGGCCGTGCCCAAAGCGTGGCGACACTGGCGAGTGAAGCGAGCCCGTGAGGGGCCCTGTTACTATGTGCTACCGTATGTCTACTTGGATGGTGGGGCTTGAACCTGCACTCACGGCGCAGGCACCGTTCATCTTCGGAGATTTTGTGAATCTCTTTGTACTCCGTACTGCGCAAGCGCTGCGCCTGCGCAGTACGGGCTGGACACTATCCGATGGCCATACAGTTTTTGTCAGAACAGCGGTATATATGTCTATTCTGCACAAGGTACGGACAAGTCTTGTGGGATCCATGCCTGGTTCATTTTAATGAACGTGAGCTTGTCCACATTGGCTCTGGACAGGCGGCTGCGCTTGTCTGTGATAACGCCCCCTGCCGTGCTAAATACACATTCAGATAATACAGTGGCTGCAGGGCAGGCCAGCACCTTCAAGGCGTAAAGGGAAAGTTCAGGCCATGTGCCCAATTTGGAGACCCAGAAGTTGAAGGGGGCAGACCCGTCATTCAGTACGTGTAGGCGTGTGCACACATACTGCTCCACCATGTTAGTGAAATGCTGCCTCCTGCCAAGACGTTCCATCTCAGCTGGTGGTGCTGGTTGTTGTGGTGTGCTGACAAAGCTTTTCCACATTTCGGCCATGCTAACCCTGCCTTCTGAGGTGCTGGCGGTGCCCCGGCTGCATTGGCGACCTCTTACTCCTCCTCTGCCTTCACCTTGTGCTTCCACCGTACCCCCGCCAGATCTCAGCCAGGATGCCGGACTCTCCGGAGATCAGCCTAAGCCAGACGGCAAACTACCTGTGAACCCCAGGAGCCGCCGGGACTCAGAAACCAGCAGAGCCTCCACCCCCAGGGGTCGAGATCATGATCACGCTCCAGTGAGGGAATTAAGGACGGTACGTTGTCCTTGTAACGGGGATCCAGCAGGGTGGCCACCCAGTAATCAGCACCAGTTAGAATGTGGGCAACTCGGCGGTCGTTGCGGAGACACTGCAGCATATAATCGCTCATGTGAGCA